>OY776111.1:276616018-277241018 GCA_963675035.1 Allygus modestus | reverse complement strand
GGGGGTTGGATCTGTATCTGGGGCATTTGTAGTGGTAAAATATATAATTAATTCTTTTTCTGTTGTAGAAGAGGAGGAAACAGTGCTGTTTTCTTCAGGAAGATCCGTGGTTGTCATTTCAAAATCGTCAAAGGATGCTGCATGTTTTAACTCTCCTTTAACAGGAGGACTGTTAACAATGTTTGATGCTGATTCTGACAAAGGAAGAGTAGGAATAGGCAGCTGTGGTTCAAGTGGAGGTTTTGTGTCCAGAAGTATGTTGGTAACTGCTGAAATTCCTTCTTTTACAAAATCCATTTCTGGCATATTTAGTGTAGTAGTCTCTGGGAGTTCAGTAACTCCCTCTTCTGATTGCTCTGTAGTTGTAGAAACCTCATCAGCAGAACCAATTGTTGTAGTTTCCGATGAATCTTCAGTTGTTAAGTCTTTAATAAAAACATCAGTTGTTACTTCAGACACTGTTGTTGGCACAGTTGTGGTTGTAACCTTTATTTCATCAGAATTACTTGCAGCAAAATTCTCCCCAGAATCACTTATTTTGTCTTGTATTGAGGTGTGAACAGGTTTTTTACTGTGTGTACACTCAACTTCTCCTTTATGATTGACATCATCTGTAGAGTTATGATTATGCTGTTCATGTATGTGCAATGAACCGTTTGGAGGGGATTTTAGTGGTACTGGAATTTTGGTTTCATCAGTACTGGATGCTGCACTTTCATAACTTGGAACTTTATTTTGATTTTTTGTAGAATTCAAAGCTGTTAATTTAGAGGCTGATGGGATATCAGATTTATTGCTTGGGACACTCGCTGCTTGGTTTTTGATATCTAATAGAGAACTGTTAACTTCATGAATTTTAGAAGCACTCGTTATCTTGTGTTCACTTGAAGGTATCTCTGTAGTCGTTGATATTTTGTGTATTGACTGTTTAGTTGTAAAAGGCTGGCTTGTTGAGGGTTTATAAGTTGTTATTTTTATATCTTCTGATGGTTTTATTTTATTTGTTGTCACCTTGTTGTTCTGACTGGTTGGTTTTTGTACAGTTTTAATTTCTTGGAAAACTGGTGTTTTAAGCTTAGATGGTTGAATTCTTTCATCAATATTTGTTGAAGCAGCAACTTGTAGTTTTTCTTTATTTTTTATTTCTCCTGTGGAGGTTGGTTTGTGGTTTGCACAGTCATGAAGTTCTTCAGTAGTATTTGGCTTACTAGAAACTTTCTTATTAGGTTTTGCCAAAGGTTTTGATGTTGAGGTGGTACTGCTCGTATTAGGCTTGGTCTGGGTAACTTTGGTTTTGTTAGACACTGTAGAGGACTGTTTGTTTGGGACAACTTTAACAACTTCTTCACTGCCATGGGCTTCAAGGGTTTCACTGGTCTGAGAAATCTTATTTACCGCTGCTGGTTTGTTTGATTTTTTAGGTGGTACTTTTACAGTTGTTGTTGGTGTAGCAGATGTTGAAGGTTGTTTTTTTATATTGTTTTTCTTTACTGATGTAGATGGAATTGGTGTTGTTAGTTTTACTTTTTGTTTTACTACTGACGATGCTTCAGCATTTAATGGTTTGTTTTTATTATTGTCCGTAGTGGTTTCCTTTGTTGTGTTTGGTTTTGATGTTGTTAACAGAGACACAACTGCATCAGTTGTCTTTTTTGTTACAGTTATTGAGCCAGTGTTGTTGCTTTTAAGAGTTGTTTGTGATAGAAGGTTTTGTTTTGTGTTTTCTTCGGTTGTAGATCTTAATGCTGAAGGAGATTCAGTTGGATTGTTATGCCTACTCTCTGTCACTGAGTTTTCCTTACTAACTCCTTCTTGAGGACTAGTTGTGACTGAGTTAACCATACTACTCTCTGGTTTTAGAATAGGTTTAATCTTTATTGGGACTTTCGTCGTGGGTTTGGATCCTGATGTGCTTTGCTCTTTGCTTATATTTTCTGTAGTAGTTGAGGAAACTGAGTTTTCATCAATTTTATTATCCTCTGCTGCTTTTAAGATATTACCAGAAGTTTGATTGTCTGTTACCTGAGACAATACATCGGATATTGATGCAGACATTTCCTGAATAGAGTTTTCTGGAGAAGTAGGTTTGCCAGTGGTGGTAGGAGTTTCAGTTGTGGAAGTAGTTGCCGCTGCAGTTGATGCCAAATTTGTGGGTGTTTTAGTAGGGCCTTTCATCGGCGAAGGCACGCTTTGAATTTCCAAAAAGTGAATGATAGGTGGTACAGCTGTAGGTTTCTCTGTTACAAACTCATTCTTCTCTTGAGTCGTGTCTTCTGGTGATACTTTAACTTCCGTTTTCTCAATATTCGATGATGCTGGAAGTCTATCTCCCACAATAATCGGTTCATTTACACTGTTTCCAGTGTCACTGCCATCATCAATAGCTTCTGAAGAGTCGCCAATAATTGCTGGGAAGAGCATACTCCATGAAGAAATTGAATCCGGTATACTCAAAGGTGGCTTTGTGACCACTTTGGTTTTTGAAGCTTCTAACTCACTTCTTAATACATTTTGAACATTTGCAACCACATTGTGAACCCCTTGTGCCATGTTCGGTTCCAAGTCAGAATCGTCAATGTGAGAGGTTGATAAAGTGTCGTGGTAGAATGTTGGTGAATTTGAGGGATTGTCAAGGGTCTCTCCATCACCTCCTGCCAGCAGTCCCTTGATCTGGTCCAATGTCATGAGTCGCTTGACTAGGTCTCCCGTTTCGTCGAAGGTGTAGAACTCATAGCGGTCGGGGTTGAGAAGGTCTACGGGGCTGCCCACAGCCCCTTCCGTCTGGTCCACGGGCTGTCCCGCTGCATCCGTGATGTATGTCTTTGTTCCGTTTCCGTGGTCCATGATCACTGACACAGAGGTCACTACACTGAAAATGAGTCATAACAAGTCAACTAATGTTTTATCAGGAATAGAGAAGATGAACAAATATTTTAATGTGTGTCATTTATTTAGTTTCAAAAGTACAACTTCGTTAAAATATGAATAATCAATTTTTTTACTTGAATAATTTCAAGTTGTTGTTATTATGCTCAATTGATATGGCTTTTTATCACTATATAGAATTTGAGGTATACATATTGCAGAAAGTAAATTTCTTCACCTACTTAAGAGTAATGCTTACCTTCAAAAATAAGGAAAATCAAGAAATGCTAAAATAGACTGAATGCCACTTATACAAGTTTCTCAGCATTCCACAAACTATTAAGCTCCAAAATACTATACCACAAAACAAAAATCTGCATATACAATACTATTATAAGATCTGTCCTGTAAAAAGGAAAATATGTATTTGAAAACAAATTACTTTACAAAACCTATGGATTTTTTGAAATAGAGAATTGGGATAACAAAATAATAGGAAACTGAGGGAGTTATGTGTAGATCCAGGTATCAAAGTACTACGTAGAAGGATAAGATGGAGTGGGTACCTTCTGAGGATGGAAGAGTCTTGGGATGACTGGGGAGAGAGAAGCCACAACAAACTGGGATATCTGGAGAGAAATTGTTGGCAAGGTAAGGCAAGTAAGTATTGAGTATTGTGTATTACTGGACTTTTATGGCAATGTTATGCACATTAGTTTTACTGGACCTTTTGAGCTTGAATTTGGGAGGATGATACAGGTAATAGACCACAATCAAGCTTTCCCATTTTGACAATTCCTTGGTACTCTGCCCTACTGTTATTCAGAATTATGGTTTTTGCTGGTAGTTCCCGTAGCAGCAAACCTGCATACTCAGCCCCCATTTTGAAAATTCCTTGGTACTCTGCCCTACTGTTATTCAGAATTATGGTTTTTGCTGGTAGTTCCCGTAGCAGCAAACCTGCATACTCAGCCCCCATTTTGACAATTCCTTGGTACTCTGCCCTACTGTTATTCAGAATTATGGTTTTTGCTGGTAGTTCCCGTAGCAGCAAACCTGCATACTCAGCCCCCATTTTGAAAATTCCTTGGTAATCTGCCCTACTGTTATTCAGAATTATGGTTTTTGCTGGTAGTTCCCATAGCAGCAAACCTGCATACTCAGCCCCCATTTTGAAAATTCCTTGGTACTCTGCCCTACTGTTATTCAGAATTATGGTTTTTCTGGTAGTTCCCGTAGCAGCAAACCTGCATACTCAGCCCCCATTTTGAAAATTCCTTGGTACTCTGCCCTACTGTTATTCAGAATTATGGTTTTTGCTGGTAGTTCCCATAGCAGCAAACCTGCATACTCAGCCCCCATTTTGAAAATTCCTTGGTACTCTGCCCTACTGTTATTCAGAATTATGGTTTTTGCTGGTTGTTCCCATAGCAGCAAACCTGCATACTCAGCCCCCATTTTGACAATTCCTTGGTACTCTGCCCTACTGTTATTCAGAATTATGGTTTTTGCTGGTAGTTCCCATAGCAGCAAACCTGCATACTCAGCCCCCATTTTGAAAATTCCTTGGTACTCTGCCCTACTGTTATTCAGAATTATGGTTTTTGCTGGTAGTTCCCATAGCAGCAAACCTGCATACTCAGCCCCCATTTTGACAATTCCTTGGTACTCTGCCCTACTGTTATTCAGAATTATGGTTTTTGCTGGTAGTTCCCATAGCAGCAAACCTGCATACTCAGCCCCCATTTTGAAAATTCCTTGGTACTCTGCCCTACTGTTATTCAGAATTATGGTTTTTGCTGGTAGTTCCCGTAGCAGCAAACCTGCATACTCAGCCCCATTTTGAAAATTCCTTGGTACTCTGCCCTACTGTTATTCAGAATTATGGTTTTTGCTGGTAGTTCCCGTAGCAGCAAACCTGCATACTCAGCCCCCATTTTGAAAATTCCTTGGTACTCTGCCCTACTGTTATTCAGAATTATGGTTTTTGCTTGTAGTTCCCGTAGCAGCAAACCTGCATACTCAGCCCCATTTTGAAAATTCCTTGGTACTCTGCCCTACTGTTATTCAGAATTATGGTTTTTGCTGGTAGTTCCCGTAGCAGCAAACCTGCATACTCAGCCCCCATTTTGAAAATTCCTTGGTACTCTGCCCTACTGTTATTCAGAATTATGGTTTTTGCTGGTAGTTCCCGTAGCAGCAAACCTGCATACTCAGCCCCCATGTTATTCTTATGGAGAATAAGTCAAATTTCATCTCACTTAATTATGAATATAAATTACTAAAATTTGGTATGTGGCTTCACTTAGTTGAGTTATAAAAAAAATTGTATAGAAACCCAATTTGTATGTACCTTGTTTCAGCAAACCTGCATCCTCAGACACCATGTTATTCTTATAGAGAATAATTAAAATGTCATAAATAATTTATTTATGAATGTATATTGATGAAACTTGGTATGTGGCTTTAAGTGGTATTAAGATACATATATATACATTGGAAATTCACTGAGTATGCAGGTTTGCTACTACGGGGGTATTTTAAAGTTGTTACTCAAATTTAAAAAGTGTATCCTAAGTTCATTATTGCTTGTTGAATAATATTTTTTATTTTATTTTTAAATTACCTAAGTGCACAAAACATGGGATACAACATGTGGGGTAGAATAATATATGATATTCTAAATCTGCCTCAAAAGACCACTACATTTAAACAGAAAACAGTAAATTTCTTATTTTAAATTCTGCCAGTTCTGTTAGGTAACTCTTTTGAATTAGGATTAGAAGGTTTTACAAACTGATACCATTATTGCAATGTTTAGCTACAAATCAGTAGAGTCAGTTACCTGGACCCGAGGACTTTTCTAGATTCTTCGTTGTCAACTTCCTCCTGAGCAAGGACCACCAGACAACAACAGGCCAGCGGGGCCAGCCATCTTACAGGCTTCATTGCTGAAACAACACAACCAGACGGTTCAGACAGTGCTTACGTTAGCTAAAAGTAACATTGAATGACTTTTCATTAGCATTGATTATGAAAGCCTCTTAGATTCTGAGTGATGGAATAGTGTTGTGAAACGATACCTTTAATTATGTAATGCAGAAAAACATGAATTGGGAAGAAGTCAACGGGAATTTTTCTGGGCAGCGACCTCTATTTAAGGCGTTTATCCCTTCTTTATTGTTTATATCTAACACATCCATATCACTATTTAGTCAATCTACATTTCAATCTGCTAAAATTGTTGCTTCCTGATTCAGTAATACAGTACTTGTAGACAAGTTTTGACCGCTTCTTTTATACACATAAATCACAAATAATACCACTTATTCTAAAAAAACATTTTTTTGGGTTTATATTTTTGAAATTAAAGATTTTATTTTTGTTAAAAAGTACATTTGAATAGTTTATTCAGATTGAATGAATCAAAAAAGTACATGAGGCTAATTCCATGACATTTAAATTTTTGAACATATGGGTGTTAGGTTGGTGTTGTGTGGGTGTTATAACATATAAATTACCTAGATCATTGAAAAGTTTGTTTTTAAAATGATCATTTAAAAATACATATACTCAAATGGAAAATATGCTCCCAAACTTGAAGTCGTTATCTTGACAAAAATATATTAAATAGGACAATGCAATAGGGCATATATGTTCGTTATAACTCGTACATGCATCAAAATACCGACAGTAATTAATTCCTCAGGGCTTTGCCCTATTGGCTTTGAAAGTTACAATGTTTTCCTTATGCAGACAATGATTTTATTTGGTCAGGTGATTATTTAAACGTATGTTTACATCTTCCCAGGTGTAACTGGGATTGTCATATTTTAAGATCATGTGGGAAAAATTAAATAGTGTATCCCAAACTTGTTCACCAGGCATTCCACAATGTGAATCCAAACTAATTTTAAACAGTTGTTTATCATATTGAGTCAACCCCTCTCCCCTTACTCCTGCTTTGTTTATTTAGATTTCATAAATGACTTGTTTTCTGTGACATGATTAAATAACACTTTAGGTAAGCTGAGCTATTAAAAAACTCATTACAAAAGTTGGAAAAATCCCCCAGCTAAAACAGCTACATAAAACTGTTGCATACCTATGAATCGTATTATATCGTGAGTGTGGGGTACCTTCTCAAGCAGTTTTCCCTATTATTAGTAAAATTTATTAAATTATTAATGGTAAACGCTTTTTTGTAACTATTTGCACATGTGCGTGGGGATTCCATAAATTAAGCATTAACGTTTGTTGCCGCTGTCTTTTATCAACCGGCTTTCTTTGTGCTGCAACCGGCATTTCAATACTGCTACGTGTGTTGTATAGTCTAAAATGAAGGCGTTGGCCAATTTAGAAGCATTGTCCTAGGAAAATCATCATCAAAGACCCAAAAGTTGCATAGGAATTGATATTTGTAATATCGAATGGAAAGAATACCATTTTGGATATGGGGAAAAATGAAAATGAAAATGAATGTATGAACAATTGAACTTTTACCTCGTTTGTTTAAGATGTTTAGTTCTTGTGCTATTTTCCTACTGTAATTGTAGTTAAAATTGTAATGCAGTCGAAAGTAAAGGCGCCAATAGACAACGGGAATGCGTACTAAAAGGGTTAATCTATTATTAGCGCACGCGATATAAAACCATCGAGAAGTAAACCGTCAAAAGTGAACACGTGGAAACAAAAAAACGATGTGGCTGATACAGAATACGAGACTCTGCAGTTATTGACATGCAGTAATTGCTAGACAAGAGTGCAGAATCTTCCTAGTTGGCCCATTGTAATCCAGTAGAAAGCTTGTCTGAACACCTCCACATTAATTAATGGCTTGTGTCCCAGGCCAATTGGGTCATTACGTAAGTCTCGATTTAAAGCAGCGTCTGAAATAATCAATTTTTAGTTTTACAGAAATATATACTACATTTTTTTAAAGCTGAGTGATATTTTAATTTTTATGGTTTGACAATTCTGATTACAGTCTTTATTATTTTAATCGTAAAATAACAATTTGATATCGCCGACACAATATTTAAAGACGATTTTATAAAAAAGTAACAATATTATATTCATCGAAAATTGTAAAATTTTTAAGTTGTGATTTCAACAACATGTTAAAACTGTTATGTGTGATGGAAAACAATTATTTTCACTATCAGACAACGTACAGCTATAACTTATGATGACATGCTTCTAGTCTTGATATTATAGGTTATGATAAGATTCTGTACAATGGAAAGATAGTTATTGTTGTTTTGTAATATAATAATATAAGTAATCTGGAGTCGATATCCTCTGCGATAAATAATGCAAGACTTAAGATGTTCTTTGTAAACCCTTTCTCCGTTGGTATGTGAGAAAGGATACAGTCTAACTACTAGTGTTAGACAGGAAACGGTTCGTGGATTATGAGAAAGAGATTTAAGATAAAGCACTCTCTTCTTTAGATGAGGCCTGGATAAAACAGGCGGTTTAATTAGCTGGACCGTTATACCGTGCATAGTGCAACTGAGGTTAAGAATACACTCGATTATAGTTGTATGTTGACTAATGAATGTATGTTGATAATGACAGAATGATGAATTTTATACTTATTCTCAAAAGAGTTTGAATCAAATAAAAAGTTTGATCAATTCTGGGGGAAATCGTCCTAATACGGTTGTACTACTAATAATTAATTTACATTTTAAATATTTGTAATACTGTAGTTGTAAACTCTCATAGAATATTAATTATTTAAGAGCGCGGTTTATGGTTATTAACGTTAAAACCTCAACAAAGAATAATGTACGTATATCACAGATATTAAATTTAAAATGTATTAGTATTCCAATGTGATTAAGCTCTTAATAACTAACAAAGGATTGCGAAATGCACTTTCAACAAAATATGTAATAGAATCTTGTAAGGTCGTTAAAAATTAGGCTGCAGATTAGACAAACTGTTTGTGCAAACATTCATTTGAGTAACACCCAAGGATTGTTCCTCATATAATAATGTTTTAAAATTATTTATTGGATTAATCAATCTAATAATGTTTAGTTGACTGATATGCTACTTACAAGTAAAAATTAATTTTATTGGACATAAACAAATATTTCCGAAAGGTCATTTAACAAAACCTAGTTTGTTTATTAAACTACCAGTCCTTCCCACAAAACAATGGAACGATTTATTAGACAGCATTTTATCTTAGTAAAGCATTGTATAACTCTATAAATATTCATAAACTATTTCTTTTGATAAGTTTAAAGTGATGCTCTCTCCTCCCAAACTGTTATTTTTAACGAGCATTAAGTCTTTTTATTTGTATAAACACATTTGTTATAACTGTACTCACGTAAGATGACTTTAAAAGTTAAACTTGTATAATGCTAGTTTAACTAACAAATGGTCTTTTACGAATACACCTCCAGTAATGGATAATTTGATAATTATATACGCATTAGAATATGATTTGAATATAAATTTTATAATAAGTTGAGTCACTATGACAGTAAATGTACCTAATGATACTTTTAAAAGCAGTCTCTGTCGTGCAGTTTTGTAGGTCACATTTTTTTATTACACATCAACACTATTAGACAAGGCAAAGAAAAGTTTTGCATAAACAAATTTACATGTTAGCATTTTACGGAATGTAATATGATCTGTATTTGTTAATTGTAATAGATAATGTACAAAATTGCAAGTTAGATTACTTTTCTTTATTTTTAGTTTTGTAATGTCCTGTTCCAATACGGAAAAGTAGGGGAGACATTCGAATAATTGAAAATCAATTATATCATGTTGAAATTGCGAAAATAATCCTCAAGCTGCAATAAGAAGCATAACGATACAATTTTGTAGGATCGTGAGGACAGGGAGATGCGATAGTATCACAGGGGCAGGGGCGACGCGGGAGGCGGTGGTTAGCGTCGGGACGGAGGCGGGGGTCGAGTTCAACAAGAACAGCTGATCCTCGTGACGCGAGCTTACATCAGCTCAACTCAAGCTCAATTACACCTAGTTCTGTGAGCCACGTTCTGTTTGCGGAGCGGTGACGTAACAGACCGTTAGTTGTCCCCCGAATCTTATCATTTTGGGATATTTACGGCGACAAGAGGTGGGCGGAGGGGAAGGGCGAGGGGGGGTTCCGTTACAGGGCGCCCGCCGTTCATCACTCCACTTATCGCTTAATTTGCAAACCTAAGTCAAGCAGAAAATACTGTACTAGGAAAACTGTGGAGATTGTCTTTTCTGAATAACGGGAATATAGCTATTTGCGATAATTTTACGAGGACCTTGATAGAAGTAATTTATATCCATAAAAGTGCGTATCAATATGTGTTAAAGATAGTCCAACTAATAAAACATTTATTTTTGTGTGTAGGGCTGAGTTGTCAACCTGTTATGGCTGTGGCGTTGACACACTAGTCACAGTCTAATAACTGATGTCTACAATAAAATTAGAAAAGTAATTGAGCCCAAAAGAAGTTTCCTGGAATTAACGAAGCTATAACAAAACCCACTTTCTATCAGTACTATTCAACGAAAAATTTGTTCATTTTCGGACAAACTACTCTATGTTTCAACTGTATGCTGATAACTTTAATGACACTTGGAGTACATATCATTTGTAAATTGATTAGTCATTGTATGTTGAAAGGATCGTTAATTAGACTATTTACAAACAATGCACGGAAAAATACGAAAGTTGACTTGCTTGTAATACGAGAGTGAGCTTGAGACAAGAGCAGCTCCAGTTTGTGTTATGACGTACAACTGTAGTAAGCCTGATTATTCTTCCTTGTTCCCCACCGAAACAGGCAAGGTATGAGGCCAACGTGCAGTGGAATCAGTGGAATAGTTGATACTTAACGAGGCGTGAACATTTGTTTCAAGACAACTTTCGAGACGATAAGGTTCAACATATTATTGACTTGTTATTTGTTGGTTTTGTATTTCAAACGATACGGAACGAAAACGATACAACATATCATTAAAGTACAAGGCACAAGAGTTGGCACGAAAAAATGAAGAAATATTTAATTTTAATTTTTAAGAACTTAAGCATAGTTTATTTCTAAAAACATTTTCCCGTATGTTATAAAAACCATGAATATTTCAACCAATGAGATCGTTCGATCATTCGGTATAGCCTACGCGCGTTTGACCCAATGGACTTATATTTAACATTGTGGACAACGATGTTTGTTATGTGAGTGATATCTAAAACCATATCTTATTACATAATAATTTTAAATAAACTTGATACCATTTTCCAACTTATTTACCTCATACACTATACTCGATTTTAATCCTATTATGTTAATTTATATGTGAGATTAATTTGGATGGTTAAATTAAAATGGTATATTTTACTTTCATGTTATTTTAAGCTATCAAAACGTCAAGGATCTTTAAGCAAACATGAATATACGGATAATATGCGGGAGGTAATAATGTATGAACAAGAGCGGTACACTCGAATGTGGTAGTAGCGGATGGACCGTTGCGTTGCTGGTATCCCCAGCGCCTGGTCAGCTCAGGACATGCGACACTGAGACTGACTGGAGCATCCACTCAGCTGCCATCTCCCACGGGTATTTATACGCGGTCCGTTATCAACCGCCATATTTAAATCTATACGTCGTTATTCTGAATACTGTAACACTAGAAGTTATGAGAACTACAGGCCAAGTCCACGCTTAGAGCCGCAGATTATGATTTGGAATGACATCGACAGTTACTATGCAGTATTTATATAAATTTGAACTATCGATTATACTTTGAAAGGTTTAAGTCAGATCAACATCACAGAATTGTTTAAGCTTCCTATTTGTTCTGAAACGACTAAATCGATAAGGATGAAAACATAGACGCTAGCTCGGAGAATACAGCTGTAGGAAACAGTAATATGAACCTCTCCGAAGCTCTGTAAAAATATAATAATATTCACCTACAGTAGATTGATTATGATATAAATAAGTTGTGGTATATACTATACATTATATTGTATTTAAAATATCACATTTGCTTGTTTGTACCGTATAGTTAAATTGTTAGCGCAATTATAACTCGCAATTAATATATATTTATCTTGTTTAGGAGTTAAGTTATCGATTAGCTTCTAATCTAAATTAATTGATTATGGAAGTTTTACATAAACTACAGAACGAGAAGAGATTGAGGGAGAATGAAGTCCCTCATCCATGTTGAGGATTATACAACAAGTTCCCATGGTTTCGTGGTAAACTAACATAATACAATATAATAACCCTTCTTTTGCCGTGTTTCGCTTTCGTCTCTGAAACAGTTTTGTACTTTCACTAATCTGTTTTCTGTAGAGTTATATATTACTATAGTGGCTTGAAGAGGTTTAAACAGCCCATACAATTTTGAGATCAGGCACTGAAATCACATGCATATGCAAGGTTTAATGTTTAAATTCCGAGGAAAATAAAATAAGATGAAAGTATGAATATATACGTAAACCAAGCTTAAGTAAAATGTCGAAATGTGACCATACAGCAATTTTCCAATTTGTTTGATAACTACTATTTGTTCAAAGTCTCTTGGGTCAATACCTAAAATGTGGGCCACCTCTCATCATATTGTAATTTACCAGACGTGCGCAATCTATCGTACAGAATATTTATATTTGTTGTGTAAATTTATCTTGTTATATTTTTACTTTCTCCCCTTGTACATAGTATATGGAGAAAGTATTGTTTTCGTCAAAATTTTCGAATTTGAGTTGTTAGTGGAAATATTTGTTTTGGTGCTCCCTGAACCCAAAAAAGTGTTTTTACGTGATGTCTGTGTGTCTGTCTGTCTATCTGTCTGTATGGATGTTTACAAAGCTAGAGCCCTAACCAATGGTCCGATTTTTATGAAATTTCGTATGTAGGTACTAATCCTCGATATCTCCAGGCGTTTTTTAATTTTTTAGAATTTTGGATTTTTTAAGGGTAATTATCCCCCAAAAATCGCCAAAAAACATGAAAAATCCTAATTTCTCAAAAATGGCTCTAACGATTTAAATTCAACTTTAGTGGTTTGTAGAGCTTTAGGTTTCCAAGAAAACAACACCTCCCGCAATTCTGTAAAAATTCGGGTTCAGAAATTACGTTTTTTTGATTTTTCATAAAAAAACATAAATGTTAAAAAATATTACTATTCACCATTAAAAAGAGCTCAAAAAACTAAATAAATTAGTATTTTGAATTACTACTCTACTATTGCTAGTTGCGGAGAAAATTGAAATTTTAATTTAGAGGTAAACGCAGTACGTTGTCCAATGTTATTCTTATGGTCGATACAATTACCATTTCTCTCTTATTTACTGATCAATTTAATTTAAAATGTATATGCAGGTCGTTAGCATTGACCAACAGAGGATGTTCGAAATATGTTCCCATTAAATCCTGGGGGGGGGGAAAGGGGCATTCTCCCTCTCAAAACCATTGTGTGTAGTAATGGATTCTATAGTGCCTCCCAAAAAGGGATTTCGGTGTACATTTCTGAAAACAACTTTTTTATACAATTTTCTGTACATTTATCTGTACTTCATATTCTATATATTTAGTAAATAAAAAAATTATTAAAGTTTGGCTAAAAGGGAGAAAGTATGTGTCAGTTTCCTGATACCGTTTATTAATATTGTGTTTGAAACAAAAACACAAAGCAGAACGCGCATTTCGATACCTAACCATATATCGGTGTGCTGTGATGGAGTATTATAGTGCTCTCGCCATTCGTATCTCCAGGTAGACAGTACCGCAGAATGTCCGCCGTAGACAGCGTTACGTCCAGGGGAGGTTATGTCAGAGACTGTCCCGGCGGCGGAGGTTGCCTAACGCCACCCCCTGTGGCCCAGTTAACCCTACTCCCTGATCGACCTCTAGCTTGATGAAGAGATTCTTGGGACTAACAAAACGGTCAAGTTACAAATCATTCGAGTAATTGCGCAAATCATCTGTTTAAATGGTTGTTTATTTTGTGGTATTATCTTGGATTTCTCTGCCGTGTTTCAGACGGACATTTGTCTGCGCCAATGGAATGTTTAAAGCCTTGGACGTTCCTACTGTTATCTGTCGGTTGTCCTGAGCTTGTCATGTTTAGTAAGTTTAAGAAAATCCGGTTAAATAAGCTCAATTTATTTTATTTTATAACTGAAGCGATGTTAAATTAATAAAGTATACAAGCTAAAGTGTTTAATGCAAGTATGCCTCTTTAAATTATGCATGAACTATAAGTGCTACTAGACTTAAGAGTAATTAAAACTGGTCGTTTTCGACTATACACTATACAAGTAATGTGTAAGCTATCTGAGCAAGTAAGATATAATATTCTGAAAATATTGATATGACTAGTCTATTTCAAGTTTCGACTACAAGTTACCCAAAGCGTCCGGTACGCCGCGCCGGATTGAGAAGATCCAGAAGGCAGCAGCTGAGGAAGAATTAATAATATTTTTGCCTGACCGCTATCTTATGGTTATCACGATGTTACTAAAATCACAATCTCTATAGAGTGTTGGTTCATCTTTGCTACAGCGTCTAACGTAGTGATAACCGTGCAGCACCCACACTTGACTATCCGTTCACGCAGATCGCTTGGCCAGAGTTGGATTATCTGTGCTACAGCGTCTAACGTAGTGATATCCGTGCAGCACCCACCCTTGACTATCCGTTCACGCAGATCGCTTGGCCAGAGTTGGTTTATCTGTGCTACAGCGTCTAACGTAGTGATAACCGTGCAGCACCCACCCTTGACTATCCGTTCACGCAGATCGCTTGGCCAGAGTTGGTTTATCTGTGCTACAGTGTCTAACGTAGTGATAACCGTGCAGCACCCACCCTTGACTATCCGTTCACGCAGATCACTTGGCCAGAGTTGGTTTATCTGTGCTACAGCGTCTAACGTAGTGATAACCGTGCAGCACCCAACCTAGACTATCCGTTCACGCAGATCGCTTGGCCAGAGTTGGTTTATCGGTGCTACAGCGTCTAACGTAGTGATAACCGTGCATTATCCACCCTTGACCATCCGTTCACGCAGATCGCTTGGCCAGAGTTGGATTATCTGTGCTACAGCGTCTACCGTAGTGATAACCGTGCAGCATCCACCCTTGACCATCCGTTCACGCAGATCGCTTGGCCAGAGTTGGATTATCTGTGCTACAGCGTCTAACGTAGTGATAACCGTGCAGCATCCACCCTTGACCATCCGTTCACGCAGATCGTTTGGCCAGAGTTGGATTATCTGTGCTACAGCGTCTAACGTAGTGATAACCGTGCAGCATCCACCCTTGACCATCCGTTTACGCAGATCGCTTGGCCAGAGTTGGTTTATCTGTGCTACAGTGTCTAACGTAGTGATAACCGTGCAGCACCCACCCTTGACTATCCGTTCACGCAGATCGCTTGGCCAGAGTTAGATTATCTGTGCTACAGCGTCTAACGTAGTGATAACCGTGCAGCACCCACCCTTGACCATCTGTTCACGCAGATCGCTTGGTCAGAGTTGGTTTATCTGTGCTACAGTGTCTAACGTAGTGATAACCGTGCAGCATCCACCCTTGACCATCCGTTCACACAGATCGCTTGGCCAGAGTTGGTGTATCTGTGTTACAGCGTCTACTGTAGTGATAACCGTGCAGCCTCCACCCTTGACCATCCGTTCACGTAGATCGGTCGGCCAGTACCGCTCAATTCCCACATTCGCCTCGCGTTTCCTGAGGACAAAGAACGAGCAAACATTTGGCCTCACTGTCCGAGACCTACATTTTTTATCTTTGTAGCTGAGGAGCGTGAAGATAAAAAAGCTTTTACGTGAGAACTGTAAAGGCGTGTTTGTAATTGTGCTATGCTGTGTTATGAACTACGTTAAAGTTTGTTGATGCCTAATTTGATTTCTGTAACCAAAATGATTTGTAAAATTTAATGTTATATGATTGAATTGCCTTAATTCTGTATCAGGAACGGGCATTATTGTTTTATTTTTTCTGGCGTTAAGAACGGAAAATGAGAAGTGATTTGTTTGGAATTTTACTGACATATTATAAGAGTTCACTAAATAACCAGCAGTAGAAGTCAATGCGAAAAATTTAATTGGTAAAGCTGAATAAAATTAGGAGGAACTTTTTTTACATAGTGAGTTATATTCATGGGGCTTAAACAAGTGATTGTTGTAATTTTATATTCTATTATTGAATATGGGATAGATAATGTTAGTTCGGACAAAACGGTACACTAACATAACATAATTTAAAATACAATAAAGCCAAAATATTGTTAAAATTAGAAGAATGATTGCTTCTAAATTTAGAAATTAGAAACGCTTAAGAAATATTTTAAATTCATAAAATACACAAGAATGAATGCTTATAGATGTATCAATTATATTTATTTTGGGATTAACCACCTTATACAAGGTTATATTAGTTTATATTGTGATGCCATTCCAGAAGTTAGTTTGAAACGGCTGTTTTTGCTTCTGTACTGTGTTTGGTTAATATTAAAAACTGTTAAACGGTCAATCAAAAATTAATTTCTATAAGATTGGCATGGGAGTATTTTAAGACCTGGGGGCGAAGCCCTGTAGATGGTTGTTTTAAAAAACTCCAAAAGGCACATTTAGTCGTTAGAGGCTTTCAAATATCGCATAAACAATCATTTAATGCATTATAGTTCCGCCGGTGGACTCATTACAAAATCATCAGCTTATTATTCTACGAAACAAATATATTTGAACTAAGGTATATCAGTGTTAAATAGAAGTAATAGTTCATATAGATAATTCAAAGGAAACATTGCAGTTTGGTTGTCAGAACGTATAAGTTTACGATGAACCACCTAGAACTCTACTTCATGAAGGATATTTTATAGTGGGACCAGGGTCAACATTTACAATTTCCCACCGGCCTGTTATTGTTTTATTTAGAAAGGGGGCGAGGCAGTTGCAGGATAGTTGCTTCACGCCAGGAAAATTAAGAAAATTAGTGACCCCGACTGAACCTATAATTCTTCTGAGAAATGTTCTGCCCCAGAGGAATGTCTTCCATCGCTGTGTTCACTGCCGTTCGTAGCGAATACTGTGTTGTTATGGGTGACCGTGATTGAAACATTAGTCTATTAATATCACTCACTAAAGATTTATTAATATGAAAATATTAGAACCAACAAAAACATTCTTTGTCAAGTTAAAAATTACATTATTACGACTACTTACAAAAAAAATGGTCAAAAAGCCATACAGTATTTGTATCATAAACGGTATAAAGAAACTGAAAATTTTTTTAAAACCGTATGGTAAAAAAGTCTTTAAATTTACCATATATCGAATATAAAGTCCGGTAGCCTCCATACCGAATAAGACTATTCCGAGTATTACAAAATATTTATTAGAGGAAATATTCGTTGAAGTGCTTTGAACTCGAAAAATGAGGAGTAAACAGTAAGATTGACAGAAATTCTTTGTTTGGAAGCATGACGTAGTAATTTAATTAACGCAGCAGTTTAAAAGGGGTTAGGTGGTATTATGAAGATAATTTATTGCTCAATGTACATTAGCAAGTACATTTTTTTTAAAGATAATGCTTTTTTGGAAAATAAGAACTAATCAGAATTTTAGAACATTTTAAGGCAGATAGTTTTTGAACCCAAATTTTCCTAGGAAGCGGAATCTGTTATTTTGTTAGAGACACGAAGCACTTTTAAACCATAACATTGCATTTGCAGATAATAGAGTTTGTTTGTACTTGTTGGATTTATAATGTTTTGAGGTGTTTTGGGGGGCATATTTTAACCCTTGAAAATAATGAATAAAATAAATTTTAAAAACGCCTTGAGGTGGATTGTGGCCTAGTATCTAAATGCAAAATTTTATTCAAATCTGACCATTGGTGTAGTCTGTAGTTCTGTACATAACCATATAGGCCGATAGACAAACCTCATTTTTTGAGTTCAAAGCACTTAAACGAATATTTCCTCTAATAAATATTTTTTGTTATGAAAACAATATTTTCTCCATATACCATGTATAGGTGGAGAAAGTAAAAACTATGTATTGTTTTTAATTCTTTTGAATTTTAAAGGAGTAAATTGATAACTGATAATGATTTAGTAGAAATTGGGATATATTATAAGGCAAAAATAACTCATAGACAATAGTTTAAATTCATTGTGGGTTAATTTATAACTGCCTAATGCGAAAGAGCATTTAGGGGGTGCACTGGGTACAGAAGAGATATGCATGCAGAGAACAAACTAAATTGTTCAATATCTAAGAATTCCATGATTTGTTCAATACTTCAAGGATATACCATAGATTAAAAATGGTAATTCCCTTAAGTAAGTACACATACTTCACTGGACTTAAACTGTACTAGCTGTTATCCGGCAGACTTTGTCATGCCTTTGACTATTACCAATTAAAACCAATATCACCAAGATCACCTGTTCAAGTAAACATGTCATAAGCTTTTATGTAAACAACAATATCTTTCCATAAGGTTTATATGGGAACCATTTCGGGCCTTCTGGGAGGAACCCAATTGAGTTAGGACGAAATGGATGGCTTAAAAACCTTCTCCGTGAAATTTTCCATATATATATATATATATATATATATATATATATATATATATATATATATACCAAGTTTCATGGCAAACGGTCCAACGGTGTCCGAGTCCATAACTTCAAACATACAAATATATACAAACAAACCAACATCCTTTTTTATAAATATATAGATTAATCAGCCTTTCTATTTTAATAAAATTGAAAAACATGATTGAAAAATAAATTTAAAATCCTCAAATTTATTCCATGATACAGAAAATGTACATATACAAAAGTAATTTCCGTCGGATGAACCGAAAATATACAATGAACACGTTGCTCAGTAAATAGTTTTTATTTTTAAATATCGAGAAAACAATAATTATTAATGGTAATAAGTTGTATATTGAAAATTTAATTAATAGATTCGCAAATTCGCATACGATGAAAAAGTCAGCATTTACTTATTACAAACTCACAATAACTTTTCCCAAAATACAGTATATTCATTGTATGTACCATAAGTGCTGTGTTTAGAGAAAAACTCTAAAATAAAGTAATACTGAAATAACATTCTTCACATTGATTACAAATGCAAGTCTTGTTGCTACAAGGTTGAGACTTGTACACTGTTTGACTAAATTCCTTCACCAAGCTATCAGTCTGTAAACCCAACGTCTAAATATATTACTTCGTTATTAATATTTGGCAATATAAAATGAATGAAAATAACTAAACGTATTTTTAATTATAGGAATTAGAAACAAATAAACACTAAATATGAGGCAAACAGACCGGTAGCAGCGACTACTGTAAGTTCAAGTCTCCAGTCCGCAGTCCGCAGTCACCACAACACTGAGCGACTCCAGCACTCCGGCACAGCGACTACCTGCCTGCCCGCGGCGACACGCCCCCCTGGCCCTCCGCTAAATATACACCTCACCCACCTCCTTGCAGCTGACTGATTCGGTCGCCGATCTTGTCAAACGGTTGATCTCTTTTGTTTTGATTATTTCATAAAAGTGTATTGACTAAAAGCTGATACAATTTTAATCCTTCCTATGCCTAGGGAAGGTAAGAGAATCAAATACGGTTGTTGTTTTGTTTTCTGCTGCCCAATATCATAAGCTCTTTGAGCTGTAGTAGTTGTATTGTGAGAGTATTAGTAATATAACCAAGGTATTCGCGATCGCCAGTTCACAATTGGCAAAGTTGAAAGGTGGGACTTGAACCGGAAATTTCTAGGATCTCGGATTGTAGAAGCAACTGGCATCGGTGGTGGTAAATAAAATTTAATATTTAAAAATGTTCAGTGGTGTAAAGGTTATAAGTTATACCTTAGTTCTTCCGGATTACTAAACCATTTCACAAACTGACACGACACGTAATGCGGAAGTCAATAGTTGTATTTGATAAACATTCGAGTATTTTTTCATTGTATTAATTTAGAAACAATATAAAGAGGCATACCTTATTCTGAAAACGTTAACGATTAAAACAATAAATCGGATACTTAGTTAATATACATAGTTAATGTCAAAGTCACAGGCTAAGACAAAAAAGGAAACTTGACCGAAGAAGAATGCCGTGTGATCGGAGTGGCAGTAAACTGAGAGCCGGTCCGAGACCATTCAGTGGCAACTGGTATCGGAGGGCGAGTGTCCGGAAATACTACGGTGCGACTCTGGGCTACCATACCAGTCCTCGAGCCGCGGAGCCAGTCCCTGGTAGACAGGCTTTGTTAGCGACAGCGACTCAAAGAATCATTGCCGAGATTATTATAGTTATATTTGTGATATGAACTACTTGTTCTTGTAACAATAGTTTGAAAGGGATCGAAGTTAATATATTAGAGGACAGGCTAAACTCTTTCGTCCTAGACGATCTAAACGATACTTGCATAAATTATTTATTTTCAAGATAATTTTGTGTTAATGATAGGTATTTTTAATCAGATACGTCATCAGGCTCTTGGATTGTAATATTCACCCATAACCTTCTACTATATATTGGTCTTAATTTTTAAATTTTAATGGAATATGTTTAATTTGATAAGATCTATTTGTATATATTAACTTTATTAGACAACAGTTTTGATTATCTTTACCACGGAATGCGGGATTTGCTGCGGGAAATTTATTGTTTTCTTATTTTAAATTAGTTTTATATTTAGGTAGTAGGAATTTTCATCGCTCAGGAGTAATAACGCGATTCATAAATAAACATTTTGATTATCTAAACAAATTTACAACTTATCCTATTATGACACAAGGCTCTTATTTAATATATTAATTAAAAAAGCTTAATACAAATATAATAAGCCTAGTATTTACTGCGAAAATTAACCATTATAAATTTGCATTGAGATATATCCATGGCAGGGTACTGGCTTCATAGTTCTACAATCTTTGCCTGGTAATTTAATTTTGAAGCATAACAGCATATACAATAAAATAAAATAAAAAAAACAGGTATCTTGCTTTATACATTGTTAAACAAATGCTCAACACCAAATACCTACAAGTGTGCTTATCACAAATCCTAATCAGACGATGTTCACATATCCTTGAAAGAAACAATGAGTTGGGGTTAATTATGCCATCATTAGCCTTCATAATATGTTTCGACGCAGTCAGTTACAGCGATCCCTTCGGCAGTTCCATATCGAAGTCAGTTTACCATCAGGTATCCAGTGGTCGTGATACCTCCATCCACCGGTTGCCCGTGACTCGTGGAACGTAGCGCCGCTGCTTCCTCGTGACTCAATGTCAATGCTCCCGTCTTCTTCATGCCTTCATTACAGCCATAGTTCCATTTTACGACAGCATAAATCGTTCACTTCTTTCTTCATTACCTTCGGTTATAAACAATCAGCGCTCGTCGCGTCTCGGCGAGTAATTAATTTATTGGCTGGAGCCTGAGAATTAACGTGAAGCGAACAGGAATTCTGAGTTTATACAACTAGCTGTTTTACCTTGCATCATTTTATAAAAGGTATATACTTCTTAGGGGATTCTTTTGAAGTAAAACTGTATTATAAAACGTATAAACTGTATATTAAGATTCCGCCCTTAATATAGTTTATGACAATGAAGGCTTCTTGATTATTGATTCTTGATTCTATTATTAGTTGATTTAACTGAACATTTTATTCAGCAAATAGATATATTTTTACAGGTTCCGGTGTCTTCAGTTCTAAGGCCATGAAACAATCTTCAAATTGTATAAGCTTGAGGATTTTACTGCCATATTAAAATACCATTATTATAGAAGTGGTTGAAAGCTGCTTAAAATTGGAACTCATTTTGTAACCTAATGAAGATTCCGAAATGCAACAAGGCAAAGCATCCATATTTTTCGGGGTTCGTTTTTTATTTTGGCAATATTTATACAAATACACAATTTTTTGTGGGTTGGAATTTTGTTCTAATGAAACTGACTCTAATATGACAGGAAACGTACAGTTAGAATATACTTGGATAATTAATTACATAGCAAATTAATTAGACCTTAAGGGTTGCAAAAAAGGTTTGCATAGCAAAAAAGGGTTGACCTTTCTCCCCTCTATAATTTCTAATGCCCACATTACTTTCTAACTCAACACACAGGTGCATCAAGTGTTGTGGAGCGCGTCGAGCTCGTGCCGAGTGCCGCCGGTAGTAGGACCTGCACTTGCGGTTCATCAGCACATCAGCGGAAACAGTTAACTCTGTGTAGACGGCCGGATTGGTGTGCCGAATTTCCGGAACTGTCTAGGAAGCCATTATCACTAGTCGCTAATTGTTTCCAGGCGCGAGCTGAGGGCCGCTAGACGCGAGGTGGATGTGCCGACATCGAAGCGGTAATTGTTACAGTTATGGTGTGAGTGAACTTTTCGGCGCGTGCGTCTGAAAACACGAACCCGTTTGACTGCACTCGCATGTCTCGTATCGCCTACACGGAGGCATCCTGTCGATTAGCTGATGTTTCTATTTGCTTAAGATCACGGTAACTGGTTTCATGACGAATCTATGTGACAATTGAAAACTTAACTAAATTCTCACTAACACTTTGTAATCAGTTAACCATGTTTTAAAATTTAAAAAAGGCATATGTGGTTAATCCGTGTTATATTAATAATGGTTGAATATGGAAAAAATATTAATACGGAAGTGTGAATAATAATTATAACTAGCAAAAACAACCATCTATGCAATATTTATAGGAAAACATGAGAAGGATTTGTTGCGTTGACGCTAAGGTGCCACCTGAGTGACAGGACTTCAATTCAAACAGATAAATCGTGATTATACGAAGGTGTTCTTATTTCTGAGTTACCTTCGAGAATGAAATAAGAACACTGACGATAAACAAGGTTGTCACAGTCTTAAATTACGTAGTTTGCTTCAGTCAAAGGAATATTGATAAGGAAACCGTCGAATCGTTCCCCTGCTGAACACGACTCGAGTAAGCGCAGACTTTATGGGGAAGTTTACGACGCGACTATGTAACGTATAATCTGGTGTCAATTTGCGAGGTGCAAACTGAAGAGTGTTTCCGAGAGATTCCCTGTAGTGTAGTGTAAGGCCAGTCAGCCTTGAGGAATTCCGCTAGAGAAGAGAGCTAAGGTTGTCAACTACCCGGTTGCGAAGTGGAGCATAAAACCGTAAAGGACATTGGTGGGTCAGCGGGAACATTTCCATGTTTATAGATGAGACCGTGAACCAGGAGCAGTGTTGGAGACAAACACATCGGAGGTTGTCGAAGATCGAGGGGTCGCGGAGGACCGTTGGTTGACAGACCGACTCGCTGTCGCGGCCTGCTTAATTAGTGACCAGGACACCGTCAATGGAGGCGGAGGTTATTCTTCCCTGCGGTATTTTGATTGAGGCATCAAAGGGCAACGGACTCTAATGATAGTTCATGCATACTGGTCGACGTGAGGTCCAGTGCTCTTCTTGTTACCCGACACCCGTTGTGGGGCTCGCTGCGCCGCTCAGCAGCCGCCACAGATAACCGAATCACGCTGCTCCAGGCTCCAGCACCACAGTGATAACAATACTGCACTAGGACATTGTATTGCACTTAACGGACATCGGACAGTAAACACCAGAACCAGTAGAATAGGTATTGTTTATATTATTTAGAATATGGGTTTAAAGTAGTACAACGATAAAGTATCAATTAAAAAACAATAATAAAGATCCTCCTTTGTGATAGACAGATTCTACGGTTTTTATGTTATATAATCGTTGTAAGTCTGATCGGACAGAGATGAGGGATATTGCAATTTATTTTAACGTTCAGTGCTGATAACCTACGGCGTTAAAACAGTTGTTAACTTAGTTAATACTCATTTATATACTAATTAACTGAAGAAAGATTAACATAATTGAAAGTAAGCAGCTATTATTTGTGGGTCTAACTATTATTGTTACAGGGAGCTTACATTCAGATTGTTTATGGCCAGTGTTTATAAATTGAGTACCACTACGGTACCATACAGAGGTCTATTTGTCTTGTGGTAATTGTTTATTGATAATTAAGAATCTCAATATCCAAAAGTAAAACTTAATTCATACGCTATCTCCATGTTTCTTTGCGTTTCCTTATATGGGACCGATTGTAATCTGAAGTAAATGATTTTGGTAATTTATTCAAATTAAATTCAATAAGGAAGAACAGTATTAGGAAATGACTCCTGTACAGCAACATCCCTGCAGTACATTACCTCCCCCCTTATGGGAGCACTTTCTATCTGGGCTGGATCTAACAGCAGCTTTCTAATTATTGGAAATTGCTCTATTAATACTACCAGTAAAATAATTACCGGTCGAGCACGCGTTGGGAGCGAAACCTGTTGACAAAAAGGGAGGGATTAGCAGACCGATCTCTCGTTCCTACAAGGGAGAAATATTTCAGTTGATCATGGTTTGCTTTTTGTTAAACAATCTGCACCAGAAAGAAGAATTATCATGTAAATAAGACAAATTTCGTACTTCACTTTTTTACAGTGTTATTCACAAAATTACCAAATTAAATAAGCAGACTTTTCTTCGAAACAACATTTATCTAACATGATTTCTACGAACATGGCGATGTTGGTGTTCGTATTTGCATCAGGTATTGCTACCTCTATGCAATAGTTACCAGTTATTTATGATTATTAATATCTAGCATTTATTCAACACCTTAATAGATTTTAAGCTTGTAAATGCACAGGCTCTCCGAGGCAAGTTAGAAACGTGAAATTTCGTCAATAGCTAAAATATTTCTTGTTGATTCCTGAAAAATAGGAAAATGTTTGTAAGCTCCACTTACCAGCGTTCATTGCTTTAATGATGAATCTTGCATAGTGTATGAACATTTCAATGAAAGTAAAGCACAAATTATTACCTATAAAGTCTAATGTCAAAGAAAACACAAAGTTACGTAACCATTGTAATCTCCAAGCTGTGTTCTCTAGTATTAAAATCATTAAAGTTGAAAGATTATTCTATTATTCTCTGTACCGAGCATCTACTCAAGGAAACCCCGCAGTTCGATTGTAGCGGGCCCATGCAAGACGCCACTTCGCTGCTATTATCCTCCATGTAACTCCTTTCACACCCGAATTGATCGGCGTCATCAATTAAAGGTTCAGCGTCGCAATAGGTCGAGCTGCGGTCACGTGACACTCAATCAGCTGGTCTTAACCTCACTGCCGGGTCCTCCCTCCCCTCCCCCTCTACCACGACAATGTTAACAGTTAACGTAGTCTGAGAGATGCACCTATCAGACTGACATATGTATTACGATCCTAGGGAATAGCGGGTAAATAAAATCCCATCAGATATTCTCACATATCCCACAGATTTTCAACTTCTCTTATCTTCATTTGAACCATCTTTGTATGATGAAATAAAAATATAGAATTAGAACTATACGTTCAAAAAAGTGTTTATTAATTTAGGGATATTTAAAAAGAATATAAAGTTAAATCATTAAAAATATTACGGCTTGTGTGTTTATTTAACATTTCTTAAAAAACGTACTTCCTTTCTCTGCGCATCCACAATTACTTTTCATGAAATACATACTAAAGGACAAAAATGCACAACATATTAGCTAATAATTCTCTGCAATAGCATTTATAAAGTAATTTATGAGAGTGGTAAAACATGTTAACCATTATCTGTATTTATTTTGCTAAACACAAGATTTAATCCAATATTTATATTCCGATGGATATAGTTTTATTATATACAAGATACTATGTCTAACCATCTTCGATTTCCTAAAAATGACATAACTTATAACAATAATTAAATCAATAAATTTTTGTTTAGTTGATTACAACTGTTAAAATGTAAATGTTAAAGCATGCAATGCCCTTTGTAAATTTAAAATTAACAGGGTTATCTTTCCTGTGTTAAGATTTTATCTACAACCACTTCTTATAGGATAGTGAAACTTATAATAATACATAAGAATGCTAATATTTTAAGTTTTTAATATATTTGTATATTAGCTGTCTACACCCCAAAAATATAGAAATTAAAAATATTTATACAGCAATAATTCGCTCCATCTCCTCTACTAGAACTACCTCAATGAATCGGGTATGTGTAGAAAGGTTAATGATCCTTCATACGTTTCATAATAAGGACAGAAAAGGAGAACAAAGTAGCCTGCTCCCACATTACGGGTGCATAGTGCACGAAACGCCTCCATTACGCCCTAGAAACGTCTAGTGGCACACGCGGGTGGACAATGAATGAGCTCCTGTTAGGAGCAAACCAATCCGAGGACTACCGCTGTAATACAATTGAAAGCGAAGCAATGATCCACCATAATCATCCCCGTCTTTGTGAACAGATGAAGACAAAGGTTGAGAGGACAATTATTTTGACACGGGAGCCATGTACCCTACTGACATTTAAATAACGCGCTCTGGCGATTCTTACCCAAGCTTGTCCTCCCCGAGTGATGTAGAATACCGCGCCACAAATGTGCATCCCGAGTTGGGAAACGGAACGTTGGCCAACGAAATTATTTATTGGAGGACATCGAAATTCTGTTGCGACACTTTAGATTAGGCGAGAGGCCAAGTGCTGCTGTCAGTGGATCGATATGGTTATTGTTTGGACTGCAACCCGCGTCCCGCGTCCTTCACCGTCTACTTTGTCGAAACAGTTCATTAGACGTTTGAGGTTTGATCTGCGAGAGAAGATTTGGAGAGAAGTGCTGCTGTCAGTGGATCGATATGGTTATTGTTTGGACTGCAACCCGCGTCCCGCGTCCTTCACCGTCTACTTTGTCGAAACAGTTCATTTGACGTTTGAGGTTTGATCTGCGAGAGAAGATTTGGAGAGAAGTGCTGCTGTCAGTGGATCGATATGGTTATTGTTTGGACTGCAACCCGCGTCCCGCGTCCTTCACCGTCTACTTTGTCGAAACAGTTCATTAGACGTTTGAGGTTTGATCTGCGAGAGAAGATTTGGAGAGATCATCGCTATCCCGAACGATTTTGCAGAGTTATTTGCATCCTCATTTTTAACCTTAATAAGTGTATTTTGATCTTTTGAAAACGTAAACCGAACTGAAAACCTTTGAGGAACCTTCACACCCACCAATCTCATAATCGAGAGAAATATCTTAGTAAAAGTAAGGTTCGTGTAATCTTCTGGCAAATTTTCGTTGTCTTAGTGAGAAGGTATGACACAATTTTTTTGTAACACCTTTCCTTAATCAAATAAATAAAATCAACGAGTAATATAAAGACACATAAAAAATATTTCAAGTACATCGGCTGTTATTTATTTTTAAAACTGAACTCAGGTTAACAAGTAAGTGGTTGGGCGCTTCTCTTATATTTTAAAACAAAAAAATAAACAAAATTACCTAACATAATTTAGATGCATAAAAAATACATTTTTCTATTTGGTTTTACTGCTTTTTTCGAAGTAAAAGAACTATTGCCGAACATATCAACATTAAGCACAGCATTGTATGAAATATAAACTTTACATTACAACACACTTGGTACTTTAAAAACCTTGGCATGGTTATAAATTGTAGTAATATGAAGTTACAAAATGTGGATTCAGTCTTAAATATATAGAACTATCAAGCAATCGATATGCAATTTGTATTTACCTGAAGGTGTAATTGTGGCAGCTTCAACAAGTAAACTTTAGCAGACCGGGGTAAACAATGCAGACTGGAACAACAAATCGAGTTTTACTATCATGCAACGTATCTTAATAATTAAAAATAATAGACAGATTATATTTGGCAACATAAAACTAATACAACTGGACAAATCAGCTAAAACCTAGCCCTATTGATTACCATATTCAGTATGTTGTATTTTGTAATTTAATATTATTCTTGTTTAATAAATTACGAAATGGAATGCTAAATAACAAATATCCGATAAGAGAAAATTGTATGAGCTAAGGGAAAATGATATTATTAAAACTTGTTTCCATTAAAGGTAGACGAATAAACGAAGATAATTTACTTTCATGATGGTTTCTATAAAAGAATCCTCCAGGAGAGGGTAGTGTGGTTGGTGTGAGTTTGAGGCCAAAAGATCTAAACAATATTCAATTGTCTTTAATACTGGTTTATTTTTACACCAAGTATAAAATTTACAAATTAAGATGAACGGAGATAACTAAAACTAAAATCAGGTTGGTTTTGACTCACTCGAAAATTATTTATTTTCCGTAAATCACATGTACGAATACGAATAGTAAATTCTAGTTATATTGTATGATAAACATATTATGCTTTAATATTTCAACCGATATTCAGGTATAATACATTCTAAGCCTGGTAGATTGTTACTCCACGCAAGGTGACGTCTCGTGATCTCAGGGTCTCTTTTTCGTGGTTCAGTTCATCCTCTAATTGGGAGCACTAGATAACTAGCGGTTACTGTAATACAATTTCATGATATAGAGCTAGTTGCTCCGCTATTATACAATAGCTGGCCTAGTTTCTGTTCAAATACATAATTTTAAAGTATAATAGTTTGAATGAAATTTAAAAATTCTGTTAAGAATATGTATTATTAAAATTAGTAAGTACTTTTGAAGCTTCCAAATTAAAATGCACAATGAAGTCAATCACATTGGTATATTATTGATAGGTTGTTATATTTAGTGAGAAAGGTTTTTTAGCGAAAAATCTTAACTTTTGAAAGAAGGCGAATGCCTTGTACTAATAATTCTAGAGAAACGGATTTCATTGATTTGAGTACTCTAAAAATACAAAAAAGCTATTCCATAAATCGTTTATAATCTTGTTGTGAACATTTCCATTTTTAAATTAAACACTCAACTACCATAAAATGTGAAATTTTGACTTGACCTTGAAATATAACATTGCTCTTATGGTTTATAAATCTATCTGGATTTATTGGTTCCAAAATTAATTTAGCTTGAACGTTCGTAGTTACAGTGAAATCTTCATTGAAACCAACATCTGACCTTTTTATCTCAAATTAAGATTTAAAGGCATATCTTTCATGAGAAAAATCTAAAAATGATGCGAGGGTTTGATTCTTTACTTAGCTGCCATTCGTCATTGAGCTTATGGTTATTGATGCTTTTTAACAAAACGTTGACGTTAGATGGTATAAAACTTGGTTTGGACGGTTCGTCATTAAACGTTAAACATTTTTAACGCTTTTAATGTTGTTGTTAATAATTATTCATATAATAAAGGCAAGTTAGGATTTAAAACGTGTGTTTTTTATATTTGTATTTATTACCTATGTTTGATCGAATTTCTGTATTGTCATATTTTAGATAGAATGCAGCTGCCTAATTCTAACAGAAATATTGGAAAGAGTTCAATCACAAAGAAATAGCTTGTAAAAGTAATCAAATCCTTTCTTTAACCAAAAAAATCGTCAGAGATTTCGTAAAAGAGAGTTAAACAAAGTATTGGAAGTGCTTAATGTTGGCAGAACTAAATTTACGGAGTGTAGGGGTGATTTAGAGCTTTTGAGGTGGTGAGACGTGTGCTAACGGTTGTATAATGTAGGTGGAGGATAAGGATGAAGGATGAAGGATAGAGGAGAGGTTGCGTGAGGAGTGAGGAGGGGGAGTGACGAGGGTGAAGGCGAGGCGGAGCGTAGTCAACGTCGCGTGAGCGTGCGACCCGTGTAAAATGGGCCATGGACCAGGAAACGGGTCACACACTTGATATCATACACACACTGCCTACCATAATCATAGGACGACTACCCGCAGCCCTGGTTGACGAGGAGCTTCTGCGTTCGATGGGTAAAACCAACGTTTGTGTATCAGCGACTGGATTTATCTAGTTATAAGATTCTTAGGAAGGTTATAAGATAGATAATTATACAATATTTGAAGGTTTTAAGGATCCTTAAAAGGTTTAACACTGTCTAGACGTTTTGTATTTTATTTGTATCAACACACATCTAAAATATCAGTTAAAAGTTCCAATTTCGCTTAGCATCAGATGTTTTATCGCCAATATTTTAACAGATAATCTCGGAACTTAAACACTTCAACACAAAAATCACATCAAATTGTATCCAAGTAATCTATGTTGTCTGCTCAGTTGTCTCAAAGTGAATTGAGTTTCAAAATTAAAACGAAAAAATGCTTCCACACACTCGTGCATATTTTGAAGCGACTGGGTGAACTATGATTGCAGGATAATAAATATGCTTTGCGTAGCCTTGTCAAGAGTTGAGGCAACGATAATCTAGAAACTTCCGAATATCACATCAGTGTCCTAGATTTATGTCTGGCTCTAGTGTGGGTGTGAACATCCAGGTTTTGCCATTCTAGAGTAATCTGGGCCTGTAAATGTATCTAAATGGGTCCAAATCATGATTTTCGGGAATAGTGGACTCAAAGTGAACTATGCTAACATTATTGAAAGAAATAAACCTTTGTGTAACAACACTAAGAGTTGAAACAATAAAAGGCTGGAAGCTGATTTGTAATTGTCATTGTCAGCGTGTCATTGTGGGTCTTCAACCGTCAGCCCTGGTACGCGTCTTTTACGCCCTCACCGAGAGTTTCCCCGCAGGTAGTGGCGGTCTCAGTGTCCAATGCTAATTATAACAGCAATTCCGTAATCCCGCTCACTTTGATCCTTGGGCGCGTCTATTTGTCATGCGATTGTCTATTTGTCAGTGGACAGTGACAGCGAGCCATGGACCGATTGCTTCACGGGCAGTCGAGGGTGAAACGGGCACTTTGGTCGGGTCAGAGTAATTACTCGGTAATGATTCAACGATAGTACTAGTACATTTTGATGGATTTGATTTGTCATGCATTTGGTCGTAAAAAACACTTTAAAACATCTTCAGAAACAAAAGGAAAATATAATGAGAGTTTCTGATTATCTCGTAATTCATGGGTTTACCTTTTTTACTTAATCGTTAACCATGGGAAAAATTCAAATGCATTTGCAAATATCGTGATGCCGTTTTTGGTTCATGGTATCCGAATCTTTCAGGTGCACTTGACAGATAAGTTTAACACTACACATTCACATAACCTAATTATATAAATAACAATAGTTCAGTTCATACAAAGAGGCGCTGAAAAATATAATCAAGGCTGAAATATTGACTCTAACTCCACGATAAAAAATTGTTAAGAATTGATTCTAAATTTGTTATCAATCGAGTTTTAACAAGTAATGAAAACAAAATTAATAATTGTTTCCTAACCAAACGTAAAGTTCAAGACTGATACAAATGACCATGTTCAATGCTTTCACATGGATAACGTAATTGATTTTCATCAGACACAATCGCAATCCTGATACAACAGATGTGTGTTGTGTGTGGTATGCGAGGCAAGGTCGTAGGCGTGGCCCTTGGATACGTTAGTATTCTCATAATTCACGCTGTGTGTTATCATACTTGCAATTACATTGTTCTATTTTACTTGCCCTTGTTTCTACTATGTCGTTTACGTAAATTGCGTGATAACTTCAAAGTCAAGGACCAATTTTGTCACTTTGAGTATCTTCGCAAGAGGTGTGAAAGTTGCGGTTATGAAATTTTAAATTATATGCTTTTCGGTTTACCGAGAGAGGTGTTTCTAGCACAGTGGTGACACACACAGGCTTTCCTTTAGTTATGGTTTTTAACCATAAAATGGGTTTATTAGGGCCTCACCACCAGCTACATTCAACTAGATTACGCCAGCTAATAGTATCCAAATAGTTAGATAAAATAACGTAGCAAGAACATTAGAAGAGTTAAATGTCAGGTAAGAAATAAAAGGACTTTGCTATTTCCAAGTAGAACAAACATTACAATTATCCACCCTGTCAACAAATTTTACCAGCTCACCTTGGGGTTAGTTTATTTTTTATCTTTTTATAAATCTAGGCACTCATCAAAATTTTAGCAAATTCTTATGAGGCAGCTAGTAAAGTGTATTTATGAGTAAAGGCTAACCTTATGGTTAGCGTTTTAGATTTCGGTTCATGGAGTCACGGGTTCGATTCCCGGTATCCCCACACAAGTTGAGGGGTTTGGACTGTTTTTTTAAAAAGTGTTGACGTAATCTTAACAAAATGCCTTTGGCGAAGGTATGAAAAAACCTAAAATGTTTTCCAAGAATCTTTCTCTGGGGAAATGCTTTTGTCCTAGAGGAATGATGATAGAACATGAGATTCACAGCTCAGGCAACAGTTTATATGCTAGTGTTAAACGTGTCTAATATTTGTTAAATAGAACTTTCATGCCACACGCATAGTTCGCAAATTTATCGTAGTCGGACACTTCATACCAATATCGTTTTAATTTGTTGCTATTACTTGGATTTTCAATGCTACGTATAAACGTAGCATTTCAAACATATGTAAGACACGTATCATAGACAACGAACGCCGTGACGTCATGCAATGCCTGGTTGTGCGACCGTCAGCGATAGAGTATCAGAATCAAGATGCAGCTGCAGAGACGTGGATATCCTAACGGTCGGCACACTTGCTGGACCACCGAGTCACCACCTCTCTGGGCTGCCGTTCGGCCACCGCACTACAGGGCATTCCCGTCAATCCTACCGTCAACCCCAGAAGCGTTTCGTAAAATCATAAAAGTTCCACTGGAAATCGTAAACTCTGAGATTTTAGAGAAGCTGACCCAATCCTTTGTTTGTTGGTACCTCTGAAATCCAAGTTCGATTTTCTGAATTTGTCGAAAATCAACCAGCTATACAAATGTAATAAAAACTGTAAAAAAAATCCTTCCTCAGTAAAGTCAGAAACAAATTTGTCGAGTAGCAATATTAGGCCGTTTTAATAATATGTAAAATATACTTCTGTTACGACCACGGACTGGTAGTTCAGACTGACTATAAACTCCCTAACGAAGTCTAATGGCTCATAAAACAACCCGTTAAAGTAATTGTTAAAGGGAAAATTTGTTAAATAATTTATGTATCACAGTTCTAAGCAGCTATGTTACTCGAGAGATCATGAATGAAACCGACTTGTAGAGCTCATGTCCATCAATTTGAAAATTTAAGTGTTTGAATTGTTTCTTACTGAGATACCCGAACACCATTGATTGTTTTCTTTTGACAGTGTAAAGCATAACATTATGAACCGTGATATAGGCCTAACTCTTATTATGATTTAGGTAATTTTAAATGAGTAATATTTACAGCTGGTAAACAAAATTTGGTCAATGTTACGTGTTTAAAATAGACTCAATGTTATGCACTTATGAGTCATCCGCATAACTAGCAATTGTGAAACAGATTACGGAGGATGGGGACAGGCGACAATAGCCGGTGACCCGATTGTTGGGAACCAGTTCCCCCACGCGAACGCGCACATTCTCAGCTCACTTTCTGATGGAACCTGCTAATTTTGGGGTGTAGCCTCCGGATGTCAAGCACACTTCAAAATTGGCTCCAGTTGTTTTGGCGCCATGCGCGAGAAGTAATTTGGCGCTCAGAGATCCAACTAATTTTACTGTGCCTACTTATTCTACCGATTCGGTGTACATCCAGCATTGGTATGTAATAGCGGTTGCCGAGGGAGACGACTCCACTCATTTTAGGTTAGACGTGGGGGCCATACTAACTTTTCCATTGACAATCGGGGACGAGATCTGCCTGGGCCGTGGTCATCCGGTTCCACAGGTCTCAAGTAAAAGAGTACAAATAATACTTGTTCATACGATTTAAATTAGGCTCCTCAGGACTTTGTGAAAACGTTCAATTTGGTTGTTTATGTTTTTACAAATATATAATTGAGCTGTTTGTGCACAGAGTTACTCAGGTACCAAAAAGATTTGTGGGTACCTTTTTTATGCTTGTGAATAGAGAATAGCTTTTTTTCAGCGGGAAAGAAAGTATATTTTAAAATTTCATTTTTGTAAATTACGCAATGTCGCCATATCACACATATATTATCACATAGCTAAATACCATTAGACAAGGATCAAACCCGGGACCATGCGGACCAAAAACACGATCCCTAACCACTAAACCAGTCCGCCCCTGGAAACAGCGGAACGATTACAGGGCACTATATTGGAACTGTGGAACGTATGCATTTAAATTTGTGATTTTAAGGAAATAGGTTACAGTAAAATTCCGAAGAAAATATACGACAGATTTCTTTAATAATTACATTGTCAGGACGTATATATTTTAAGAATTTAATTGCATTTATAAATCATAATATCACCTTATTAGCATGTGAATATTATCTTAATTGAACCCAATATACGAAATATTAAACGAATCCGGGGTTAACTATTTTAGTTTATTAAGTAAACAGTTTAGTGCAAGAGGGAATTGCATTTATCAAGTTTAGGAGGGATAATTAAAACTATATTTGCCCTGATTTGCTTAAAAAGAAAAAGAAACTGAACGTTAATTTTGTAAACCGAACTAAACACTATCTATTTAGCAGGGCTGACTTAGTTTAAAAACTTTAAATTGGTTTTAATTCAAATATTTTTAAAGTGGCGTAAACTTAAACAATCAAATTACTTTCACTTAAATATTATTTTCATCAACATGTTCGCTTTTAAAGCACTTTAAGCATTTTAGGGGTAAAAAAATAGTTTAAGGAAGCTTTATAGGTTGAATGAAAATTGTGTTAATACGTATGCATATATGTGACAAACGTTAAACAGAAACCATGAAACATTACGCTTAAATAAAATTCAGAGAAAGTTGTTTCTGCTCGTCCTGTCACACCCCACCCGAGCTTTGTTATGATAAGAGACGGTTTCTGGGGGGGATTGGGAGGTAAACCACGGGCGGGGACAATACAGGGACGACAATGCGGGTCCTGACAATCGTCCTGCGATTATAATTAGCCAGGATAGACACAATGGTCGCGGCAGGACAGGGACAGGCGGCCTCACGGCACACTTATTCACATACGGCAGAATGGTGTCAGGACATGTGGAGGTCCGAGTTGGTCGGTAGAATAGTGAGGAATAACGTGGGTGACTTTTGAGGAATCGTCCTAGCCTGGAAACAATGTTTAGCTATAACCTGTGTTCCGGTATAAATCCCATCGCTGATGTTCTTTATCGAACACAAGCACACCAGTCATACTTACATGTTGTTGAAAAACTTAAACTTTCCAATACCACACGTCGTTGGAGTGGTCACTTAATACAACCAATGAGTCATTTACACGTGAAGAACTTTAGAAAAAAACATAAACGATGATTAAAACCGATTAGTTTAAGTTAGGTACATTTAGTAATCAGATTGATATACATTATATATCTTTGAAAACCCGTCCCCTCTTTAAGAATATTTTAATTAAATATTTCTTATGTAAAAATGACTTGTATTTACCTATATACTCACTTAATAGTCTTACTCACTCACTCTTAATTCAGTTTACTCAATTTTTTAGAATATAAATATTAACAATTTTCTCTGAGTACAGATCTAGATTTGAACCAAGACAACCTTAATGCTGCCATTACTGTCGTAATCAAAAGCAAATAAAAATGGTTACTTCTCTTAGACTATTTACAATAGCATGGATGACAAGTCATCATTTGTTACTTTCTGTAACAGATTTAAATAAAATCAATATCCAAACCGGAATATCAACTACGAGCATTTAGAAATTAATGATTGTAATTAAATCACAACCTTGGCATCGCACAGATCTTGGACACTGTAATATTGTTTATTTATGAGAAAAAATTTAGCTGACGTCTAAACATCTAATTCCTGTTTCAGATTTATGGCCAGAGACTTGAATAGTTTTATGGATAAGTAGAATGTTTGTTTGCAAAATAAGTTATGTTATAGCGTGGAGTGGAAAAGAAAAGATTGTTTCTAGAACTATAACATTTTTTCTGATTTCAAAATTGAAATAACTCCTTGTTAAAAAAAATGTAAACATGATAAGATATGTAAGCAAGAGAACGTCAGCACATTGACGCAAGAACAAACTGTCTTACATGATTTAGACTATTTTGTTCCAAAAATCAATCTAAGCGAATTGTTTTGAGAACGAAAGTCTTGCTTAAGCTTCTTTATTTCAGAACCCCAAATAAGCCACCCCATATAAAAAATGTAATTAAAACCGTAATAAAGCGACAGCAGAATTTGAAAAAAGGCAACCGACGCAACATAAACATACAGCTGCTTAGCTTTCTACAAACCTTACTAGCGTGATAAGAAAAAAATCAAGCGAAAGTCAATGGCAAGCCCCAAAGTATTTGTTTACTGATTCAATTTCAATTCCACCAATCATTAGTGTGGATTTAGAAAATATTCCATGAGGATTCTTTAACTTGGAATATAAAAACTGTGTTTTATTAGTATTTAATAAGGTTATTTTCTGTGAAAGTTGACCGCGCCTGGTAAAAAATATACTTCAAAAAACTTCTTCACTTGTTAGAAATATGAAGGGAATTTTTTCAGCGAAAAACTATCCCTGTGGCACCCCGGAGGTGACGATAATTGTCTCTGATGTTTACTAAAACAACTATTCTTATCGATGTAAGAGATATCTACAGACTGCGTCCTTCCAATGAGAAAGGAAGACACCCAATCAATTGGTCTTCCTCTAATGCCAAGGTGGTTAAGTTTCTCTATGAGCAGTTTGTAGTTCATGATATCAAACGATTTATAATACATCATATATACCATATGTCTGTGGTTTACCATAAGCTTGCGCTTTGTGGTTCAAGAAAGACACCAAACACTCTATACTTGCTATCCAGGGCCCTTGGAGACAGTAAAGATAAAACTAAATACAGCACCAACTATTGAATATGTTTTCCTGAATCCAAATTGATAATTGAAAAGTGCACTATTATAAATTAAAAATGGATAGAGAAGATGAAAATAAACATTTCCAAGAATGTTTAAACCGTTAAAATAAGAAACATCGGTCTGTAGTTAATTAGAAGAACAGGATTTTCTTCTTTTTAATCAAAGGCGAGTAACAAGCTGAGCTATACGATCCTTTACGATTTTGGAAGAGATGCCGTCTCCTCCAGCCAAATTACTCATTCTAAGAGCTAATAACACTGATGACCTCTTCACAGATAGGAGGGTGCAAATACAGAGAGGGAAAACTACTTACTGCATAGTGAAATGCCATGGGATCCCTTGCAACGTTATCGTGCCATGTTTCCTATACTTGAAGGAACATACAGTAAACACGAGGACTAGTGATTAATTGCATACACCTGCAAAGATGAAACCGTTGACACCGTTAGGCCATCCGAATTACAGATGACAGACTGGCCAAGGCAGCGCCGGCGCCGGCGGTGAGCAGAGGCGATACTGCGGTAACCTGTTCTAGGCGCAGGTCACTGTAATAGCTCCGGATAATTTAGTAATCTCCAAGTTCGTTCATTAGTTCAACTACGCGCTCGCGTCTCACGGCTCGCGGCTCGCAGAGTCCAGCAACACGAGACTGCGGCCTGTCGGCGTCAGAGATGAAGCGATCTTGTCGCTTCTTATACTTACTGTCGTGCCGGAGGGGTTTTCATTACAATAAAACTAGTTTCTCCCGGATATCTGAAGGATTTTGCAATATCAAAAAGAGTTTTGGATGCCTTTTCAAGATTAGTTATAAATATGAATTATAGGTCTTTAATAAACCGTGATTTTACTATAAAACCAACTTGTTTAATTCGGCAATGTTTTGACAAAAACAAAACAAAAAAATAACAAAAAAACATGACACACCCTATAATTGCACTGGCTTGTAAAACATAGTTCCTTGCACGAGCTTTGTCTAAAAATCGTACATAAATGCTGAGCCATGAAACTGAAATTCTGCAAGGGCTTTTCAGCATCTAGGACATACATATAGAGTAACTACATGCATACTATTTACCACATGTAGTGAGGTAGGTTTATATAGTAAAAAGGATAACACACTTAACAACCTGTATAAGTACTAAACATACAATAGTGTTTTGTAGGCAATTTATAGTAATAGGCCCTGTTATACTTTTATCTTAAAGTCAGCAGCTTTGAAAGTTGTACCATTGTCAACTAAACGGTCACTACACCGGCTATAATTTGGAGTTAATTCTGTAGAGACATTCATGGATTTCGAGTAATTTTATTTAACAATAAATTTAAACGCCCGTCATTTTGAAACTGATTTTTACATTAAGCTGATTATTTTACTATTATTAAGTTTTAATTCAATACAAAATAAATACACATTTGAAATCACATGGTTGAACTGCTCAAACAACAAAAATGGAGAAAATACATGAGAAAATACATAGCGTTTTAGGACCTATTAATTCAGAAATGATAGGTGTGTTTTATTCGAAATGATGTAAAAACACGCTGGTAAAATATCAATATACATATTTTGGACACCCAGTATTTAGACAGTTATTTTACCCAAATAAAATACTAAACAATAATATCACAATAATATTGATGTAGTTAGGAAAGTAAAATAGTTTAAAGAGAGATCGAATAGGTTTTACAATGTATAAGATAAACAAATGAAGAGTGAAACCAGTTACAGGCGACGCCCGAGACGTTGCGCATGTGTGACTAGAGTGCTGGGAAATGGCAGATGTGTTACCACAGAATTAATTAATTAACCCAAAGAATCAGAGCATCGCTTATTCAAGCGAATCAGAATGTGTTAACGAGCTTATCCATTGTTTTATTTATGGTAACATTGTTTTATAACATTTATGATCTATGACCGGTAAATCCCACAGTGTATATGTGGTGCATGGTCTGTTTAAATTTGATATTTTTCAATGAAACACTTTCTATAACTCATCGGGACGCTTAATCAATATATACCTTTGTTCATGATGAAGAAATGTTTTAAAATACTTATTACTTGTTGTAGGATTTAAAGAATAATTAAACTTGTATAATTATTTACAAAATATGCACGAGTCTTTAATGAATCGTCTTTTACAGTTGAAATATTTGTTTACCCTAGCTTGATATTTTTGTATTACGAATATTGAATGTTTTGATTTTAAGTTTTTAAACCTGTTGACCTTGTTAAGGTATATCTATTACTTATACGATTTCAGATCCATAAACAATAAGACTATTCATTCTCCGCAACTAATTAATACTGCAATGTTGTATGGGCTAGCTAATTGATTTGCTGAATACATTCCACCGGCAGGGTCGAAGTGCATGGGCCCATTGGGCTTAGATCTAAATTGGGCTGTAATATACCGAGACTACATACGCTTATTTATAGTTGACGAAGTTCCCTTACGAGGTAGGATCTCTTATAGGAATAGTTTCTCTGATGTAAAAACAGAAACATTACAGCGTAGATAAAACAGTCAGTTCTTCATTTCTGTTTGGGAAAAGAGCACTAGCTTAAGATTTTTATTTGTGTGACCTGAATAAAAATGGTTAAAAATCCCCAACTTAAGACATAATTTTAGGTATTTCAGCTTAATTTGTACCAACTAATCACATGTTGAGTTATTCGTCGAGTAGTTGACTTAGTAAATACCCTAAAAAACGAAATTGATAATAATTTGTTACATCTCTGTAACTGGGAGGATTGTTAACTTTTTATCGACTAATATACTTCTCTGCACGAATTAAAATTAAAATTAATTTGTACCAATACCACATTGCAACTCTACTCAAGAGCCTATGTTTTAATAAAATTTGATTAAGTAATTGGACTTAACACTTGCTATTCCATTTTAACCGATTCATATATTCGTATATGTCCGCAAAGACTTACAAGAGGCACGCGCGAGTACTGGGGTGAGCGTGTGTGCGGGTGCGCGCGCGCGAGTGTTGGGGTGAGCGTGTGTGCGGGTGCGTGCGCGCGATTGCACCAGAGTACGACACACAACAATGCTCGCGGAAGAGTTTACTCCAATTATTCAGGTAATTAGTATTGTTCACGTGTGAACCGCCGTGTTCCTGGCCGGGCGTGATATAAGCCGCGTATCGACGCCGCGCCGCCGCGACGCCGCCCCAGCCAGCTTTCCTCGGCTCATCTCTCGACCTTTGACCTGTCCAACGGCTTCCGTCAGGTTACACCACGGGAGTGTGGACTTCCGGACACTGGGACTTGTTTTACAACTTGAATCCTTGTTTACAAGTTCGATGACCTTATCATTTACAAGAGTTGTTTCACTTAATCCTCCAACACAAAATATAAACTTTAGTGTGGATATTGTTACATAACAGATGCGGGGTCAATAGCTAACACTGGTATTTGATTATAGTACAGTGACAATGAAAAATATCACAGGTTTTGAATAGCTTTGTAGAAAGGTGATTAGATATAGCTTGCAGTAAATATTAGTGGCGTATAAACACATTACGAATTGTTTTAATTTTTTTAAGGGGTGATTATCAGATGGAGTAGGACCATGGAAAAAATTAATTGTTTGCGGTTGAATATTCCTTTTTATAAAAAAAGTAAAACAAAATAATCGATATTGAAATGAAGCAATAGTGCAAATAAAAATGTTATATTTAAAAAACAACAGTAATACAAAATAAATAGATGAATAAAGAATAAATGAACAACACGCATTCGCTAAAAACTTGTACTTAAAACATTGAAAAAAAAATGAAGAGCTAAGATTATCTTCTCTTCTTTACGATATCTGTACGAAACTTTAAATGTCATTGGGATATGGGAAAATATATGAACACTTTTCTTATTTCGCCGATAAATATAGTTTTACTCCAAGGTAACCAAATGATGTATTTTTATATATATTTGGATGAACGAAGTTAGGCCCTGTACTTAACAAAATGTATTAACATGTTTTTGTCTGTTAGATGAATAACTCAAGAATGTTTTAGTTAATTTCAATCAAATTTGGCACATCAATTTCTTTGATTTTTTAAGTCAAGTTCATTAATTGGCCTATACACTAACACCCTTTTCGTGTGGTGGCCCTTTGAAGTAAGAAAAAATGTATCTCCGTTACCGTAGGCCCGATTGGAAATATTATTAAACCATCCTATTCCTCGCAAAGGTTTACTTAAGATAACATTCTAAACCACCTTTACTAATCTTATATTTTTAATTAAATCTTCAATCATACGTTTATGGGAAGAATGAGCGTGCACCTAGTAATTTACTGGAGTTTATTCAAGTGTGAAGTAAAAAAACTCGATCCAAGCATCATTAATTATAAAACTATTTTTACTTTCTGAAAACGTATTACTGTATTCAATTTACAGTCGGTGGCCCGTCCTTTGTACAGGATTTCAAAATCGTTTTCCCATATGTATAAATATTGACTGCTACAAAATGACTAGAATCCTATATATTAAAACACAAAATTAAAGATTTTCCGGAAGAAGTGTGAGACTTCCACTGGACCGATTTACACGCAAGTATTGTCAAATGAAAGGGAATAATCCTTATATTTGCACACTTTACCTTACATGTCAATAACCATTAAAAAAATGAGATTAAAAGTTTTCTTATAGCAACTTAACATGGCTTAAAATTTAAGCTTTGCGCCTCTTTGATCAGTTCATTTGAGGTTTCCACTGAACCGTTTTACTCGCAGTTTGTTTAAATTAAATATCAATCTGTCTATATTTGCACAATGTACTTACATTTTAGAAATAATTTCATTTATAAATCAAAAAAGATCTTTTTAATACCTATTTCACACTAATTTAAGTTTTTCTAACCAGCTGATTATTAAAACACATGTATTGTGTATCTAAGAACAGACAAAAGGGAATCAGCTGGCTTAGAGAAAATTATTAGTGGGCAGTATCTCACAATGATGCATCGCATATTTTGCAATTACTGAAGTCGATTCAGGCTGACTTAAAGAAGATAATATTTTTTATCATATGTTGCAATTACGATATCAATTGGCACATTCTTCAATGTATAAATAACCATTTTATTAACTTTTAGTTTCTCCCCTTGAGCTCTAAAAGTAAAAAATAGCACTGATTTCGTATTATTTCTCCATAGCTCCACGAGAGGCGCTTTATTCAACCCATCCAATGTGAAAACAAAGTTTGGTTTGAAACAATAGAGTAAACGTGTCATGCACTGTCATTCACCATGAAAACAAAATCCAAAAATTAGCAAACGTTTCAGATCAGCAGACTGGATTTGATATAACGTAAACGCTCTAAAACAATCCAATATAAAATAGCTCCATTCAATTAACTGACAGTGAATTTAAAACATTGTTCTAAGACGCCATTTTTAGGTTAAGTAAACTATTTCCTCCATTCTGTTTTTTATTTAATTTAAAATTTAAAAAATATTACAGAGTTACGGAAAGAAGTCGTAAACCAATTTTTTCTAATTTAGAAATATTTAATTGTTGGTGACTTTTCCCTTAGGGTACCATCGAATACTCAACTTTACTATTGCATCCGTCAAATTTCGACGGGCACCAACTAGTACTATATTATTTACTAAATTAGTAATACAAATACCATTTTCAGCTGCCTTGGTAAACAAATCAATATTAGAATAAAATACATCATTTGAAGAACCAGGAGGCGGAGTGCTAAATAATTGTCGAAAATGCAGGTAGCCTAGATATGTTGAATACCGTCATACTAAATATCACCTCACTCGTCAGGAGTGCTGAGTGATCCCGGAGCAGAGATGACGACACACACACACACTGTACAGAGACACCACTGTACAGAATAAACACTGTATACTGTAAAACAGACACCACTGTAAAAGGATGGATGAATTATTTTATATATAAACAAAATTTAGACCAATACAGCCTACCGAATCGACATGCTGCGAATAGAGTGTTCCCGGTATTACATAGAAATTGTTTAACTCAGATCTTTTAAAATCAGGATACAAATCAAACAGAAATCGATTGTCTGGATTATAGTGAGGCTATTTAAAACTTGCTTATCTCAGTGGAAGTTCTTATCTTGAAACCAAACGGTTAAAATATGCATGCGTATTCTGAGGTTGAAATTGTGAAAAAATCATACCACGAGTATAACTTTTGGATATTTTGTAAGACTCGACGCATCATCTGGCGGATCATTGCCACCGGTCCATTGTCCCCTCAGGCGCTGGGGCTGCTCAAGGCCCCCGGTGAAAGGAGCGTGACAACCGGCGGAATGCGCCGCATCTCCAATGTGATATCAGCCTTATCAATCATAGTCAGCAACACATAGAAGCGTTGTACTACAGAAAATAAAGACATACAAGTGTGACAAGACAGTTTATAATTCAGTCTTCAAAGAAATAAATCACTGTCGTATAATTTAAAGTTATAAAGTAAGGTGCGTACAGTGATAAGAAGTAAAAAATCAAAATGTATTCTTATTGTATATCAAACAGATTGTAAAAGTCGAGAGACCATCGGTCACGGGATGTAAACTTTCAGTTAGAATAGTTAAACTCCTCATCCTAAATACTGTATAAGAAATAATTGCTTCTAATGTGCTACAAGATTTTCCGCTTACCTAACACAATTGTAAGCGCAAGAGAAGAACAAAGCCCTGCGATTAATTAATTAGTCTAGCTATGAAGGTGAGGTTACGGCCGAAGATAAACCTTCGCATTTGGACACAATACTGTCGCTGCATCAAGGGCGTTCGCACATTGTCTTCTTCGACGTAATGGCTCGACAGTCCTCAGTACATTCTTAACGGTAGCCCTTCCACAAATACCACTCGGTCAATAAAAATGTATTAATAGCGGCGCTTAGCGACCGGCCTTGGTGCGTCTATACCATTGTACTGGGGCTTCTGTCTACACCGGTGTTTGTCTGACAGTCTGCAGTTATGTGCTAATTTACTACGCTGTACTAGAGCGTAAGTGATACAATTATGATTTTACTGCTAAGACGCAAGTGTAAATTAACCTGATGAAGTTTGCGCATCTATAATTTATAAGATTTGAAATAAAAATGCTAAACATATTGTTTTTAGGAGTACATAGCGTACGTTGTATGAATGATTTTCTGCTGACTTGAATGCCGTTTTGAAAATTATTCAAGGTATTTTATAAAAAAAATGGTGAATAGTTTTTATAAAAGTGAATACTGAATGCAGCACATATTGCGTATAACTGCGTTAAAAAACCATACAGTTTTGGTGATGAAAAAGGAACGAAGGAAGTTGGCCTAAAAGCGAAGAAAAACGCAAAGGTTTACCTTTTCCTTTTTGTTGCTTTGCTTGATTTTGTTAAACCTCTATAATAGACCGAAAGGTGTCTATCTTAGTAAATGGTGATTTTTGCAATCTATTAACCCCCTTTTTGAGCAAAATTACCTATGTCAGTATGACTTGAGTGTTACCAATAGCCTACCATTTTCTACAACTTTCAATGTTCTTTAAACAATTAGACCGAAGTGAATTTTCAGTCAAGCCAAGCTTTACGATGGGAGCGGGCACTGAGGCCTACACATTCTGTAAGAAGGGCCTTCGTGACCGTAGCATCTAATCAGGAGTATGACAGATTTCGGATTGGCTAAACATGTCTTTATCCTTGAGCTTGCAAAACATTTCGATCCATAAGACTCTTTTACCTGACCCCTTAATATTACATGTTAAACCACAAATGTTTTACCCACAAATGTTTTAATGAAGATTGAAATGATGAGGGATCTACTAAGATCCAGGAAAAGTAAACAAATGGAAAATTGGGTTGGACTATCTTCAATCACACACCTTTTAAATTTATCACAATTTTCTGATTTTCCTGTTTTAATTTTTTTGTTTAATTTGTCCTTGGCTCTGTTTATTGTGCACTGGTTAGTTCATAACGGTCTTCACTGCAGGGTAGGCTTAACATCTAAAATTAATTAAATAGGGATAAATAGTACCTAGGAATAACCCCATAACAAAGACAACGGGTTGATGAACTTGTTTGACTTTGATGAAGATGTTTGACCAAATGGAAAATGAACGGTTTGGATTGCTCGCAAATTTGTAACTCGAGAATCCGAATAAATTGCAAGCTATTTATTTTAATTGTGTCTTTCAACTTTGAACCGTTGTCTTTCTTAAACTGCCCTAATGATCTCTTAATGTCACTACATCATAACTATACGGCCTTACAACACCGCCTACTCCTGGATTAGGTTTTGATTTGAAGGCTTTATCGCACGATAGTTTGCACAATGTCTGGGTCAGGTTGTACTACTTTAGATTAAAATATGAAATGTAATATTTAAACAAGAATATTCGTAAAACGAAATATTTGTCCTATGGTTTAGCCAACTTTGCTAAATGTGATGTTATATTGATATTTATTTGCTTTCCATCCATGATAAAGTGGATTGTTTATCAACCATACAATATACTTTTCGTTACTGTGATGCATAATATTATGAGACGATATTACGGACAGTGACTTTGAGCTCATGATGTAACTGGTAATAAGACTATGTCATCGGTGCGGTCGTGTGGTGACCACGACTACTGTACACCAGGTAATAGTTACAAGTAACCGCTCCTCCGACCGTTGCCGTTACCGCTACTTGCTCCGTCAAGCTCTAGTTCCCAAGGTCAAGGTGTACGTGGCCACATAGTTCCATCCGAACCTTTATTAAATTTAGTTTTTGCACGATGCGGAAAACTGGTTTGCCCGCCATTAGCCCATCCATCCACTAAAACGAATTTGATGAGAGGAACAGTTTTTCTTGTCCCGATTTCTACTAGTAATGCTCAAGAGATACATCACTATATAGGTTAATTTAGTAACGAATATGCGTTGCCTCAGGATTTTAAATTAGGCGTTTTTACTATGTCATACATGACCTTTGTGTTTGCAATATGAGTGTCGTGTTGCGTGTATAGTAATGAAGTAAACAAATGATAAAAAGTTGTTTATAAATACGATAGACCAATAGTCCTGGTATCATAAAACGGAATTTGTCTTTCAATGTAAATGTAACCAAACACGACATTAAATTATAGCCAATATGTTTTCTAATTCTGAGCTTTTGCTACCACATTATTGTATATTGTGTAAATACTACCAATACTTATGTAGAAGTCGACATAATATTAACGTTTCGAAAATTTTGTATTTAGTCTCTAAAAATGTTGTCATTTATTTATGCATAGAAATTTATATAGCTGTTGCTTCTCTCATGACAATAGTAAAAGCTGTTAAAACTAACTTTAAATCATATTTTTTACTTTGACTTGACATTTACGAAGTGCATTAATTTATATCAGGGCCCTCTTAAGAGCCAGCTACTTAGCGGTACTAAAGTTTGAGTTTTTAGATTACTTTTTACCATAAAATATTATTAAATAACAGAACAATAAAGTATTGTCACAAAAAACCCTCAGCAACTTAAAAAAATTGTCAAACCGAAAATGCAGAAGCTTTTTAATAACAAACTTGATTTGTTTAACTTTTAACTTTATTTCTTGTTGATTTGATCCCTTAATGATTTATTTAAAAATGACTTGGCATGTCTTGGCAAAGAAAAAATGTAGTATCGTGCAAGTATTTATGAAGAAACGCAATATCGTAGTGATTAACGACGCTCGGTGCGCTGGATCGTTCGGCGCTCTCAGCTTCCACGCTCCAGCGAGCAGCCATCGTTGGTCACTGGCCATTAGCCCAGGCCGCTGGCCACTGGCCACTGGCCATCGACTTCGTTGTCTTTGCCTCTTCTTGCCGCGGGTCATTTACCATCGACCACCGCTGCGCTAATGATTATAAAAACGTCATTATACCGGCATTTTAAACTGGACTTCAATCTCCAAGTACCGTAAAGTAGGGCGCTCAACTAAATATCGCCATACCAGAAAAAAACTTGTGTTCAGTGACGATCCACCTGTGACAGTTGATACCCTTTGAAATGAAAATTATACTAAAAAATACCGATACATAAATATTTTTATTTTAATATAATAATAGTAAATCAATTCTATGAAAAACATAACACAGCTCAATCGTTTTATAATTTTAAAAGTGAAAGAAATCGTACTAGAAAGAAATCGAAATAACCAAGAAAATATAGTGCTATTCACAAATCTGCCGTAAATTATGGGCAACGTACAAAAGTAATAGGCTACTAGGAACCAAACGCAATGAAATAATATGGGAAACTAAATAATATGAAATCGTTAGTGGTTTTATTGGGTGTATTATAAATTAAGTACTAAACATGCTATAAGACCCCTAAGGAAATAGGAATTCCATTCTTGCGAATTAATAAGTATTAAACGATTTTCTCCATATGAAATATACTGCATGCTCTACAAAGCATGACGTAAACGAAACGAACTCAAAGGATATTATATTAAAAATATTTATTAATTAGACAAATTTGAAGGAATAGTATTTTACTGTCTAGAGAAACAATCACCAATCGACAAGGATCAGTATATCATACACGTATTTTCTCTTTCTAAAATTGTCTTTTTAAGTTTTTAGTAGTTAAATTGCGGACGTTAAATAAATTACTCAGTCGAACTTGATTTTGTTGTTTGTATAAATTATAAATATACAATAAACTACTTGTTAGCAAATTTCCTGTGGAAAAGTGAACTATTGTCATGATCCAAAAGGTGAGAGTCTGGGTATGTACCTTTATTTCCATAAACAGCTGGAATAGTTAGATTGTAATCTGTCGGTACACCCCAACCCGTTTGTAGGATTTATTAAAAATACAAATGTTTAGGGCTTGGGCCCAAAAGGGTTGAATGTAAACAAAGTCAAATTAATGTATGTACAAAAAATACAATGTAAAATAAACATTGTAAAGCCCTCTATTAGCATTCAAGCATAAACATTCCGCGGGATATAAAAGAAAATGTAAATTGACTAAACACAGGACTTTTCTTATGAAGATTTAAGATTTAAAAACAGTTTTTGTTAAATTAGCATCGATTTATAATTTCCAGTACTGTAAACAAGACAGTATGATTTGTTATCACAAATTCTCCATTGTATGGTAGACTGAGAGTGCGCGGAGAGTGCTGAAGACATTAACGAGTGGTAGGACAGAAGCTCACGTCGCAGACATTCCTGCCGCAGCCACCGCGCCGCGTGATGACAGCAATTGCGTTTATTGTAGCAGAGTCGAGCGACACGCCGCACCGCCAATTTGCTCCGATTCGGGCCGAGGCGAGGACACCCCGTGTAAATATGTTAATTGTCGTTAATTTGACAGTAATTAACCCCGGAGCGTCGCGAGTGGTGCAAGAGGGTGACATTTCCCTGGCCTTGGGCGAGATAAGGGTCACAGCACCCGATGATTGGCCCTGAATGTCAGGGGCTGTGGATGAGTTACCTCACTCTCTCTAACTGCGCCTCGCAAACGCAACTTGTACGCGACAACGTTATTTTGGAAGGATTCGCGATTTTATGTAATATAAATTACGACATTCACAGGAGGCCCTGTAAGCGCCTTGCATTCATTATTTTACCGTTTGTTATTTCTAATGTATTTCTAATAAATTTGGCATTTCACTGTAAAGTATTAGTGTTTTATTTCTTCGAACCAGTTTCCAGCCGCAGAAAAGTCATAACCTAAGTAAATGCTTTACAAATAACAAATTATTTCCTTATCCCATATATATTGCTATACTATTCAACTGATTACTATGAAACTTTGCATGGTAATGCAGGTTAACTCTTTATATAAGCCATTATCTAAAGTTCTATACCTATTTTTGCTATAGAGATTGGCCTACTGGACTTTGAAATTATTAGTTTTAACCTTATGAAGTTATGATTTTATTTCAGTCCTCATGATAACAGTATTTCTATCAACGGGAAAACATGGAAACTAACGCAAACTAAGACAGATCACGCTAACGAAGTCACGGGCACCAGTTAGACAACAGCCAAAGCAGGCTCAACGGCCTACATCGAGTTAAACATATAGCCACTCTTTGGGCCACGAAATCCTATGGTGCAATCAAGAGTTAATGTGTTACACTTACAAAACAATTCACACTTACAAATGACTTTTCCACCCGGGAGGAACTACAACCGCAGAAGAGTGAGTAACGCGAGTCAATGTCAGGAGCACAGCGGCCTGCGGTGGAGTCAACGAGCCCCTGTGCAATCCGACCGCAGACGAATTTGGACCCACGTAATCTCGGGTCTGATTCCGGGGTCGCCGTTGAGGGTGGGATCGATGGGTGATGGCTGATAGTGAAAGCGATGGCGCGAGCACGCGAGCTACACTAGGAAGGCTGCAATCACACGCCCGTGGGCCGAGGGCTTTGATTTGTAGATTGGGTAGAAGATAAGGCGAAGGCATTGTCATTGCTCAGACGTGCTGTTTATGGTGAATTCTGGATCAGGGGTGATTGTGGAAGGGTTGAGTGGATGTGGGCAGCACGTTTGATTGCGCTCAATGATTGCATTACAGGGACTTTAGGCGTGGTGAAAACTTCCATATTATATGTGATAGAAAAACTCAATACAAATATGTTTCCCACTTTAAGTATTAATTCTTGATTTTGTCCTATTGTTTGATCTCTTTGTCTTATTGTTTGATCCTATATTGCTCATCCGAATAGCAATTTAACTTTTAGATGAGCTGTTAGATAATTTATATCCACACCCTAAGATGATAATGTGTAATGGACATCAAAATATGAATTATTTTATATATGTTTTGTTTAATGAAGCCTCAGAATATTTGAATAAAATGCAACAAAAAATAGTTATTAGAATCAATATAGTGTCATAAAATTACAAATATTAAGAGGAAAGATTTGTCTGTTACCATCCTGATTTATAATTAAATTTAAATACAATACAAAACCTTCAAAGATATAAGTTGTTTTTAAGTTTTACGTACATTGCTAGTTTTTAGAATGTTATAATTTCATTCCGTAAATAAACTTTATAGTATGTGATATAACTTACACTAAAACCAAATACAAATTCAATCTAAGGGTTAAAATTTTTTACGTAATATAAAAACTGTTTGTTAATAATGTATTTATACTACATTTATTATGTCACTAATAAGTGATTATAAAAAAAATGATTTCAGTGTAGTGTCTGTCCCGTAGACGATAACCACAAGCTGATTAAATTAACGTTTCCTCACATTGTTTAAGTATGCCTAAGGTAATATACAAATTAATGAACATAAATATTTCATACTCATTGTCTTTTCTTGTTCTAAAGCCAATCTGAACCAAATTTCAAAAGGTTCAAAGTAAATCCAAGCCATGGTGCCAAACAAATAGTTAAATAAATCATAAGACGTTCGAACTGCTTGAGAATTGAGTGTTGTATGTTACGAAAGGTTTATATTACTTATATTACTTTATATTATATTACCTTGTACGTTCTAGCTGATTCGGATGGTAATCAACTTCGGGTCATTTGGGTTACCACATACTGAAAACCATCCCGTCTAATGGTACTAAACATTATGTTTAACACCAATAGCAGTTGCTAAATACTGATTTTTAGTGAACGTGGTAATTTAGGGTTATTAAATTATCTGTTTGTCACGACGTAATACGACTCAAAACCTAAATACAGTATAAAAAAAAGCTATAATAAAAGTTCTAATTGTTTGATAAATTACAATATTAAATTTTATGGACGAATTTAAATTAATTTTTAGCAATGCGTTTCACATTTATAAGTTTCAACCTTCAAGAAGGCCAGTGTAAAATGTTAAAAATAAAATGACATTTAAATATTTAATACTATATCTTTGGTATTTGGGGGTACTCATCATCTTTGAAACCATAAGTGACCACTAAGACGGGATACTGCAATCTTATAAATTGATAGAAAGAAGCTAATTTGTTTATAAATAACTGTTAAAATGTTTAGTAAACATACGTTTTTATAAACAAAAAAATACAATGAACCAAATGTTAAAATTATTCTTTACAACAGCTGACTTGGTTTTCAGCCTAGTAAGTCACTTCAGCTAGCTTAAAAACATATTAATGCAGTTAAATTTACCTAACAAACATACCTAACTGTAGGAAAGCTCACAGAATATTTACTATCTTATATATTAAAGGTTTAAAAATACAATTGGTATACTACAAAGATATTATTTGCTAGTTTTAGCTGACCACAGAAGCACACCTATGTAAGAGGGCGAATATAAATACAAAATAAAACCAAGATAATTATATAATGTTATTCAGTGTTTTATGTTAATTAAAGTAACGAAAATTCAGCTATCTTGCTTGGGAATATTTAAACATTTTGGTTCTTAGGCTTTAGAAAAACATTATTATTATCATTAATAATAACAGCAGATAATAGTAAAATTCAAAGGCAAAGAAATTTAAAATAGTGATGTGTAAAATATTTTTTGAAAATATCATTCTTAAATATCTTAACGTGTAAATGTAATTTGGATTTTGCTACCGTGGGCTCAAATTTTAATGAAGGCTCAAATATCATATAAATATTATAATCAATTAAAAACAAATAATCAAACGTAGTTCATTTATGTTACTTTAGGGAGTTGTTGTGTTATACATTGCCGTGCAATGTGCAGGATAGCTCGAGCACTGTGCAACGGCGCCTACATGCGCCACTACATGTGTCCTCAATGTCACACGTGGGTTGCGGCTCCTATTCTTTGGAACTACGTTAAAAAAAATCTGTAAGCCTTTCGTAATCGAAAATGACGAAAAACACATGAATCACAGAAACGAATCAACAAAATTTAAACCATGAGTTATTTAGCCGCAGGAAAAATGGGAGTCATCACTCAAAAATAGAGAATGTTTGCAGAAAATATTAAACATATAAATATAAACGAACCTTTTGTGGTTTTAAATATAAAGTTGTAAAGAATATATAGTTAGGTGCTATTTTAATTCTTATATTGTTTGAGATATTGTAGCAAATATTGTAGATTGACAATTTGCATATAAAGTAGGTATTATGACATGAAAAATTACAATAGTAATAATGTGTGTTTAGAAAAATATATAATCAATGTTAAACTTACTTTTAGGATTTTGATATATGTATTTTTAAAATTAATTTCTGAGCATAGTACATTACAGTTTTGACAATAGTTGTTTCAGAAAATGTTTAGTTTTTTGTTTAAAGTAATTATTATGGTAGTCTGTGTTTACGAACCTCGTGTGATGCGGTATCCGGACTGGCGGCACGACGCACACTCACTGCAGAACTCCGGGCCGCCGGCGCTCGCTGGATATATACTCAGTGTGACGTCACGTAACGGGACCGTCCCCGCGGCCGCCGTCGCCGCCTCCACCGCCGCCAGGGGTGGTTACTGGGGGTGAAGCACTCTAAATCAGCTTCAGCCTATAGACTGAGTATTTTGAGTCAGAGTTGAATATATTTTAGTTAAACAATATCCCAATTAAATCAAATCTTCCGATATAAATAAGAATTAAGCGTTTAGAAGTTAGTGAAAATAAAAATGCAAAGCTAAAATAAAACAGGTTATAAAAATATCACCACACTCTTCATCTGAGTGGGAATTAGTGGGATTAAAAAAATCGGCAATCAGTTATATATTTACAAATATAAAAAAAGTAAAACAATAAGTTTTGCACGCGTAATACATAGAGTAGTTATTCGTTAAACAAAATGTATTATGATACGAAAAATATGGAAAGAATATTATGTTAAGATGAATGTATTCAGTCATTATTTGTTTTTATAGGTTATTCATTTATTTTATCACGATATTTGTAATGAAATATGTCAATCAACATGTACGGCCAGTGTCTTTAATCCCTGAACCATCCCTTTTTTTATAAGAAGTTTCTGTAAAAAATCTGTAATCATAGGCGTTCGGACCTATTTACTCTCTAATTCGAAATTTAATTTCTTAGGGAACTAACAAATTTAATCGGTTAACGGGGAATTATCATTACACATTTGAAAGGTCGATTAAAACCCTTTTATCAGTTAGATTCCGAAATTCAATGTCCCAGTTTGTATTAATGCGCAATTAAAATAGCGTGCTCGTAATTTAACATGAAGCTTGACCATTTTCATGGTTTGTAATCATAACATAACTATTATTACAGACATTTTACACATCCCCTTAGCAACACGTTATACTTCCGTGCCACTATAGCGAATGTTAGTGTCTTGGCGCATTTCCAATAAAATCAATTTTTAACTGTACAATTTTTAGAACGGTTTATTGATGCCAGTGTCTTCAAGAAATGTTTCAGGAAACTAATCTCGATTGATAAATTAGAAGTCAATCTAATTAGAGATTAATATTTTCCATTTGACGTCCACACTTGCTCAACATATTTTTGCTTTATTCACCTGCACATTCGCCTCCTAATAATTTAAACTTCTGCCATATTTTTTCTTATTACCCAGGAAATTATTAACATATTTATACTACCCTAAGGTAACATAAATTATTATTCTTTTTCCTTAGTTTCAGTGGCAGATGAAGAATTCATGTTTAGTCCAGATATATGCATAAGTATTCAAAGAGGAGCATTATACTTGCCCTCATTATACTGTAATAGAGGGGTATTAGAAGGTTGCGAGTCCTTCACAAATGATCAAATATATGTAATGTGTAACATTTGGAATTAATTAAAATGGCTAAATCAGCCGGTAAAAAAATAAGCAAGATACAACTATATTATTTCTAAAAAATAAAATCAATGAGGTTCGTTTTGCACTTTCATGATCTCTGCAACTAACTGGCGTGATATATTGATTAAGTGTGCTAAATAATTTTTAAGAGTAAAAACAAATCAATAACAAAAGTAAAGGGTAGTGACGGCTTTTTAGGACCACTGTAAAAAATCTAAGTCCCTCTTTTATGACCGGTTAACTCATGCAATTTACTGCTGTTCAACATGTCAAGATCATACGAAAAAACCGAAACTAGTTCCGTTCGATGATTGATTAACATCTTTGGAAAGACAAGGGGGATATTAAACTGCATAAATGTGAAATATGTTGCAAACACCCAGTATGGTTTTAACCCTAATAAGATTTATTTGTAACTTTATAATTTTGTATCACTAATTTTAAAGGAGTTTATATTTAACCTAATCGGTAAACTGTAAACGGCTATTTATGTGAGTGAACTGAGAATAAAACTAGCAGAATTGTTTTGTTGAGTGCGCGCTCTCTGGAACACTGCACTCGTAAGTGGGCCCAAGGGAGCGTAAACGCTGCGGAACTGAGGCGAATAAGGAGCGATTTGTCGAGTATTTAAGGTGTAACCGAATAATCGAGCCTTTGGAAGTGGTTCATACTCATCAATAGCATACTATGATGGAGTTATTTCATTTGTTCAAAATCGGATGTCTATGAAAAAATACTCTAGCCAAGAAAGATACGTCTAACCCTTTGAAAGAACATAGGCTTACAGGACAGAATCGAGTAGCGAGGTGGGAGCTCGTCTAATAATACCGTCTAAGAAGTATTTATATCTTGATACATTTCGGAAAACGTACACGAGACAAATTTAATAACTGAATTGCATCCATGGTTACAGTTTCATCAATTTTATTTATGACATTTTCAGACTTTAAAGTGGCTAAGAACGAAAGATCTTTAGAGAGCGAAGATCAAGCCATATCATAGTACAGTTTAAATTGTAAGAGAAGGGTGAGTCTGACAGAACGTTGAAGTTTGCTTTTAAAAATATGAGTTAACTCGACAACGATCAAAAACAAAAATCTTACAATTAATTCGTAACAAAAGCCTGAAGTAACAAAAAGAAATTTGGAAACCCACTATTTATGTTATAGCAAATTTATCATACGACCTTTTCCTTCACATATGTCTAAACATTATATGTATCTAATATCTAAACATTTGTTTTCATAAAGTGATTTTCTTTTGCGTTCTGAAACAAAACAATTACACAACTAAATTAGTTTGACTTTAACTAAACGGTATTTTTTATTGTTTCACCTTTTTGTTTTCAACTCAATTTAATGTAAAGTTAATTATACAAATGTGTATAAAGCAAAGTTAATATTGAACACATTCAATTAGTTTAAATTTCCATTGAAATGTTTATGTGAGTATTATTTTTAATTTATTTAATTGTGTTATGACTAAATAAATCAGTAAATTGATATCTAAAATATTATCCTGGTTAGTAGGAGTTCTATTGAAATTAAAACTAACACTATAAATCTAGGTCTAAAACATATGAATATGTTACTGCATTTGACTGAGAAAAAAATTAGTTGTTTTGTCTAGATATTACTTTTCTATTACTCTTTTGAAAAGTCTTCGTTAATAAATATGCTAATGATTATTCGAAAAGTTTTATGAACATCAAATATCATTGTAAATAAGTGAATTAAAGCTGTTACGAATCATGAACTAAAACTGATTATGGACTTAAGTATAGGTCGAACGAACTAAACAACTATGCAAATGAGATGTTAATTACTGAGATCTCCTCTAATTGTAATAATATAATATAATAACGTAGCGTAATGACATTTAACTAGCATAGTCAAAACTATTGAAAGTAGGCACTGAAGACTGAATATAATGGTAGTGTCATTTGGCCCAAAGAATCGCATCCAAGCAAAATTAAATATTAAATGTAGCCATTAATACAATCCTAAAATACCATATACACATGGGTCTAAAATGCTTAGTTTTCTGTCTGTTGGTCTATTTGTGATTTATAAAAGTTTTAATTTGACTTAGCTTTTATTTAAAATAGAACTTTTAAACTCTGCTCCAAAGTGCATCTTAAGACTCAAAAAAGGGTATACAATTTGGGAAATTTAAGTACATCAGTTTCAATATGGCGGCCATTTAAAGTTTTTGATGTCAAATTTTATGAAAACCGTTACTTTGATCAAAAATTGTTTTCAATAATAAAATATGTAGAGTTGTAAGACGAACAAAACGACACATTGTTTCCTGCAATTGGGTAAGAAATAAAGTTAATAACTAATTACCTATTTATTTGTCGACTTCATATGGCAATATGTCAAATAACAACGTGTAAAATTGTAAATACTATTAAAAAATGTGGTATTTATTTTAGTAAATAGCTAATATTTTAGTTATCTCTTATCCGATTGCAGAAAACAAGGTGTCGTTTTGTTGGATACAATACTTGATAAAACTAACGATTTTCATGAAATTTGACATAAAAAACTTTAAATGGCTACCATCTTAAACATGATGCATTTCCATAAATCGAATTTTATGCACTTGTTGTGAGTATTAAGATGCACATTGGAGCCGAATTTAACCTTTATATCATTAATAGAAGCTGAGTTATAAGAACACTTTTAAAAATCACAAACAGACCAACCGACAGAAAACAAAGCATTTTAGACCCATGTTTATATGGTGTTTTAGGATTGCCTCGACCTATGAAACAAATACACAAAGTGTGTCCAGGGAGTTTGTATACACCCTGTATTTATAACTTGAAAAAAATTTAAACTATTTTAAAATTGTGTCTTTTAGCCCCGAAACTGCATTTAGACATACTGCATTAGGATAAATAAATACCTCCGTCCAAATGTGTGTTTCGTATCTTTTGGATGTACGCAATTTTCAAACACCAGAACAGGAAACAAATATCCGCTAGCATTGCTTCGTTAAAAATACACAAACACACAGTGCACATAAAACATAGACACTCTGGACAGAACACCACGAAAAACTACTAACATTAATTTTGTTAGGCCTTTCACGGTATCACAGCGGCTTTGTCGCTTTTTTGCTATTTCTGGCCTAAAACATCATGTTTTCACTAACTAAAATCCCGATTTCTAGTTACTCATAATACTATTGTTAAAATCTTCGAATCATTATTTTTATGACAAAATGACACAACTTTTTGATTTTATAGTTTCTCCTAAATATTTAAGATAATTTAGCTTTGAAAAACAAAAAAAAAAACACCATTTTGAAATGGTACAAAGTAGGAACTTGATATTCCATACAAAAATGAGTCCTATTAGATTTAATGCATGTACAAAGTTTGAAGTTGATATCTTCAGATTTTCCTAAGATATAACTTAGGAACATCTGAGTCTTTCAGTAAAAAAACACAGATGGACGGAAAAATAACCGTTTTAGGAAATACCTTCATATGAACTTTGTTCTTCCTATTTATGTAAATAATCACGTCTCAAAGTCCTAAAACCTTTTTTGTACACCCTGAACATCAAATATACTTTGATAAGTACATTTCTCGTTACATTGTTTTGGGGCAGAGTAATACTTTAATACTTAACAGCCTAAATTAAATGCCAATAAAATCTTAGAGTGTATCAAATAACTCTTTATTGGAAACAGGTCCTATAATTTGCCTAAGTGCGGGGGAAAAAAAAATAAACATAAATTTTTATTGTTAAAAATAAAATAGCTTTTCCAGAGTTGAACAGCACTGGACTGGACAGATTCGTTGGGTATTGTCCATCAATGCTCACACTTAAGTGATACATATTATTTAGTTTAAGAGAATTACCTTGGAAGAGTAAGCGGACTAATTACTTTAAGTAAGACGCCTAATATATGGTATAATAATTCGTAATCAAGGTATTTGCGGCGTCCTCGGTAAAAGTAAATGAAAAATTATACTAGTCTGTGGTTAGCCTAACCAACGTTTACGGGGAGGTCAAATCGTCTTAGAGCATCTTACTTTAGAACAGATTTATTTTCATAATTGAAATACTGCAGTTGGAATTTTTTTTTTATTTCTCAAAGTGTTTTTGTATACTTTATGTTTTGTGCTTCTGTAAATAAACTTATGTTAGAATAAATTTGATAAATTATTGAAAAAATTCTTAATATTGTATAAATAAGAGCAGATCTTAGTACTTAGCTCTAAATGTGAGTAATAACCTATTAAATAATCCAAAGTCGTTTATATTGCTAGGTGTGTAGCATATATAAGCATTATAAAATGTTAACTTAAACAAATTTAATAAGTCAAGCATAAAAGCCAAAAAATCAAAGGCAACCACCAATAATTCGTTTTCAGGTTAAAGAAGGGAGAAATTTAATGTCATAGAATTGCTTGAATATTTTTCATTGTACTGTATTAAGCTGAAGAAATCTAAAAAAATATAATTACCACCACTTATGAAATAATTCACATTAAGTTATAAAAAAGAACGGTTGCTGTTATTAGTTTGTGATTATTGTCCAGGGGACTGACTGGTTCTATTATTAGTAGTAGATCGAACTTCCTTGTTGGGGGCCCGGGGCCCTGCGACCGAAATCGTACTTCGTGCCCCTCGAGGATGTTTACATTGTATAATGATACTGTTTGGATTTATAATTCGATTTTATCTTGATATCGAGCGGTAGATTACCTGATCTAGACTTTGGAACTGAGATAATTTACGTAACAAGTTCCAACGGAATGAAATTGAAGCATCACAATATATTTGTAAGTAAGTGAATCCAACAACAAAATATAATACAACAAATTTGTATCTTTACATGCAGGCTTCTGTCATAATTTCATGATGCCTCTGGATCATTGATTAACAAAATAAAAGGTTTAAAATACCTGTTCCATTGTGTTTTTCTAACTGGCCAATTTATTTTTAACTAAATGTTTATGAGTCTCATGAGTGTTTTTTAAGTGTACACATGTTTTCATTGAGACGGCACCAATGAAAATGGACATGTAACTTATTTTTAACGTTCATCCTGAAGATGTGTTAATAAATAACACGAAACAGCTGTAGTCTCCCAACTAGATCGGATAATTTGACAGAACAGGTATTTTAAACCTTTTATTCTGTCATAAGTTTTTTTAATTTCATTTAGCGTTAGCTAAAACACTCACCTTTGCATTTGTTTTTATATTTGATTTATATTATGCTGTAATTTTTATATTGTATTATAATATTTCACGTAAAAGCCTGTGTGGCGAGTATTAATTTAATGGACAGATAACTAAAATTCAATGCAATTAAATTGTCTGCTTAATATTGTATACGCTATTATGATATTAAATAATAAACATTGAAAAATGCTGGATGCACAACTAAAGTTTTATAGAAACTACAAGCTTTACAGTTATACGATATCTGAAACATATGTAGTTCGTAGGTCATATTAGTGCAGGAAGCAAAAAAAATCATATACCAAGAAAGAAAAATATATCGTATAAGAAGAGATACATTATGTTTTACTTAGATTTAGCGTCAGTTAGTTTATCGTTTCCTCAATTAGTTAAACATCTTTATTGTCATTTTTTACCTATAAAGTTTTCTATAAATCCATTTTCGTTTTTTAAATTAGTTTTCTACGTTAAGCCATTACGAATACACTATAGTGGCTTGAAGGGGCCAGAGCCCTTAACCTTGCTCCAATGCTCTGCCTCATTTGATTTTGTTTACTCTTTTCATGATGAGGTAATTAAAACAATAAAAGTAGGAACTCATTGCAGTTCATAAACAAAGTAGCACTTAACCCCTTGTTTTAATGCAAACAAAGCAGACGTTTGTAAATCCCCATGCTATTTAAATGTTAATTACTTTATCACGTAACAAATTTTTGCTACATATTTAATAAAAATGGATAATTTCCCCCAAAATTTCATGCGCACACTTTTAAAATGAGATCACTCCCAGCCTTCCGTTCACTCACAATTTCATTGTAAAATTTGGGCTTACGGAATTGTATACATAGATTGCAATTGCTAAACACAGTATGATATGCTTGTGGAGAATAAGTCAAAAGTTGTCTCTTGTACATTTATAAATATATTTATAACTTGGTGTGGCTCTAATGATTTGTTCATCCAAACCTAGTTTTTGCTGTCCTTGATGCAGCAAACATGCGCATACTCAGCCTAATGTTATTCTTATGGAGAATACATCAAGTATTATATCTCACTTATTTATGCTTCCTTATTATAACTCACTGAGTGCGGCGGTTTGCTGTGAAGGGGGTTTCAGATTTAACACTAGTCAATGTGTGACATTTAAATTAATCATCATTTAAATATTATTCATTTAAATACACATCCAATTTTTCATTTGTAGTGTTACGCCGTTTATAATAGTCAACTACCTGAACAAATAATCCCGTGGGGGAGGATGTTGGGGGGGGTGGTGGGTGGGTATCCCGGTGTGTCCACAAAAATTTGAGGGGTTTGGACCGCTTTCCCTAAAAATCGTTTGTGTACTCTATTAACAAAATGCCGTTGGCATTGAAAAACAAAAAAAATGTACAAAAAATACGTAACGCATCAAGGTTAGAGAAAAATTTATACTTTTCTCAATATATCAAAGGGCTGATTGAAAGAGTCAAATTAAATATTGAGCTTAGGCCTAGTATTTGGACACCCTGTACATGAAATATTTTATTTGGCATGTTGTGTTCATAGAATACAATGTTTGTCATAGACTTTATCCAATATGTTGAGTTACTCCGTTTTGCACGATTCTTTCAATTTCAGACCTTAATCTAATGTGCTTAGTGTAAAAGCATTGTTTTGCTGGTTTATTTATAGACAGTATCTTTTACAATTATTCATAAATATTATAATAGCATTTTGCAAACAAAATAAATTAAGATATTTGATTTAATCTCAAAGACTTTAGATACAACTTTGTACTGACAATATTGCATGATATCGTTGTCATTAAGTAAATAATTTTAGTATGTTTATAATAGATTTCATTCGAATAACAAAAATTGTCGTTTGGCGTCCGTCGAAATCGGTAGTTTAGATTATAATTGAACATGTTGTAGATTTTCAGATTTTAATTTCTTTTGTGTAGCATAATAAATCGACATCAGTTTGGACTAACACTTCATTGATACAATAGCGTTAGGAACAGTTTATGAGTTAATGCCTAACTACGTCTCTGTGGGAGTTTAAGACCTGAGCTGTAATCTAAACTCAGTATTATCAGTGGCATTAGCAAGCCAGGAGTGACTTTTTACATAATTTTCATGTGATTGTATCCATACAATGAGAGCAGTGACAGCAGTGTTAGCAACTGAATTATTTACGTCAAATAACGTTTTAAAATAATACTCAGACATAATACGATTACAGAGATGTTTCGTAATTAAAAAATACCCCCGTTGCAGCAAACCTGCAAACTCAGCGAATTTCCAATGAATTATAACATGACACATTAAGCCACTTAACAAGATTCATGTGAAATATTTTCACAAACATTCGATATTTAAAATATTAATTATTCTCCATAAGAATAAAATTGGGGATGAGTACGCAGGTTTGCTGCAACAAGGAACACAAAATAATGGGTTTTTATGCAAATATCAATAGAACTCAGCTAAGTGAAGTCACATACCAAGTTTCATCCATATAAATTCATAAATAAGCGATATATAACATTTTAATTATTTTCCATAAGAATAACATGGGGACCGAGTACCTAGGTTTGCTGCTACAGGAACCATAGGCGAAAAATTGTTTTTATGTACAAACAACAATAAACCACAACCAGGTGAAGCCATATACCAAATTTCGTCAGTTTATGTTCATAAATAAGCGAGATATACAATTTTTCTTTTTCTCCATAAGAATAACATTAGACAACGTACTGTGTTTAGCACTTTCAATATCTCAGTAACCAATTGACGTAGAGCAATGATCAAGATACCAAATTGTTTGTTTTTTTATGCTGAATTCAATGGTGAAAATTAAAATTTGATTTTAATAAAAGTTACATGTGAAAACCCCAAAAAACCCATTTTTGGGATACAAAACCCCCCTTTGGATGGTGCAATTCGTCTGGTTTTCGAACTCGTTCAAATAAATGGTACTTTACACGTTTGTACCAAATTTCATTAAGATCAGACCTTTTTTACGAGAGTTATCGTGCTTACGGACATATATATATATACATATATAAAAATTTGAACGAATGGTGTTTTTGGAATCTGGGGACCTCAAAATGAAAAGTTATCATGGTCTCGGGCTTAAGTCTTACCATGAGACCTACGGTAATAGCTTCTTTCCTATAGGGGAAATTCGCTAAAACTAGTGTACTGAATATAAAAAATATTATTTTAAAGTTATATTGATGCGTAACTATGAATTATAAATTTAGAAGTTAAAAAATGTTTGAAAGTTGTAGTCCGTTCTTTTAAATTCCGATGTACAAAGCATCATCGGTATAATATCAAAATTTCGTCATTACTGGTTTCAAAATGTTAAACAAGTAACCGGAAAATATAATTTGCCTAAAAGTACGGACCATAATCGGTGATACAAAGGATCGATGACTAATAATGAACGTATCGTGGAGAGGATTCATTACCGAGCATTGGATAACTGATGCGACCCGGACTTTCTCTTCTTATTCTTCCCACTTCCGACTACAATGCATTGTCAAGTCCAAATATTGGCTAATGGCACTGGGCTTGTTAAGAGTTAAATCACGGCTTCGTTATATTTTATTGATAGGAACAAAGAAACAGCTAACCTTTTGCATAAGTTCGCTCGGATGAAAGGAAGACAAGAGTAACTACTTTTGGCCCATAAAGAAATTACTCGTTACGTTTCATACGTGTATTCTGTTACTGGAGGAAAATGTTTACCTCTAGCTTAAGGCACTGGTCTACCCCTTCCGCGCATTGCTAGGGAAGGGATGCAGGAATACTCTTTACAGCTGCTACATGAACCCTTTAATAAAAGTTAAAGTCAATATTAAAGAGGCAAATACTATATACAAATATACTTTTTTACTTTTTTAATTTATTTAACTGAGTAACATTTACAAGGCCTTTTAAATGCACAAATATGGGCTTTTTCAAACTACGACAACTTAGGGCAGAAAATGTTTTTTGAAATCCTAAAATAGAGCATGAGTATAATTAACTTTCTTCTATCAAATTAAATCCCGTTTATAATATATTGATAATATAATTATCACAGCCGCAAACAGGAATCCTGCGGACCTCCGCACCTCTCCTTTTCCCTATCTTAACAATGTATTTTTACGCGGCGGCGCAGATTTTCTCTAGGGTAAACAAATCTGTAAATAGTTATGTCGTACAGTTAAGTCTAAAATACAGTATGAATTTAAAATACAATCAATATTTAATAAAAAATCAAATATAAAGAACAATGTAGTTCACCAATGCAGTGCGTAAACATGTCAAGCGAGTATGTAGTTATTTGTTAATTTATTTATAAAGCTGAAGGAGTTTGTTTATAAAGCTGGCAAAATTAAGACCACACAGGATCTTCGAAGTGTTAATAAGAAGGTAATCACTTAAAAGTGTAAAAATAACTCAGTAATAAGTACAAGTACCAAAGCAAGTGTTATTAAAAATTGTAGTCAAGATGAAGTTAACCGGTTTTATGTAAACATATGAAAACATAACATCTATAAACACTAGATTCATTTACTTATTTCAAAACAAATATAACAGAGCCTTTATCCTTTCATTCTGAGTCTCCTATTGAATCGATACTTTAACGATTAATAATATTGATCAATAAGTCAGCTGATTTATCAGTAGACATCTCATTCGCTGAAAAACAGAACGAGATAACGTGCGTTATTTGCACACTCGTTATGGCATCGCTCGCGATCACACTATATATAGGTAAAATATTAGTTTTACATCATTAGAATTTTCAATATTTATTTATAACGGTTGACTGAAATATTTTCCTATGGTGTTTCGCATACCAAATCCAGCTAAATACTTTCAGTGAATACATACTGTCAATAACATTAGTTTTCATGGCAAGTGGGGAATAGCCCCAACATATTTTTAAAATGATTTAAGGCATATGATTGAAGCATACTACATATATTGCTACCAGATTTTAGCTTTATCGTTTCATATGTTATGGTTAACGTAGGAAATTTAAAGGGCAGTGGGAGAGATCAACAAGAAATGGTTCATTGTATTACTGATAATTCTACCTAATGTCAGCTCAATGCGACTAAAGCAAATAAGATTAAATTGAACATTAGACCGATGGGACAAATCCCCAGAGGATTTTGTGAAAAGAGGAGGCGAGTGTTTTAGTTCTAATTTGTTACCCACCTTCCTACAAAGTTTCTGTTGAACCGGTCTAGTAGTTGTTCCCATTAGAACTTTGAAGGCCAGTGGCAAAGGACCAAAGGTTCTTTAAGTGCCAAAGGAATTTCGGAACGGGAATCCTGTGCACTGTCCTGTTTATTGGAGTCCTGTGTGCGGAATGTTGTGTGTTTGTTTCTAGTGCATTGCATATCTTCCTCCTAAAATTTAGCTTTATCTACCCATTATTTGGTGTGTGGTGGCTAACGTAGTAATTTTAAAGGCAAGTGAAGCCAAGTCCCAAATTACTACAGAACAGGAATAGGTCGATGTAGACTATGCTGTATTATCAAGCTTCCTGATGATGCTACGTCGCACCCACCTTAGCTCAATCGATCTCAAGTAGAAGGTACTTGAGGACGAGGTTTAATATATAATGCTTTAAGGCCACTGGGACAGAGCCGTAAATGGTTTCAGAAAAGGGATAGACTTATGCTTTATTATAGTGTATTCATTATCTCTCTACTTGGATTCTAATCAGTCGGACCGGTAAAAGATTTAATGTCAACAAAAATTTGAACGCCAGTGAGTGGAGCCCCAGATGATTTTGTGAACGGGAGTAATCATTTGTTAGATCGTGGTGAGTTGCAAAGCCTCGTGCTAAATTGAGCTAAATCGTTTCAGAGAATATTCATGTTAATAGGATTAACATGGAATATTTCAAGATCAGGGGCAGAGCCTCAAAAGAACGAGGACACGTCTATGTATAATATTGGGTAATAATTCCTCCCAAAATATCTGTTCATTCACTTCTGTAGTCTGTAAATGATGAACTTTCAATCAAACACACACAATTCAACTGTATAACCTGATACAATCCCATACTCTAATACAAGCAATGCCTGTCTGTTTGTTTGTTTGTTGTTGGCAATATTTATGGGAATCCAGCGGAAAGATTTTGTTAAAACTTTAGAATTGGGGCTTTTGGACCTAAACAATTGATTGGTAAAAACCTCAAAGATTCATACTTTGTTGAAATCTCATTTGAAAATAGGGAATTTTAACATAGGGCTTACGGAGTTTCAAATCAAAAGAAAATATTTATAACATCTGTGAATAAATGAACCAGTGAATTGTCAAATTAACACTTGCACAAGGTAAAGTATCAACAAATGATTCAGTATCTTGAAAAAAGTAACTTGAACCATTAAATAAAGATTGCATGTAGAGTGGACATTGTTTCACCCGCGAAAAGAATTAAATATCACCGAGTATAGCTCAGTCTCCCCGATATAATTGCTTAAACTAACTGAGCTTCAGATACCAGAGGGGCCTTACACATATTACGTAACGGGCGGGAGGGGGTACGACATAGCGTTACTCTGCTTTATATGGTGGGGGGAGGGGGTCTGACTCAGCGTTTCGTTACTCAATCATTTAAATATAACATTAGGAGTTAAAAATAAACTTCACTTAAATGATCTGATTAAGTTTTTTTTATTGTACTATTCATTATATTTATGCGCTTTTTTTGTACATTTTTCAAAAATTTTGTTTTGAATTTATGATAGTTATTACTCGTATTTGTCACATTTCAGCTAGGTTTGTTTATTTAATTTTCTGAATCAAACAAATTTTAAATAAGAAAAGAGGTACGGTAAATATAACTTGTATGTTGTCGATTACCTCAAACACTATAATTACCGTTTTAATGTTTTGACGTTTGTTCTTTAAGGGGTTTAAAAAAATTAAAAAAAATAACTCATTGAAATATTCGCAAAAGGATGATTTTTATACGATTTAAGCTTTGTAACATTTATTACAATGTTGTTACGTACCATATGAGGGGGCGTATGTTTAAGTGTTACGGTGTGTTATGTGGGTTAGGGAGGGGGTTTGAAATGATGAAAACATGCGTTACATAATATTTGTATGGCTCCAGAGCAGGGAGCTCGGGGCGCGTGTCTTCTGAGATAAAATCTCAAAACTGTCCCTTTATTGCAGTGTTGCCAATCAAAATCTTCTAAATTCCTACCTGGACCTGAAATAATTACCACCTGTTACCTCAAATTACCATCTCACACAAGTATACCTATTTAGGACCAATGCGAACGTGTTATCATCGACGTTATCGTATTAAAAACGTGTTGGTATATTGTAATTCGCTTCAATATGTGCATTAATTATTTTATTAGTTTGGAAGTTTAAAATTATGTATTATGGAGATATTTAGAGCTCTACTACAGTAGAAGTCAGAAGGTATTCAGTTAATAAAGTTAATAAAATATAGATTCCATGTAAAAGTAAACAGTAAACTCAAGCAAGAGTCATCGTAGATCGTAATCAAGACGAAAACATCAGAATTTTTTTAACACTAACGCCGCGCCATTGACAGAGTTGACATCGCGACACTGACACTACATAGCGTACTAAAATCGAGAATATTGTCCCAACAATAACTCAATCCCAAAGAACTAAAAGCTTAGAGTATGAAATACAGCATCTCAAACTGAAATTAAATTCATGTATGTGACAGAAATTTGCGGATTGTGAAATAAGTCACGATTGTTTAATGCAAGAATCACAAATTTTTAATTTTAATCAATTTAATAGACTGCCGTGAAATTACCACCTAGTAGACATTACCACCCAAAATACCACCAGAGCCTCAAGTTACCACCTAATGTGGTAATTACCACCCGATTGGCAACACTGCTTTATTGTATATTAGTATTTCGTAAACTTTATTGTATAGTTTAGTATTTCGTCAGAAAATAGTAAAACAAATGTGAGTCCTCCAATCTGTGGTGGAATCCGATCAGCTGACTTATCAAAATAAGGTGGTGGATAAGAATTCTTAAAAACCAAAATAAATATATAAATAAAACCAAAGAGTTTTTATTTCAGGGGTTCACATGATAAATGCACTTTCGGTCAGAGCCATTTTTTGCCTTATTTTTGAAGACGATACGTTTTTTAAATAATCTTTATTTTGCATTCCAAGCTTTAATTACGATTATAAACTGAAACTTTACCGTAAAAAGTGCACGTGAGTAATAATGTATTACGTATTATTTTGTTATAATTTAAAATAAATAGCTATTGAAACTTTTAAATTAGCTCTAAGCCGGTCCGTTATTAATGCAAATGAAATTCAGCTACGATCCTGTCTATCCCTAGTTCAGCTAATGAGAGACCGGTCTCTTCAGAAGGCTCCACACAAGTCAAGTGCTTCACAGTAAGTTCACTCGTCACCGCCAACCCCGCCTGTCATTGTGGCAAAGTCTGTTACATGATTAAAGCAGAGCTAAAACGCCTCCTTGACCTATTCCAGACAACGTATCTCTCCTCCTTCAGGCGCCATCGTTAAGTAACTAATGTCATTCTGGACATTCTCGGTAAAAAGGGGCAACATTTTTTAACTCCCTTCTAAAACAGAAGACGAAATTGTTAAACAAAATTCAGTTTACCGATGTTGGTTGTTTTTGGTGCAGTTTTTTATCAATTCGTATTTTAAGTACACAATAGAGAACTAGATTTTATTTATATATTAGAGATCCAGTTGAAACAATGGGACCGTCACTGGACCGGTAAGTAATTCTTCGGTCTGAGAACGTTGCCCCTTCATTATAAATGACTATCCCGGCCTACTACTTAGGTAATCGACTATTTGATTAAAAATTGGTTGTGATTATCTCAGTAAATGTGTTTAACCATAGGAGATTTGATTTAAATATGATTTTAATTTTTGAAAACTAAATAACATATTTAAAATAAAACAAATACTTCCAAAAACAAACTTAATTCTGTAATTTTGACTTTAGAAATGTGAAAAAATGAAGTGCATAAGTTTGTTGCGCAAACAAATTCCGAATGTGTGGAGTAGCTACATTTCTACGGATCTCAGTAGTCATACGAATATTCTTCAATGTTAGGGTGTTACATTTTAAATATTCGATCCTATTTAGTATAAAAAATGTATGTATAAATATAAATTGAGAAAATAAAAGTCATTCTCCGTTTTTGGGCAGCTTCAAGTTTCTACTTATATATTGGGAATAAAGCCTTTATTACGAAGACCGTATACATTGGTTGAATAGATTCTGCACATACAGGTGCACAGTTAGCTGACTGACCCGGCCAGGGAACTGGGTGACTCCTCCATGTTTCTATGTTAATGCACGTCAGGTTTCGTGGGAGTCCTCCTTTGTTGGGATATGCTGTGCCGCTGCGGCCCACCAGCTCTTTGACCTTCCTAGAGATCCGAGACGCTGCGATACCTTGGGCACATGTCTGCTGGCACATATCTGTTGTTGTCGATATTTTCAAACCCTGCTACCTTCCCTATTATGGACAGCCTTACTAATACCAGTGGACGACATATATTTATAACCACGGCATTAAATTGACATAGCATCAATGAAACATACAGTGTTTTACTTTCATTTCACTATTTACATTTAACTGAACTTGTATCTGAAATTAACTAGTTATAAAAAAATAGGTATAGATTCTCGTTTCGCGTGGTTACTTGAACAACTCACTTGTTGAACTAGTTGATTACTTAAAAAATTTAGCACATACAACTTTCGTAATCCCCAAATAAAGACCATACTGTTAGCTAGTATTTTACAGTTCTATTATATTCATAATAATACAAAATACTCATGGCAAATTAAAAGGAATGTTATATTTCTTCAAAGCCTTGACAATAGAAGTAATACAATTTCCCGCACTCTTTTGCTCTCTTCCCTACAACAAGGGCGGCGAAGAGGCAGCTCGGAGATAAACCTCGTGATGACAAATTGTGCCAACAAGGACGACCAATTAACACCCAAATTGCGGGTTGTTGCAGTGTGCCAGATCCCGTCTCGTCCTCGCGCTCGATCCTATCTTCAATCTCATCCTCCCCTTTCCTCGGGCCGAGCTTTTAATTTTACGCGCTCCTAATTCACTCGGATGCACGGCCACGTGGCCGGATAACTATTATTTCTACCATAGTTTGTTGTGTGGCTCACACTGTAATCTTTTACCGTTTTCCATTACCGACACAACAGTTCCTGGAAAGTCTCGTTGGCGGTGGAATGTTGTTAAGATGTGTCGAATCAGGGTAGATGGAGTAGAGGTTTTACAGTAACAGTAAGACATATTTTAAATTTTCAGAGAAATTTCTGAGTGGATTAATTCAGGCGGCCTTATCCTCCCCAAAATCAATAGCGCAGTTTATAGTAACTTTAATTAAAACCTAATTAACTTGGTATAGCATACATATATGGAGTAGCGTAAAATGTTCTACAATATGGTTTATTTGATTACGATTCAAATCTAACTTACGTAAAAAGTCTTAAAATATCACTCATAATGAATACTGACCAACAAAACCTTTTCCAATAAATGCATATTATCATTTTAGAACTCGTGAATTATTTCGATTCATCATAGCGGACAAATATCCGAGAGGTAAACTGGAACCAAATCGAGAACTCGACGGAAACCCAGGGTCTATTTGGGTCGCTAGACTCCAGACCAATACCGTTCGCCACTCAGCGATTCGATACGATGACTAACATTTGCCATTTTCATGTCATCACTATAATTCACAAACAGGAGTCGAAGATGACAAAGAGTCAAGTGGGTCGTGATCCGGAACGTCAGTGGGCCGTTTCCGACTACGTAGTCTTGGAAATGAATCAGCTGCAGGCGGGAAAAACTATCCTACTTCAGCGTCTGAATAGACTTCAGTCTGCTTTGTACACTGCCGTGTCGAGAATGTGCGTATTATTGTGCTCGCCAATAACGTTCATCACAGTGTGCTCCTCTAACAATAATAAACGTAACAGCAAACTGACACCCCCTTTAATCCAAATAAATCAATCATTTGATTTTAATTACTGTATATGTATATATAGTATAAAGTTCTCTTGAATGTACAGTATAGAAAGTCTTGTAAACCTTTTTTTCTTTCAGGAAAGTTCACCCAAATCCAAGTTCTCTTGAATATATAGAAAGTCTTCTTGTAAACCTTTTTCTTTCAGGAAAGTTAACCCAAATCCATCTGTTGGAGGCAATATATAATTTCATCCATCATTTGCTATACATACTATGGTTTTTAAGGGAGGAAATCCGCCCTCATCCGAATATACCACATTTGTCGATGTTATCTATACTTATATCAAAATGGGTATGACATTCATTGTAAAATAAGAGATAGATTTTAGTTTGTTGATTCTCCTGACGAATAACATTGGACAACAGACAACGTTTATCACTGAAAGAAAATTCCAATTTTCCAAGCAATCATTAGTCGTAGAGTAGTAATTCAAAATATAAATTTATCTAGTGTGTGAGCTTTTATTATATGTGTAATATGTCTGAGCTTGGTATATGGCTTCATATGGTTGTATTTTACTGATATTTGCATACAAAATCAATTTTTTTTGCTCCCTATGGCAGCAGACCCACGTATTCAGCAATTATAATGTTATTCTTATGGAGAATAATAAACATGTGATATCTCGCTTTTCTTTGAACATATATTGGTACAACTTGATATGTTGCTTCATCTGGGGTGATCCATTGGTATTTAAATAAAACCCTGAATTTTGTTGTCCTTGATGTAGAAAACCTGTGTATGGAACCATTGTATTTGTCTTATGGAGAAGAAATAAAATGTCATATCTCGCTTATTTATGAATATGCTTTGATGAAAGTTGGTAAGTGACTTCATGACGCAGTGAGGTACTATTTGAAATTCGCTGAGTGACCCAGATTTGCTGCAACGGGGTATTTCTTAATACTCATGTCCTCCATAAAGTAAAAATAAATTAAAATAGTTTGACAACTGTGCCAATGTTTACAGTTGTATTTATAAAACATACAAGTACATACCTAAAATATAATTTATTGCTCAGTACTGCGTTAATAAAAGTTGTCTTTGATACATGATACAATGTTGGTGCTTTGCTGGAAATCTCGATTTAAAACAGTAGGATTGGTTTACATATGAATATAGTTTTATATACTGTACTTGTTGAAGGATCGGGCGAAACACCAAAATTCACCAACCCCGAACAAGTAGAAAAACCAGGCCGCCAAACACATTCCAATTCACTAACTTTTGCCCGCGGGTAGTCGGGTTTCAGGCCGCTGGGTCTTGTGTTTGTTTACGTATATTTATAGATTTAACTGTAAACAATTAAATAATTTATACCGTATCCGAGGATTTATGTAAACACACGAAATTATAGAGTACTTGCAAGTATCTATGTCGTTTTGACTTCGTTTTAAATCACACTAAGTAAATGATGGTTGAAGTAAGCGGTATTAGGAAACTGACAAATACTTTATCCTCTTTGGGGGACTGTTAACCTTCAAAATCATAATCAAAATACATTTTTTAAACACCTGGATATATCTTGGACAAGTGCCTACAAACCAAATTTGATAAAAATCGGCCCATTGGTGTGGTCTCTTTATAGGTTTTTGCACATCCATACAGACATACATTACCTAAACAATTACTCTATCGGTTCAGGGAGCACACAAAACGAATATTTCAACCGATTAATCAAATTAAAAAAGTTGACGAAAACTATACTTTGACCTTATACTTTGTAGGGGAGAAAGTAAAACCCGTATGGTTGATTATTATCATCTGCAATCCGCTACCTGAATCTTATCCGAAATAAAACATTTATTCAGATTTCCTCACTGACTCAGACATCCACCAGCATGCACTACGATGGTAGTTGCTTGACATACCCATCTACCTAACCAACACGCCGAGGGGTTGCTAGCGGATTCCCGGAATTGGTGAATATGGATGTTTTGACAAACCCTTAAGCCATCGGCGAATTTGGATACGGCCCCCCTCCATAACCCTCTCCACCGCACACCCAGATTTAAATTGTTCTAACGTGGAGACATGAAGGATAAGAGAAGTGAGTCACTAGTCCAGTGGTAACTAGCATTTTATATTTGTAATAGTCCTGAAACATCTGTTCTTGCTATTGAGCTAGTATACATGTTATTATATCAACTGTAAAATACTGTTAAATAATACAGTTCAATTAATTAATGTTCTTCCATAAGATTAACATTGACATTTTTGAACGTCTATGGGGACCTAGCCCTGAGGGCCGATGTAAATTTTAAAGGGTTTCTGCATATCTAAACGACAATACCTTTCTAATAGTCTGCGTGCATTTCTCCAAAGATGCACACACGCTGAGAAAAAAGGAGGGACAGTTTTGTGCTTGCCTATTAATATAATGATTGCGACCGACAAGGACGTTGCAACCGACATCAACATCAGAATATGACGAATGAAGCTCATAAACTGGACACAACTCCTCCCTGTCGTGAGAATGTCGATGGTCGGGTGGGGTAAGATAGTTGAGTGGTTGCAACAGTGTTGCTATCCTCTAATACAGTACAAGGCCCCAGATCGGACCTGGGCTCCACCTAGTGGTCCAGCACACATTACGGCCGCAGTGGCCTTGGTCAACTACTGTATGTGAAACACAACATTGGTATACACAACATTCAAGGGGTTTATGATTTAATAATGTATTATTCTTTACGATTTTAGGGAAATCGGTCGAAACCCATACAGTGGTGGGCATTCCAGGGTCGAACTCGTGATCCCTTGAACTGAAGTCAAGGACGCTTACCGTTAATTATTGCTAGTTCTTTTTGCATGCTTATTTAATAGTTGCGGAAACTTTAAATAGTTGCCTCCTTTATGCTTTTTTTGGGATGCAACGGAAACAAATGCAGGAGGATACGGATTGCTCTCCCCTGGATGGCCGCGCGAGCGACATACGAATTGCTCCCCCTGCCAACCAAGTATGATTTTAACGACCGAGAATATTCGTATTGCTCCCCCATGAGTGTGCTGGAATGCTTGTCCATATTTATGGATCTGACTGCACCTATCTAAACCAAAGTCCGAATCAATATTGTAGTGTTTAAAAATAAGTTATGTTTATATAAATTATAGATCGTATTTACAATAAACAATAGCTTATCCATGAGAATATCGACTATTTCAAGGATTCCTGTGAAGGCTTTGCTTTTTAAAAACATGTAGTAGCCAAAAAATAATTCTGGCCTCATTTAACATTGTAAATATCATAATTATGAAACTTAAATTCATCAACAGCTGCGCTTAAGGAAATAGAAAAATCACAAATGAAGATTGATATGAAATTATATGAAATGATGACTGTAATATTCAAGTGCCATGGCTTTAAGTACAGTCAGGATAAAAATTGGGCTTGGTTATTTAATTACGATCAGGAGGAAGCAATACGTATGTTGTTGCTCGGTTAAATCAAACCGGTTTGGTGAGGGAGCAATCCGTATGTCTCTCGCGCGGCCATCCAGGGGGGAACAATCCGTATGCAGCCAACAAATGCATATACAGTATGCATCACTGACTTTAGAAGGATTAATGGCGTTGAAAATTGGTCTTTTATTATTAATCAGTATAACTTGTACTAGAGTATGCACGTTTTGTTCTTTTCATTTTGTTTCGTGAGTCCAACAGCGTTAAACAGACCATTGCAAATATTCGCTAACTCCATTATTATTCGGTGCTGGTGCCCGGGTCAGATTTGCGACACTCGGTACTAAGCTGGCGGTATTGTGGCCAATAGCTCCCACTTTCACGGGTACCGATGTTTGCCTCATCAGATCCGCTGCCTCCGCCTCTTGCAATCAGTTACATATCTCAGCTCCTCTGTCTCGCCCCAACGACCCTGCATAAATAAGAAAGGCGCGAAACAACTCCTCTGGACTGCATAACGCCTGGGGATTTGGGCTACATGTGCCAAGGACAATAGCCCTCCTCCACTAGGTACCACTGTTATCATCTATCGGCATTGAATATTGTGTAAGTGGAATGGGATGTGTGTTTGATGACTTCAGGACCGACATATGAACTCATGAAATTAAGGTATTCATCGACAATTGCTTAAAACGAACTTCTAAGAAGTGTTGTACGCCTTGTCTTTTAACTTTATTAGTTTATTCCCACTGGTATTTTTAAATAGTGTACCTTTATATTTTATTCGATAAGCCTTGTCGAGGCTTCAATACACTACAGTACAAAAATGAAGTTTGTGAGAGATAGAGTGAAGCGAAGCAAAGGTTTGCAGCTGCAATCTTACAGAAGTACTGCAATCATGGTTGAACTTATTTGACTATCTATTAGGCACATGTTTAAGAGAAATTCGTAATAATATGCAGCAACTGCAGCACGTTAAACAACAATGTGAAGCTTTAGAACAATATTCTAAGAAAACATACAGATAGATGGAATCCCACAGGAAAGGAATGAAAATATCTTTGAGATTATCAATAAGCTTTCATTATTAATTTATGAACCTATTATTTTGAAATGTGTCTTACAAGCTGCCCACAGAGTGCCTGCAAGAATGGGTTCAACTGTTAAACCCATTATTGTCCGTTTTACAAATCGGCAAAAAAATGAAGCGGTTATGAAAAAGGCTAAGAAAATAGCACTCAAAGCTTCTCAATTTGTGAGTGGTGTTCCCGATAAATGAACATTTGACAACAAATAAAGATATTCTATCATAAAAAGAAATTAAAGTTGGAAAAATTATAATTATGTTTGGGTTCGTGACTGCAAAGTGTTTGTTATGAAAGATGAAGGTAGCCGAGTTATTCGCATAAATTCGGTTAATGACATTAAGAACTTGCAATAAATTTGAAAAACATGTACAGTGATTAGGCCTACTTAATTAATAATGAACATTTCTTCAACAGTGTTTAATATATTCCATGTAAATATACAAAGCATAAGGAAACACTTTGGTGACTTTTGTTTACACGTGGACACTTGTAAAATTGAGTATAATTTAATTGTTGATAGTGAGGTTTGGATGACTCAAGAAGACCCAAGTAAATATCAACTCCCTGGTTACAACCTGATCCTGCAGCCAATGTTGACGGACAGTTCTGGCGGGGTCATCATAGTCTACATCTCCAGCGACACGGCTTACTCCCAACTACCAGCTACTCTGCCTCGAGCTGAGGTTAACTGTCTTCGTCTGTCTGTATGTGGACTTAATACAAATTAAAATATAACCGTCTACGGAATTTATAGGGATTTCAAGGCTGATGTTAATGATAATATTAATGAATTTGAATTACTGTTAAATAAAAATGACGACCCTTGTATCATTTTGGGAGATAGTAATTGGAATATTATAAATAACAATCATAAAAATGCTGTTAATTATTTATAATTATTAGCTGCTTATGGCTTAGAATCATGTATAAATGAACCAAGGCAAATCACACACAATAGTGAGACATGCACTGACCATGCACTTAAAAATCTTTAAAAAAAATTAGTTTTTACTGCAGTGTAGTCAAATGTAATTTGACTGGTCATTATGAAGAATGTTGAAATTAAAAATATTAATATTAAGTATAGAAAAAATAATAGTATGTATAAAGTGTGTATTGATAACAGTTTATTATGTAACAGCTTAAGATTCAGTATCTCATTGATTTAGAGAATTCAATATTTTAAATTTTAGTCAGTTGTACAGATATATAATTATTATGTTTTGTTTTCGTGAATCAATCTATTTGAAATAAAAATGTTTACACGTAATACTAGTACACGTAATTACATTACCGTCTAGGAATTTTGAGTTGGTTGTCCCAAACTATTACAAACAAATGAGTAGAAATCAGTTTTGTTTTGCAGGACCAACACTGTTTAATAAATATTCAAGTAGTTTAGTACAAATAATGGAAGAATCTGTCTCACTTTCCTCTTGCACGAAGAAGATAAGAAATATGATAAGCCAAAGTGAATAATATTTGTAGCCTGTTTCCTTCTCAGTTAAGTTTATGTTTGCTTATAATTATATATTATATGTTTGATATACATGCTTTGCTTTAAATTTGAATATTTATTTTGTTACTTCTTTTGTACATATTTAGGGTTAAAGACTGCTTTGCATGTCAGTTTGTTGAATTTTTTACATATTTGTTGTTATTTGTTGACATGTTATTAGTTGAATTGAATATTTGTTAATTTGTTGGCACTAATTCATGTTGGATTGTTGGAACTGTACATTTAAATAAACCTAAAAGGTTATATGAGACTGACCTCAAGATATGCAGCTGAACAATAAAGAGAATGGGCTGTTATTACAAAATGTATGAATTTATAAAACTGTCTCATAAACCCCACGCGTCTGTTCTGCACTTGGGGAATGATAAAATGTAAAATTGTGTTATTTTGGGAAAAAAGCATTTTGAATTGAATTGAATCCAATATCCCACAAAACGTAACATGAATAAAATATGAAGACCAGTAAGTAAGACAGAGTCCTATGTTCAAAGAAATGTGGCATTTATCTTTACTCAAAGTAGTACATCCATGCTAAATTTGAGCTTTTCATTACAGAAGTGTGACGGTTATTCAGTGAGAGATTTCGATAAGAAAACGATATTTCAAATGAAGCGTTGAGCTGTAATGTAACATTAAGTCACGTTTTATGGTAGACACCTCAGATTTGACGCAGTTTAAAACGCAAGTAAAAATCTGTTATTAAATTTCCACAGAAATATATTTCAAAAGTAAATGTGGCTACTTAAAATCCTCCAATATCCTAATACTAGCAAAGTAAGTGTTAAAATGTATCCAGGACTCCCGTGAAAGGATTTAGCTTAAAGGTTGAAAAGAGGGGTTTTCGGGCTTAAAAAATCGATTGGAAAAATCTTTAATCAATATTTGATTGAAAAATATCAAACTTTGCAAGACAACTGATTAAAAAATTTACAATTTTAACATTGTGATTCTAGAGTTTCAAATCATTACAAAATAATCGTAGCATCTCCTAAAAATGTAGCTTACGTTGTAAACTTAGTCGGTAAATATTCAGTATGTGGTTTTCCTCTAAGCTCAGTTCGCTCCGCACTTACTAGGAATTATTACATTTAAATGCATCTATTTCTGACAACAGATTCATTACTCTCGGACATTTATAGTAATTTTTTGACATTGATGAGACTGAAAATAGAAAAAAATTGCTTTCAATCATGTCTTGATTTCAGTGTGATCAGTATTTTAGCAGATTTGCATTAGTTGTCGATCTATTATCCGTTGCCGGACCTGGAAGGTCGCATACAGGTCTGAGCAGTGACACGGCAGTGACGGTGGCGACCATGACACAGGGCCAGTGTTTGTCTTGACCGTCGTAAGTGTGGACATAACAGTGCTTTACCGCGGCTTACCGGTCGTTTGGTCGACTTTACGACCTAAAGGTTCATCGGTCGTCTCGTCGCGTCGTTGCGGTCTGCTTCTGGAACTGTTATGTACTGTCACTCTGTGTTTGTGGCACGATACTATGTTTGAGTTGTTTCCTGGTGAAAGTAATGTACAACTTGATTAAATAGTTTGAATTGAAAGTATCTTAATATGTTATCATTATAATTTTATTACGCAAGAAGAAAATATTCATTCAAAGGCTTACAACATATTATATCTTTTAAAATTAACTTACGGATTTTTAAATTGCAAAATTAAAAAGTAAGGTTGAAAATATTGTCCTACGTCCTACGAATTTAAACAAGGAGACAGATTAGTAATCACTTAGTTTACCGAACGACAAAGAAAAGTGTAATGAGCACAAACATTATAATGTTCCGTTTTTTATGATTGAACGCGGAAAACCATTTCGGGTGCTGTTAAAAACTGCGTGTTTACCGAGCACTCAATAAAATACTTTAAAACATATTTTCTGCATAACAAAAATACTTAGCGATTTCAAAGAGCAGAAGTGTGACATAAAATACTTATTAATTAAACAAGTAGCTGGCCCGACAGACGTTGTCCTGTCTAAAAATGACACTGAATTTGTTTTACGTCAAATACTCGTTCACTTTCAAGATGAGCTCGTTTGCTACGTTTACTCGCCTATTTTTATACAGTGCTAACTTCGGCATCGAAAAAAATAGTTTGAGTTGCCATTCCAGTATATTTGTTATTTCCGTAATGAACATATGTTTGTGCCTTTCAAGTATGTTTAGATATAATCCTTGTTAACAGCTGTTTGGTGTAACTAACTGAACTTTGATCAAATCAATGGGAACTTTGAAGGCCAGTGTGACAGAGCCCTTAGGTCGGATTAAAAATTTTCTTTTAAAAAACCTTGTCCTGACATTAAAAAACACAACAAAAAAGAATTATTCAATTTGGTGCACTCATTCTCAAGTTATGGCGTGACAAAGGGAAATAGGGATTAATGTTTATATGTATTAAGATGTCAGATATTGAATATTTCGGAGTTTTATTACCAAATATTATTTGGGATATAACAATTCTGCTCACTGAATTTGATAGGTATTTTTTTTTTAGCCCAAAAATCAAAAAGGTCAAACAGTTACATCTTAACAAAATTGTGATATTGGACAATAAGTCAGGAGGTACGAAACTTAACTAAATATAAATAACCACAAGTGGCCGGACAGATTTTAAAAGCTGACGCGTATACTATTGCTATGTTTGCGCAGACGTGCAAAAATTATGAAAATAGGATTTTAAAAAGTTATATAACAATCATAATTTTAATGTAATGTAGAATAAAAACTGTACTTTTTCGTGATTTAGGGATTAAAAACCACGCAGTGAACTGTTTGTATTAACGAGCTTGATACATCTAGTATTCTAATCTAGGGTGAAAAATGAAGCCTCAATGGAGGACATTTTTTAAACAAACCGCAGAGAACAATGGTTTCTATAAAAAAACATGATCGAAAGTATGTTTGACATAAAAGTTGTATTTTAAAAGAAAATATATTTTTCCTCTACTTGTGTTGCATATTTACTTACGATTTAATTTATTTAATCTTAATAAGTCTTTAGATTTAAAATATGGCGTTAAGGAAAACGTTTATTGTTTTCTGTATGAAAAACAGCTTGACATAAATTTCAGATTATATCATTGTATAGTTTGTGCTTAGTTGTGTTGTCAAGGGAACGGAGGGTGCAGAGGGGAAAGGCGGCCATCATTTAGGCTTCCATTTTTCTTGGAGATTATCATGTTTATGAGATTTCTAGATGTATTAAGCTATTCTTGCGTGTCCTGTTCTATAATCAAGTCCAAAACAATAAAAGCTTAGAAGTACACATACAAAACACTTTGATGGAAACCCGTAATGCCATAACAAAATTACTATCTGAACGAAAAACCATATTTTATTAGATACACAGAAAACAACTGAAGCCTTTACAGTCATATTTATATTTCCATAAAAAACAATCTCGAGATAATAGTGGAATAGCGAAGCCATAATTTCATCCGTTACAGATTCATCAATTCCAACTCGGTTAAACAATGTTGACATAGACGATGCCAACACTATTTGAATGTCAGTAACAAAACTGAATAACTATAACGACACGAGTTAATCGCAGAAGCCGTTTAGCTGTTTGGCAATGCAGGCGCAGGCAGAGGTAGTGCACTGCGCTTGCACAGCCACTCGCCCGCCACCGCGCCGCGCCAGTGACGACACCGACCTAATGCCGACTGTAATGTCGTCTCCTCAACTCGCCTCCCATTTTCATTCTTTTGTCTTATAATTTAGCAAGTTACAGAGCGAGTACTTGGATACTTGTGCAAGGTGCACATAACAACCACTATTGAAATAGTGGGAGGACCACTCTTTATTTATTCACTATTTTTCTAACAAATTAGTAAAAGGTTAGGGTTTAAGCAAGGCAACATTAATAAAGTAATCCAAAAACAAACTGAACCACATGGATCAGCTGATGTTTCTCTCGCGCCTTCTCTTGTTTAAGAGCAGAACTACTTCCCACTGTTAACATGTTTTCTTGAAATTGCCCCATAAGACCCGGCCTTTAATGATTGCGTATTCATTGTCTTTAAACAGTGGCTAGCCGTTGGATAGAAGACACACACATTTATTTGTTCTTTGAACATAATTATATATTCACTTGACTTGTATTTTTTTGTAGTACCAGGGAGACCAAGCCATGCTTGGTGATACCTATTTTATTAGTTTAGTGGGTGAAAGAGATGTTTCGAAGTTTGTACGCAATCTTTATTCAATGATCCTGGTTAATTTTTTTCAAGAAGTCACATGTTGAGACTTGAACACGTCTAAGTGCTACTTTGACAGTTTAGTGGATATTTATTTACAGCTGTTGTGATTATTTTTTATTTTGATTCGAAACTCTATATGTTAAAATTTCTAACTTTTTTATTATTATTTTATATATAGCTTTATTTGTAATTTTACAATTGGTCCAAAATAGGATGGAACAATGAGTAAAAATTATAAAACAAATTACATGAAATGGGCAAGTTGCTGTACAATAACAGATCATGCGTCAAACATTCTTACAAATTAAAATTTTAAGTAAGCTTTTATGGCAAATCAAATACTTTAAAATTTGTACTGAGTCAGTTAGTAAACTAGCTATTGTCAAAGAGGTTAATAGCTAAATATTTTGGATGTTGTTCTAATTTTCTTTGGTAAATCTGGCTGTATCGTGTAATTTCTTCTTTTATGGTTGGAATTTTCATATATTCATGAATGATCTTATTTGAAACGAACCAGGGAGCACTGACAATTTTTCTCAATGTTTTTGACTGGAATCTTGGCAAAATTTCAACATTAGATTGGCTTGCTGTTCCCCACAGCTGTATCCCATATGTACATATAGGCTTTATCATAGTTTTGTACAACGTAACTTTGTTAGACAATGATAATTTAGATTTTACACAGATCAGCCAATTGGGTTTTCTAATTTTTAGTTCCATTTGTTGTATTTTACACCAGAAATGATTTTTCCAATTTAGTCTTTTATCAATGTGAATTCCTAAATAGTTAACACTTTCAACTTAAGTCAAGGCAACGTTGTTTATAAAAGGGGGGGGGACAGTCTACTCGTCTAATAGCAAAAGTTATGTGGGTGGATTTAGTTTAATTTACCCGAACCCTCCAGATTTATTACTAAATTTCAATTAATCTTTTTTAATATGGATTTTCATGGGGGTGAGGTTTTCACAAATCGGCGTTTTAAGTACAAAAGCTACTAATTCCAATGTTTAAGCAAAATCTTTCTGCTGGATTCCGAGATAAACATTGAAAACAAACAAACAAATATGCAGACATTAATTGTAGTACAGTATAGGAATTTTACTAGTTGAAAAAAGTTGAGCTTAATCATGTATTATGTAAACTAAGTATTGTGTTTGCTTTTAGTTTTAATATTTGTTGAACTTATTTCATTATACTGATTTTAGGTTAGTTATTTGATTTTGCAACTATATGACAGTGATCCTTCATGAACACGATCATAACTGTATATCTCCTCGTCTAAGACCAATAATTCTTGTATTGATCTAGGGTAATCAAATCACGAACTCCCCGATAGATATAGTTCTGATAATAAACATTCAATGGGCAATGGACAATCAGCAATGGACGGACAATCAGTCAAAATACCAGGAGAAATCCGACTTCGTCACCAGACATGGTAAAAAGTCTCAGAACAATAATATCAATGACCCTATTCCACTGAAAAAAACCTACGGTCCGCTGTCTTCTGATCTTGAACATTCAATAGACGAAGAGATCTTGCGGTTTCGAGTCCAACTAAGTAGTCAAAACCACAACCAATCTTCCTCTCTTTATTGACCAATGTAGCACCAATGATTAAAGCTTTGGACTCAATGGAATCAAAACCTGGATGTTTTGTAATTGTCACACTCAAGACAATTTTAAACTGTTCTCTTCATCCTCTGACTCTTACCGGACTAACGTGATAGGTCTCACGGACTTAAACGGTCAGTACGTACGTACGTTATGTACCTTTTCGTCGACTGATTTGCCTAAAGATTCTGACAATGTGTCTACACCGATTGTTCCCTTACCATTTTAGATATCAGCCAAGGTAATGACACGCTCGCTTGTTATATAATGTTAAGTGGTTTTTGCCCCATTCTATTTTATTTCGCATATAAAAGTCCTACATTACATTAAATATCAAAATGTTCATAATCATGTGCATCCCATAGAATCAGAAATTCAAGGAAGTTACATTTTATATTTTTCTACACTGCAGACCCCCAGGAAAGTGAACGCACTGAGAAAATGTTACTTTTGCGGTTGACAATGCAATTTTATTTGTTCATGCTGACCCAGATCAATCTTCTGTTCGATTACAACAAAGCTTGGTGATCATTAAAAACTTGTTTAAGACATGGAGAATCGAAATAAATTAAAATAAATCAGCTCACATAGCTTTTAAAACAAAATTCGTAACCTCCAATAACAATAAATAATTCGCAACTACCTCACCGAACTGAAGTTAAATATTTAGGTATACGTATTGAAAATTAACATAGAAACCTCACATTTGGACGAAGAGAAATAAAAAAAAATAATAACAAACTGAATTGAATATGTAGGTATGTCAAAACGTATTATAAAAATAAATTATGATAAAAAACAAGTATGGAAACATAATGTGCAGCTGTGTGGCTCTGCGAGTAACTAAAATCTATAAATAATCTGAAGATCCCAATCAAAAATATTAATGAAGGGAAATCACTAAGTTCAATTATTTCAAAACGTTATAATACATTTTCAGATTGGAAATCAACCAAAACTACTTTGCTCTCATGATGTTTATTGATCTTTAATTTTCTTATGTGAAGAATGGCCGTTCGCCAAGTACATCTACTTATAAGAACGTTGTTTACAAAATCAAGCGAATTTAAAATGAATAGTTATTATGTTCACAGCCCATTGAATACAACCAGCATGCTGCTTACGATGATAGCTCACTTATTTGGGAAGATTTGCTATAATAGACCGTGCCGTAAGATCCCGCTAATAAAATATGGAATATATATGTAATTCTTGTCGTGTATTTCATTATAGTTTAGCAATCCCTTGCAACAAAATATGGACGAAGAAATTGTAATGTAATCTAATATTAAACTTATTTGCCTTCTACCGTGCCTTTCACTGTCATTTCCATTGAAGTATATTTGGTTGATACCGCATCCTGACATAGTTTCAGCAGTGGAAGTCAGTTCTTCATAAATATTAACAGACCATCATGACATTTGTGAACGTCAGCGGAGCGTGGAGAATTCTACAGTAGTTTCACAGACTTCTCCTAGTAACTATCATGCACTTGAAAGGTTTTGAAACAGGTAACAGAACGACCAGTCCAAACTTGATAACAAATTCCACAAATTTGGCATATGGATATGAAATGGTATCCAACAAACAATGTCTTAACTAACTTCCTTCATAATTCCTCTCCACAGTTACTTTAAATTACACAAATAAATAATAACACCTCGGTATCCAAAACCGGGTATCTGGGTTAATGTTGGACTAAATGAATGCCAGGTTTTAAATTTAGTCTGTCTGTTTAGTTTAAACATAATAGTACGTTGACAATCAAATATTTTGCAGGAATTAAATAACAAATGACTAGGAAAGACAAAAAATTCGTTTATTTGGCGCAATGAAGAATAGCACGGATAATAGAAAAGAAACGGTAGGGGCCATAAACATAAACGATGACGTCTTTGGATCGAATATAAACAAACTTTCTTGACACATGGTTCAGTTAATTTATTTGTGCTACTATTTTCGTCTGCAGGGATAACAGGGGACATAATGGTGTTTTGACATATCCATTTGTAAATAAAAAGAAACGTGTTTAAATTTGATCCAATGACGCAATTTGTTTAGTTTATGGCCTTTACCATTTTTTTTTTCTAGTTGGCATTTGTTTGGCGCAGCGCAAAAGTCCCAGTCACAAGTAAATTACTTTATAGATTCTTCCTTGATATAATTGCTTATCTTATAAATAAATAAAAACAGGCCCGACTTTAATTTTGTGTCAAAACTATTGAAAAGGGTTAAACTATTTTTAAACTAGTAGCTTGTAGGGGTTATAACCCTCAACCTTGCTCCGCCTGGTCTGATTTTAGGGATGTTTATATGCTGAGGAAAATCTACGTTATACCATTTTATAGTAGAAGATTATACAGTCGCAGTGTACTTCTAATGGGTACCATTTGTTCTTATTTCTTGTAGACTTGCAATTACTATTTTCCCGAGTCTCTTGAGCCAATAATTTAAATTTGAGCCATTTCACATCCTGCAGTTTATCAAACGTCCACAATTTCTCTTTGAAAAAGTTTATCTTACAGTAATATATATAAACACATACATCCGAAAATAAGTTCACAGATTAGAGCTCCTGAATAATAAAATAAACAAAAGGTAAATAAAATAGAGTACCCTGGTAAAATCATTTTAATTACACTAATCACGTGTACGTTTCGGCTCTTAGGCCAATTTTTACAGTGTTAGTTATTACCTAACCTTATTTATAAACTATTCGTTATCAGCATTTTAAACTCGATGCAAGTCCAGACTTCTAACACAATATTCAACCAAATAATAAACATTAGAAGTGCTCCTATCAACCTGCACTGATAAGAATTCATCATATGATTTATATCATATGAGAAATTATGTTTTACTCTTGTTGATAAGGGTCAGTTTTTAAATTAGGTTAGGTATTATTTTGTTGTATTATTTTGTTATAACTTTTTTTATTTTGATTCGAAACTCCATGTGTTAAAATTTACAACTTTTTTATTATTATTTTATATAACTTTATTTGTAATTTTACAATCTTTTCAAAATATGATGTAACAATCAGTAACAAATATAAAACAAATGACATGGCATGGGAAAGTTACTGTCCAATAACAGATCTCACGTCAAAAATTCTTACAAATTAAAATTTTAAGTAAACCTGTATGGCAGTTCAAGCACTTTCACATTTTTCTTGAGCCTGTTAGTAAACTCGCTGTTGTCAAGGAGGTTGACAGCTAAATAATTTGGATATTGTTGTAATTTTCTTTGGTATATCTGGCTGTATCGTGTAGTTTCTTCTTTCACGGTTTGAATTATCAGATCTTGATGAATGGTCTCATTTGTAACGAACCAGGGAGCACTGATAATTTTTCTCAATGTTTTTGACTGGAATCTTTGCAAAATTTCTATATTAGACGGGCTTGCTGTTCCCCACAGCTGTATCCCATATGTCCATATAGGCTGTATAATGGTTTTGTATAATATAATTTTGTTAGACAATGATAATTTAGATTTTCCACAAATTAACCAATCGAGTTTACTGATTTGTAGTTCCATTTGTTGTCGTTTACACCAAATATTATCTTTCCAAATTAGTCTTTTGTCAATGTGAAGGCCTAAATATTTTACACTTTCAACTTCACTCAAGACAACGTTGTTTATAAATGGGGGGACAGTCTAATCGTCTAAGAGTAAAGGTGATGTGGGTGGATTTAGTTTCGTCCACCCGAACCCTCCAGATATTTACCCAAGCTTGAACGTCATTCAGATAATTTTGTAAATTATCTGAGGCAGTTTCATGGCTACACAATATCGCAGTATCATATGCAAATGTAGTGACAGTGACGTCTTGGTTTGAGGGAATATCAGAACTATATAATAAATACAAGATAGGGCCAAGAAGTGCCTTGGGGAACTCCAGATTGAATTGGCTTTAGTTCGTTCAGTACCATTATACAATTAAATTTGGAAGAACCTTTCAGATAAATATGATTTTAACAAACTAAATGAACATGTCCTAAGAGTCGAAACATATTTAGGTGAAATTAAAATGATATTACCATATAAATAATAATACTATAATAAATATACATAAATATAAATAGTAAATATAATAAATACATAATAATTATAAATTGAAAACTGCAAAATCAATCGTGAATGAGTAATTGTGAACGCTTTGTTAATCACAGGACGAAGAGAACTGAAATGAAGGAATTTGTTTTTCAGTTTTTTGTTTTGTTTTTTCCCAGCCAAAAATAAGGAAAAATTGCTTAGTTAAGAAAAGCATGGGTTTTGTTAAACAACGGCTTACATTTCCACATTTGATTTAAGCGTACGATTTGTTTACTTTGTATTACCACGGGTTCATTCTTCATAACAATTTAACATGCTCTGCTTGTAAAGAAAAACATTAGATCCAAATTTGATTTAAGAGAAAAAGTTTAGAATTTATAGCCCATAAAAACCAACTTATTTGCTCTTTGCTCTTTTCGGTGAACCAACGCAACGGGTTTGTGCGCCTGCTATTGTTAGATACCACCACAAAACACAGCAAACCTCGATTAATAGCTAGCTTTCAGCAGGCGCTACCTTGAGAGAATTGCCATACAACAAAGATAATTACAACTCTGAACGGAGCCTCTGAATCATTGCATATATTAATGCATATTGATTATGGGTAATTTGATAATTGGTAATCTATTGTAACTAATGACAACTGCACTACATTTTACACAGAAAAGGTTGGATCAAACAAATAAACTTGGATCTTTCCAACACAGACATGAAGAACAAGTTGCCAAAGTGCAGTGGGTTACTGAGGAAAGAAAGTATTTATAATATGTGTATATTGTATAATCCTTAGAAAATACGAGTTTGAATGTGGCACGTTGACGTGAGGAAAGCGAATTTCCATATTTAAAACTCAGAATATTAAATAAGGTGTTAAAGCAAACAATTGTGCCAATTTTGGTGAACATTACAAAGCATTTTCTTGTTTACTTCCTCTCCCTATATGTGAAATACCCCCGTAGCAGCAAACCTACATACTCAGCGAAATTCCAGTGGATATATATATAACATAACACATTAACACACTTAACAGGATTCATAAGAAATATATTCACAAACAAGCGATATTTAAAATATTAATTATTCTCCATAAGAATAACATTGGGGATGAGTACGCAGGTTTGGTGCAACAAGGAACACAAAATAATGGGTTTTTATGCAAATATCGATAGAAATCATCTTAGTGAAGTCACATATCAAGTTTGATCAATATACATTGATAAATAAGGGATATATAACATTTTAATTATTTCCCATAAGAATAACATGAGGACCAAGTACCTAGGATTGCTGCTACGGGAACCCATAGGCAACAAATAGTTTTTTTGTGTGCAAACAACACTAAACCACAACCAGATGAAGCCATATACCAAATTTTGTCAGTTTATGTCCATAAATAAGCGAGATATACAATTTTTCTTTGTCTCCATAAGAATAACATTAGACAACGTACTGTGTTTAGTACTTTCAATATCTCAGTAACCAATTGACGTAGAGCAATGATCAAAATGCCAAATTGTTTGTTTTTTACGCTGAAATCAATGGTAAAAATTAATATTTGATTTAAATAAAAATTACTTTTGGAAACCCTAAAAAACTCATTTTTGAGGTACAAAACCCCCCCAAAACCTCCCTTCGGATGGTGCGATTCGTCTCGTTCAAACAAATGGTAGTTTACACATTTGTACCAAATTTAATTAAGATCGGACCAGTTTTACGAGAGTTATCGTGCTTACGGACACACACACACACACACACACACACACACACACACACACACACACACACACACACACAAATATATATATATTTGAACTAGTGATGTGTCAAAACCAAAACTTGAATCTCAAAACCACCAAAACTTTGGAAAAGTTCGGTTTCGAGATTCGATGGGTGAGTTTCGAGAATAAAAACTCGAAACTGCTGAGATTTTTCGTGTCTTTATTGTTGTTTTTTAACAGAAATCACGCCCGTGTTTCGATCAATAATGCAAAAGTCAAAAGCCTACTGTCATCGGTCGTCTACCATCACCTTTTTTGGATTATTGATTTTTTATTTCTCAAAGAACAACTCTAACCAAAATATATAATTAGTTTTAATTAATTTTTCTGGATTTATTTTTCATAACCATACCCAGGCAAGTAAATAGGGTTTCACGATTTGAGTTTCGAGATTCGAGATTCGATTTTGTAAGTTTCGGTTTCGGTTTCGAGATTCGAAATTTCTGGTTTTGACCATCACTAATTTGAACGAATGGTGTATTTGTCATCTGGGGACCTCAAAATGACAATTTATCATGGTCTCGGGCTTAATTCTTACCATGAGACCTACGGTAATTGCTTCTTCCCTATAGGGGAAATTCGCTAAAAAGTATTGTTTTCGAAAAAGCTTTCGAATTTAAGTTGACGGTGGAATTCGTTTTGGTGCTCAATGAGCCCAAAAGAGTTGTTTTTGAGGCGATGTCTGTCTGTCTGCATGAATAATTACGGACCTGGAGACCACGCCAGTGGCCCGATTTTGATAACATTTGGTTCATTTATACTAATTCCCCCAGGTGTTTTATTTTTTAATTTTATATTTTTAGGGGCAATAATCCCCCTAAAACCGCTAAAATCCCAGTCACAGCAAACCTGTTTGCTCAGCGAATTTAAAATAAATATTCATGTACCTCACTTCTACTTCAAGGCATTTACAAAATGTTAACAATAAAAATTCGTAAATAAGCGCGATATAACAAATGATTTATCCTCCATTAACTGATGTACCCGTTCTTCGCACGGGTTAGAAAGGTCACAGCTTGACACAGCTGTTCTTGCTTCTGCTCTTTAAGCTGTCAAATGGAAGTATACATAGCTGTTCGCATCTCAGTTTCTGAACGTTTACTTTCTTCTGAAATTTAAACATTGAAACTTAGGACGTTCACGGGGCGTAGCCCGAGGGGATTTTAAGGAAGTGAATAGGCCGATGTGTTGCACGGGTTCAAGTTCTACCTTTGTGTAAAGTTTCAGCCCAGTCGGTTCAGTAGCTTTTGCGTTTACCCGGAACATCAGACACACAGACAGACAGAAACCACCTCTTCTTTATAATATTATAGATAGATAGATAGATGAGAATAACATTAAGTCGTAGTACGCAGGTTTGCTGCAACAGGGACCACACAAATGAGGTATTATATAAATTACGTTCCTACCGAGATTCAGCTGAAAGGACCACTAATACGTAAAAGATAACCATGAGAGTTCAATGGGGTGGAGCCCTAAGGTTTAGAACTTTGATTAATGGCTAGAAACCTTCATAGGAGTAAGCTGAATTACCGTGCAAAGTTTCATCGCAGCCAGATGTATGGCTTAGGAACGCTTGAAGACAAACACTGACTTGTATCCGGAGTCATGACGAAAATGAATAAGTACTGTTCGTTAAAGACAACTCTTTCAATTTGTCAAAAACTGTTTAATGTTTGTATGATGAAACAAAACCTGGTTTAAAAATCAAATGACGCTGTCCTTTAAACTTCGGTTGTTAACATATTCCTCTCTATATAGTGCAGGTTAAAATCAACGAGGTTAATACTCCTCGTTGGATAAAGATAATTTTCTGTTTACTTTTACCAGCTTTGTTTTTAGCGAATTTCCCCTATAGGGAAGAAGCTATTAACGTAGATGGCATGGCAAGACTTAAGCCCGAGACCATGATAACTTTTTGTTTTGAGGTCCCCAGATGCCAAAAACACTCACTATTCGTTCAAATTTATATATATATATATATATATATGTGTGTGTGTGTGTGTGTGTGTGTGTGTGTGTGTGTGTGTGTGTGTGTCCGTTACCGCAATAACTTTTGAAAGAAGCGCCCGATTTTGATGAAATTTGGCACAAATGTGGAGAGTAACATTTATGACTTTAAGTTCTAAAAACAGATCGATCGGTATATGGGAAGGGGGTTTTATGGGGGTTTAAGATTTTCCAAAAATCAGTTTTTTGAACTTTTTACCCTAAATTTTTTAAAACACTAGATTTTGGTAATAGCCATTTTATAGAGCTTAAAAAAACAAACAATTTGGTATTTTGAATCATTAAGCTATGTTTAGTGGTTGTAAAGAAAAGTAAAAAAATGGGTCCATAAAATTTCCCATGTTAATCTCATGGGGAGACGGTTTTTAGATTTTCCTCAGATAATTTCACTAAAAACTCCACATTTCTTTCTACCAATCAGTTTAGCTCTACAAAACAATCATTTTGGCGTTTTAATTGTTGTTTTACGTCCAACTGTTGCATTGATATTCAAAGTGCTAAACACAGTACGTTGTCAAATGTTATCCTTATGGAGAATAAATAAAATGTTATATTTCGATTATTTATGTATGTATATTGATGAAACTTGATATGTGGCTTCAACTAGTTGTGGTATATTATATTAGCACAAAAAAAGTTGTTTGTTGATTTTTCCCGGTAGCAGCAAACCTGCATACTCCACCCCCATATTATTCATATGTATAATAAGTAAAGTTTTATACTTCCGTAGTTATGAACCTAAATTAATAAAACTTGTTATGTAGCTTCACCTGGTTGAGTTATATTGATAATTGCAAAAAAACACATGTCTTATCTTCCTTGTTGCAGCAGACCTGCGTACTCAATTATAATGTTATTCTTATGGAGAATAAATAAAAAGCTATATATCACTTATTAATGAATGTATTTTTGTAAAACTTGGTAAGTGGCTCTAGGTAGTAGTGATATCCATATAGATGCATTGGAAATTCGCTGAGTACGCAGCTTTGCTGCAACGGGGTATTTATTTATAGTTTGTGGTCTTAAAATACAACTTGTTATCCGGGTTTAAGCTCTTTATGTCGAATAAGAAATTATGTAGGGCGCTTGATGGTAGGCTTACGGTACGTGTATACCGAAGCCAGGATTTGGACCCGGGTTGGTAGCTTTGATCCTGGATCTGACCCTAGATCTGATCCTAGCTCTGATCCTAGATCTATGCCGGTATACAAGCGGGGATAGCAACCGATATACTTGCCTGTTATAACTTTAGTCAGCTGTTTGGAAATATTTGTTTCAAATCAAATACAAAATAAGTAAACTCATTGGTTTTAAAACGTGTGTTGAAATATTTGGCATAAATTGTAAAAGTTGTTAAATTTATTGTAAGCCTTCCGTTTTGTGATATGTTTTACTTATTTTGTTTTGTCAATATAAAAAAGAGTCGAATATTGTGATGAAGAACCTAATTTCCGTAAAAAGTGCGGTACGTAGTTGCCATAAACCTTACTTTTCATGTTGATCAAAACATAATTGTTATCAGTTGTTAAAATCTTTCTAGTGAAAAGAGTGTATTTTAACTAGAAGATTTTTACAACTGATAACAATTACGTTTTGATCAACATGAAAAGTAAGGGTTATGGCAACTACGCACCTCACTTTTCACGCAAATTAGGTTCTGCAAATTAAACACCTGTTTGTAGGTCACTGAATTTATTGTCACTTGGCAAACCGTTAATGAACTAAACACGCAATCGGCGTCAACAGTAAGTTATGGTTTCTGATAAGATACGTTGGACGATTTTTACGTACAGTTTATCCTTGGTTTACGAGTAGGCTACTCACCATAAAATAAATGTATAACATAATAATGAGAATATGTATAATGTATTGGTCTGTTAAAGGCTTAGTAACCTATACGCAGTTTTCACATAGAAAAATATGTTTAACTCCATAGAATATCACGTTTTAAACGGCAACTTAGGTTGTAACCTTCAAATAAGCATTCCTTTAAGAAACAAAGTAAAGTAACAACAAATATTTACAGCTATACGATTAATAACGTTTATATTATTTCCACTTAAACTTTTCTTCCGTCACAAGTCATTCCCCAATTTACATCAAACATTAAATTATAATTACAAAACATATACATAAACTAGGCTCTATTTAAGTTGTACTATTCTCGAACAAAGTAAAATATTCAGGTAAAACTCTGTCTTTACAAAATTTCATTAATGTAGGCTGTAAGTATGTTTGTGAATCCATTATTCAGTAACTACATCAATGTAAATAGAAAATAGTATTTAAGTATACATGGTCATAAACACATAATTCGATTTTTGTTTAATCAGATGACAAATGACCATAGCAACCTCCTTTGTTTACATCAAGAAACAATTCTGGAATAAAATAAAAATACCCTCAACTGTTTCAGCAGAATTATTTGACATTTTAAAATCTACAGAATACATATCACAATTAAATGACAGAAAATTTGCTATTGCAACAGATTATCTTGTGTCCCTTTACAGAATTGAAAATGCTCTACGTGGCTTTAACAACGATAACTTAACTTTACCAATTGCTAAAGAAATTATTAAATGTTCTAAAGAAAATTGTGATACAATGGATTGCTGGCCATGTTGGAGTTCCGGGTAATGAGAAGGCGATTTTTCTGGCAAAATGTGCAGCTCACGATAATGCCTTAGTTGTAGCATTAAGCAACATTTGTAGCAATTTGTAACAAGTAGCAATGGTTGTAGACAATAAGTTCCCTTTGCGATATTCCGATATTTGTTTTGATTTAAAGAAGAAAGTAAAAGCTAAATTTAATGAAATATTGCAATCTACAAACAAGGGAAAATGGTATAAAAAGACTCAAAGTACCTACTCGACCATCCCATGGTTTGAATCAACCAAATTCAGTAGACGTGACACCACTATGATCTGCAGACTTCGTTTTGGACACTGTTTTAGAGCAGACCAACTTTTCTTACTTAAAAGAATTGATTCCCCACAATGCCTAAAATGTAATGATGGAACTCATGAAAGTATTCAACACATATTTAAGGACTGCACTGCCTACTCGATACATCGAAATGATCTCTATGGAATATTGAGAAGCTGTAACTGTAATATACCTTCTCATTTACATGACATTCTTAAGAAGAAAAATCAAAACTATGGTGTTTCATCTTAGAGTTTTTACACAAAATCAAGAAAATTATTTTTAAGTGACCATATACCGGATGAAATAAATTAAATTTTGGACTTGAATTGTAATATTTAGACTTTATACATCAGAACTCCTTATATAATCGAAATTAATTTAGTATGTTTTCAAAATTATAGTGTTACGCCTTAGAATGTTTACATAAAATCGAGAAAATTATTTAAGTGACCAAATACCGGATGAAATCAATTAAATTTTGGACTTGAATTGTAATATTTGGACCTCGTACACCAGAACCACTTATCTATTTGAAATTAATTCAGCGTGTTTTGTAATATAATAATTATTTATGTTCTTAGCTCTTAAGGCGTCATGTAATTTAATACAAAGCCTCTAATAAAATATAAAAACAATCTTGGATCTGATCCTAGATCTGACCATTGCTCACTGCTTCTACCCCGGCTACCATCCTTGTTCCGAGCTTCTGATTGGCTGAAATAAACCGTCTTCTATGCCTTAATGCGAGTATGCTTGTATCCCGGCTCCGGTATACACGTGCCCTGACGGACAAGAAGCCACCGCCGCACCTGTAGGCCCAGATGATGTATTGTTAATCACTGCGAATAACGGTCAGTTCGACAGCTTAAGGGTTCTAGCACAGACAATATTCGTTTCTCTGTAGTTCTGTGCAAGCCTTCCCTGTCGGCAAGGAGCTATATTTTGAAACAGACAAGCCCTCCAGTAGCCCAAATTAAAATAGGAAGGCCTAGTTAGTTTTATCAGTTGACCGGTTTGTGCAAAATAAGTGGTGCTTAATCTCAATCATGTTACGCGAGGAGGAAGTGTAGTATGTCAAACATGCCGCAATTATTTGGGATTCGTTATCCGAGATGCTTCAAAGTAAATTAATGAGCGGGTTTTAAGGAAGCCGTTAGTTTAATTTCAAATGGGATTAATGTTTAGGTTTTGGTACAAAACATGAAACAAGGAGTGCATTATTAATAATTTTAGTTCTATCCGCAAAGGTAAAAATAGATTACATGGTAAATTTATATTAATGACCTTCAAATATAACGGAAAATGTTGCCCTTTTCTATTGATAAATGAATAAAGAGATTTTTTCAGAAAATAATAATAACATAACAATACCCTAACAATATGAATACATGCAAATATAAAAAAACTTAAGTTTATTAAGAATACACACACAAATTAATGTGTGTATAACACTAATTAATTAATTAATAACATATTAATGTTTCTTTAAATAATTTTAAATTTAAAGTAAATACGTGGCTGTGGTTTCTACTGATATTTAAAATGTTTACTCGACCAATGTTTATACCTTGTATGGATGGGTAGTTGACCCGAATTTAATAAATATTAAATTAAGGTTCGTGTGGACTATCAATACGATGTGTAATCGAGCCATGCATTTAAAGTGTTTTAATACAACGTACAGGGCCAACTACTCATCATATCGATGGGCCACCGGCCCGTTCTTATTTAATTAATATTACAGGGTCGATGGCCCATCGATATGATGTGCGATGACTGAGCCAAGCGATAACACCAGTTGGTGTAACATTATCGCTCTGCATGCGCTACGTGGTTTTCTCTGTGGAAGTGATTACACGTCGACTATGCACGCTATTATTATTATAAGCAAATAAGCTTCGCAGCTGATTTTAAAGATGTTCACTAATGAAAATATCTGATAATAATAATATTTCTGTTGTGTGTAATAATTTCAGGTTATGTGTGAAACTTTATTAGAAACAGATTTTAAAACTGCTTAGAGATTAGTATTTAGGACGACAAAATTATCGAGAATCTGTAAAATTATCTTCTTACTATTTATGTTAATGTTTTAAAAGTTGTTGTGACTTATACGTGGAAGAAATCGTAATAAGGAAATGAAGCGACTTAGCCCGCATCTTGGATCTGATCCCCTTGAAATGTGAGTTTAATGTTTCCGTATCAACCCGTTTTTCTCAGTTAATTACTTGAGATAAATATTATTATTACCATACTACAAGGAACCTTAAAACAATTTCTGCTCTAGTAAATGGGCAATTCACACAACCATAATCTAGCAATAGAACTGTTAGATGATCTGGAAATATTTAAACTGTTTGTTATTTAATATTCGTATTTCTGCAAGTCCATTAATTATTAGGTCAAGAGTCTTTTGCCTAAATCCAAAATCTGAGTCCCAAAATCCAAATCTGATCGTCGGGAGGGAGAAAACTGCGTCAGAGTAGCTACCGGCCCGCGATCTCCGAGAACCTAAATTTGCCGGGAAGCGCGTCGAAGTTCCAAGGCGAAGCCCTCGCTCTAGTCCTCGAGCTGTGCAGTTGTCTACCGAGTCATGATTGTTATGTTTTGTATTTATTTCTGCACTCCTGACTGCCTTTGCACTTCTCTGTTTTAGCTCTTTAGTAATTTATACTTCCATGGATTGATTCTATATATTACAATTATCCTACTCTTTGAATCTGAAGACGGGGTAAGATTTCAGTTCGCAGAACGTTATGAAACCTATTTTTTTCTAACTAGTGATGCTAAATATCCGGTATAGTTTCTTAAATAAACCTATTTGCCTTTAGGTAAATTGTCTAAATGAACTAAAGATTTCCAAAATTTTATTTTCCGATTAAAAGAACCCCTATTTAAAACACGCATATAATTCTCAGACGAAACACGGGTCTGCGGCCCAACTGGAGCAGCTTCTGGGCGTTGGAGATGTCCTCCTCGGACTACGAGCCGACGCCGCCCACGTCCAGCTTCATGAGCTGCAAGTCGGCGCTGTCCGGAGGCACTGGCATCACTATCGGTGGCATCAGGCATGTGCGGTTCATCACTGGGTCCGAGTGGATAGGCGAGTGGGACCGTACTGGAATGACTGGCATGGGCATGTACAAGATGCCTCACGGTACGTGTAAAGCATCACAGACCTTATTTATCCTTACTTACATCATCTTATAACGGGTGTTGACACTTTTCCTATATCTGTAACTCGTCAGCCGTATTTAATAGTATTTGGGATGTCGTTAGGGTTTAACCTCGGGGTTTAACAAGTAATTTTCTTGGGTGTTGAAGGTTTTGTTTTACTGTCAATCGAGCGGCAAGCGGTGTTTAATGGCAGGTGCGCTGCCGAACGTACCTCGATTCAGCCTAGTAATTATACATACATACATACACACACACACACACACACATATACTTTATATCTGTGCGTGTGTTCGTTAGCGTGATAACTTTTGAAAGAAACGTTAGATTTTTAGGAAAATCTTGACAAATGTATGAAGTTATAACTTATTTATTATTTTAAGTTCGAAAACCAGGTTAAACGGAATAAAGTTTTTTTTAGGAATAGTCATGCCAAACAGTCTGCATCCCCTGTTGCCCTTGGAGCCATGGAATAAATCAACTACTGTAGGCTAAGTCATGATGTCATGATTAAACCTTCCTGCGGGGAGTTTAATTGAAAATTGTGTAAACATTTTTTACAGGGGGGAAATACGTCATAAAGATGTTAGAGATCTTTAAAACTTTTAGGAAGCCAGAGCACCAGGAGTGTTTCCAACTTTGGCCTTTTTTTTGATACTAGACTTTTTGAATGTGTGTAGACGGTATGCATTGTTTAGATTGAAACATACATTGCATACGTATGTTTTGTAAACTCTTTAATTCTGTCAATAGTTTAACAAAGTTATGCCGCTCTTTACTTAAAAAATAGTATTTCCCTACACAAGAGTCTAAATTTGAAACCAAGTTTGTTTTAGCGAATTTCCCCTATAGGGAAGAAGCTATTACATTGCTATTACCATAGGTCTCATGGTAAGAATTAAGCCCGAGACCATGATAACTTTTCATTTTGAGGTCTCCAGATGCCAAAAACACCATTCGTTCAATATATATATATATATATATATATATATATATATATATATATATATATATGTCCGTAAGCACGATAACTCTCGTAACAAAGGTCCGATCTTAATGAAATTTGGTAAAAATGTGTAAAGTACCATTTATTTGAACGAGTTCGAAAACCAGATGAATCGCACCATCCGAAGGGGGGTTTTTGGGGGGTTTTGTACCCCAAAAATGATTTTTTTTGGGTTTTCACATGTAATTTTAATTTAAATCACATTTTAATTTATACCATTGAATTAAGCTTAAAAAACAAACAATTTTGTATTTTGATCATTGCTCTATGTCAATTGGGTACCGAGATATTGAAAGTACTAAACACAGTACGTTGTCTAATGTTATTCTTATGGAGAAAAAGAAAAATTGTATATCTCGCTTATTTATGAACATAAACTGGCGAAATTTGGTATATGACTTGATCTGGTTGTGGTTTATTGTTGTTTGCACAACAAAAAATTTTTCCCCTATGGTTCCTGTAGCAGCAAACCTAGGTACTTGGCCCCCATGTTATTCTTATGGAAAATACTTAAAATGTTATATTTCGCTTATTTATTATATGGATGAAACTTGGTATGTGACTTCACTAAGATGAGTTATATTGATATTTGCATAAAAACCCATTATTTTATGTGCCTTGTTGCAGCAAACCTGCGTACTCATCCCCAATGTTATTCTTATGGAGAATAATTAATATTTTAAATATCGCTTGTTTGTGATACATTTCTTATGAATCCTGTTAAGTGTTGTAATGTCTTATATTATATATTCATTGGAAATTCGCTGAGTATGCAGGTTTGCTGCGACGGGGGTATTATAATTATCCCATTGATTAAAACAAATATCCCCTAAAATAGTTTAACTTTACAGTAAAATATGTCCATAGGTGTAATTTACGAAGGAACAATGAAGGGTGGCCTCTTCGAGGGAGTAGGAGTTCTGAAATACCCCAACGGAAGCTTCTTGGAGGGTCTCTGGTACCAGGGCAGGCTCAAGTATTGGCAGTACGACTATGCAGACGGTCTAGACCGAGACTGCCAGGACTGGGCATACTGCTCCATGCCTGACAGAAGGTAAACTTTGATATAAGATTTACAGTACAAGTATAGATAAGTTAACGCCTCTCTCTGGATGAATTGCGTTCATAAAACTGTAAACACGATGAGTATTGATAATTTTAAAGAAAATATTACTGTTTAACTATCAACAATCAAATATTTTGCAACTATTGTCTAAATAAAACTAGTTATAGGCCTATTTCCCTAATCAACTGCTCGAGTAAGTATTTATCTTTTACAGTAAGTCAGTTGTTAAGCATACACTGTATACATAATCAGCTGTTACATTCATTTCATTGTTCCAAATAAATTGTATTAGGTGTTAGGACATTATTTCATTAAATGTCCCTTGAAGGGTGGAGGCAAACAGTAGCTGACGGCAAAGATCTCTGCGTGTGGAAACTTTATTTATTTACTGTACTAGCCTATCCAAATACGTTCTGTCTGTTTAATTTTGAGGTTAAACCAGCTGCCGTGTTATGATTGAAAAGTAAACAGTTATTTTAGCGAATTTCCCCTATAGGGAAGAAGCTATTACCGTAGTCGGCATGGTAAGACCTAGGCCCGGGACCATGATAACTTTTCGTTTTGAGGTCCCCAGACCCCAAAAACACCATTCGTTCGAAACTGTATATATATATATATATATCTATATATATATATATATATATATATATATATATATATATATATGTGTCCGTGAGCACGATAACTCTCGTAAAAATTATCCGATTTTGATGAAATTTGGTATAAACGTGTAAAGCAACATTTATGACTTTAAGTTCGAAAACCAGCCCGATCGCTCTATCCGAAGGGGTATTTTGGGGGGGTTTTGTACCCCAAAAATGGGTTTTTCGAATTTTTTACATATAATTTTGGAAATAGTCAAATTTTATTTTTCCCCATTTGATTCAGCTTAAAAAAACAAACAATTTGGTATTTTGATCATTTCTCTACGTCAATTGGTTACCGAGATATTGAAAGTGCTAAACACAGTACGTTGTCTAATGTTACTCTTATGGAGGAAAATAAAAATTTTATATCTCGCTTATTTATGAACGTATACTGACGAAACTTGGTATACGGCTTCATCTAGTTGTGGACCATTGATATTTGCTCAAAAAAACAATTTTTTACCCAAGGCTCCCGTAGCAGCAAACCTGCATACTCAGCCCCATGTTATTCTTATGGAGAATAAGTAACGTGTTATCTGCCTTCATTATGAAAATAAATTAATTAAATTTGGTATGTGGCTTTACCTACATGAGTTGTATTGATATTTGTATAAAACCCAATTTGTTGTCTTCCTTGCTTCAGCAAACCTGCATACTCAGCCGCCATGTTATTCTTATGGTGAATAATTAAAATGTCATAAATCGTTTATTTATGAATGTATACTGATGAAACTTAGTATGTGCCTTTATGTGGTATTAAGATACATATATATGCATTGGAAATTCGCTGAGTACGCAGGTTTGCTGCTACGGGGGTATTTTACTAGCTGTGTACCCATCCTTCGCACGGGTTGTATATAAACGGTAGATTAACTAAAGCAAATATCAATCCACATTATTTTACAATATTAAAATTACATTTTACACGTTTAATGTACAATTAAATAAAAGTTAATTAACGAAATATACTGGCAGATAGTTCGGGTCCTGTTGCTAAGTTGAGAAACTCTGTCGGGTAGTAAATGGTGTGTGGTTTCCAACTCCAAATTACACGTAACACGTAACACGTAACACTTTGGATTAGTTTTTAAAAATAAAAGAACTCAAGTACAAAAAAATAAAAAAATATCGGGGAGGGGGGAGGGGGCATAAATATAAAATCGGGGGGGGGGGCAAAAATATAAAATCTGGGGTGGGGCAAAAATAAAAATTGAAGGGGCAAAAATTATAAAATCGGGGGGGGGGGGCAAAAAATATAAAATAGGGGGAATATAAAATGGGGGCAAAAATATCAAATGGGAGGACATAAAATAAAAATATAAAATCGAAGAGGGGGAGCAAAATATAAAATGGGGTGGACAAAAAATAAAAAATCGAAGAGGGGGCAAAAATAAATACCCCCGTCGCAGCAAACCTGCGTACTCAGCAAATTTCCAATGCATAATATTTGTCTGAATTCCACATAAAGCCGCGTACCAAGTTTCATAAAAATATATTCACATATAAGCGATTTTAATTATTCTCCATAAGAATAACATTGGTAATGAGTACGTAGGTTTGCTGAAACAAGGAACACAAACAACTGTTTTTTATGCTAATATAAATATAATTTAACTAGGCGAAGCCACATACCAAGTTTCATCAATATAATCAATATTCAATCATAAATAAGCGCTATATAACATTTTAGTTATTCTCCATAAGAATAACATGGGGGCTGAGTACGCAGGTATGCTGCTACAGGAATAACCAACAAAATATAAATGTTTTGTGCAAATATCAATATACCAGTACTATTTGAAGCCAAATACCAAGTTTCATCAACATACATTCATAAATAATCGAGATATCAAATTTGATTTATTCTCCATAAGGATAACATTGGACAACGTACTGTGTTTAGCACTTTGAATATCTCAGCAACGGTTGGGCGTAGAATCACAATTTAAACACCAAAATAATTGTTTTGTGGAACTGAACAGATTTCTAAAAGCAAATGTGAAGTTTAAATTAAAATAAACTGAGGAAATGCCAAAAACCTTATTCCTATAAGATTAACATGGGAGATTTTATGAGTAGGTTTTTTTGGATTTTCTCCGCAACCACTTAACCTAGGTTAATAATTCAAAATATTAAATTATTTGTTTTTTTAAGCTCTATAACATGGTCAAAACCAAAATTAAGTTTTTAAAAAATTGTAGGGTGAAAAATGCAAAAAACTGATTTTTGGAAAATTTAAAACCCCCATAAACCCCCCTTCCCATGGTCCGAGTTTTCTGGTTTTCGAACTTAAAGCCATGAATGTCATTTTACACATTTGAGCCAAATTTCATCAAAATCGGACGTTTTTTACTCAAGTTATCGCATTCACGGACACATATATAGATATATATATATATATAGATATATATATATATATAGATATATATATACATATATATATATATATATAGATATATATATACATATATATAAATTTGAACGAATAGTGTTTTTGTCATCTGGGGACCTCAAAACAAAAAATTATCACGGTCTCGGACTTAAGTTTTACCATGAGACCTACGGTAATAGGTTCTTCCCTATAGCGGAAATTCGCTAAAATCGGGGGAGGGGATCAAAAATATAAAATTGGGGGGGGGGCAAAAAAATCGGGGGGGGGGCAAATTATAAAATGGGGGGGGCAGGTACAGGAAGTATCGGTAAAAATTGTTTTTTGTGCAAATAAGAGTAGACCACAACCAGATGAAGATTATTAATATTTCTGTTTATTAATATTAATTAATAGCTAGCTGACGTACCCGTTCTTCGCACAGGGGATTTCTCTACCCGTTCTTTAGTCCATGCAATTTCCATTTTAGTTAGCTTGAAACAGCTGTTCTTGCTTCTGCTCTTTAAGCTGTCAAATGGAAGTGTCCACAGTTGTTCGCATTACAGTTTCTGAATGTTTACTTTCTTCTGAAATGTAAACATTGAAACTTAAGACGTTCACGGGGCGTAGCCCGAGGGGATTTTAAGGAAGTGAATAGGCCTATGTGTTGCATGGGTTCAAGATCTACCTATGTGTAAAGTTTCAGCCCAGGCGGTTCAGTAGTTTTTGCGTTCACCCGGAATATCAGACAGATAGACAGACAGACAGACAGACAGACAGACAGAAACCATCTCTTCTTTATAATATTATAGATAAGAAACAAATATTGTACATTTATTTCACACACATTTATGATTTGAAATTCAGTATCACTTGTAAATTTTTTTTAAATAAAAATATTATATTCGAGAAAAAATGGTTGTAGTCTAGTTGATAAGTAGCCAAAACAAATCAAACCAAATAGAAGGAACGAAAATATAATTAAAATAATAATTTCGGTATTTGAGGGTTTTGCTGCTTGTTTATTAGTTAACCATGAACTTAAAAAATAAACCGAATTAATTATAAAATCTTTATTCTGAATGGTATTTATTGAAACAGTAATAATTGGCGGTTATAAATAGTAAGTATGGTGAAAATTAGGCTACAGAATATTATCCAACTGTATTCGTGTTATCACTATAGTTATTGCTTTTAATTCTGAAAAAAACCTTAAACCTTGATCTTTACTGGAGGATTTTCTTAAGTTAATGAAAACAATTCTGCGAGTAAGACTGTGGAGAGTAGTTTGGATCATTTAGAATGTGTAAGGAGGATATATATTACATATATAGGTTAATCGAATTTTACGATGTATACGAAATTAGTGTATAATTATCGTACGCAGGATTCAAAAGAAAAAATGCTTTGAGAATCTTAATTAACATATATTTTTTTTAATTTTGCAATTGAGAATATAAGTCATCAACTTATTAAAACCGCATAGTACAAACAACAACATTAATACGCTTTAGTATAACTTATTAGGGGAGTGGGTTTTTTACAGTTCTTCAATTCCAAGAAATGAGTTATTATCGTCATCTGAATCCAAATAGAAACTATCCAGGGGCGGATCTAGGAATTTGTTGAGGGGGGGCGTACTTGAGATTTTTTCTCACTAAACGATAACGTCCCGCAGCAACGGGAGGCAGTTTTGTTGGTACTAACTAAATTCAACTCACTCATGAAGATAACAAATAAAACGCCATATTGTAACACTTATTTCACAATGAAATGTGTAATATTCATGTATTCCACTGATACAATAAACAGTAGGTACATAAATAGACACATTTGATACAACCTCGAAAAAAAAATTAAATTTCATTTTTACTTACATGCACTACTCAAGGCTAAACCGACCCGCACAAAATGGCTAAGGTAGAACGCAAAGGTTTCAGAAAAAAAGAAGATTGAGGAATACTGTAGGGCCGGTGCTGCGGTGTGTGCCACTAGGGCAGCCTAAGCCCGGTGATGTGTTGCCATAGGAATGCTCGGCCCAAGCCCATAGGCCGGTGCTGCGGTGTGTGCCCCTAGGGCAGCCAAAGACAATAGGACGGTCCTGTGGTGCGTTACCCTAGGGGATGCTCAGCCCTCGCCGGTGCCTTTACCTTACAGATAGTAAGTTGTGTTTGTCAGATTTAAGGAGCTCAGTGACTCTCTAATTTTATGTATCGATCGACAACTGTTTATCTTACAACATTTTGGATGCAGTAAGTTACTTAACACACATAAAAAACGTATCGTTCTATGGCGACTTGCTTCCTTACTGTCCTACCACCGGGTCACTATCTTGGCCTACACATTCCATGATAATTGTACTGTTAAAACTATTCGTAGCGACCCGTTATAGGGGAGGCTCCAGTTTGTAGAACATGCCCAGTATGTAAGCCGTGTTGGTGCAAATAATGTATTTGCAGTGTTGCAAATATTGAAAACAAAAACGAGTACAGCGACAGTCAGTGCCATTCTATTACCCATTAATTAAACAGTTTCTGAGTCCAAGGGGGGGGCGCCCCCTGGCTGGATCCGCCACTGAAACTATCACTATCTGATGAATCATCGACATTTATGATGGTGATTTTTCCGTCAGAGTGTTGTGGTAGCTGGTATCATCTAACACAATTATCCTATTTGGTTGAAAGTTTGGTAATAGTTCATTGTGCAAAAAACCACTTTTCATAGTTAGTAAACTTCATATGTCCATAACAGTCCCCACTAGTCACATTGGATTTCCACATTGTCATTGCTCCTGGAACAATTCCGTGTTTACACCTGCATGAATAATTATCAGTTCAGCAAATAATTTGTTCTAAGCAACTGAACGTCTTGTTTTTCTGCTAAAACTCTCCTGTTGTTTTGTGACTTTAGGTAACGAAGACCTATCAGTTTTCTAATAAGTTCTTCTAACGGTTTCCTCTCTTTTTAGTGAATTTCCCCTATAGGGAAGAAGCTATTACCGTAGGTCTCATGGTAAGACTTAAGCACGAGGCCATGATAACTTTTTGTTTTGAGGTCCTCAGATGCCAAAAACACAATTCGTTCAACATTGTATATATGTATATACATATATATATTACTATAATATATATAATGTATATATAATGTAATATATATAATGTAATGCATATATATATAATGTATATACATATGTATGTGTCCGTAAGCACGATAACTCTCGTAAAAAAAGTCCGATCTTAAATAAATTTGGTACAAATGTGCAAGTACCATTTATTTGAACGTGTTCGAAAACCAGACGAATCGCACCATCCAAAGGTGGGTTTTTGGGGTGTTTTGTACCACAAAAATGTTTTTTTGGGGGGTTTTCACATGTAATTTTTATTTAAATCAAATTTTAGTTTTCACCATTGGAATCAGCTTTAAAAAAATTTGGTGTTTTGATCATTGCTCTACGTCAATTGGTTACTGAGTTATAGAAAGTGCTAAACACAGTACGTTGTCTAATGTTATTCTTATGGAGAAAAATAAATATTTTATAGATCGCATATTTATGAACATAAACTGACGAAACTTGGTAGCCTATGTGGCTTCATCTGGTTGTGTTTTATTGTTCTTTGCACAAAAAAACAATTTTTCGCCGATGGTTCCCGTAGCAGCAAACCTTTACAGCAATTGCACTCGGTTCCCATGTTATTCTTATGGAGATTAATTAAAATCTTATATCTGTAAAAGGCAAAGCCCTGGCCGTCTGACTCACTGACTTACTGACTAACTCATCACTAATTCTCCACCTTCCCATGTAGGTAAAGAGCTGAAATGTTGTACACTCATTCTTTAGGCATAAAATGAGGAAACTAAATGGTTTTCATCCTAATCTGACCTTAGGGCTCCACCAGAGACCCCGAAAAGGTGACCATGTATTCCTTTTGGACATTCAATTTTGTTTGAGCTGATGGAAATACAAACAGCTGATCTTTATTCGTAGTAGTTCCACGGGCTAACCACAGAATGCAGCACATACAACTGTCATAGTTTTTATAAATCATTTGCGGGGCAAAGTCTGCGGCTGTCAGCTAGTAATTCATATTTTATACATCGCTTATTTGTGAATATATTTGTTATGGATTCTGGACAGTGGCTTAATGTGATATTAAGTCATAAATATTATTAGGAAATTCGCTGAGTACGCAGGTTTGCTGCGACGGGGGTATTAAATGCTTGTGACAGTCCTAAGTGAGATTCCTGTGGCCTTTGCACATCGATCCTGTACCTGTTTTAAATTGACGTCCAATGGAGATTGTTTTGATTCGCCTTCAAACAACTTAAGAACATTGCTAATTATTACACGTTACTGGCTATGCAATTTCTGTTTTTTTACTTTCTCAAAATTGGTGGCACTTATTATAAAACAATGTTAATAACGCAATGTTTACAGTAGAATAAACATTCGGGAACAATATCAACATGATTGGAATAAACATATGATAGTTTTGTCAACGATCATGTTTTTAGAAAGTGCGGATTTTTGTGATTCATAACAACATGTGTTTTGACTGGAACGGTTACTCACACGCAGAGATCTTTGCCGGTTATAAGTGACCGGTTAAGAGTCATGTCTGTACCTTACTTGGTCCTACCACGTCATTTTGATCTTTATAACCACTAAAGTAATGCTGTCTTTTACTGCATATCTTTAGAGTATTCAGCAATAAGTATGATTAAAATATAATAATAAAACGAATAGAAAAAAGTAAAATCTGTCTGAAAGACACGGCTCTAGTAAGTGACCGTACAGAACCCAGTAAGTGACCGATGCATTTTTTAGAAAATATTATAACCTTAAAATAAAATGAGTTTAATGAATATAATCTAAACATAATTTGTGCATTATGTATTATAAAATGAGACATAATACAAATTAAAATAAAGAAACAAAACACTTTATTACAACTTTTTGATCAATGCTAGTTTTATTATTTTAATTTATTAATTTTTCTTATCCAACTGAGGATGGTCCCATTTTTCTTGAGATAGGTTCACTTGAATGTCACTTTTTTATCAATGTTCCTTTTGGAATGCCATACTCGAGGAAAGCCTTATTTGCCGAGATTATACCCACCCTAACTTCTTCCATAGCATGATTTAGCTCTTCCAAAGAATATTGGAACCTTTTTTATTTCGCTTTAGAACTTGGATTATTTAGATGTCAACATCCTCCTAAAAATAAAGACAAATATTTGAAATTCATCCATAAACTATCAGTGTAAAATTTTAGTTAAATATAAAACCTTAAATAATAACAACAAAAATCATTAGGTGGAATAATTACCACCACGTGGCTGACCGGTCATTTACTGGGTTTGCTCAATTTTTCAGACCCAGTAAGTGACCGCTGCTATAAATTTGGTAAACTGATTAAATGTAATTTGTTGAAAGGCTTGAAAATTTAATTTAGTTCTTCAAACATCCAAAACTACATAAATAATAATGATAAATCACATAAAACGCCGATTAAATAAAATATTTACTTAACTTGTTCATTTTTTAAAGTTTAACTCACAATGCTTACGGAATTACGAGTAACATATATTCAAGTTTGAAAATAATCTATTTGAAGATATTAGAGAAACATTTAGTGCCACTTACTACCACTACCACGCTTTTAAGAATTGAAGCCCGTGAGTTCAAATTTAAAAAGGGTAATTTTTGTAGGATCCGGTCCTTTATAACATAACTAGGCGGAGTCCCGTCCTCCCTACATTGTACATGGAACACATTCCCTACATGGAACAGACATAAAGTCCAATTCAGTACAAACTAAAAATGTAAACACAGTGTGTATTTTGTAATATTATTGTTGTACCTTTCTCTGTTTAAATCAATGTTTGTCTGTTTATCCTTAATGCGCTCTTTAACCGCTTATCCGATTGCGATGAAAAATTGCATGGTCTTTCAGGTTAACCTTAAGAAGCTTTCATGGCACTATTCAAAGTCCTAGGGGTTTAGGATTTCGTCCCACTGGACTTCAAAATTGCCATGCTATTTTAATAGAGGATTTTGTTGTTATGCTAACAATATAAAGTATAGAGTTTCCTTGGTAACATTATTTTTATCAGCGGGAATAGACAAATCTTGCGAATGAAGTCGCGCCGGGTACCTGCAATAGTTTAAATAAATATTTTCGAATCTAATCAAATCCAGGAAAACTCTTTGACACAAACTGTGTGAAATTAGTTTTCAAGGGTCCTTCACAACTTATACTTGTAAAAATAATGTAAATTGCCTACAGGAGTTTGCATTTGTTTTAAACACTCTAAGCTAAATAAACGCTAAATAAACAAGAGGGTACCCAAGATTCTAATAGAACTTATTGTTTACTTCACGTGGATCATTGAAAATAGGTAAAATTGTCTCGTTACAGGTATTTCACTGAGCATGTTGTCGGGTTCAGACCGGCAAACACAGAACAACTGACAAACGATCATCCAGCCAGGGAGGTTCCACCGGGCCACTATGACGTAGGACAGGGATTCTACAATCCCAAGTCCCGCTGTGTAGTTGATGCCATTACTGGCGATGTCCTCAGGTAAGTGAGAAACAATCATCCAGCCAGATAAATCCCATCATGTTACGGCCTTGGGACAGGACGTATACAATACCAAGTCCCGCTGTGTAGACTGACGATGTCCTCAGATAAGTGAGCAACAATCATTCGGCCACGTAGGTCTTACCATGTTCATGACACTACGACTTTGGACAGATCTTCTACAATCCCAAGTCCCGCTATGTAGTTGATGCTTTCACTGGCGATGTCCTTTGGTAAGTGAGCAACAATCAACTGACCAAGTAGGTCCCACCATGTCACAACGATTTGGGACAGGTCTTCTATAATCCCATGTCCCGCTGAGTAGTTGATGTAATTACTGGCGATGTCCTCAGGTAAGTGAGCAAGAAGCATTCATGGTAGGTCCCACCATGTCACTACGACTTGGGACAGGTCTTCTACAATCCCATATGTCTCTATAGTAGTTGATGCAATCACTGCGATGTCCTCAGGTAAGTGAGCAACAATCATCCGACCAGGTAGGTCCCGCCATTTCACTACGACTTGGAACAGGTCTTCTACAATCCCATATGTCCCGATATGTAGTTGATTCAATCACTGGCGATGTCCTCAGGTAAGTGAGCAACAATCATCCGTCAATGTAGGTCCCACCATGTAACTACGACTTGGAACAGGTCTTCTACAATCCCGTATGTCCCGATATGTAGTTGATTCAATCACTGGCGAAGTCCTCAGGTAAGTGAGCAACAATCATCCGACCTGGTAGGTTCCATCATGTCACTACGAGTTGGAACAGGTCTTCTACAATCCCATATGTCCCGATATGTAGTTGATTCAATCACTGCGATGTAATCAGGTAAGTGAGCAACAATCATCCGACCAGGTAGGTTCCATCATGTCACTACGAAATGGAACAGGTCTTCTACAATCCCATATGTCTCTCTATGTAGTTGATTCAATCACTGGCGATGTCCTCAGGTAAGTGAGCAACAATCATCCGACCTGGTAGGTTCCATCATGTCACTACGAGTTGGAACAGGTCTTCTACAATCCCATATGTCCCGATATGTAGTTGATTCAATCACTGCGATGTCCTCAGGTAAGTGAGCAACAATCATCTGACCAGGTAGGTCCCACCATTTCACTACGACTTGGGACAGGTCTTCTACAATCCCATATGTCTCTCTAGTAGTTGATTCAATCACTGGTGATGTCCTCAGGTAAGTGAGCAACAATCATACGACTATGTAGGTCCCACCATGTCACTACGACTTGGGACAGGTCTTCTATAATCCCATGTCCCGCTATGAAGTTGATTAAATCACTGGTGATCTCCTCAGGTAAGTGAGCAACAATCATCCGACCAGGTAGGTCCCACCATTTCACTACTACTTGGGACAGGTCTTTTACAATCCCATATGTCTCTCTATGTAGTTGATTCAATCACTGCGATGTCCTCAGGTAAGTGAGCAACAATCATCTGACCAGGTAGGTCCCACCATTTCACTACGACTTGGGACAGGTCTTCTACAATCCCATATGTCTCTCTAGTAGTTGATTCAATCACTGGTGATGTCCTCAGGTAAGTGAGCAACAATCATACGACTATGTAGGTCCCACCATGTCACTACGTCTTGGGACAGGTATTCTACAAACATATGTCCCGCTATGTAGTTGATGCAATCACTGGTGATGTCCTCAGGTAAGTGAGCAACAATCATCCGACCAGGTAAGTCCCACCATTTCACTACGACTTGGGACAGGTCTTCTACAATCCCATATGTCTCTCTAGTAGTTGATTCAATCACTGGTGATGTCCTCAGGTAAGTGAGCAACAATCATCCGACCAGGTAGGTCCCACCATGTCACTACGACTTGGGACAGGTCTTCTATAATCCCATGTCCCGCTATGAAGTTGATTAAATCACTGGTGATCTCCTCAGGTAAGTGAGCAACAATCAACCGACCAGGTAGGTCCCACCATTTCACTACGACTTGGGACAGGTCTTCTACAATCCCATATGTCTCTCTATGTAGTTGAGGCAATCACTGGCGATGTCCTCAGGTAAGTGAGCAACAATCATCCTACCAGGTAGGTCCCACCATTTCACTACTACTTGGGACAGGTCTTCTACAATCCCATATGTCCCGATATGTAGTTGATTCAATCACTGGCGATGTCCTCAGGTAAGTGAGCAACAATCATCCGACCTGGTAGGTTCCATTATGTCACTACGAGTTGGAACAGGTCTTCTACATTCCCATATGTCCCGATATGTAGTTGATTCAATCACTGGCGATGTCCTCAGGTAAGTGAGCAACAATCATCCGTCAATGTAGGTCCCACCATGTCACTACGACTCTGAACAGGTATTCTATAATCCCATATGTCCCGATATGTAGTTGATTCAATCACTGGTGATGTCCTCAGGTAACTGAGCAACAATCATACGACTATGTAGGTCCTACCATGTCACTACGTCTTGGGACAGGTATTCTACAAACATATGTCATGCTATGTAGTTGATGCAATCACTGGCGATGTCCTCAGGTAAGTGAGCAAAAATCATCCGACCAGGTAGGTCCCACCATTTCACTATGACTTGGGACAGGTCTTCTACAATCCCATATGTCCCGATATGTAGTTGATGCAATCACTGGCGATGTCCTCAGATAAGTGAGCAACAATCATCCGACCAGGTAAGTCCCACCATTTCACTACGACTTGGGACAGGTCTTCTACAATCCCATATGTCTCTATGTAGTTGATGCAATCATTGGCGATGTCCTCAGATATGTGAGCAACAATCATCCGACCAGGTAAGTCCCACCATTTCACTACGACTTGGGACAGGTCTTCTACAATCCCATACGTCTCTCTATGTAGTTGATGCAATCACTGGCGATGTCCTCAGGTAAGTGAGCAACAATCATCCGACCAGGTAGGTCCCGCCATTTCACTACGACTTGGGACAGGTCTTCTACAATCCTATATGTCTCTCTATGTAGTCGATGCAATCACTGGCGATGTCCTCAGGTAAGTGAGCAACAATCATCTGACCAGGTAGGTCCCACCATTTCACTACGACTTGGGACAGGTCTTCTACAATCCCATGTCTCTCTATGTAGTTGATGCAATCACTGTCGATGTCCTCAGGTAAGCGAGCAACAATCATCCGACCATGTAGGTCCCACCATTTCACTACTACTTGGGACAGGTCTTCTACAATCCCATATGTCTCTCTATGTAGTTGATGCAATCACTGGCGATGTCCTCAGGTAAGTGAGCAACACTCATCCGACCAGGTAGGTCCCACCATTTCACTACGACTTGGGACAGGTCTTCTACAATCCCATGTCTCTCTATGTAGTTGATTCAATCACTGGCGATGTCCTCAGGTAAGTGAGCAACAATCATCCGACCATGTAGGTCCCACCATTTCACTACGACTTGGGACAGGTCTTCTACAATCCCATGTCTCTCTATGTAGTTGATTCAATCACTGGCGATGTCCTCAGGTAAGTGAGCAACACTCATCCTACCAGGTAGGTCCCACCATTTCACTACTACTTGGGACAGGTCTTCTACAATCCCATATGTCTCTCTATGTAGTTGATGCAATCACTGGCGATGTCCTAAGGTAAGTGAGCAACACTCATCCGACCAGGTAGGTCCCACCATTTCACTACGACTTGGGACAGGTCTTTTACAATCCCATATATCTCTCTATGTAGTTGATGCAATCACTGGCGATGCCCTCAGGTAAGTGAGCAACAATCATCCTACCTGGTAGGTTCCATCATGTCACTACGACGTAGGATAGGGGTCCTACAATCCCATGTCTCGCTGTGTAGTTGATGCCATTGCTGGTTTTCGCCCATTAATTAGAATAACATGAGAGCAGCCTCGGATACTGGAACAGTTTTTTCTAGTTACTGTGGGAGCAGCGATTAACAGTATAAGGCCGATTTATAAGCCGATTATAAGACCAATGGGGGACCGATTTTAATTTGATTGCACTTAACCTCTGATTATGCAATAACTCATAGTTTTAAAAGTTTAAATTGGGTCTGTTGCATAAAACTGAGCAAAGTTCATCCATATTGCTATCATGAGTAGCATTTAAATTGTGTTACCAATTCAATAATTTGTGTACTCATATTCAGCTTATAACATAATATGCATAATAATACTGTACGGAGATAACTTGATCACATGGGGGTGAGAGAAAGTTACCTTCACAATTGTTTTTAAACTTCCTATGACCCGCACGGTGAGACCATGATAAGAAATGCCTAACTAGACACCCTGAACACGTTTTGAGGGGTCGTTAAAAACCTATTACAGAGTGTCCCACTTAAGCTCTCTCAGGTTACAGAAAACCTGCTTGAAGTAGAAGGATCAAAAGAAAACTTTCCCCACTAAATTGACCATGAGACATAACGTAACAAAATATGTTAAACCTTTTTAAATTAATGAGTGTTCCAAAACTGAGAGTCACAAGTGGAGTTCTCTGAATTTGAAATGTAACCATATATCACGTTATACATTGTTTTTAATGCCCTGTAATAGGCAAATATTTTGGCCTCTGACACCCTTTATTTAAAAAGGTTTATAATATTTTAAAATGTCACGGGGAGTGGATATAGACGGGAATATTTTTTATTTATTTTGAAAATGCCTCCTGAACTGTTGTTTAGAAATTAAAACCAAGTTTACATACCTTTTCTGTCCAAGCAGTTAAAAATTGATCCTGCCACCTTTTATGATGACATGTTTCGGAATTCAAAATTCCATCTTCTGTTCACACAGAAAGTCCGTAATTTATTACGGATTTCGTCAAAATTTAAAAATTTAAACATTAAAACAGTTCAACATAACACTACACGACATTTGACACATAGGAATGTTTTGTTTCATCCTTCTACGTCACGTAGTTGGTCTGTAATCTGTTGTAGACAAATTTCTTGGGATACCCAGTATTTATTATTATACTTCGGATTGTTTATTAAAATGAAGTACCTGGGGGCCGAGCTTTGCTCGGGGGAAGGCCAGTCAGTTTGTTTAGATGACTTCGAGTAATATTTCACCACTTTCCCCTACTGCTAATCAGATTTGTATAACTCATAAGCCTCTTTTCTACATTTTTAAGGTCCCTCCAGTTGTTATTTATAGTTCAATGTCCCTTTGATTTATTTTACTACTCTATTATTGTAATCTTCACTCAAATCTTTTAATCTCTGCTCTCAGGAAACCACATGTTAATAATAATATACAACATGAGTACAGTTCGCGCCACGGTGCTTGACGCCTGGGAAAGGCGAGAACCAACTCAAACTTCTCATAATTAAAAGCAGACAATAACGAAAATAACAAAAACCAATATTTTAACATTAAATTATTTAATTTTGGTTTCTGTTGACAAAAGTATTCTGTAACACTAACGGTACTAAGCCATATAGAGGCAAAAAGTCATTCCAGAGCATACGCTAACCAGGCGCCAAGCACTGTGCCCCGAACTGTATTACTTTGACAGTTCCCTGGTTGATTATGAACAGCTATTACAATTCTTTTCTTTTGATTTGAAATTCCATAAGCCCAATGTTAATTTTTTAAATTTTCATCCAAGTTGTTTTACTACATTACTTGATTTTTCCTGGGGATGAGGTCTGTCTAGAACTTATTTTTATCCTAGAAATTTGTTATTTCGAATATTTGAAGGAAGGAAGGAATGAAGGAAGGAAGGAAAAAGGGTGGGAGGGAGGGAGGGTGGGAGGGAGGGAGGGAGAATGGGAGGGAGGGAGGATGGGAGGGATGGAGGGAGGGTGGCAGGCGGGCGGGCGGGCGGGCGAGCGAGCAAGCGAGCGAGCGAGCCTTACTCATATTAGAGTATAGGATAAGTGTTTGCACTCTAGTAGCCGAATTTTTTATCCGATTTACTCTAAATTTGGCATGTATCATCCTTTCTGTGTACTATTTGACAAGTTCATTGGGAAAGACAACAAAAACCTCTACCCCTTTTTTTTGGTTATATTTAATTCAAGTTTGAAGTTTTTAGGCTCAAAAAGGACCCGGTATGACCAAGAAGTGAAATAAATGTATGCAAAATAATAAAATAATAGTGGGAGCCCGACGAAATTTGACAGATACGATATTAAATTTGAGTAATCCGGTGGGAGCCTGTAGCAACAATCACCAACAATGCTGCTGTTTTTAATATATACGTTACTGAAAATATTACAAATTATAAAAATGCTCCTTTATATGTGGCACGATAGTGTTGAATAGTCACAAATCACAAAACTAAAAATAAACACTTAAAAAATAAGTTGCTTTTTAAAGGTTATATTTAATGTTTTATATTTAATGTTTACGTTGATGTTTACTACCAATGACCTCTATGTATAACTGGAGAAACTACTGATGGTTGGATTTTCGTGCCGTCATCGGTAGAACGTTTCCCCTCTACAGTCTACAGTACCAACATTACAACATGAACATGGCATATATTAGATACATGGTGTTAGTTGTGTTATGTTGGTACTGTAGGGGGGAACAATCGTGTATCCAGCTGATTTTCTACGGCACGCTTTTTTGTCACAAACTGCATGGCAGTAGTCTCTCCAGATTGTATACAGCTCACTGTTTACTACAGACATAAATAAAAAGCTTAATTAGCTGATCACCTGTCTAATGAGAATCAGATTCAATATTATAATCAGCTGTTTGTTGCAAACACAACAGACTATAAATACCACTAAAACGGTTTATAGAATTTTCCTTTTTGATCATTTAACAAACTTAAAAGAAGAAAATGAAAAATCTGTCAATTTTGGGGAGTATCGGACTGATTAAGCTTAAAATTGGTGCAAATTACATGACCACATGTTACATGGTTTTCTCAAACTAAGGCCGAGTTCCTATTCAAATATTCTCCCTTATGAATAATATGGGAAAATTTGAAGACTTTATCGTCTGAATATTTAAAAATGAATCGCTATTTCCCTTGGTCACGCCATAACTTGAGAATGAGTGCACCAAATTGAATGATTCTTTTTTTGTTGTGTTCGTTAATGTCAGGACAAGGTTTTTATAAAAGAAAATGTTTAATCCGTCCTAAGGACACTGGCCTTTAAAGTTCCCATTTATTTTATCAAAGTTCAGTTAATTAAACCAAACAGCTGTTAACAAGGATTATATCTAAACATACTTGAAAGGCATAAACATATGTTCATTATGGAAATAACAAATCTACTTGAATGACAACTCAAACTCTTTTTTCGATGCCGAAGTTAGCACTATATAAAAATAGGCAAATGAGCGAAACGAACGAGCTCATCTTGAAAACGAACGAGTATTTGACATAACAAAAATTCAATGGCATTAGGACAGGACAAAGGAAGAAAACTATAAATCTGACAAATTTTGGGAGTATCAGAATGTTGATGCTTCAAATTGGTTCATATTCCATAACGACACGTTACCCGGTTTTCTCAAACTAAGGCCAAGTTCCTTCAAAAATATTCTTCCATTTAAATAACATAAAGCAATTTGTTTAATGTAAATATTTTTTAAACTAAAGAGTTACTGCACTTAGTGTGTGCCCGTCGAAATTTGGTGGCTGCAATATAAACGTTGAGTCATCTCAACCATGTAGGAGCAATCACCAACAATGAAATACCTGTAGTTTTTGAGAATATGGCCTACCTACTGAAAACATTACAAATTATGAAAATGCACCTTAATATGTGACATGATACAGTCAATAAGTCAAAATATCAGAAAACTAAATAAAATTAACACTTAAATAATAAGTTACTTTTTAAAGGTTTGATGTTTACGTTAATCTTTCTATCTATCTATAATATTATAAAGAAGAGGTGGTTTCTGTCTGTCTGTCTGTCTGATGTTCCGGGTGAGCGCAAAAACTACTGAACCGACTGGGCTGAAACTTTACACATAGGTAGATCTTGAACCCATGCAACACATAGGCCTATTCACATCCTTAAAATCCCCTCGGGCTACGCCCCGTGAAGTCCTAAGTTTCAATGTTTACATTTCAGAAGAAAGTAAACATTCAGAAACTGTAATGCAAACAGCTGTTGACACTTACATTTGACAGCTTAAAGAGCAGAAGAAAGAACAGCTGTTTCAAGCTAACTAAAATGGAAATTTCATTGACTAAAGAACGGGTAGAGAAAACCCCTGTGCGAAGAACGGGTACGTCAGCTAGTAATATTATAAAGAAGAGGTGGTTTCTGTCTGTCTGTCTGTCTGATGTTCCGGGTGAACGCAAAAACTACTTAACCGACTGGGCTGAAACTTTACACAAACGTAGATCTTAAACCCATGCAACACATATGACTATTCACTTCCTTAAAATCCCCTCGGGCTACGCCCCGTGATCGTTCTAAGTTTCAATGTTTACATTTCAGAATAAAGTAAACATTCAGAAACTGTAATGCGAACAGCTGTCGATACTTACATTTGACAGCTGAAAGAGCAGAAGCAAGAACAGCTGTTTCAAGCTAACTAAAATGCAAATTGCATTGACTAAAGAACGGGTAGAGAACACCCTTGTGCGAACATTGGGTACGTCAGCTAGCTATTAATTAATATTAATAAACGATTTTATATTTTGCTCCCCCCCTCTTCGATTTTATATTTTTATTTTATGTCCCCCCCATTTTATATTTTTGCCCCCCCCCCGATTTTATATTTTTGCCCCCATCGATTTTATAGTTTTGTTCCCCCTCCGATTTAAATTTTTCCCCCTCTTGATTTTATACTTTGCTCCCCTCCCCGATTATATATTTTTATTTATGTCCCCCCATTTTATATATTTGCCCCCCGATTTGTTTTCTCCCCCCGATGTTATTTTAGCCCCACCCCGATTTTTCTTTTTTGCCCCCTCTTCAATTTTATATTTGTATTTAATGTCCCCCCATTTTATGTTTTGCCCCCCTCCCGATTTTAAATTCCCCCCCCGGTTTTATATTTTTGCTCCCCCTGATTTTTATTTTTGCCCCCCTCAGATTTTATATTTTGCTCCCCCAAACTTCGATTTTATATTTTATTTTATGTCCCCCCATTTTATATTTCGCCCCTCCCATTTTGTAATTTTGTGCCCCCCGATTTTATAGTTTCGCTCCCCCATTTTTATTTTTGCCCCACCCCCAATTTTATATTTTGCTCCCCCCTCTTCGATTTTATATTTTTATTTTATGTCGTCCATCCTCCATTTTATATTTTTGCCCCCTGATTTTATATTTTTGCTCCCCTCGATTTTTATTTTTGCCCCCCACCAAATTTTATATTTTTGTCCCCCCCAAATTTTATATTTTTGCTCCTCCCTCTTTGATTTTTTTATTTTTATTTTGTGTCCCCCTCCATTTTATATTTTTGCCCCCTCCCCGATTTTATATTTTTACTCTCCCCCCGATTTTTATTTTTGCCCCCCACTCCGATGTTATACTTTGCTCCCCCCCACAGATTTTATATTTATGCTCCCCCTCCCCCCTCCACGATATTTTTTTTATTTTTTTGTACTTGAGTTCTTTTATTTCTAAAAGTGAATCCAAAGTGTTTCGAGTACCGATTTGGAGTCGCAAACCTCACGCCGTTTACTACTTGACATAGTTCCTCGACTTAGCAACAGGACCCGAACTTTAATTGTACATTAAACGTGTAAAATGTAATTTTAATATTGTAAAATAATGTGGATTGTTATTTGCTTTAGTTAATCTACCATTTATGTACAACCCGTACGAAGGACGTGTACACAGCTAGTAATATTATAAAGAAGAGGTGGTTCCTGTCTGTCTGTCTGTCTGTCTGATGTTCCGAGTAAACGAAAAACTACTGTACCAACTGGGCTGAAACTTTACACAAAGGTAGATCTTGAACCCATGCAACACATAGTTCTACTCACTTCCTTAAAATCCCCTCGGGCTACGCCCCGTGAACGTCCTAAGTTTCAATGTTTACATTTCAGAAAAAGTAAACATTGAGAAACTGTAATGCGAACAGCTGTGGACACTTCCATTTGACAGCTTAAGAGTAGAAGCAAGAACAGCTGTTTCAAGCTAACTAAAATGCAAATTAAATTGCATTGACTAAAGAACGGGTAAAGAAAACCCTGTGCGAAGAACGGGTACGTCAGCTAGTGTTTCCTACAAACAAAATAAATCAAAGGCTTGATGAGCTAATTAGCTGCCTAGTGAAAATCACAAAGTCAGGATTGTAATCAGCTATTTGTTATAAACAAAACATATTTTAAATCCCACCAAAACGGTTTGTAGACATTTAGATTTTGTATCATTTAATAAACTTAAAAGGAAGAAATTATTAATCTGACAATCGTGGGAGGTATCGGAATGTGTAAGCTTAAAATTGGTACAAATTCCATGACGTTGTCTTGTATTCCCAAACTAAGGCCGAGTTCCTAGTAAAAAATTCTCCTTTATGAATAACATGGAGACATTTTAGGACTCAAAACTTAGTATCATTTAACAGAAATTAAAGGGAGAGAATTACAAACCTGAAAATTTTGGGGAATATGGAATGTTTAAGCTTCAAATTAGAAAAAATTTCATGAATACACCTTGCCTGGTTTTCTCAAACTAAGGCCGAGTTCCTCAAAACCTAGGTATAAATTCTCCCATACGAATAGAATGGAGAAATATTAGGACTTTATACTTTGAATCATTTAACGAACTTCCCGAAAAATGACTGACAATTTTGGGGGGTTTCGGAAGAAAATTATAAATCTGTAATTTTTGTGGAGTGCCGAAATGTTTAAGCTTCAAATTGGTACAAATTCCATGACCGCACGTTGTCTGGTATTCTCAAACTAAGGCCGAGTTCCTTCAACAATATTCTCCCATTTAAATAACACGGAGAAATTATTGAAATGTCAATATTTTAAAAACGAAAGCGGTACTTTTGAGTTTCACATTTTCCTGTTAATCTGCAGTGTACAAACTAAAAAAAAAAAAAACACACAGATTGTCCAAATTGGTTGAGAAATAATGACAGCGGGCCAAAAACGAAATTCCTTAGAGAATTGATATATAAGATATAAATCTAAACGTTGATGGATTTTCCATCCACATCTTCCATCTTCCACAATCTTCTCATAAATATGTCTCTAGATATAAAATAAACGACATCAAGAAACTGACACATACTTTTTCCCTCTTGGCTATATTTTAATAAATAAATTACTTTATATTATTTACCAAATATAGAAATAAAGTACGGGAGTATAAATAGGAATAATCTAGCTCCTAACTTTCAATAATCAAAGAAATAAATTCAAAGAATTGCCCTTCAGAATAAAATTGGTAACTAAACAACTTGAAATGACTTATCTCTTCAACTCTTCACTGATACATTACAATTAACTAACTTCTGAGATAATTTGTGGTGATTTAAATGATAATTCCATATCTAAAATTCGTTTGATAAATAAGTATCAGTTTCTAAGCTATGAAACAGCAGGTGTGTAAATAAATATAAAACAAAATTGGGTTGAATACATACATTTGTATTCACTAAATGCAAAAGAGAAAACACTGAACAATATTATCTATCTTTTAAGATAACAGGGGATGGGCCAACAATGATTGACCGCATATACAAGTATGATACTACCACTGAGTTATAGCGATTTAAATACGATATTATTTCATGAGGCGACCAGTCTCAAGTTTGGATTAAAGCAGGTCAAGTTGAAATAATATTACACTAAATTCATCATGAACAAAATAATTATCCTTTCATTGGAGATAAGCTGAACTATTTGTAACAAAACAGAAACAAATTAAAATTTAATCTAATTGTTTTTCAGTATTCCTACAGAGGAGGAAGTAAAATGGATCTTGGAGCGATGCAGGTCAGCTGAACCTTCAGATACAGTTGGATACCGTCCAGATTTGTATGAAAACTGGTTTAATAAACCTTCAGGGCAACGAAAACCATCAAAAGTCAGATCTGAAGACTCCGAAAAAGAATACGGATGGGAACAGATGGGTCCGGAAGATTCAGATCATTCACAAGCTGTGGGTTATCAAGTCTTGCACGATGTTGAAACTGATAAGGCACTCACAAACGCAGAAAAAGAAATTCTATCTCTCCTTCTACAGGAAGGGTGCAAGTTACAACCTATGACCACTTCGTATTCATCCCGTCGAAAGTACAGTTTACACGACAAACTAGAAGGCGAACAAGGGCAAGAACAAATGAGAGTAGCTAGTTTCGAAGGCCTGTTAAAAAAGTTACTTAAAGAGATTGAATCTAAAAAGCAGTCTATAAAAACTTCTGAAGATTCTGACAGAAAAACGGATACGATAAGTAGTGAAAGTAATTTATTTAGGCTTACTCAGATTATCAGTTCTTATGCCGAAACCGCCAATAGGAAGAAAACTGCATCATCTTCAGTTGGAAGTGGTGGTGCTTTGGAACAGTTTAGAATTATAGGAAAACTTCTCCCATCACTTTCTTTGACAACGGCGAAACAGTTTCCATTTTCCTACCCGGCCCTGGACACATCAAGCAGTTTAGATTCACACAAAGGTGAACACGTTTTGAGTGGTACGATGTTACAGAAAAGTAAATCGGCAGAAAGTATGATAATTTCAACAAATTACGAAACAGAGTGATTTGTGAGTTAGTTTTTAAATTTCACGTTGCCATTACAAACTAATTCAAATAAATTGATCTGTATAGGCGAACACACTGAAGCAAGTAAACAATACTAATTCAAAATGTGATTGATTGTAATATAGTTTTGTTTTTGAAAATTTTCTTTTAGTTTTTACTGATTGATTACCTAAAATTTATACTTTATAGATTGTTACCCAGGTGATTTCCATATGTTGGTGTGTATTTTAAAGGAATACTTGCTACCTTTTGGCTATGATACGGTATTTTACATAATTGTTAGTTAACAAATCAAAACTAAATTTATTCAAAGTTTTAGGTCTGTTTGGAAACCTATTACTGTAAAGTTACTTCATGGGTTGATCATCAAAAAAGCTCATAAACAAACTTGTTGAAGTTTAAAAATTTCTTGGAATAAAATAACTTATTATACATAAATGTAAGAGCATGTTATAAAATGACCAGAAGGTATACGGAGATAACAGCAAGTAAACAAAGGGACTTGGAGCAAGTGGGAGCAAGTTAACCTCACCACAATCATTCCTTACTAATGCCTTTTATATTTGAAAATACCCCCGATGCAGCAAACCTGCGTACTAAGTGAATTTCCAATGCATGCATATGTTTCTCACTACCACATAAAGCCATGTACCAAGTTTCATAATAATACATAAATAAATAAGTGATCTATAGCATTTTATTTTTTTAGGGCTGAGTACGCAGGTTTGCTGCAATGAGGAAGATAAGAAATGTGTTTTTTTTGCAATTATAAATATAACTCAACCAGGTGAAGCTACATACTAAGTTTTATTAATTTATGTTCGTAATTAAGGGAGATAAAAAACTTTACTTAATCTCCATAAGAATAACATTAGGGCTGAGTATGCAGATTTGCTGCTACGGGGATATTTAACAAAAAATCAATTTGTTGTGAAAATATCAATATAACAATACTACGTGAAGCCACATACCAAGTTTCAACAATATACATCCATAAATTAATAATGGAGATATCAAATTTGATTTATTCTCCATAAGGATAACACTGGACAACGTACTGTGTTTATCACTTTGAATATCTCTGCAACGGTTGGACGTAGAATCACAATTTAAACACCAAAATGATTTTTTTGTAGAGCTAAATTGATTGGGAAAAGCAAATGTGAAGTTTACATTAAAATTAACTGAGGAAAAGAAAAAAAACCTTTTTCCCATAAGATTAAAATGGGAGATTTTATGAGCGGGTTTTTTTTGGATTTTCTCTGCAACTACTTAACCTAGGTTAATAATTTATAATACTATATTTTTTTAACTCTATAACATGGTCCAAACCAAAATTAGGTGTTTTAAAAATTTTAGGGTGAAACATGCAAAAAACTGATTTTTGGAAAATTTAAAACCCCCATAAACCCCCTTTCCATTGTCCGATTTTTCTGGTTTTCAGACTTAAAGTCATAAATGTCACTTTACACATCTGAGCCAAATTTCATCGAAATCGGACGTTTTTTATTCAAGTTATCGCATTCACGGACACACACACACACACACACACACACACACACACACACACACACACACACACACACACACACACACACACACACACACACACACACACACACACGTATATCTATATATTTATATAAATATATAGATATATACACATTTGAACGAATAGTGTTTTTGTCATCTGGGGACCTTAAAACAAAATGTTAACATGGTCTCGGGCTTACCATGAGACCTACGGTAATAGCTTCTTCCCTATAGAGGAAATTCGCTAAAAGATATTTGATTTTTTTACTGCAATATTTTATCACAGCTGATCGTTAAATAGCCATTACGTTTATTTGCACGTTTCTTGGTTAGTTTCGTCAATCTATAATCTATAATATTTTAAAGAAGAGGTGGTTTCTGTCTGTCTGTCTGTCTGATGTTCCGGGTGAACGCAAAAACTACTGAAGCGACTGGGCTAAAATTTTACACATAGGTAGATCTTGAACCCATGCAACTCATAGGCCTATTCACTTCCTTAAAATCCCCTCGGGCTACGCCCCGTGAACGTCCTTAGTACAATGTTTACATTTCAGAATAAAGTAAACATTCAGAAACTGTAATGCGAACAGCTGTGGATACTTCCATTTGACAGCTTAAAGAGCAGGAGCAGAAGCAAGAACATCTGTTTGATAACTAAAATGCAAATTGCATTGACTAAAGAACGGGTAGAACGGGAAGTATGGTTCTTCTCCCTTATGCGAAGAACGGTTACGTCAGCTGGTAGCTTATATATTACTAGCTGTTACCCGGCAGACGTTGTCATGCCTTTGACTATTACCAACTAAAACCAATATCACAAAGTCACCTGTTCAAGTAAACGTGTCTTTAGCTTTGATGTAAACAGCAATATCTTTCCTTAAGGTTTATATGGGAACCCTTTTGGGCCTCTTGGGAGGAACCCAATTATTGAGTTAGGACGAAATGGATGGCTTAAAAACCTCCATGAAATGTTCACAAGTGAAACCTATACCAAGTTTCATGGAAAACGGTCCAACGGTGTCCGAGTCCATAAACTTCAAATATACATACAAACAAACAAACCAACATTCTTTTTTATGAATCTTTATATATCATTCTGTAAGCGAAATGTTTAAGTCAAAGTTGTGAGAGTTTGGAAAATTGCAGGATGATAGAAGACGGCTCAAATTAAAGGTCTTGATCCCAGGGACTCGGGAAAAATAGCAGTATTTCCAAAATGTTACCAGAAAATGAGAAATAACGTAAAACATACACCATAAGAAAAGCATGGGTATTTAAAAACATCTGTTTTGTTTACATTAAAACATGTGCTTAAGTGACTATTTAGTTTGGGAACTGACAAGTAAATAGTAAACAAAATCAGAAAAGGCAGAGTGTTTAGCAAGGCTAAGGGCTATGGCCCCTTCAAGCCACGAGTAAATATAGATTTCTCTAGCCTGATTTTCTGTCAGTCCGCGAGATCTTCCTTATTCCTTTATCAAATTGCATGATTTAGCCCGAATTTTAAAGCTTATTGTGCCGGCTATTGACGAAAAATAGACCCACGGTCTGAAATTTACCGCTTCTCGGAAATTTGAATAATATGAAAAATAAATAGAGGGTACAGTTTGTTTTGACAGGAGCGAAAATGTAAACAAAAGAACATCTGATCAGCTGACAAGATTTGGTTCGCAGTGCGGAATTCCGCACGGGTCGACTAGTATACTGTATTGTATAAATAGCGGATGGGGTATTTTTTCCCGGCCGCAAACAAATTCACCAATGGTTTGAAGGTCGGTCATGACTTCTAAATTTACCAACCCCGAAACAGGTAGAAAATCCAGGCTGGCAAAACATCCAAATTCCCAAAATTTCGGGAATCCGCTTGCTGCAGAATCTATATTATTAAAAGAATTTCTCGATTTTTCTTCGCAGCAAATTGACCCTTAGAAATTTATTTTCCTATACATATTTGGTATCAAATTAAAGCTATTTCTCTCTAGATGTGCCTTTTTAGGGTTCGGAAAATATCCCATGAAAAGCCTTCATCCATGAGGCTTTTGAAATTTCAGTGAATGTGCTACTATCTGTTGTTAAACCTGTGAACGTTTTCCAATTCACATTTGTTTATAACAAAACATATGGTGATGATTTCATTGAGTTATTAAGTTTGAGCACAGAATACAGCACTTGGTTTTATTTATTTGATGAAACTGGTGTATTCGTTAAAGTTATAAGTAAGTTGATTTCCAAAGAGGTTAATTCATTTAATTTCTTGAAATATAGATTTTTTGGAGGACAAAATAAATCAATTTCGACCACGAAGAAAAGTACCACTCATGTAAATCTGGGACATAGCCAGTTTGATTTCAAAAAATTTACTGACTCTTATATGGTAGATGTTGAAAGCTGTTATTTTATAATCAGATGGAAGATTTTCCCCAAATACATAGGTTACAGATTTTACAGTAAAATGTAAAGTAAAAAATTTTAATTTTATTTGTTCATAGTAGTAGGGGGCATTGGTTCCTTCAAAACCAGCATAGGCGCGGTGAGGACGCGAGGACGCGAGGACGTCCCCCCCCCATGACGTCACCCCCCCCATGACGTCAACCCCCCCGACCTTCCCCATAGCCAAGCTCGGACCCCCCCCCGACCTTCCCCATAGCCAAGCTCGGACCCCTCCCCCCCGACCTTCCCCATAGCCAAGCTCGGACCCCCCACCTTCCCCATAGCCAAGCTCGGACCCCCCCATGACGTCATCCCCCCGACCTTCCCCATAGCCAAGCTCGGACCCCCCCCGACCTTCCCCATAGCCAAGCTCGGACCCCCCCCCCCGTTTGCAACATTTTTCATGATGAGGAAAAAACTTTTGAAAATTAATAACTAGCCTATTTACTCACCGATTCCCACGGGACTTTTTCCAGAATGTAGGCCTATCCCAGAGGAAGCGAATGACGTAAGAACCCCATAGATCCGCCATTAAACAAGGCCGCTATTAATTTTTAAACGCGTTTTCCTTATGGGATCTCAGCTGTTTACCGACCGATTTTGATGAAATTTCACCACATGTAGGGCGGCGGCCTAAGTAAACCATCCCTTAAAGAAAATTGAGAATCCACCGTTAAACAGGCCCGCTATTAATTTTTAAACGCGTTTTCCTCATGAGATCTTAGCTGTTTACTCATCAGCGGGCCTACGTGACTGCCCGGGGTTGTTTACTCATTAGCGACTTTCCCTCACTCCTCCGGCGAGGCCTCCTCCCGACCGGAGTGTTATTTATAAGCGCGTCCTCGAAGGTTTCATCAGTTTGTCTTTGGAGCTCTTACTGCGCGGACGAAGTATTGCCGTCTCCGAGATACACTTTACAACCTGTGCTTGTGCGACTGTGTGGAGTTTTCTCTTTGGATATCTTAAAATGTAAGTAACATTTAATTTATCTTTTCATCAGCCGATTTACCAATGCTCTAAATCCCAATTAGCTAAAATTAATATTTAATATTTTATATATCACAGTGGAAAATAAAATTTGGTTTTGCTTAGTAGAATTATAGACGAGATTAAAATCGCCATGTGCGAGCGAAACAAAGATAAAGACGTGTAACAGTGTTAGGAATGTCATAGGAGCTATTCTTGTAATTTATTTCTGTCTTCTATTAGAAGAGTACTGTTACCAAGCCCCGATGTACTGTATAGATACCCGATGTTGCAGATGGCTGTTCCTCGTATGTGTGAGGTCTGCGGTCGCTTCTTCGCTGGAACCCTGGCTCGTCACACGGCAGCCGCTCACAGGGACCGCCATTTCGACTGCAACGTCTGCGGGCGACGCTTCGGGCGAAGCGACAACCTGCGACGCCACCTCGCAGCAGTTCATCCTCCCACTCCTCACGATCAAGCGCCAGGTATGGTTTTAGGTTAAATAGGAAACCACCAGTAGATTTGTTAAGCACTTCTCCAATATCCTCATACACAGTTCCTCACCCTTGTATTACTGGACTCAAACTGGTGATTGAGATGAGGAAGAGGTCGCCAGTCCTCTATGCAGTTCCTCACGATCAAGCGTTAGGCACGGCTTTTACGTTAAACAAGAAACCAGTACTAATGACTTGTTTTCGAGAGTAAACGGCTTTAGCCGAGTAAACAGATTCAAGTAGTAAACAAGGGGCTGCCAGCCTCCGTTCAGTTCCTCACCCTTGTATTACTGGACTCAAACTGGTGATTGAGATGAGGAAGAGGTCGCCAGTCCTCTATGCAGTTCCTCACGATCAAGCGTTAGGCACGGTTTTTACGTTAAAAAGGAAACCAGTACTAATGGCTTGTTTTCGAGAGTAAACGGCTTTAGCCGAGTAAACAGATTCAAGTAGTAAACAAGGGGCTGTCAGCCTCCGTTCAGTTCCTCACCCTTGTATTACTGGGCTCAAACTGACGTTCGAGAGGAGGAAGAGGTCGCCAGGCCTCTATGCAATTCCTCACCCTTGTATATATTGGGCTCAAACTGGCGAACGAGGTGAGGAAGAGGTCGCCAGTTCCTCACCCTCATGTTTATCGAGGTAACTAATAGAACTTGTTTTTCCTGTTCGCAGGCCATCCATGCCCGTTATGCTCCGTCGCCCTGGCGAGCCCCGAGGATCTTCACCACCACATGGAAGCGGTCCACGGTGCGATCCCGTCAGCTTCGACCTCCTCCTCCGCAACGCCACCTGTCAGAGACCCACGGCCCGAGTGCGACGCGTGCGGGCGGCGATTCGACCGCGAGGACCTGCTCCGGCGCCACGTGCAGCTGGTGCACGCCAACGGGGTCCGCTGTCCCGAGTGCGGCGCCCTTTTCCACAGGGCCGCGTACCTCCAGCGGCACATGGAGAGCGTCCACCGCGGCATGAGGTTCGCGTGCGCCTACTGCGACCGAGGCTTCACCCGGCGCTACAACCGGGACCAGCACGAGGCCCACAACTGCCCCATCGTGAGGAACCTCGTTGTGGACGAGATACCGCACCTACCCGTCCTGTCACCCGAGCCTCAGCCCAGCCGCGAGCCCCAGCCTGGACCCAGCCGCGAGCCCCAGCCTGGACCCAGCCGCGAGCCCCAGCCTGGACCCAGCCGCGAGCCCCAGCCCGGACCCAGCCGCGAGCCTCGACCCAGCCGCGAGCCCCAGCCCGGACCGAGCACGGCACCCGACGGGATGGTGGGTGGCGGACTGCCCGCGTTCCGCACCATCCAACGGGGTTTCCGCGGACGCCTCCTGACCTTCGGCCTGTCCCGGCCCATGGAGGACTTCTTGACCGTGGAGGACGCGCTGGTGCTGCTGTTCGACAGCGTCCTGGAACTGTTGGCTGACGTCAGGACCCGACACCCAAACACCAAGGTCAACATGTTCCTGGAGTGTGAATTCGCCAACGTTCACGGAGCCACCTGTCTGCGGGCCTTCAAGACGAAGAACGTGCCTCTCACCGCCGCGTCCAACTTGGAGGACTTCCTGTCAGCGTCCTTCCACAAGCTGGAGGAAGAGAAGGAGCAGTGCCTGCTAGTGGGCAGCGGGTGGAGCTATCTCCGGATACGCGACCTGGAGATTCGCGTCAATCTCTACACCCCGTTGGGAGAACGCGGAGCCCGGTTCGTCCAGCTTCCCAGGACCATCTGCGAGACGCGCGCCGTCATCAACGTGCACAACCTCGATGACATGTGCTTCGCGTACGCCATCCTAGCCAAGTTCGTCGCGCAACACCCGGAGAGGCCCACATCGTACACACCGGACGTCATGGCACGCTACGACTGGGTCGGCCTACGCTTCCCCGTAGCCGTGAAGGACATCAAGGTCTTTGAGAGGAGGAACCCCATCAGCGTCAATGTGTACGGGATCGAGCGCGCCATGGTGGGGAGACGCCCCGACGGATCGCCAAAGTTCCAGGACCGCGTGTTCCCGCTGAAGATCTGCAAGCGGGAGTTGGAGGATCATCGGGACCTGCTGTACGTGACCACCGGCGGGAACAGTCACTACGTCTACATCGCAAACATGAGTAGGCTAGTGCGTCCTCAGCTGACGTCCCACCGCGGCACCATCCACGTGTGTAAGCGATGCTTCGCTTACTTTGACAACCGGCCTAACAAGCTGCAGCTGTCCGGTGCCGAGCGCCTGGAGGAGCATATGCGATACTGCACCGCCAAGGCTCCTCTTCGCCTGGACTTACCGAAGAAGCAGCAGATCCGCTTCGTCCACCCCGAGTACACTCGGCGCGAGCGCTTTTGCGTCTACGCCGACTTTGAGTGTGCTCTGCAGCCCGTCGCCGCTGACCCTGCGGAAGCACCGCCCGGCACGAGGCCCCTGCAACTGCACGTCCCGTACGCCTTTGCCTACCAGATCGTGGACTCGCTCGGTTTGGAGGAGTTTGAGCCCCGCGTCTACTTCGGGGCTGACGCGTCCAAGGTCTTCATGGAGAGGCTGAAGATGGACGTGCTGGCGCTGTGGGAGTTCCTATTCAGCATGAGAGCTCTGCACCCTTCTCTGACCCGGCAGGAGATGGACGAGTACCTGGCAGCGACTCACTGCTACCTCTGCGGGAAGGAGTTCACGGACCAGGACGTTAAGGTGCGGGACCACAATCACGCCCCGCCCTACGAGTTCCGAGGAGCCGCCCACCGCTCGTGCAACCTCAGGTACCGGGAGCAGCGACACATCAACTGCTACTTCCACAACCTGTCCAACTACGACGCCCACTTCGTAGTGCGCGAGCTGGCCATCGACCCCGGTGACGTGGACGTGTTGGCCCACACGGAGGAGCGGTACATCGCTTTTACCAAGCGATTCCACTTTGGCCAGCCCGGGGACAACCAACGTCAGAGCAGTTTCGCGGTGCGCTTCCTAGACACCTACAGGTTCCTGTCCATGAGCCTGGCCAACCTGGCTGCGGGACTTCCCACGGACAGGATGCGCGAGACGAGGAAGCGCTTCCCCGACGACCGGCTGTTCGACCTGGTGCGTAGGAAGGGCGTGTTCCCCTACGACTTTGTCACATCGTACGACACACTGTACAGGACCAGGGAGTTGCCGCCCAAGGAGGCGTTCAGGAACTCCATGACCCTGGAGGACATCAAGGACGAGGAGTACGAGCACGCCCTCAACGTGTGGCGAGCCTTTGAGTGTCACAACCTCAAGGACTATGCCGACAAGTACCTGCGGTGCGACATCGCCCTGCTCACCGATGTCTTTGAGCAGTTCCGCGACACCTCGTTGGAAGAGTACGGGCTGGACCCCGCCCACTATTACACCCTACCGTCCTACGCCTGGGACGTAATGCTCAAGACCTGCGGTGTGGAGCTGGACACGCTGCAGGACTTTGACATGTACCTGTTCGTGGAGCAGGGGATCCGGGGAGGCATCTCTCAGGCCATCACCCGCTACGCCAAGGCCAACCACGACAGGTGCCCGGACTACCGCCCGGACGAGCCCACGCGCTTCCTCCTGTACCTGGACGCCAACAACCTCTACGGCTGGGCCATGTCCCAGTGTCTGCCGACCGGAGACTTCGAGTGGCTCAGCCGTGAAGAAATACAGGCGTTGGACATTGCGGCGCTGGACGCAGAGGCTGATCGAGGCTACATCTTGGAGGTGGACCTCCACTACCCCGCGCGACTACACGACCTGCACAAGGACCTTCCCTACTGCTGCGAGACGAAGCGTCCGCCAACAGGGAAGTTCCCCAAACTGTTGACGACCCTGGACGACAAGACGCACTACATCTGTCACTACAGGGTCTTGCAGCAGGCGCTGCAAAACGGATTGGAGCTGGTCGCGGTGCATCGGGCGATCTCGTTTCGCCAGTCGCGGTGGTTGGAACCGTACATCCTGATGAACACGGAGCTGCGGAAGAAGGCCAAGACCAAGTTCGAACAGGACTTCTTCAAGCTCATGAACAACGCGGTCTTTGGCAAGACCATCGAGAATGTACGGAAGCGCCTCAACGTGAAGCTGGTGTGCACCCCGGAGAGGTTTTCCAAGTACGTCGCCAGATCCAACTTCCTGGACCGGACGTACTACACGGAGGACGTGGCCCTGGTGCATCTGTCCAAGGTCAACATCGTGTTGGACAAGCCCGTCTACGTAGGCATGACAGTCCTGGAGCTGAGCAAGTGGCTCATGTACGAGTTCCTGCGCAAGATGAAGGAGCGCTACGGTGACCGCCTCACCGTGGACTACATGGACACGGACAGCTACGTCTTTGACATCGTGTCCCAGGACGTCTACGCCGAGATGAAGGAACACCTGGACGACTTCGACACCAGCGGCTATCCGAGGTCCCACCCCTGCTACAGCCCCGTCAACACCAAGGTCATTGGAAAGTTTAAGGACGAGTGTAACGGTCTGTCCTTATTCGAGTACCTCGGCCTGCGGTCCAAGCTGTACTTTATGGACATCGAGGACGCAGCGACAGGCGGCAGCAAGGCTCTCAAGCGGGCCAAGGGGGTGGCGAAGGGCGTTGTCAAGAACGTCCTCACCCCCGACGACTACAGAGAGTGCCTGTTTGAGGGGGTCCAAAAGCGCACCACCAACGTCCGCTTCCAGTCCCACTTACACCGGGTCTACACCGTGGAAGTGGACAAGCTGAGCCTCAGCCCGACTGATGACAAGCGGTGTGTCCTCCCCGACGGCATCCACACTCTGCCGTGGGGACACAAAGACGTCCCACCGCTACCAGCCAGGAGAGGAGATCGACGGATGGAGGTGGATGGTGAGGAGGAGGAGGGGCAGCCCCAGGATGAAGACGAGGAAGAGGAATTCCCAGTTTAGTTTTAATATTAATTTTAAGAAAAATTTGTAAATAGTATTTGTAAGAAAATATAATAGCTTTATGTACAGCACGAACCTGAGTTGTTTATTTCCTCCCCTTTGCTCACTCAAAAGCCGGTAGGCTCAGAAAAACTAAAGTGAAAGGCGTTATGGGCCGTTTGGCCCGAGCCGTGCAGCTTAAAAAGCCCCCGCCAACCGGGAGCGATTGGCGGCGCGTGTCGGGGGACGGTCCTGAAGGAGTTGCCCAGGAAGGAATTACTCAGCGGTTTGCTGACGCTCAAGGTTGCACCCTCGAATTGCTCAGCGGTTTGCTGATGTCCGAGGGGTCTCGTGACGCGCCCTCTTTGGCGACCTTCACTGCCGCTTGGCGGGGGCTCAGCCAGTGACACGCGCCGCTGGTATATAAACCTGAGGTCCAGCCCCGCTGCCTCAGTTTTGCTAATTTTTTAAATTTAGTAAGGAGAAAGGAGAAATGAAAACACAAGCTTTATCATTATGAGGCATGTATTGTACAGTAATAAGGTTACATACACATACTACAAAAACCTTACAAATTAGTTTTAAGCGAATATGGAGTGGAAGAGTCTGCGGACGAGAGCGTCGTTGGCGGCGGGAGCGGCAGGGTCGAAGAGCTGGACGTAGTCGCTGAGTGACGTGCGGAGAACAGCCCGGCAGTACAGGTAAGTGAGGCAGTAGTAGCCGCAAACAGAAGTATCGTAGCCCTGGAGCCGATACCTGTTGTAGACGTAGTGGCGGTGATGAGGATTGCGCCTCAGGAACATTTGAAAGTCGGCCTGGTATGGCGGCCTTCCGTAGCTGTCCAGGTACTCGAGTCTGTCCTCTTCCGAGCAGTAAAACGCCACCCAGTGTTCGCCTCCCTCGGTGTGTGCTACCGTGTTGGACACGATGGCGGTGAGAGGCTTGACCGGCACGTCCGGTAGTTGGTCAGAGGCGTAGACCGCAACGTTCCTCAGTCCGGGGATCTTCGCCAGGCATTCTCTGATCTGGACGGTATTCATCGTGGGCGGAAGCAGCACAGGCAGCTCGAGGTGGACGGGTCTGGACTGTCGTTAGCCACGAGCCAGTCCCGCAATACTATGCAGTTATGAAGGGCGCAACGGTTGTGGGAGCTCTTATGGTGGCGACAGCGCAGGGTCCGGTAGGTGGGCGCACCGTTGAGCGACCCGCAGCCCAGATCCTCCATGTCCTGAGCGGTGGTGGCGGCGGGCTCGGTTATGAGGTGGCGTTGTACAAAGTCCCTCTTCTGCGATCCTTTGACGTATACCAGGGGACGGTGGATGAGGCAGGAGCGCAGCTTGTCCAGCAGGGCGACGTACGCGATGTCCCCCTGGTCCCACTCCAAGCCGTGGCAGTGGCGAGTGACCCAGACGCTCTCGCGCTGTTTCTCGGAAGTCAGGAGGTCCTTACTGAAGGGCGGGCGGGCGATGTGATGTAGGAGCAGCGTGCCGGTAGTCACGTCCACCACGCAAACCTCTTTCAGTAGAAAGTCATTATCACTGTCTTTAAAACACTGCATATCCATCACCACGCTTCCGTGATGACAGCGCGCTGGCGGCGGCTCGATGTAGATCGGTGGCGGCACGTCCATCCCGTACGGCTGACTGAACTCGACTGAGCGCTGGCGGGAGCGCGCCTAGCGGGAAAACCTTGGGTGCGCGCGCCGCCATCACCTAACGGTCCACGGTGACCTTGAGCTCGCGGCAACTCGTTTACCCGCCAAAGTCGACTGTGACGTTGCGATGACGGTCCACCTCCACGACGTTGTCCAACTCGGCGTACACTATGCAGTTGAACGCCTCCGCCAAGGCTTCGGAGAACCCAATCTCTATGCGCAGGTTACCGTTGCGCACCAGGTTCCAGTGGCTGGATTGAGAGGCCGCCATATCGGGTGTCAGATCAAACGCCATCAGGCAGTATCCGTAGGGGTACTCGTTGCGACTGACTTCGTTACCACAGTCTGAGAAATTGATGCCGGTGCCGGTGTACAGCGTGTGGTAGGCGAGCACGCACAACTCCTTACCGAACGTGTAATCCGGTTGAAGCGGCTTACATGGCACTTGCTCACCGTCTATGTACAGCGCGAAGAAGTTCACGTGGCTGTGGGTGAAGTTGAACGGGTTCTTCTTGTAGTCCCCGTTGAACGCCTGATTGCTGACCAGGCCAACTATAACGCGTTTCGGCAGTTGTCCCAGAAACACACTGTCCAGAGTCTTGCTGCTGATACCGGAGGGTAGCGTGAAGGATTTGACTTCCACGCGCGTAATGGGATATTTGGCTGTACCCGACTCCAGCGTCCTGCTGTGAGCCAACAGCACGCTCGGGTTGATCTTACAGCGGCGCATGAACAGGTTGACTTCGGCGATGTCCACTTTGTAGTCTGTCACGGTTTTGGACATGATGGAGAATGAGTTCTTTGACCTGATCAGGCGAAAGCGCATCTCCACGCCGTTTAACATGAACTTCTCCTGGTTGCACAGGTCGACGTGCAGATGTCCGACCATGTCCGCGTACCGGCTGCCCTTGACAAACTCCCTCCGGTTCTTGAGCCCGGCATTATCCTCCTCAGTATTGTCCATGTACCCGGCATAGTCCTCGTAGAACAACTCCGCGGTGAGGTGCGATGTCTTGGCATCACCGCCATAGGACAACAGGTTCTCCAGGTAGGCGCGATAGGCGTACGTGTTGTTCTGAGGAGACACCAGTTTGTTGTTCAGGTACAGGTCCACTTGACTGAACAGCGAGTGCAGCCAGTTGTTAATCGGACCCACCTCTTTTATCGCTTGATCACCCGTTACAGCGCCTCCATTAGCCGTTCTAATGGTAGCCTTCACATGCAGTAGCGTCTGTGACAGATCCGTGTACTCGTCCCCGTGACCCGGAACTATGAACTCCACGGGCGAGTCGTCTGTCAGGGAGGAGATGGGCTTGTACTGCACCCATTTACCGCTCTCTATACTGGTCTGCGTGGGCGGTAGCGAGAACAGGTCCAACTCGGTCTTGACACACTCGCACGACTTCTGATGTAGAAACGCCATTATCCAAAAATGTCCTTCACGGTACTCTCACTCTTCTTGCTTCTCCTCTTCTTAGCGACACGTTTTGCGGGCTTCCTCTTGGGCGCGGCGCTCTTCTTCCTCGCTCCGAGGAGTTTCGCCAGAGACTGAGGAGTAACCCGCTGTACACGCCTCCTCTTATAGGCGCCACCACCGCTCAGCACGCGATCCAGTTTTTCATCGGCCTTACGTTTCAGCGACCCGGTAAACTGTCTGAGTCGGGCGTTGGCTGCGACTCGGGGGTTGGCTGTGCCCGCCGCCACGTCGCCCAAGAAGCCCACACCGGACCTCAGCGCCTCCTTGCCCAGCGCCGATGCGCCGGATCTGATCAACGGGACCACTGTACGCATCAGCCCGCCTAGGAAACTGCCGATGCCGTGTCCGCGTTGGAAAGCGGCTCCTCTGAATACGGAGGATACGCCATGGCCCGCCTGCTGGTGGCGGTAATACGCCAGATAGGGATCGCTCGGATTCATTGCCGCTGCCTCTCTTTCCTGAAATGAAGCTTCATGCACGTGGTCCCGAAGTGGAATGGCAAGTGTCGCCCTTGGTTGTCCCTTAAATCGATTTCCACGCTCTCGAATGAGGTTTTAATCACCGGCACGTAGTGCGGGTCTATTATATACACTGTCGTGTTGGCACCGTACGTGTAATTCCTGATGTCGATGTTGAGGATCTTCAGTAGTGGCGCCACAGCGTCGCCCACCAGTTGGGGTTCCACCAGGTCGCAATACACGTACATGTGTGATGGTAGACCGGCGAAGAGGTTAGTCGGCCTCACGGACCTGTGACGCTTGACGATATCCGTATCCACCTCGTAGCCAAACTGTAGCGCCAAACTGGGGCTCAGTTTGAGGCTCTGAACGGCTGAAGACGTCGACATCAATTCCACCCTGGAGGACCTCTCGTCATACGAGAAGGCGCACAGGTTACTCTTCATTTGAGGGTGGTTGTTGATTGCGTGCACGAGTTCCTCAGTACTACTGTAATTGCCCGGCTCCACTTTGATTAACAACTTGTCCACCACGGCCAACCCGCCTTTCGAGTCCCTCATTCCCAGCACTAGTTTGATGTAGGTTCCCTCACCGACGGTCAGAAAAGAGAAGGGGTAGTGCGCCTCCGCCAGAGCGACCTCCCACTCGCCGTCTGACAGATCAACGGTCGAGGGTAGATGGGTCGTGTAGTTTGTCACCATGTTGTTGGGATAGTAATTCATTGAACTGTTACTGGGCAACGTCAGGTAAAACTGGTCGTGCCTCGTCATCGCAGCTGTTGCACTTCAGATGCAGGTACCCACGAGTTGAAGTCCTCTCCGTAACCGACCCACTTGACTAGGTAGCGCTTACTGGAGCCTCGCCCTTTAGTGTCCAGTATTTTATCTATTTGATACAGGCGGTCCGGGGCCATCGTTACCTTTTGCATCTCATGCTCGTAGAAGCGCCCTTCCAGCGGCGTCCCGTTCAGGTCTCGCAGCACGTACAATGGTAGAGGATGCGACCCGTATACGTGATCCACCACGAACAGCTCTTTACTCCAGTTGGTCTCGTAACCTTTGGCGAACGTGCCCTTCTCCTTGGCTATGCGCACCGTGTCACCAGGCTCGAACCTGGGCTTGTGTCGCCGGATCGCCTTTCCATACATGTGACGCCACACCTTGTACACCGTTTGACCATCGCCGCTGTCCGTGTCCACGGGTCGTAGGCCACCCAGGCTCTTGTGCGGGCTGCGGTTGTAGGCGTCCACAAGCCTGTCCAACACGTCCACGTAGCGATACGTGTTCTTGTAGGTCAGGTAGCGCCACATGCGGGTCTTGAGCGTGCGGTTGACTCGCTCCACCACCGCCGCCTTCACGTCGGGGTTCTGCGTGGTGAAGTAGTTGACACCGTGACTCTTGAACACTCGCTTGGTCGCGGCCCCGGTGAACTCCGTCCCCTTGTCGGTCTGTAGGCAGCGAGGAGTCGCCTCAGCGAATATCCTCTCGAACGCAGCAGCCACCTCAGGCCCGCTTTTCCTCTTCAGTGGTACCGCGAACAGCCGCTTACTGAATACGTCTATCACAGTCAGCAGGTAGTTGACTCCGTCGTTGTACCGGCTCAGGCCGCGCATGTCGTTCAGGTCCGCCTGCCACAGCTCCCGGGGCCCTAACACGGCGTAGCGGTTGCGGGGAAACCGCTTGCGCGCAGGCCTGTGCAGCGTGTAGGTGTCCTGGGCGCGCAGCCAGTCGGCTACCCGACGTTTCGGTAGGCGCGCGGCTCTGGCCAGGGCGGCCACCCCGCCGAGGGAACCGGGCTGGCTCGGGTCGTAGTACAACTTCTCCATTACGGTGAGAACTGCTCCCAGTTGTCCAATGACGATTCCTGGTCGGGTTCCTCGGTTATTATCCTTCTCCTGGCCGCTGGGGGCCGCGGTCTCAAGCGGTCCAGTATCGGCGTCAACCTCGGTGAGAGGGGTGTCGACGAGGCTGTCGTCGTGTCTCCCCAGGGGCTCGATGCCGAGTCCAGTCCCACGCCTAAGTAACGCAACGCCGTGGGATTGCTCACGTATTCTTTGGGCACGTTCATGTCCTTCAAGGCGGCCATCACTTGATGCCAGCCGGTAGGCAATCGGTCCGCCCTTCGCGCTCTCACTATGCTGTGCGCGATGTCCACTATATTGGAATCGGGGATCTTCACCTTGTCCACGTACACCGCCCCACTGGCGTCCCAGGAGATGGGACTGCCTTGACGGGTCATGAATCGCAACAAGTTGCGCGCCACCGACCTGTAAATTTTTGAGAACGATTCCACAATGTCCTCCTCCGCCGAGGCGCTAGACTCGCGCTTCATCTGACTCGGACCTCCCGTCGCTTCCTCCTCCCTCTCCTCACCCTCGATGATTGACAGACCTATGGGTTGACGTTTAGCCGCGGAAAAGTGCAGGAACCGCTGTAACACCTGCTGATATTGTTTCCATTTCTCCGTATCGTCCAGCCGCTTGTCGCTCAATATGCGATGCATCTCAGCATCTAGGCTGGCTGGCTTATTGGCGCTACCTCCTCCTCTTGGTCCTGGTCCCGGTCCTTCTCGCAATCTCTCGATGAGCTCCTGCGGTACAACCACCATTTTCCTAGCGTACTCCATGTCCGATTAGCTTCTGCGCTAACACGGGCAGAACAGCGTTCAACAGCAGAGGTAGGAAGATCCCTCCGCCCCGTTGGACGAGGTAGTGTCGTTTCTTGGTCCAACCCTCGCCGCGTTTCACCAGCCGTCTGAGCGCCTGTTTGTGTTTGCTCAATTTGCGTTTGAGGCAGGGAGAAAGCGGTACGTTTCCGCGTAGCACGTTATACGCGCACTCGCACAATGACTTGATGCGACTCTTGTCGCACGCTTTTAACAGGGCCTTGCGTTCTTTGGGCGTAGCGTGTATTAGGGCCCTCAGCAGCGCCGCGTCCTTCTTCACGCGGTGTGACATGATGACTGACGCTGGCGCGCGCTCGGCCTATTTATCACTTCTTCTTGGGCAGGTACACGTAGTTCACCGGGTCGTCTGGGAAAATGGTTGAACGTACGCGCATCTCCTCGGGCGTGGACTGTTTCAAGTCTATGAGCAGGTAGGCGTGCGGATCACGCGTGGTGTCCGCGTAAGCCTCCTCCACGAATTTGGGGTTTTCCGGGTATACTTGGCGAGCCAAGTGTTTGATCTGAGCGCGATCCCTGGGATTCTTGAAGCACACTATGTAGTGGGCGTTCAGCGATATGGCGCGCTGGCCCCTGCCCTGGTGAAAAAGGTTTTGCGTGATGAAGAACACGCTCAGGTTGCGGTGGTGTGAGCCCTTGGTGAACAGGTCCACTACGCCGGGGCCAGCCTCACGCATCATGTCATCTACGATGACTAGGGCGGGCTCGCTACCGTCATAGTCGTCCAGGTCTGGCAGGCCGGCTACGTAGCGCACGGCAGAGTCCGCACGGCTCTTGCCACCGCCACTGCCATAGTGCCAAGTGATACGGGCGAACCGCGTATCGCACATGTGGTCAGCGTGCTCAATGAAGCGAGCCACGAAGTGCGACTTGCCGCTGCCCGAAGGCCCGGCCACGATGGCGGTGAACGGGTGTTTCCACCTCAAGTCCATGGCGCCTACTGACTGCCATGCACCGCCACCTCGGCTCTTAAAACTAAATTCTTTTCTCGTTTTTTTTTTTTTTTTTTTTTTTTTTTTATTCAAGGAAATAAGGGAATAAGGAATACCATTTATTTATACAAATTCTAGGAGAGGACTTTTACTGCCTGGAGAGCTGCTCCTCTTCACAAGGCTCATCCTCGGCCTCACGCCAACGTTATACTGCGTGATGGTGTTATCGTCCAGGACTGCAAGGTACCGCCGGGGCATGTATATCCGGATCGGGTCGTCGCCGACAAGACCCTCCAAGGTGGCCATCACCGCCTCGCCGTATGGTGTATCCACCCTCTCAAACGAGCGGATCGGGTAGACCACGTTGTCCTGCAGGTCTACGATGCGGGTATAACCCGCGGCCTTGCAGCTGTTGAGGGCTGTCCTGAGGTCCATCTTCTGGTCCGTGTTGAGCATGACACAGCGGCTGGATGCAGAATGACTGGCTCTCACTACCGAGTCGCCTTTTGTAGACAACCGCGGAGGAGGCGTAGTGATGAAAACACCAACTGGCGGAGTGGAGGAGGAGTGGAGGAGGAGTGGAGGAGTGGAGGAGTGGAGGAGGAGTGGAGGAGGAGTGGAGGAGTGGAGGAGGAGTGGAGGAGGAGTGGAGGAGTGGAGGAGGAGTGGAGGAGGAGTGGAGGGATGGTGGAGTGAAGGAGTGGTGAGGCTGGATATGTATCTCGAGGAACACGCTCATTCGCTTTATTACGTTATTTATTTATTTTATTTTTTTATAATAGTGTACATTAAGGAAAAGTAGGAAAGGGAAGGATCGAATTACTTAGTTTATTTCATTTATTTTTTCGTCTTTTTCCGCTTTTCGGGGATGGCGACAGCGGCGGTGGAAACGCACCGATCCGCGATCTTCCTCCAGGTGGGCAGCGGACTGACGGTCCTGACGATTCCGTCGAATCTAGGCTCTCCCGTCTCGCTGTTGGTCAACCATAGGTTCTGCAGCCTAGTCAGCAGATCCGTCAGAATCATGCAGATCTCGTCGTCCCGCTGCTCGTCCAAATACAGGCCGCAGGCCCAAGTCGAGCGACCTCCTTGGAAAACGTTCATCTTCAGAAGGACGTTGCCATTGTTGGTAGGGTTCTTCACCGTATACTGGCGCTCGCCCGCGGTCCAACTCAGTGTAGGGGAATCGCCAGGCACTTCTTTATTCGCGGTCCACCCGCCATTGGACTTCCTCTTTTTAGCTGTCGTCCGTTGTTGCTGCGGTGGTATGGGGGTGGCGGCGTTGGCGTTCTCTTCGTTGATCGCGTTCCACTCCTCCATAAAACAGCGGATCGTTCGATCCACTTCGGCCGCGTTGCTCATGCCGCTGCTGTGACCGCTCGTGAAGAAGTCTCGGACGAAACTGAGACCGTGCGCCACCGGACCTAGGGTCTATTATACTCCTCCAGAGGCGCCCTCTCAAACCAGGTGATGTCGGGGGGGGGGATCCTCACGCCAGGCTATGTCGCGAGGCAGGTATATCCTCACACCAGTTGATGTCGGGGGGGGGGACCTGATCTGTTTTGAGGAAATTTCCGACTGTTGTTGTTTATCTAGGGAAAATTCCGACTGTTGTTTATCTAGGGAAAATTCCTACTGTTTATTTGTGCAATCGTCCCGCCACCACCGTCGTCAGTCTCTCCGCAACCGCCCGACACTATGTACCCCTGCCCCTACTGTTCAACACGCTGCAGCCGCACAGACAACCTGCTCCGACACGCGCGGAGATTTCACGGTCATGCGCCGCTGTATGACTGTTCCGTCTGCGGATCGGCCTTTCAAAGTCTGGCTGAGGCGAGGAGACACATACGAACGCACGAGGTGGCTGAGGTACGGGCGATTCTACCCACCTCGACTCCACCCGAGCCGCAGCGACCCCCGCCGCCGCCTTACCCCTTTGTGGACGTCGCCACCGCTCCCGTTGAGGACGCCACCGCCCTTCCCCGATACCCTGAGGAGGACACCGCCGCAACCGCGCAGATGGATGAGGAAATGCGGAGGCTGGAGGAGCAAAGCGAACTCCTCCTAGCGCAATTAGAAAATGTAATTGCGGAAAAATTCGATAATAAATATACCTTTAAAGCCTTTCCTTAATTACCTCTTCTATGATAAAATACACATTATAAAACTAAAAGAAATAATAGAAACGAAAGCGAGGTTTCTGGTGAAACCCTCAAGGACTCGCTTATAAATAACAGCTAATGAGGTCGCTGATGAGTAAACAGCCCCGGGTGGTCACGTAGGCCCTAGCACGCACCTCGACATGTGACTCCGCGGAGCCGCTCACCGGGGAGGGGGGGGAGGGGGGGGATGTTCGAGTTTTATAAGTAAACTTTTATTTTTATTTCTTTTGAGGGAGTGGTGAGGGGTCTAGAAGGTCGCTGATGAGTAAACAGTCCCGGGCAGTCACGTAGGCCCTAGCACGCACCTCGACACGTGACTCCGCGGAGCCGCTCACGGGGGGGGGGATGTTCGAGTTTTATAAGTAAACTTTTATTTTTATTTCTTTTGAGGGAGTGGTGAGGGGTCTAGAAGGTCGCTGATGAGTAAACAGTCCCGGGCAGTCACGTAGGCCCTAGCACGCACCTCGACACGTGACTCCGCGGAGCCGCTCACCGGGGGGGGGGGGGCTTCCTCACATCCTCACCGCACCTTTGCTGGTTTTGAACCATTGTGAGGGGTCTGGAAAACAGCTAAGATCCTATGAGGAAAACGCGTTTAAAAATTAATAGCGGGCCTGTTTAACGGTGGATTCTCAATTTTCTTTAAGGGATGGTTTACTTAGGCCGCCGCCCTACATGTGGTGAAATTTCATCAAAATCGGTCGGTAAACAGCTGAGATCCCATAAGGAAAACGCGTTTAAAAATTAATAGCGGCCTTGTTTAATGGCGGATCTATGGGGTTCTTACGTCATTCGCTTCCTCTGGGATAGGCCTACATTCTGGAAAAAGTCCCGTGGGAATCGGTGAGTAAATAGGCTAGTTATTAATTTTCAAAAGTTTTTTCCTCATCATGAAAAATGTTGCAAACGGGGGGGGGTGTCCGAGCTTGGCTATGGGGAAGGTCGGGGGGGGGGGGTCCGAGCTTGGCTATGGGGAAGGTCGGGGGGGTCCGAGCTTGGCTATGGGGAAGGTCGGGGGGGATGACGTCATGGGGGGGTCCGAGCTTGGCTATGGGGAAGGTCGGGGGGGGATGACGTCATGGGGGGGGATGACGTCATGGGGGGGGATGACGTCATGGGGGGGGGACGTCCTCGCGTCCTCGCGTCCTCACCGCGCCTATGCTGGTTTTGAAGGAACCAATGCCCCCTACTCATAGTTTATCTAGAAAACGTTAATGTTTTAAAATTTGAAACTGAAATAGAATGTGTTTCAGAGATTTTCCATATTTTTCAGTTTATTTTGTACATTTTAGACATTCTTTCTAAGACAATGAAGTGAAGTGAATGAGTGAAGTGTTCAACAATTTGTGTGTTCTAACTTTTCAAATATTTTATCATGAATTATCTACTTCGAAATCAGTGTTTTTCTGGTTTCACATCAATATATAATCGTTTTCGCCCCTATCCACTAGCCTTGGCCATGTACAATTCGGTAAATACCACTGGTTTTGATATTGGGCCAATGAATGAAGTATGTAGATTTTGTCGTGGTCGTTACTTCCGATATGAAAAAAACAACTACAGGAACATTTACAAAATGTTGCCATAATGGCAAGGCACAACTAACGGTTCCAGAAGTGTCCAATACGGTTCTCTCACTGTTGACTGAACAAGACCAAATATCTAAAAACTACAGATCAAATATATAAGGTCTTATAACGCAGCCATGGACATGGTAAGTGCTAAGGCCTCCACTAATGAACAGCGAGGAGGTAAAGGACCATTTTAAAATGCATGGTTCTTTTTATCATGGACATGGACCTCTAATACCTTCAAATGAAGAAGCGACGTATGCACAGTTATATTTTAATGACTCTGAAGAAGCAAATAGACTCAGACTAAACCGACCAGAAAATGTGAGCTGCTTAGATATTGTGATGAGAACGCTTTCAAACCATTTCAATTAGGTAAATCCTTATGTTCAGAGTTATCGCCAAATGTATGAAATCGTCCGGTCAGGGCAGTTTGGTGATCCAAAAGACTTAAAAATGCTTATAGTCACCGATACTACCACAGATCTTCGCCGTTATAACGCTCTAATATCCACAGTTGTAGTTGCAATCTTCACTTCACCAGATGGCACACCCCCGGCGAAAGAGACTTAGTGGTATATCCTTTAAATGGACAATCTGTGTATCGATATTAAGTCCCCATCTTGATCCATTAGCATATCCATTGCTTTTTCCTGAAGGGGATTAAGGATGGAATCCTTCCCTAGAGTGGACAATGCTTCAGCATGTTCAACATAGAATATCAATTCGTGAAACTCCCAAGTATTATTCACTTAAGTGATAAACTATACCTCCAGCGGTTACGAAATATATGCACTTAAACGTAACCATCATAACATATGCAGTGGGATGTAATATATACGTCTTTTCCCACGGGGCAAGTCTATGTCGCTTTAAGCCGTGCCCGATCATTTAATGGAGTGAAGGTTTTCATTAAAGCTTCAAAAGGACAATATGTTACTTCTAGCCAAGAAATTATAACAGACAATGTTGTCTGGGCAGAAGTTCTGTATCTATTACACTATATGTATTTTAATAAGGAAATCAAGCAATTTCGTACTTATATTTCAATGGATTTTTGAAGTACTTATATTTCTTTGAAGTCCACGTGGGGCGTAGCCCACGTAATTTTTGACATTTCTGATATTTTTCCCACCGTCCTTGGCCCTCATGCTTTAAAATGAATCGTCATAACCTAACTAAACTTTGTCCTAACTCGAGATATTTCTTGGGGACCGATTTGCTTACGGAATTAAACATATGGATTTTGAAATAAAACACACATGTTCTTGGAAAAGTACAATTACGGTACGCTAGTTTTAGTGCTCTCTGATGGGATTCAGAGGAAAAAGCGAGAAACAGAGATCTTTGGCTGCAGGTGTTTTACCGTGCATGTCGTTTAATTACTTTTTAAATAAAAACTTATAAATTTGTATTTACGCACAACCTGCTGCTATACCACAGTTGTTGTTAAACAAATATTGCTTGCAAGTTCTATGTTCTTTCCTTGGTATATGAGTGGGAAACTGCAGTTTAAATATATTTTAGACCTTGATAAATGTCATTTCAATGAATGCCAATTAATAAATATTTCCTTTAGTGCTCTATCTCACTGGCCTTATAGGTTTCAGAACATACCTTCCAAAGATGAAAATGCTCTTTGTTCGGATTATTACTTATCAGACCATTAGCACAAGAAGTGTTCGATAGGCTCACCAGCAGCGCTGGATGATCCAAAGTTGTTTAAAATTGCTTATAAAATGAACTTAAAATGGTATACAAAAGTGACACTGTCTACTCCCATTTAGCCCATTTTTAATCAATAAATGACTTGGTATTTACTAAATATTAAATACAAAATACAGTGGTTCGTATATAAATCCTTCTAGTAAACTATATTTTCAGGAATGTCCACCCAAATCCCAATAAAGAGATTTAAGTAAACGGTATCAGGAAACTGACACATACTTTCTCCCTTTTAGCCCATTTTAATGTATAAATTATTATTGATTTACTGTATATAGAATATAAAGTACGGTAGAATGTAAAGAAAATCTTCTAAACAAATTGTTTTCCGAAATGTCCGCCCAATTCCCATTTTTGAGGCACTACAGAATCCTCTGCTACATACAGTGGTTTTAAGAGGGGAAATGCCCCCTCCTCCTCCCCAGGGTTAAGGGGCAACATATTTCAAATATCCTCTGTTGGTCAATGCTAACTTGTCTTGGATATCAGTTTTTAACGAAATTGATCAGTAAATAAGAAAGAAATGGTAATTGTTGTATTCACCTTAAGAATAACATTGGACAACGTACTGCGTTTACTGCTGAATGAAAATTTCAATTTTCTCTGCAACCAGTAATCGTAGAATAATAATTCAAAGTACTGAATTATTAAGATTTTTAAGCTCTTTGTAATGGTGGAAAGTAATATTTTTAAGATTTATGGCTTGTTATGAAAAATAAAAAAACTGAATTTTTGATGTTTTAAGTCCTGTAAAATCTGAACCCGAATTTTTTCAGAAATGCGGGTGGTGTCATTTTGTTGGAAATCTAAAGTTCTACAAAATACACACGGTTAATCTAAATTGTTTGAGCTGTTTTTTAGAAATTGGGATTTTTCATGTTTTTTTAGCGGTTTTGGGGGGTTAATTACCCTTAAAAATAAAAACTGAAAAAATGAGAAAAACACCTGGAGATATGGTGGATTAGTACATAAATACAAAATTTCGTCAAAATCGGTCTGCTGGTGTCGTCTCTAGCTCTGTACACATTCATACAGACAGACAGACAGACAGACATCACGTAAAAATTACTTTTTTGGATTCAGGTAGAAAACAATACTTTCTCCATATACTATGTATAGGGGGGAGAAAGTAAAAAGCCAGTTGGCGTACTGTGCTTTAGCGTTGATGTTTTGCAAGCCTCGGCGCTCGGCAATGGTTACATCTGTCGTGTCGTGACGTCACCCATTAGCCCAATTAATTAAGATGGCCATCGTTAAGCGCAGGGCGCCGCGCATGAATGGGACTTTATAGGACCTCGCGTTTGCTTGAGCTTGAGAGTAAACGTAGAAAATGTCCTGCTTAAGTCTTTTGGTTTTAGAAATCTTTTAATTTCAGTATAGACGGAAATAAATTAAATGGAAAATACTGACTAGCTAGTATATCATGTAAAAATTGAGTAAAGGTTTACATTGAGTGACACATTTAAAAACGCTTCAACGATAGAATTGTTTGTATTAAAATATTCCTTTTCAGGAAATCGCGCACGGAAATCGTATAGGCATAGTCCTGCAGGCATAGGGTCGATGTTTTGAAATTGTTACGTTACAATCAGCTGACTACTTAAATAAAGTAACTCTGTAAAATTTAAATTGGAACTTTGATAGCCTATAAGGCGAAGCCCTGATGGTAAACGTTTCAAAACCCCCAAACGCACATCTGTATAGAGTGCCAAGCATTGATGCCAAATATATACACAAAATAACATTTTTAATGGTCGGACATCGGCAAAAAATAATCTAGATATTTTTTAAATAACATAAATGTCTTAGTTAAATTTGGGAAGATGTAAAAAAATGTTTAAATAATCACCTGCACGAACAAAATCAACTTTTACAATAGATTAATATTGGAAAATTAAAGACCAATTGGGTGAGATCCTAAGGGGTTTACAATTTTTCTGAATTTCGAGATGTATGGAAATGACAACAAACATTTTGATGCGCTATATGTTTACTTTGTGACGTTACTATCTTCAAATTTGGCATGACAGATTTCTTATTTGATTACATATAAATCAAAATTAGCATTATAAATATCCAGTTATATTAGGAAAATGTAAACATATATGTTTAAATAATCACCTGCCCAGACCAAATGAAATCGTCGAGCACTGCAAACAATCGGTAAACATTTAAACTTAGGGACTAAAGCCGTAAGGGATTTGTGTATGTTTCTTGATGCTTAACCCAAGAAGGAACCATAACGAATAGTGAGCTAAGTAACAAAAAGCCGTAAGGGATTTGTGTATGTTTCTTGATGCTTAACCCAAGAAGGAACCATAACGAATAGTGAGCTAAGTAACAAAAAGCCGTAAGGGATTTGTGTATGTTTCTTGATGCTTAACCCAAGAAGGAACCATAACGAATAGTGAGCTAAGTAACACATTTTTGTTACGATAACACTTTAAATTTTAGTACGTTGATTTCCCATTTGATATTATGTAGTCTAAAATAAGGGATTTATATATATATAATAGGCATAGGGATCTCAGTTACACCAGGAAGATTTAAGAAAAGAGAAAAACATTAGATTGTGGAGCATTCTGTAGATAAACTTGTACGAGTAACATGCAAATGTTTATGTTACTGTCTGACCCATGTATACTATAAAATTATCCGTGACCTGACCTAATAAAAACAAATGAAAGATAAACATTAAAACTGTTAAGACCAATAGGGCAAACCCCCGAGGGAACACTGGAGATATTCTGAGTTTTGAAAGTTGTTGGAATCCTAACGAATATTTTATATATTAGGGTTTTGCCACGATAACACCTTCGCATTTGGTATATCGAATTTCACATGTAATACAACTTAACGTTTTAAAGATAGAGTGTACAAAACTTTGAAAGGAACCTTTGGTTAATTTTATTTCAGATTCGGTTCAGAGTCAATGAAGGAGTAACCAAGCAAAATGATTTAAGCGTATTACAAACAAGGAAGGGACGGGGTATCGAGAAAGATACTGACAATCGCCCGTTCAGGTAATAGCTTCAGCGAGTCGGTGATAACATTTAAACAGGCTGTTATTTATGAAATTTGATAAAACGCAAGTATATAGCTTAATTATATATAATCATTCAGTAGACCGTCACTGGTAAAATACAAATATGAATGTGACTGGGATCGGTTTAAAACTATGTAGTACGTTTTTGATTAGTTCAGTTTTGTTATTGTGGTACTGGATGTAGGGCACTTTATATACTCTTAGAGGGGCGTGGATGTCATATTGGTAGTTTGGTAATTTGGCTCTTTAAAACTCTAACATGAGTACTTAAACTTATAAATACCAAAAACTTTGATGAATACCAAAAACGGAGCACAAAAACGTATTACAGTACTGGTGTCTGGACCTTGTCATTTCATGCGGAGTGCAGGTAATCAAGATAATTATAAATGAGAAAAGTTGTTATTTAGAGAACAGTTCCTGAAAGCGACGTTTTATTTGTGTTTCTTTTTTAAAAACTGCAGTTTTGATTAAAATGTTTAAACAGCCGCCGTGTTGTGGCGGTTAGTCAATAGCAATTAAAGAGAATAATAGATTTTGTTAGAAACGTAAATAAAATGTCATGTTGAAACATTTATATTCTTGATAATTTTGTGTTTAACTTAACAGGTTTTTAGGTAAACCCGATTAAATTTTGATCCATACAATTATAAAGGTATACAAATTACCCTTAATCACTTAATCACTGATGAAGCGAATATGAATGAATGAGTGTAGAATGGGTGAGATACCTTGTGTGGTTTTGTTACTGACTAAAACCAATTGATTCTTTATCCAGGATTAAAATTGTAAATTAGGCTACTCTTATCTCTTTATTTGCTAATTTTAGATTGAAAGTACCCGGGGGCCAACGTTTTCTCTGGGAAGGCCAGTTTGTTTGTTTAGATGACTTGGAGTAGTATTTAACCACTTTCCTCAACGGATTATCTTATTTTTGTAGCTCATTTTTCTTTTATGAATTTTTAAGGTAACTCCAGTTGTTATTTATAAATCTATGTGCCTTTGCTTTATTTCGGACTAGCTGATGTACCCGTTCTTCGCACAGGGGCTTTCTCTACCCGTTATTTAGTCAATGCAATCTGCATTTTAGCTAGCTTGAAAAAGCTGTTCTTGCTTCTGCTCTTTAGGCTGTCAAATGGAAGTATCCACAGCTGTTCGTATTACAGTTTCTGAATGTTTACTTTATTCTGAAATGTAAACATTGAAACTTAGGACGTTCACGGGGCGTAGCCCGAGGGGATTTCAAGGAAGTGAATAGGCCTATGTGTTGCATGGGTTCAAGATCTACCTATGTGTAAAGTTTCAGCCCAGTCGGTTCAGTAGTTTTTGCGTTCATCCGGAACATCAGACAGACAGACAGAAACCACCTCTTCTTTATAATATTACTAGCTGATGTACCCGTCCTTCGTACGGGTTGTATATAAATGGTAGATTAACTAAAAATATTAACAACCCACATAATTTTACAACATTAAAATTACATTTTACACTTTTAAAGTAGAATTAAATTAAAGTTAACGAAATATACTATTGCAGATAATTCGGGTACTGTTGTCAAGTCGAGGAACTCTGTCGGGTGGCGAACGGTGTGGTTTTTGGGACTCCAAATCGGTACACGTAATACTTTGGATTCGATTTTAGAAATAAAAGAACTCAAGTATAACAAAATATTAACCCCGTTTAATTTAACATTTAAAATACTTTGATACATTAATCTTTACATTCCAATAAATTAATAGTAATGTAACGAAACGTTTAACATTAAAAACATTGACAAACCACTTTTAAAATCACAATTCTTGTCAGGTCCTGTTTTCATTATAATTGTAAATAAAAAATTTAAACTTGGAAAAATCATATGTTTTAAAAACATATGACTACTTGATTTTATTTAAATAAATGTAAATCAATATATACGAACTGTTCTGTCATGGTTAAATGAATGGTATTAAATATTGTATATGTCCGTTCCTCCCTTTGGAATAGACCTACATTTGTGTTGATCTCTGTTGCTTGTTCATTGGTGGACGTGAGGATGGCACAATCACAGAGCCAGGCACTTTCCAGATTAAATTGTTTATGAACCTCGGTGTAACAATTTGTAAATCAATAAATCCTGTGATTCATCGATAGTGCCGAGTGAAGGATAGATGATTCTGAGACCTTAATTTGTTTTTCAAAGTCCCAATCTCAACTTTTAAAAGCGCATAAGAAAACTGATCAACCCCTTAATCTTCTCAAAAATACATTTTCATATTTACTGTTAAGTTCAGACACTCACTGGTCGGCTACATAAAATATATTTTTATACACGCACTCGTCCACTCATGTTTCACTTACGACAAAGGGTATGTGTGAGATCTCCAGAGAACAACACCGTGACTCCCCATGATGTTGTTTCTTATTTCCTTTAAGGCATCAAATTTCAGCTCTACTGGTTCAGTAGTTGGTGTGTTATGACTAACGCACTTATATTAAAGGCTATTGGGCCAGAGTCATTGAGTATATTTGTGTCTGGAGTAGGTAAATGTCTGCACTGAGCTATCAGCTACATTCCTACCGAATTTCAGATCCATCAGTCCAAGAGTATGTGCAAGATTGTTAAAATATTGTATTTTGAAATTCCGGGGGGTGAAGCCCTTAAACATTTTCGTAACAGGAATAGGCTTGCGTTTTTTTCTGATGAATTAGTTATGTTCCTACCGAAAATTAACTTACAAAGGTCCAGTAAGTACTAATACTCATAAAATTGCCATAAAAGTAAATTAGCGAAGAACCCTATAGGACTTTTTTAAACGTATTCTTATTGTGAATCTGCAGCATAAGGGGAACCACCATCCAAAATTTTTTCTTCAATAGACATTGTCGTTTCTTAGATAAAGTGATCACTATGTCAGTGAATGCATGAGTCTGACAAATATAGATTTAGATCATATATCCACTAATGTTATTTATTACCAATCTTCACTCAACGTTTTAAAAAATAACAAAAAACCTATTTATAGAATAACTATGTCATCATCTGGTTCAATATAAATAAATGTTTTGTCCATAAGAATAGCATAGGATCTTTAAAACCCTATGGAGCAGTGTCCTAAGGTAATTTAAAACAATCCAATTAGCCTAAAACCTTCTAACGCACATATAGAACATAGAAAATACCCCCGTCGCAGCAAACCTGCGTACTCAGCGAATTTCCAATGCATAATACATGTCTTAATACCACATAAAGCCGCATACCAAGTTTCATAAAAATATATTCACATATAAGCGATTTTAATTATTCTCCATTAGAATAACATTGGTAATGAGTACGTAGGTTTGCTGAAACAAGGAACACAAACATTGGTTTATTATGCAAATATAAATAGAATTTAACCAGACGAAGCCACATACCAAGTTTCATCAATATTCAATCATAAATAAGCGCTATATAACATTCTAGTTATTCTCCATAAGAATAACAAGGGGGCTGAGTACGCAGGTTTGCTGCTATGGGAATAATCGACAAAAAATCAATTTTTTGTGCAAATATCAATATACCAATACTACATGAAGCCATATACCAAGTTTCATCAACATACATCCATAAATAATCGAGATATCAAATTTTATTTATTCTCCATAAGGACAACGTACTGTGTTTAGTACTTTGAATATCTCTGCAACGGTTGGGCGTAGAATCACAGTTTAAACATCAAAATGATTATTTTGTGGAGCTGAACAGATTGGTAAAAGCAAATATGAAGTTTACATTAAAATGAACTGAGGAAAAACCAAAAACCGTTTTCCCATAAGATTAACATGGGAGATTTTATGAGTAGGTTTTTTTTGGATTTTCTCCGCAACCACTCAACCTAGGTTAATAATTCAAAAAAACTATATTATTTGTTTTTTTAAGCTCTATAACATGGTCTAAACCAAAATTAAGTTAATTAAAAATTTTAGGGTGAAAAATGCAAAAAACTGATTTTTGGAAAATTTAAAATCCCCATAAACCCCCCTTCCATGATCCGATTTTTCTGTTTTTCGAACTTAAAGTCATGAAAGCGAACAAAAACACGTCTTTGAGCGTTACCGGCAGACAGACAGTCAGACAGACAGACATAAATTGAGATAAGATTTGTTTTGGTTTCCCTAGGGTGTAAAACGTGAAAATATGCAAAAATGTTATAATTCCAAGCAATGTACAGACAAAACTCTAATTTTATTTATATATAGGTTAATTATACGGTATATTGAAATAAATATATATAAACTTGATGTACACGTTCTTCGCACAGGGGTTTTCCTTACCCGTTCTATAGTCAATGCAAATTTAATTTTAGTTAGCTTGAAACAGCTGTTGTTCTTGCTTCTGCTCTTTAATCTGTCAAATGTAAGTGCCCTCAGCTGTTAGCATTACAGTTTCTGAATGTTTACTTTCTTATGAAATGTAAACATTGAAACTTAGAACGTTCACGGGGCGTAGCCCGAGGGGATTTTAAGGAAGTGAATAGGCCTATGTGTTGCATGGGTTCAAGATCTACCTTTGTGTAAAGTTTCAGCCCAGTCGGTTAAGTAGTTTTTGCGTTCACCCGGAACATCAGACAGACAGACAGACAGAAACCACCTCTTCTTTATAATATTATAGATAGATAGATATGACCACTCTACATATGCAATCATTACTCAACAGTTTTAGTCACTGCTCTCGGGAAACCACATGTTAACAATAATTATAAACAACAAGGGTATTACTTTGACAGTTCCCTGGTTGATCATGAACAGCTGTTACAATTCTTTTGTTTTGATTTAAAACTCCATAAGCCCAATGTTAATTTTTTTAGCTTTTCATTTTTGGTTATTTACATTATTTTATTTTTCCTGGGGATGACCCCTGATTAGAACTTATTTTTATACCACAAATTAATTATTTTCAACATTTGAAGGAAATAGTTTGAGCAGTTTTAGAGATCAGAGTTGCAAGCACGCACCATGGCACGCACGGGCGCAAGCAAGCAAACCTTACTCATATTAGAGTATAGGATATTAAAGAATTAAACTGTCTCAAAATTATGTCTAAATTCTAAAAACGCCATTATAATAGGGGTTAGTAATTGAAATTTTGAAGTTGGTTGCCATATTGTAAAATGGCTGCCAATAAAAAGTTCTAAGGGTTACTAAAGAATACAATACACCGTTGCAGCAAACCTGCGTACTCAGCGAATTTCCAATGAATATATATGTGACTCACTACTACATAGAGCTACTTACCAAGTTTCTCAAAAATACATCCATAAATAAGTGATATATAGCATTTCATTTATTCTCCATAAGAATAACATTAAGGTTGAGGACGCAGGTTTGCTGCAACGAGGAAGATAAGTAATATTTTTTAGCAATTATCAATATAACTGAACCAGGTGAAGCTATATACCAAGTTTTATTAATTTGTGATCATAATTAAGGGAGATATACAACTTTAATTATTCTCCATATGAATAACACGGGGGCCGAGTATGCAGGTTTGCTGCTACGGGGACTATAAAAAAACTTGTTTTTTGTGCTAATATCAATATACCACAACTAGTTGAAGCCACATACCAAGTTTCATCAATGTAAATTCAAAAATAATCGAGATATAGAATTTTATTTATTCTCCATAAGGATAACATTGGACAACGTACTGTGTTTAGCACTTTGAATATCTCTGCAACGGTTTGACGTAAAACAACGATTAAAATGCCAAACTGTTTGTTTTGTTGAGCCAAACACATTAATAAACATAAATGTGAAGTTTTTAGTAAAACTATCTGAGAAAAATCTAAAAACCTTTTTCCCATAAGATTAACATGGGACACGTTTTTTTTTGGATTTTCTCCACAACCACTTAACCTAGGTTAATGATTCAAATTATTTGTTTTTTAAGCTCTATAAAATGGCTATAACCAAAATTGAGTGTTTTTGACATCTTGGGGTCAAATTTGCAAAAAACCGATTTTTGGAAAATTGTAAACCCCCATAAAACCCCCTTCCCATAGTGAGATCGATCTGGTTTTCGAACTTAAGTCATAAATGCTACTTTCCACATTGTGCCAAATTTCATCAAAATCTGGTGTTTCTTTCAAAAGTTATCGCGGTAACGGACACACACACACACACACACACACACACACACACACACACACACACACACACACACACACACACATATAAATATATGTATATACGTATATATATATTTATATATACATACTGTATATATAAATTTGAACGAATAGTGTTTTTGGCATCTGGGGACCTCAAAACGAAAAGTTATCATGGTCTCGGGCTTAAGTCTTACCATGCCACCTACGGTAATAGCTTCTTCCCTATAGGGGAAATTCGCTAAAACCCAAACTACATGGGAGTTGAGACTTAACGTTTTTAATAGCTCCAAATCTTTTTGAAGTGAAACAGCTGGCACACTCATATAAAACAGCCAGTACACAATGTATTTGCTCTGTGAGTCAGTATCTCTGTGGGCTTCTCATCCTCAGCGGCAGACTCTTTGTACGCTTCAACAGCATAGGACAGATTATCGTTGATGCAGACATGTGGCAGCTGCTCCCGACATTTAGAACTGGTTTGATGCCATCAGCCAAATAACATATTGAAAACAAACTTTCCGCGTGACAATTAATCGTACAATTTGATATGGTTTATTTACTTAGTTCTTAAAGCACTTGTATTATTTAGCATATACTATTTTAAAGTAAAGGTAGACGAATTACATTTTAAATCAAACTAACCCCAAATGGTTTTGAGGCTTCTGCTCATAATATTTCTTCACTTAATATTATTATTAGTATATTTGAATTTAGCCTCCATTAAAAAGAAATTGTCATATAACAAAGGAATATATTATTTTATATTGTTATCTGATGAAGCTCCATTAGTAGCAATTTTATTTGCAATATGCATTGAATAACATAAAATAACCAATATTTGCACTACTATGTTACAGCGATCAGTTTAAAACTATACTTCAGTAATCATGTATTTCACACGAAGGAGATTATTGATTGCCATTAGTATTACAGTTCGGTTTACGGTGCTTGGCACCTGGGAAAAGCGAGAAACAACTCAAATTTATCTTAAATAAAAGTATACATAAACAAAAACAACCAAAACAAATTGTTCTAAAATAAAATAAGTGATTTTAGCAAATTTCCCCTATAGGGAAGAAGCTATTACCGTAGGTCCGTTACCGCGATAACTTTTAAAAGAAGTGCCTGATTTTGGTGACATTTGGCACAAATGTGGAGAGTAACATTTATGACTTTAAGTTCGAAAACCAGATCGATCGGCCTATGGGAAGGAGGTTTTATGGGGGTTTAAAATTTTCAAACAATCAGTTTTTTTAACTTTTTACCCTAAAATTTTAAAAACACTAGATTTTAGTTATAACCATTTTATAGAACTTAAAAAAACAAATAATTTAGTATTTTGAATCATTAACCTAGGTTAAGTGGTTGCGGAGAAAATCCAAAAAAACGTGTCCCATGTTAATCTTATACGAAAAAGGTTTTTAGATTTTTCTCAGATAGTTTTACTAAAAACTTCACATTTCTGTTTATTAATGTGTTTAGCTCAACGAAACAAACATTTTGGTGTTTTAATCGTTGTTCTACGTCCAACCGTTGCAGAGATATTCAAAGTGCTAAACACAGTACGTTGTCCAATGTTATCCTTATGGAAAATAAATAAAATTCTATATCTCGATTATTTATGAATGTATATTGATGAAACTTGGTATGTGGCTTCAACTAGTTGTGGTATATTGATATTAGCACAAAAACAAGTTTTTTGTTGATAGTCCCCGTAGCACCAAACCTGCATACTCGGCCCCCATGTTATTCATATGGAGAATAAGTAAAGTTGTATATCGCCCTTAATTATGAACCTAAGTTAATAAAACTTGGTATATAGATTCACCTGGTTCAGTTATATTGATAATTGCAAAAAAATATTACTTATCTTCCTCGTTGCAGCAAACCTGCGTCCTCAAACCTAATGTTATTCTTATGGAGAATAAATGAAATGCTATGTATCACTTATTTATGGATGTATTTTTGTGAAACTTGGTAAGTAGCTCTATGTAGTAGTGAGTCACATATATATGCATTGGAAATTCGCCGAGTACGCAGGTTTGCTGCGACGGGGGTATTTGCTTTATGTTGACAAAAGTAGACTATAACACTAACGGTACTAAGCCAAACAGAGGCAAAAAGCCATTCCAGAGCATGCGCTAACCAGATGCCAAGCACTGTGACCTAAAATGTACATTAGAAATACTACATTGTTTTCATTTTATAACATCATGTTTTGGTTCCCAAAGAACTTTTAAATATTTAATAAACTTCAATATAGGAATTTATACGGAACTAATAGTTTTTAATGAAGCAAATTAGCAAACGTCATCGTCATAGAAACGTTTATTTACATTGTTACTCAATGAACTAGGTACATCTTTAAGGAAGAAGTGAATCTATCAACATTGACTAATTTACATGGGAGCGTCTCAAAACTCCGAGGTTTCATAATTCCGAGGTCTGTAAATATCAGCTAAATATTAAATTTATCATAACTCCGAGGTTTCACAGTTCTGAGGTTAGTTTAATATAATATTTCACTTTATCAAAATTCCAAGGTTTCAAAACTCCGAGGATTCAAAAAAATCAGTTAAGTATTCGAAATATCACAACTCCGAGTTTCATAACAAGGTCTGTTTCTCCGAGGTCTGTGTAATATTAAATTTATCATAATTCGAGGTAGGTTTAGTTTAATATAATATTGCATTTTATCACAATTCCGAGGTTTCAAAACTCCGAAATCTCTAAAAATCAACTAAATATATAGAATATCATAACTCCAAGGTTTCAAAATTCCGAGGTACAGTCTGCGCCACAAGTGAGCCCGCCGCGCCGGCTGCCACGCTGTGGTCATACGGCGCTGGAACCTGCAGCTTCGTTGTTAATGCAAAAATGTACTTATCACTTAAAGTGAAATTTAAAGCCACAAAAATAAACATAAACTATCATAAACTGTAATTATTCAGCCATAGATGTTGCTTATACTTTGAGATTAGGCATTTTTGAACTTGTAGAAAACCTAAAACCTAAGAAAACTCAAATGTTGCTCATAAATCCACATGAAAATTATCATTTAGCTTAACACATATTGTTATTGATTGATAAAAAAACTACGTATGTGGTAGCCAGTGTAGCAACACATAAAAAAGTGTTAAGTATCAGCAAGTGATTTTACTCAAAAAAAGACCTAGAACGATTGATGAGGTTCATACATATAGTGAACATATATATAGAAATTCGATAAAAATAACTTATATATAGGGTGTTCAGAAAAGGCGTTCCAATAATTTAGGATGTTATTGTACACATAACAATAAGGAAAAAATTTCCTATTCAACATATGTCCTAAAACGTATAGTGTTTTTTTACATAATTTGACATAACTTTTTAACCACTTCAACTTAATACTTTGTACCTTATGATGACTTAATGTGGTACGCAGTTTCAAGTTTCTACTTTGTACCAATTCAAAATGGCAGCCATTTTTAATTTTCAGAGCTTATTATCTTAAAAACCGTAATATTTAGGAAAATACTTAAGAAATCAAAAAGGTTGTGAATTTTTGTCCTAAAAACAATTATATGAAGATCTTAACTATAGGATCATAATTAACTGAGTAGTTTTGTTTTGTATAAATTAAAACATGTTTTTTGCCATATCTGGACTAAAACATCATGTTTAAACGTCAAAAATCACAATTTCTCAATTATTTATAATGCTGTAATAGTTAGAATGTTCATACTCTTATTTTAAAGATAAAGTGACATAACTTTTTTTATTCTCTATTTGTTCCTATTATATTACGAATTTTGTGATATTAAACTTTGAAAAATAGAAACAGCTGCCATTTTTAATTGGTACAAAGTAGAAACTTGATACTGCGAACAAAGTTAGGTTTTATCGGTCATCATATAATCAAACTAAGTTTTAAGCTGATACCTTGAGTGGTTAAAAAATTATGTAAAAAACACATACAGAAGATAGACGGAAAACTATACGTTTAAGGACATATGTTCATAGGGACTTTTTTGCTTATTTTTATGTGTACAATATCATCTTAAATTATTGGAACGCCTTTTCCGAACACCCTGTATATATTAAATATACTACCTGGAAATATCGCGTTGAATTCACAAACATACTTGGAAATTTTGTCTGCGTGAAATATGGATAGTTAAATTTCAAACCACTGCACATTTATAAAAAATACCTAAAAACCGTCGTCGCTAATAATTTATTACATTATATACACGTATACATAACAAACCACATAATTTTTGTGGCATTCTTTGTAGAGGTAAACAAACTACTTGGAAAGTGCCTTTATTTATAAAAACGAGTTCTTGTAATCAGTCCACTATAACTAAATCAAATAACCATTGATGAAGTTGTCATTAATTTATTTGAAAGGGATTACAGCAACACAACTTTCATACACATCTAAAGAGTTGCAACTAAGGATGTACCATAACAAGTTTAGAGCCAGACATTTTTATGGCCAAGGTGCAAAGATGTTATCAACATTTTACAAGAGAAAAGAATCCTATACATTAATACGCTAAGGTTTTTTTCTTCACAATCATAGCTCGATAACGGTTGGACAGATTGTAACGTTTGATGTGTCATATTAAAGGTATTTTTACGTAGATTTGTCAATATGTCTAAGAATTTTCAGAAAGAGCATCACTCAAATACAGTAAAGGGCTGAATTTTCGGAACAGTGGCGCTATCCGACGGCCGAAGTCTAAACTACGTGTTGATTGAAAGTACGTTATCCACAGGTACGTAAAATACGTACAAGTACGTAAAATATTCAGGTAAAACTCTGTCTTTACAACATTTAATTAATGTAGGCTGTAAGTATGTTTGTGAATCCATTATTCAGTAACTACTTCAATGTAAATAGAAAATAGTATTTAAGTATACATGGTCATAAACACATAATTCGAGTTTTGTTTAATCAGATGACAAATGACCATAGCAACCTCCTTTGTTTACATCAAGAAACAATCCTGGAATAAAATAAAAATACCCTCAATATCATCAACTGTTTCAGCAGAATTATTTGACATTTTAAAATCTACAGAATATATATCAAAATTAAATGACAGAAAATTTGCTATTGCAACAGATTATCTTGTGTCCCTTTACAAAATTGAAAATGCTCTACGTGGCTTTAATAACGATAACTTAACTTTAGCAATTGCTAAAGAAATTATTAAATGTTCTAAAGAAAATTGTGATACAATGGATTGCTGGCCATGTTGGAGTTCCGGGTAGTGAGAAGGCGATTTTTCTGGCAAAATGTGCAGCTCACGATAATGCCTTAGTTGTAGACAATAAGTTCCCTTTGCGATATTCCGATATTTGTTTTGATTTAAAGAAGAAAGTAAGAGCTAAATTTAATGAAATATTGCAATCTACAAAAAAGGGGAAATGGTATAAAAAGACTCAAAGTACCTACTCGACCATCCCATGGTTTGAATCAACCAAATTCAGTAGACGTGACACCACTATGATCTGCAGACTTCGTTTTGGACACTGTTTTAGATCAAACCGACTTTTCTTACCTAAAAGAATTGATTCCCCACAATGCCTAAAATGTAATGATGGAACTCATGAAAGTATTCAACACATATTTAAGGACTGCACTGCCTACTCGATACATCGAAATGATCTCTATGGAATATTGAGAAGATGTAACTGTAATATACCTCCTCATTTACATAACATTCTTAAAGAAGAAAAATCAAATTGTATTACATCTTAGAGTTTTTACACAAAATCAAGAAAATTATTTAAGTGACCATATACCGGATGAAATTAATTAAATTTTGGACTTGAATTGTAATATTTAGACTTTATACATCAGAACTCCTTATATAATCGAAATTAATTTAGTATGTTTTCAAAATTATAGTATTACGTCTTAGAATGTTTACATAAAATCGAGAAAATTATTTAAGTGACCATATACCGGATGAAATAAATTAAATTTTGGACTTGAAGTGTAATATTTGGATCTCGTACACCAGAACTACTTATCTATTTGAAATTAATTCAGCGTGTTTTGTAATATAATAATTTATGTTCTTAGCTCTTAAGGCGTCATGTAATTTAATACAAAGCCTCTAATAAAATATAAAAACAATCTTGGATCTGATCCTAGATCTGACCATTGCTCACTGCTTCTACCCCGGCTACCATCCTTGTTCCGAGCTTCTGATTGGCTGAAATAAACCGTCTTGTATGCCTTAATGCGAGTATGCTTGTATCCCGGCTCCGGTATACACGTGCCCTGACGGACAAGAAGCCACCGCCGCACCTGTAGGCCCAGATAATGTATTGTTAATTACTGAGAATAACGGTCAGTTCGACAACAGATGTTATCATTCGTTTTAATATCAGATGTTTTGTTATGTTTATTTACAACCGTAGTAACCTGCCGTTGGGTACACACTTGCTATGATCGAGCAATAAGACAAATAGTATTGTATAACTTTATTAGCATTTATGTAACCCGACATCACCTATGCGATTTGGTCCAGAGACCCGAGGGTATCGTCCACACAGGTTTTTATGATAACCCGTATTTATCAATCGACCGATAACGCTAGGATATTCGAGTTTGATATCATTGTAAAGCTAATTTTAAGCCAGATTTATTGTATATAATTTTAACAAAGTGTCGTGACTTAGTTTAATGATATAGAGTATATCGCGCGTAAGCTCTTTTCACTCTGCACCGAGGTCGAGGGGATGGATATCCCCCCACGCTCGTAAATCTTTTAATTATTCTGTTTAAAATGGAATAATTAGCATTATTGCATAACTGATACTATATTAACATGTTTATATTATTTAAATGTCTTTAATTTACTTAACTACATATCAAGATTAACTAATACGAGAGTATGTACTCATTAATTGTTAAAAATAAACAAATTGGTATCTTTGAAACAGGCATACGATATTTATTGAACTAATTAAGTTCTTACATTAATATGAAAGTTCGTAACGTTTCAAAGATGCAAAATGATTTGGTTTTTACGAAATAATTTTGTAAAATGCTTACTTTATCTAGAAAGCCCAAAATTTGTAGTATTCTTAAATAGAAAAATTACGTTAATAGTAAATTTTGTAATTACAATATCTTATTATTGTAAACATTATGAACATTATTGGTTAATAAAATCCCTAAAATAAAATCATAAAAATATGAGTACAATTAACTACGAAGTAAAGCTGAGGTCAAAGACTTGGAATTGGGAACAACAGGAAATGACAGAGTAACAAAACAGGAAATAAACGGTCAAACTACACAGGTAAATGACCTAGGGTTCAAGCGACAAAATCAAAGTAACTCACCAAAAATTCCAATGATGGCGGCGGAATGCTGACCAGCTACGGACACGAATCACGGCGGGTGTAGGAGTCCAGAATCGACGTGATTGGTTGACGTGGGCGTGGTCGACCGAATTTGGGGGAAACACGATATCGGGGGAAACATATCGAGGAGAGATGATGGACAGTCAGGAAAAGAGAGGCAAGAAGTGAAGTGTTGGGAAGTAAGGGGGGCTGGATCGAGTAAGTCCCGCAACACTTAGGTTATAGTAAAATACCGGGTGTTGTCGACCTTCCAACCAAGTCCACCAACGCAGGGCCAACAGAAGCACTACAGCGACCACAACCCAGAGGGAGAAGAGGACGGACCGTGTCTGCGACCGGAGGAGCCTTGGGAGAATTCTTCAAGACAACCACCGACAAAGGGACCCGGGACCACTTCTGGACGCTGGACCACTCCTGGACACCTTGACCACTGGACGGGACCACGGAGAGGCCAAGGACCGACAACGCAGGGAGACCGCCTGACAGCCAAAATTCCGGACTGCGTGGTATGTGATCTTCACTAAATTGCACCTCTAGTTAAAAGGGAAAAATTTGAGAGAACAGTCGAAGGTTAAGGGAAATGATTTGATAATAATAATGATTAAGCAATGATGAAGATATTAAAAGTTAAAGATTACTAAGACAAGCAATAAATAATCCAAACAGAAAGGGGAATATATATATATATATATATATATATATATATAATTAAGTAGCCTCAGAGTAAATGGCAGGGTTAATTTTTAAAATAAATTAAAGACGGTAGACATAATCAGAATGGCCTATAGGCCAAGTTGAGGTGTAAAATAGTTGTACATAAAGATAGCAGTAGCTCGATGTCATTAACCATCGTTCAATTAATTTAGTAAGTGTTAATGAATAACTGTTACATGAATGAATTGATTATTGAAGTATAAAGGCCCACATGGCTTAACATTTTAATGTAATATAATGTGACAATGTTTATTTTGGAAAGGTTTAAGGGTAATTATTTTGATGCGTAATTGATGGATGAAATATAAAGGACTAAACTATTAATAAAGTGAATTGAGTAAACCTTTAATGGTAGATTAACGGCTACATGCCCAACAATGTAAATTAAATGTTAAATATCGAGTTAAGGGTGTGTATTCATATGGAAGGTGTGGACTGTGACGTATAAGTTGCCTTAAAGAACTTTGGCCATGCCAGAACAGAGTGATTATTATTAATGATTTGTTAGCTTAAGAGAGTATTGATTTATATTGTGTTTGTCATTTCAGTTGTATTTTATAAATAGGAGTTAGGGCACAGAGGCCTCTATTTAAAGGGTTGTCACGAATATTTATCATTACATAATAAGGAAGAAATAGTCATCTGATTTATGAATATTAAAAGGTATATGTTATTACAGACGCTGGTGTCATTTCAATCAATTTCCTGGTTTCCATCTCACTAAGCTAAGCGAGTTATGATTCAAACTTAAGAGAGAAAGAAATAATCTTACATTATATTATCTTTTGTAGTCGTGATACCCATAAATGGGTTACTTCTATAAGAAATAACTGTATTTTCGTCTTTAACCGACGTTTAATTACTAAAATTAATGAGATATATATGAATTTTTGATAAATTTATCAATGTAAATAAGTACTTTTAAGTGAACTTGCGTGTCTAAATATGGAAATATACACATATTTTCCTTCAGTATCGTTTTAATATATAGCCCAGTAGAATTATCATAATTTAAGTGGTTGCCATGCAAAGGGTTGAGTAATTTTGATTTTCAGGTGTGTTATATGTATCGACCCCATGATGAAATATCCAAGTTTTCGCCCTCGTAACTATTGTTCGCCCTATTGACAAAAATCCATCAAAAACTGTACTGGCCCCATGATAATTTTTCGTCTTGAGGCCCCCAGATGCCAAAAAAACTATTCGTTCAAATATATATGTATGTCTGTAGGCACGATCTTTCGTAAAAAAACCCGGTCTTTATTGAAATTTGGTATAAACGTGTACGACACCATCTATTTTCTTGAGTTCGAAAACCAGATAGGTCGCACTATTTTAAGGGGGTTTTGGGGGGATTTTGTACCCCAAAAATGGGGTTTTTGAACTTTTTACGTATAATTATTTTTAAAGCCAAACTTTACACCATTGAATTTAGCTTAAAAAATAAACAATTTGGTATTTTGATAATCGCTTTACGTCAATTGGTTACCGATATATTGAAAGTGCTAAACACAGTGCGTTGTCCAATGTTAAATCTTATGGATAATAAGTAACATTTTACATCTCGCTTATTAATGAACATATATTAATGAAACTTGGTACGTGGTTTCATATGTTTGGGATTTACTGATATTTGCATACAAAACCCTGTTTTTTGGTCCCATGGCAGCAATCCTGCGTACTCAGCAGCTAAAATGTTATTCTTATGGAGAACTAGCTGTTCCCACAGGCTTCGCCCCGCAAATAATAATTTAGTACCTGTAGGGCCGAGCTTTGCTCGGGGGAAGGCCCGTCAGTTTGTTTAGATGACTTGAAGTAATATCTCACCGCTTCCCCCAACTGATAATCAGATTTGTATAACTCATTTGCCTCTTTTCTACATTTTTAAGGTCACTCCAGTTGTTATTTATAGCTCAATGCCCCTTTGATTTATTTTACTACATATGTAATCTTCACCCAAATCTTTTAATCTCTGCTCTCGGGAAACCACAAGTTAATTAATCCTATCCTATACTCTAATATGAGTAAGGTTAGCTTGCTTTCTGGCTTGCGACACGGATCTCAAAAACGGCTCCAACGATTTCCTTCAAATGTTCGAAATAACTAATTTCTGGGGTGAAAATAAGTTCTAGACAGGCCTCACCCCCAGGAAAAATCAAATAATGTTAAAAAACTAAAATGAAAAGTTAAAAAAATTAACATTGGGCTTATGGAGTTTAAAATCAAAACAAAAGAATTGTAACAGCTGTTCATAATCAACCAGGGAACTGTCAAAGTAATACCATAGATTAAGCATACTCCTTAGTAGTATGCTTTATCTATGGTAATACTCATGTTGTTTATGATTATTAACATGTGGTTTCCTGAGAGCAGAGATTAAAAGATTTGAGTTAAGATTACATATATAGAGTAGTAAAATAAATCAAAGGGGCATTGAGCTATAAATAACACCTGGAGGGACCTTAAAAATGTAGAAAAGAGGCAAATGCGTAGTACAAATCTGATTATCAGTAGGGGGAAGTGGTGAAATATTACTCCGAGTCATCTAAATAAACTGACTGGCCTTCCCCCGAGCAAAGATCGGCCCCCATGTACTCATATACAATATGACTATTATTTTTGACAGTTCCCTGGTTGATTATGAACAGCTGTTACAGTTCTTTTGTTTTGATTTTAAACTCCATAAGCCCAATGTTAATTTTTTTAACTTTTCATTTTAGTTTTTTTACATTATTTGATTTTTCCTGGGGATGAAGCCTGTCTAGAACTTATTTTTATCCCAGAAATTAGTTATTCTGAACATTTGAAGGAAATCGTTGGAGCCGTTTTTGACATCAGTGTCGCAAGCAAGCAAGCAAGCAAACCTTAGTCATATTAGAGTATAGGATAATAAACGCTATCAGGAAACTGACACATACTTTCTCCCTTTTAGCCCAACTTTTATGAATAAATTCCTTTTTATTTACTAAATATAGAATATAAAGTACGGTCGAATGTACAGCAAATCTTGCAAACAAGTTGTTTTAAAAAACATCCACCCAAATCCCTGCTTTGGAAGCACTACAGAATCCATTGCTAGTAGGGAAGGGAGGGGGTTTCTGGGGCAGGAGGGACAGGAGGGACGCCCCCCCCCCCCGAGGTCTCGTCTGTGACACTTTGCGAATTTTTTTTTTTTGCGAACTTTTTTGCAAACTTTTTTTGCGAATTTTTTTTTTTTGCGAATTTTTTTTTTTGCGAATTTTTTTTTGCGAATTTTTTTTTGCGAATTTTTTTTTGCGAATTTTTTTTGCCAAATTTTTTTTTGCGAAATTTTTTTTTGCCAAATTTTTTTTTTGCGAATTTTTTTTTGCGAATTTTTTTTTTTGCGAATTTTTGTTGTTGCGAATACTAACCTAACCTAACCTAACCTAACCTAACGTAACGTAACCTAACCTAACCTAACCTAAGGTAACCTAACCTAACCTAACCTAACGTAACCTAACCTAACCTAACCTAACCTAACCTAACTTAACGTAACCTAACCTAACCTAACCTAACGTAACCTAACCTAACCTAACGTAACCTAACCTAACCTAACCTAACCTATCCTAACCTCGGATCAGATTTCTGATTGCTGATTCTTGTTCGTCTAGTCGAGGCGAGTCATTTGAGTACCCACATCATACACTTTGGATGATGTTTACAAAAAAGAGGCCCGCACCACACTTTTGACCTTTTTTTTTTTGCATTTTTGGAATCTCCTCGTCAAGCCGAGTATTCTCAGTACCCACATGACATACTTTGGATAATCAATACAAGAGTTGATCAGGGTAACGCTACAACCAACAGAGCTAGCCCATCAGCACTTGCGGTCAATTGAACTACCAGTGAATGCAAATTTTGAGGAGAATATAATTGCAATGCTTTGAACATATACTGCAAAGGGGGGTGTATCGATACACCCCCCTTCAAGTACTCTGCACCGAGGCAGCTGTTCGCACAAATAACCGTCGCGTCCAGTCTACTGTCTGGGAATGCGGATGTTGTAATTTGATACCTCGACTGGAGGGTGCAGGTGTTCACACAAAAAACCGACAAGTCGAGACCTGTCTGGGAATGCGGATGCTGTAATTTGATACCCCGACGGGAGGGCGACGCGACCCTTCCAGGAACCCATTATAGTCCGCCCGTATCGAATTCCGAGCAATAAATCACCAGTTGTCAAACACCCACGGTATCAATCTTGTTTTAGGCTTCAACAATTCCTGACGTATGGGGGAGCGAAAATCTCCCCCTAGTAATTAAATCAACAGAACACCAGTTGTCACGGTCTCATGCTTGTTCTAGTCTTCAACAATTCCTGACGTATGGGGGAGCGAAAATCTCCCCCTAAGCCATTACGTGTTAGGGGGAGCGAAAATCTCCCCCCTAGTAATTAAATCAACAGAGCTAGCCCATCAGCGCCTGCGAACAATTGAACTACCAGTGAATGCAAATTTTGAGGAGAATATAATTGCAATGCTTTGAACATATACTGCAAAGGGGGGTGTATCGATACACCCCCCTTCAAGTACTCTGCACCGAGGGAGCTGTTCGCACAAATAACCGTCGCGTCCAGTCTACTGTCTGGGAATGCGGATGTTGTAATTTGATACCTCGACTGGAGGGTGCAGGTGTTCACACAAAAAACCGACAAGTCGAGACCTGTCTGGGGTGCAGCTGCGCCCGACCCCAGGAGGGGCAGGAGGAGCAGGAGGGGCAGGAGGAGCAGGAGGAGCAGGAGGGGCAGGAGGAGCAGGAGGGGCAGGAGGAGCAGGATTAGCAGGAGGAGCAGGAGGGGCAGGAGGGCCAGGAGGGACAGGAGGAGCCCCCCCCCCCCCAGACGCCTGCACCAACACTTGGAAGAAAATCCTCCTACATTAGAAGGATTTCCTTCTGTTCCCTAACATGAAAAGCTTTTGTGGCCTTGAAAAAGGCCGATTATGATGGTGGGATCAGGTGGAGGCTAAGGTGTTGGAAAACGTTTATTTTTTACTGTTGAAAAACTTTGTTACTTCATCAGGGTGCAGTTCATCGGTCCGCCGATTCCACCACATTTCAACAAGCATCATGTACTTCTGCTCATGTTCAATGGCGTAGAAGTGCTCCTCTTCAATGGGGTAGAAATTCATCTTGTAGTCCATGTCACGCTGCCAATATTCCCACTCCAAGCCGTCCAGCGGGCAATGGTTCCACATGCTGTTGATTCCCCGTCGTCTGGAGTACAGAGCGTCGTCAATATCTTGAGTAGTTGAATACATTTTTGGTTCATGAACGTACTTGAACTTTTTGTCAATGCGCCATAGCCTCTTCTTATGGAAATGCTTCAAGGTGCATTCATCGTCGTCTTTTCGGTTGTAGAATTCATCACCTTCGAAGTAATCATCTTCATCGTCAAACGGTCTCTTCTTATTATTGCTATTCATTGTCGTTTCCGCTGCAACACATACATCCTCCAACTCAACGTCTGTGATGTCACAATCCCACTCGATGTTGGCCATGATCTCTTCGTAGCTGTTGACGCTTCGAAACTCAAGACTAAACTAAACTTTACTGCTAGGGGCGGGCTGTGCGTCGTGGGATGATGGGCGCAGGTGTACAGACAAAAAACCGTCGCGTCACCCTACTGTCTGGGAATGCGGATGCTGTAATTTGATACCTCTACGGGAGGGCGCGGGTGTTCACACAAAAAACCGACGAGTCGAGACCTGTCTGGGAATGCGGATGCTGTAATTTGATACCCCGACAGGAGGGCTACCGACCCTTGCAGGAACCCATAATTATAGACCACCCGCGTCGAATTCCGAGCAATAGTACACCAGCTGTCAAACACCCACGGTCTCATTCTTGTTCTAGTCTTCAACAATTCCTGACGTATGGGGGAGCGAAAATCTCCCCCCTAAGCCATTATGTGTTAGGGGGAGCGAAAATCTCCCCCTAGTGATTAAATCAACAGAACACCAGTTGTCAAACACCCACGGTCTCATTCGTGTTCGGGAGTTTGAAGTGTGTGGCTGTGTAATAGTGTTGCTGTGTGACATTCTGTCAGAGCGATCGCCCGACGTTTTGACCTAACCTACAAAATGAACCACTTAACCGCCTATGTGTTTAATGATCGGCCTTTGTCTGTACTGTTTGACAGCAGCGATAATCCATGGTTCAAAGCTAAGGATGTAGCTACAATATTGGGATACGCTAACCCTAAAGAAGCAATCAGAGCACATGTTAGAGAAAAATATCGCAAAACAATTCCTGAAGTATGGGGGAGCGAAAATCTCCCCCTAACCTATAACGAGAAACATTCAATCTTTCTTAACGAGCCGGGATTATATTCGTTACTTATGAAATCTAAAATGCCCATCGCCGAGAAGTTTCAAGATTGGATCTTTGAAGAAGTTTTGCCATCCATTAGAAAAAATGGTCAGTACAGACTTATAAACGAGAACCAACGGCTGCTACAATCACTTACAAAGTCGCTAACAAATAACCGAAAGCTAGATCAAACAAATTCCGAGTTTAAAACTACAAATGATATATTGTGTATGGAAAACCAATCCATGAATCAAACGCTGATCGAACAGACACCTAAAGTGGCAGTGTTGCCTGAAGATGTAAATCTGAAGCATATATTTTGTGTGATGATTAGGGAAACCCTTCTAGAGCAGTACGGAGTTTGTGAATACAAGTGCATTCGAACACAGAAGAGGAATTTCAAACAAGCCTTGAAAAAAGCAAAGGAAGAAGGATTTACAATGTGCTACTGTAGAGAAAATGTCCCCAACGGCATAAACATAGTGAATAAGGCTAAAGAAGTGATGAAGAGTTACGGCATGCACATTGACTGCAGATACAACAACATCCTAACCTCGCACAATTTCATTAATGTAGTTGAACATATCTTTGACAATGCATAGGTCTGCGCTTGTGGACTCGTTCCAGAACCTTCGACGCTAGTCAGGTAGCAACAGTCGATACGTGCTCCAAAGATGACCAGTGTGGATGACGCAAGAAAAGTAATCACCATATCAATGAACAAAATACGTTATAAACGTAACAACATCCGAGAAAGGCTCGCAATCAAGTTAGTGTTGGATAGAGCGAGAGATGTGTTTGAGAGAAAATATCATATGAAACAGCATACTTATGAAAAAAAAAAAAAAAAAAAAAATATTGAATATCATGTGAAAGAATATAACTATGAAGAAAACAAAACAGACTGTTAAATTTAACGAGGAGCTAAATACACAGTACACTTACGAGCCCTGTGAGGATGTACAACAATTAATGTGGACTCAAATCGCAATAGATGAAATGAGATTCCGCAGACCGTTGGAACTGATGTTGGGTGAAAAAATCAAACATCTAACCTATTGCAACAAGATGTGTCACAGCGAGTGCATACAGTTTACTTCAAGGGTGAGCAGACGCACCACCAGTCCGTAGTACGGTAGAAGTCACATGGTAAGGACGTCAACATGGACGCTTACGTTTCTGCGGACGACTATATCAAATCGTTTATTCAGGAGATTGAGGTTATGAACAATAATGCTAGTGATCAGACATTGGCATCACCTCAGACGTCATCTGTAAAACCGATCACTGCCTGCAAGAGACGAAGGAGGCCAACTCCCATCGAAGTGGAAACCAAGAAACCAGGATGGGTGCCAAAACCAACAGATGATTCTCCCATAGTGTCATGGATGGACGATGGGAATACTTTTGCTGTTCAAAACCCGGGAAACAAAGGACAAATTTTATTGAAAATGGAAATGTACGATGGTACAGATATGGTGTTCATGTGCAGTTTATTTTTGGACAAAGATGGTGAAATGCTCCAAAGTGTTAGACAAGTAGTTGATAAAGTGGAAAACATGTGGATCGATAAATCAACAGGAGTACCGAAAATTACAGGCTTAACTCAAACTGTTACACAACGCAGTGCAGTTTCGCAACCAACGTCGAAGAAGCGAGCTGTGAGGAAGAAACAACGAGTGTCGCCAGCAGTCAATTAAAGCATCAGCATTCCCAGACAGGAGGGCGACGCGTCGGTTTTTTGTGTGTGAACACCTGCGCCCGGCCAACTACTAGAGATGTCAAGCAGCAGCACTTTCAAGCTAGAGTTTCCGAGCGTGAACGGCACTGCAGCAACCGAGGACCTGAGAGCTACCCTCAACAACTGCAAGTCCGACTCTCCGCTCTACACCAGGATAGACGATCTCAGAGAGGAATGCGGCTATCTCATCACTGCGATGGAGCGAGCCACAACACCCTTTGGCGAGACGATCATCGTGATCCTGGAGGGACAGGTCGGGGACGACTTCTTTCTGCGAGTCTACCCGCCTAGGCGCTTCAACGAGGTCCTGAGCAACACCGACATCGAGCGCTACAACAGCGGGTTTGGAGAACGCCTTCGCTTGGTGAAGCGCAGCCCGAGGGGTTCCAATAGCAGATTCACACCTTTGGAGTTTATGTAAAGCAAGACTTGAAGATTATGTAAATACCTTTGTAAATTAGTTTTCGTAGTCAATACTTATAGTCACGTTCAGAACATAACCACTGTGTTATTTATTTCACTTAACCCCAAAAATGTCCTTTGGTAGTAAGTTTAAGAGCGTGAGTATGGTAACTGTGAGGTGTTTAGCTCATCAGCGTCATCATCAGAATCATCGATATTTGTACATAGATGTAACCCACCGCGTAATGCGATACAATTGATTGGAGCGCATCGTGTGTGAGCTGTCTTGTGATGGCGACATCGCACTGCGTTTGTAACAAAATAACGTGTACATTAACACGACGATCACTTTTCTTGCTTAAGTCACGAGGGGCATTATGGCGTACGGGACGATTGGTAATAACAGCGTTTAAAGTAAACTGTGCACATTCGTTGTGATACGTCTTGTCACAGCACGTTAGATTTCACATTCTCACATTCTACATCAATTACAATTGTAGACGTAATCTCATTTCATCTGTTGTGATTTAAGTCCACGTTAACCGTTGTACATCCTTACGCGGCTCATAAGTGTAATGAGTATTTAGTATGACAATAAACTTCTCGAATGTTAGTACGTTAAATCGTAGCTTGTTCATTGACGCATCGATCCCTATTCTTGTTTCAGTCTCAATATGCATTATGGCGTACGTGCCAGATGGTACTAACAACGCTTGAAATAAACTGCACACATGTGTTGCGATACATCCAAACACAACAAGTTAGATGCATCATTCAATCATTCAGCATCAATTGAAATGTTATGCGTGGCATCATTTCATCTGGTGTAATTTGAGGGAATAACTCGACTACGAACCTTTATCGTATGTTAGTTCGTTAACAAAGTAAATTGTACATTAACACGACGATCGCTTTTCTTGCTTAAGTCACGATGTGCATTATGGCGTACGGGACGATTGGTAATAACAGCGTTTAAAGTAAACTGTGCACATTCGTTGTGATACGTCTTGTCACAGCACGTTAGATTTCACATTCTCACATTCAACATCAATTACAATTGTAGACGTAATCTCATTTCATCTGTTGTGATTTATGTCCACGTTAACCGTTGTACATCCTCACGCGGCTCGTAAGTGTAATGAGTATTTAGTATGACAATAAACTTCTCGAATGTTAGTACGTTAAATCGTAGCTTGTTCATTGACGCATCGATCCCTATTCTTGTTTCAGTCTCAATAGACATTATGGCGTACGTGCCAGATGGTACTAACAACGCTTGAAATAAACTGCCCACGTGTGTTGCGATACATCCAAACACAGCAAGTTAGATGCATCATTCTAACATTCAGCATCAATTGAAATGTTATGCGTGGTATCATTTCATCTGGTGTAATTTGAGGGAATAACTCGACTACGAACCTTTATCGTATGTTAGTTCGTTAACAACGTAACTTGTACATTGACGCATCGATCACTTTTCATGCTTAAGTCACAATGTGCATTATGTTGTATGTGACGACTGGTAATAGCAATGCTTGAAGTAAACTGAGCACATGTGTTGCTATACGTCTTGTCACAGCAGGTTATATTGCTCATTTCCCCTTTCAACATCAGTTACAATTGTATGCGTAATCTCATTTCATCGGTTTTAATTCAAGTCCGCGTTAACTGTTGTACATCCTCACGAGGTTCGTAAGTGTAACGAGTATTTAGTTTTACATTAAACTTCTCGTATGTCAATCCCAAGTAATCGGTGTTTGAAGAAGTTTGCCTTTCCCTCAAGAATTGTCACTAGCATTATAACATACGCGTTTCATAACCAGATCGCACTTGTAATATTTTTGTATACCAATAACAATTACAAGTAATCGAGGTTTGAAGAAGTTCGCACATTGATAAAAAAAAAAAAAATCCAAGTAAACGATGTTTGAAGACGTTTGAGTTTTCGCCATCACACAAGTTCCAATCTTGAGTAATGTCAACCCAAGAAAATGAAAGCTAACAGCATCACGTAGTTGTGTTAAGTTACGATAGGTATAGTTAGGTTTATTAAGACTGTTTCCAGTTAGAAAGGGGAAACATGGAGAGACTTATCTCATCGTTAGGTTACGATATCCAGTGTAAAGTTAGGTCCCTGCATAGAAATAGGAAACGTAGACAGTTGTATCTCATCCTTAGGTTATGTTATGCTCTGTTAAGTTAGGTTTGTGCTTATAGATAGGAAATATTGTCAGTAGTATCTCGTCGTTAGGTTAAGTCATGCTCTGTTAAGTTAGGTTTGTTGTTGAATATACAAAAAAAAAAAAAAAAATCTGTACCTTAATGCCGGCGTGCGCAATTTAAAAATGGTATGATCATAATGCGCACGCCGGCATTAAGGTACAGATTTTTTTTTATTTTTTTTGTATATTCAACAACAAACCTAACTTAACAGAGCATGACTTAACCTAACGACGAGATACTACTGACAATATTTCCTATCTATAAGCACAAACCTAACTTAACAGAGCATAACATAACCTAAGGATGAGATACAACTGTCTACGTTTCCTATTTCTATGCAGGGACCTAACTTTACACTGGATATCGTAACCTAACGATGAGATAAGTCTCTCCATGTTTCCCCTTTCTAACTGGAAACAGTCTTAATAAACCTAACTATACCTATCGTAACTTAACACAACTACGTGATGCTGTTAGCTTTCATTTTCTTGGGTTGACATTACTCAAGATTGGAACTTGTGTGATGGCGAAAACTCAAACGTCTTCAAACATCGTTTACTTGGATTTTTTTTTTTATCAATGTGCGAACTTCTTCAAACCTCGATTACTTGTAATTGTTATTGGTATACAAAAATATTACAAGTGCGATCTGGTTATGAAACGCGTATGTTATAATGCTAGTGACAATTCTTGAGGGAAAGGCAAATTTCTTCAAACACCGATTACTTGGGATTGACATACGAGAAGTTTAATGTAAAACTAAATACTCGTTACACTTACGAACCTCGTGAGGATGTACAACAGTTAACGCGGACTTGAATTAAAACCGATGAAATGAGATTACGCATACAATTGTAACTGATGTTGAAAGGGGAAATGAGCAATATAACCTGCTGTGACAAGACGTATAGCAACACATGTGCTCAGTTTACTTCAAGCATTGCTATTACCAGTCGTCACATACAACATAATGCACATTGTGACTTAAGCATGAAAAGTGATCGATGCGTCAATGTACAAGTTACGTTGTTAACGAACTAACATACGATAAAGGTTCGTAGTCGAGTTATTCCCTCAAATTACACCAGATGAAATGATACCACGCATAACATTTCAATTGATGCTGAATGTTAGAATGATGCATCTAACTTGCTGTGTTTGGATGTATCGCAACACACGTGGGCAGTTTATTTCAAGCGTTGTTAGTACCATCTGGCACGTACGCCATAATGTCTATTGAGACTGAAACAAGAATAGGGATCGATGCGTCAATGAACAAGCTACGATTTAACGTACTAACATTCGAGAAGTTTATTGTCATACTAAATACTCATTACACTTACGAGCCGCGTGAGGATGTACAACGGTTAACGTGGACTTAAATCACAACAGATGAAATGAGATTACGTCTACAATTGTAATTGATGTTGAATGTGAGAATGTGAAATCTAACGTGCTGTGACAAGACGTATCACAACGAATGTGCACAGTTTACTTTAAACGCTGTTATTACCAATCGTCCCGTACGCCATAATGCACATCGTGACTTAAGCAAGAAAAGCGATCGTCGTGTTAATGTACAATTTACTTTGTTAACGAACTAACATACGATAAAGGTTCGTAGTCGAGTTATTCCCTCAAATTACACCAGATGAAATGATGCCACGCATAACATTTCAATTGATGCTGAATGATTGAATGATGCATCTAACTTGTTGTGTTTGGATGTATCGCAACACATGTGTGCAGTTTATTTCAAGCGTTGTTAGTACCATCTGGCACGTACGCCATAATGCATATTGAGACTGAAACAAGAATAGGGATCGATGCGTCAATGAACAAGCTACGATTTAACGTACTAACATTCGAGAAGTTTATTGTCATACTAAATACTCATTACACTTATGAGCCGCGTAAGGATGTACAACGGTTAACGTGGACTTAAATCACAACAGATGAAATGAGATTACGTCTACAATTGTAATTGATGTAGAATGTGAGAATGTGAAATCTAACGTGCTGTGACAAGACGTATCACAACGAATGTGCACAGTTTACTTTAAACGCTGTTATTACCAATCGTCCCGTACGCCATAATGCCCCTCGTGACTTAAGCAAGAAAAGTGATCGTCGTGTTAATGTACACGTTATTTTGTTACAAACGCAGTGCGATGTCGCCATCACAAGACAGCTCACACACGATGCGCTCCAATCAATTGTATCGCATTACGCGGTGGGTTACATCTATGTACAAATATCGATGATTCTGATGATGACGCTGATGAGCTAAACACCTCACAGTTACCATACTCACGCTCTTAAACTTACTACCAAAGGACATTTTTGGGGTTAAGTGAAATAAATAACACAGTGGTTATGTTCTGAACGTGACTATAAGTATTGACTACGAAAACTAATTTACAAAGGTATTTACATAATCTTCAAGTCTTGCTTTACATAAACTCCAAAGGTGTGAATCTGCTATTGGAACCCCTCGGGCTGCGCTTCACCAAGCGAAGGCGTTCTCCAAACCCGCTGTTGTAGCGCTCGATGTCGGTGTTGCTCAGGACCTCGTTGAAGCGCCTAGGCGGGTAGACTCGCAGAAAGAAGTCGTCCCCGACCTGTCCCTCCAGGATCACGATGATCGTCTCGCCAAAGGGTGTTGTGGCTCGCTCCATCGCAGTGATGAGATAGCCGCATTCCTCTCTGAGATCGTCTATCCTGGTGTAGAGCGGAGAGTCGGACTTGCAGTTGTTGAGGGTAGCTCTCAGGTCCTCGGTTGCTGCAGTGCCGTTCACGCTCGGAAACTCTAGCTTGAAAGTGCTGCTGCTCGACATCTCTAGTAGTTGGCCGGGCGCAGGTGTTCACACACAAAAAACCGACGCGTCGCCCTCCTGTCTGGGAATGCTGATGCTTTAATTGACTGCTGGCGACACTCGTTGTTTCTTCCTCACAGCTCGCTTCTTCGACGTTGGTTGCGAAACTGCACTGCGTTGTGTAACAGTTTGAGTTAAGCCTGTAATTTTCGGTACTCCTGTTGATTTATCGATCCACATGTTTTCCACTTTATCAACTACTTGTCTAACACTTTGGAGCATTTCACCATCTTTGTCCAAAAATAAACTGCACATGAACACCATATCTGTACCATCGTACATTTCCATTTTCAATAAAATTTGTCCTTTGTTTCCCGGGTTTTGAACAGCAAAAGTATTCCCATCGTCCATCCATGACACTATGGGAGAATCATCTGTTGGTTTTGGCACCCATCCTGGTTTCTTGGTTTCCACTTCGATGGGAGTTGGCCTCCTTCGTCTCTTGCAGGCAGTGATCGGTTTTACAGATGACGTCTGAGGTGATGCCAATGTCTGATCACTAGCATTATTGTTCATAACCTCAATCTCCTGAATAAACGATTTGATATAGTCGTCCGCAGAAACGTAAGCGTCCATGTTGACGTCCTTACCGTGTGACTTCTACCGTACTACGGACTGGTGGTGCGTCTGCTCACCCTTGAAGTAAACTGTATGCACTCGCTGTGACACATCTTGTTGCAATAGGTTAGATGTTTGATTTTTTCACCCAACATCAGTTCCAACGGTCTGCGGAATCTCATTTCATCTATTGCGATTTGAGTCCACGTTAATTGTTGTACATCCTCACAGGGCTCGTAAGTGTACTGTGTATTTAGCTCCTCGTTAAATTTAACAGTCTGTTTTGTTTTCTTCATAGTTATATTCTTTCACATGATATTCAATATTTTTTTTTTTTTTTTTTTCATAAGTATGCTGTTTCATATGATATTTTCTCTCAAACACATCTCTCGCTCTATCCAACACTAACTTGATTGCGAGCCTTTCTCGGATGTTGTTACGTTTATAACGTATTTTGTTCATTGATATGGTGATTACTTTTCTTGCGTCATCCACACTGGTCATCTTTGGAGCACGTATCGACTGTTGCTACCTGACTAGCGTCGAAGGTTCTGGAACGAGTCCACAAGCGCAGACCTATGCATTGTCAAAGATATGTTCAACTACATTAATGAAATTGTGCGAGGTTAGGATGTTGTTGTATCTGCAGTCAATGTGCATGCCGTAACTCTTCATCACTTCTTTAGCCTTATTCACTATGTTTATGCCGTTGGGGACATTTTCTCTACAGTAGCACATTGTAAATCCTTCTTCCTTTGCTTTTTTCAAGGCTTGTTTGAAATTCCTCTTCTGTGTTCGAATGCACTTGTATTCACAAACTCCGTACTGCTCTAGAAGGGTTTCCCTAATCATCACACAAAATATATGCTTCAGATTTACATCTTCAGGCAACACTGCCACTTTAGGTGTCTGTTCGATCAGCGTTTGATTCATGGATTGGTTTTCCATACACAATATATCATTTGTAGTTTTAAACTCGGAATTTGTTTGATCTAGCTTTCGGTTATTTGTTAGCGACTTTGTAAGTGATTGTAGCAGCCGTTGGTTCTCGTTTATAAGTCTGTACTGACCATTTTTTCTAATGGATGGCAAAACTTCTTCAAAGATCCAATCTTGAAACTTCTCGGCGATGGGCATTTTAGATTTCATAAGTAACGAATATAATCCCGGCTCGTTAAGAAAGATTGAATGTTTCTCGTTATAGGTTAGGGGGAGATTTTCGCTCCCCCATACTTCAGGAATTGTTTTGCGATATTTTTCTCTAACATGTGCTCTGATTGCTTCTTTAGGGTTAGCGTATCCCAATATTGTAGCTACATCCTTAGCTTTGAACCATGGATTATCGCTGCTGTCAAACAGTACAGACAAAGGCCGATCATTAAACACATAGGCGGTTAAGTGGTTCATTTTGTAGGTTAGGTCAAAACGTCGGGCGATCGCTCTGACAGAATGTCACACAGCAACACTATTACACAGCCACACACTTCAAACTCCCGAACACGAATGAGACCGTGGGTGTTTGACAACTGGTGTTCTGTTGATTTAATCACTAGGGGGAGATTTTCGCTCCCCCTAACACATAATGGCTTAGGGGGGAGATTTTCGCTCCCCCATACGTCAGGAATTGTTGAAGACTAGAACAAGAATGAGACCGTGGGTGTTTGACAGCTGGTGTACTATTGCTCGGAATTCGACGCGGGTGGTCTATAATTATGGGTTCCTGCAAGGGTCGGTAGCCCTCCTGTCGGGGTATCAAATTACAGCATCCGCATTCCCAGACAGGTCTCGACTCGTCGGTTTTTTGTGTGAACACCCGCGCCCTCCCGTAGAGGTATCAAATTACAGCATCCGCATTCCCAGACAGTAGGGTGACGCGACGGTTTTTTGTCTGTACACCTGCGCCCATCATCCCACGACGCACAGCCCGCCCCTAGCAGTAAAGTTTAGTTTAGTCTTGAGTTTCGAAGCGTCAACAGCTACGAAGAGATCATGGCCAACATCGAGTGGGATTGTGACATCACAGACGTTGAGTTGGAGGATGTATGTGTTGCAGCGGAAACGACAATGAATAGCAATAATAAGAAGAGACCGTTTGACGATGAAGATGATTACTTCGAAGGTGATGAATTCTACAACCGAAAAGACGACGATGAATGCACCTTGAAGCATTTCCATAAGAAGAGGCTATGGCGCATTGACAAAAAGTTCAAGTACGTTCATGAACCAAAAATGTATTCAACTACTCAAGATATTGACGACGCTCTGTACTCCAGACGACGGGGAATCAACAGCATGTGGAACCATTGCCCGCTGGACGGCTTGGAGTGGGAATATTGGCAGCGTGACATGGACTACAAGATGAATTTCTACCCCATTGAAGAGGAGCACTTCTACGCCATTGAACATGAGCAGAAGTACATGATGCTTGTTGAAATGTGGTGGAATCGGCGGACCGATGAACTGCACCCTGATGAAGTAACAAAGTTTTTCAACAGTAAAAAATAAACGTTTTCCAACACCTTAGCCTCCACCTGATCCCACCATCATAATCGGCCTTTTTCAAGGCCACAAAAGCTTTTCATGTTAGGGAACAGAAGGAAATCCTTCTAATGTAGGAGGATTTTCTTCCAAGTGTTGGTGCAGGCGTCTGGGGGGGGGGGGCTCCTCCTGTCCCTCCTGGCCCTCCTGCCCCTCCTGCTCCTCCTGCTAATCCTGCTCCTCCTGCCCCTCCTGCTCCTCCTGCCCCTCCTGCTCCTCCTGCTCCTCCTGCCCCTCCTGCTCCTCCTGCCCCTCCTGGGGTCGGGCGCAGCTGCACCCCAGACAGGTCTCGACTTGTCGGTTTTTTGTGTGAACACCTGCACCCTCCAGTCGAGGTATCAAATTACAACATCCGCATTCCCAGACAGTAGACTGGACGCGACGGTTATTTGTGCGAACAGCTCCCTCGGTGCAGAGTACTTGAAGGGGGGTGTATCGATACACCCCCCTTTGCAGTATATGTTCAAAGCATTGCAATTATATTCTCCTCAAAATTTGCATTCACTGGTAGTTCAATTGTTCGCAGGCGCTGATGGGCTAGCTCTGTTGATTTAATTACTAGGGGGGAGATTTTCGCTCCCCCTAACACGTAATGGCTTAGGGGGAGATTTTCGCTCCCCCATACGTCAGGAATTGTTGAAGACTAGAACAAGCATGAGACCGTGACAACTGGTGTTCTGTTGATTTAATTACTAGGGGGAGATTTTCGTTCCCCCATACGTCAGGAATTGTTGAAGCCTAAAACAAGATTGATACCGTGGGTGTTTGACAACTGGTGATTTATTGCTCGGAATTCGATACGGGCGGACTATAATGGGTTCCTGGAAGGGTCGCGTCGCCCTCCCGTCGGGGTATCAAATTACAGCATCCGCATTCCCAGACAGGTCTCGACTTGTCGGTTTTTTGTGTGAACACCTGCACCCTCCAGTCGAGGTATCAAATTACAATATCCGCATTCCCAGACAGTAGACTGGACGCGACGGTTATTTGTGCGAACAGCTGCCTCGGTGCAGAGTACTTGAAGGGGGGTGTATCGATACACCCCCCTTTGCAGTATATGTTCAAAGCATTGCAATTATATTCTCCTCAAAATTTGCATTCACTGGTAGTTCAATTGACCGCAAGTGCTGATGGGCTAGCTCTGTTGGTTGTAGCGTTACCCTGATCAACTCTTGTATTGATTATCCAAAGTATGTCATGTGGGTACTGAGAATACTCGGCTTGACGAGGAGATTCCAAAAATGCAAAAAAAAAGGTCAAAAGTGTGGTGCGGGCCTCTTTTTTGTAAACATCATCCAAAGTGTATGATGTGGGTACTCAAATGACTCGCCTCGACTAGACGAACAAGAATCTGCAATCAGAAATCTGATCCGAGGTTAGGATAGGTTAGGTTAGGTTAGGTTAGGTTACGTTAGGTTAGGTTAGGTTACGTTAGGTTAGGTTAGGTTAGGTTACGTTAAGTTAGGTTAGGTTAGGTTAGGTTAGGTTAGGTTACGTTAGGTTAGGTTAGGTTAGGTTACCTTAGGTTAGGTTAGGTTAGGTTACGTTACGTTAGGTTAGGTTAGGTTAGGTTAGGTTAGTATTCGCAACAACAAAAATTCGCAAAAAAAAAAATTCGCAAAAAAAAAATTCGCAAAAAAAAAATTTGGCAAAAAAAATTTCGCAAAAAAAAATTCGCAAAAAAAATTTTCGCAAAAAAAAAAATTCGCAAAAAAAAAATTCGCAAAAAAAAAAAATTCGCAAAAAAAAAAAAATTCGCAAAAAAAGTTTGCAAAAAATTTCGCAAAAAAAAAAAATTCGCAAAGTGTCACAGACGAGACCTCGGGGGGGGGGCGTCCCTCCTGTCCCTCCTGCCCCAGAAACCCCCTCCCTTCCCTACTATTGCTACACTCGTGTTTTTAAGAGGAGAAATGCCCCCTATTCCCCTCCCAGGGGCAACATATTTCGAATTAACTCTGTTGGTCAATGCTAAATTGACAAGCATATCAAGTTTGAATGGAATTGATCAGTAAATAAGAGAGAAATATAAATTGTTGTATTCCCCATAAGAATAACATTGTACAACGTACTGCGTTTACCGCTAAATGAAAATTTCAATTTTCTCCGCAACCAGCAATCGTAGAATAATAATTCAAAATACTAAATTATTTAGTTTTTTGAGCTCTTTTTAATGGTGAATCGTATTTTTTTTATATTTATGTATTTTTGTGAAAAATCCAAAAAACTGAATTTTGGATGTTTTAAGTCCTGTAATTTCTGAACCCGAATTTTTACAGGAATGCGGGTGGTGTCATTTTGTTGGAAAACTAAAGTTCTACAAACTACTAAGTTTAATCAAAATCGTTAGAGTCGTTTTTGAGAAATTTTGATTTTTCATATTTTTTGGCGGTTTTTGGGGGATAATTACCCTTAAAAATAAAAAATTCAAAAAAATGAAAAAAAGTCTGGAGATATCGTGGATTAGTACCTAATTACCAAATTTCCACAAAATCGGCCCATTGGTTAGGGCTCTAGCTCTGTACACATCCACATAGACACACACACACACACACACACACACACACACACACACACACACACACACACACACACACACACACACACACACAGACAGACATCATGTAAAAACCACTTTTTTGGGTTCAGGAAGCACCAAAACGAATATTTCCACTAACAACTCAAATTCGAAAATTTTTACGAAAACAATTCTTTCTCCATATACTATGTATAGAGGGAGAAAGTAAAAATTATGACATTAGTTGTGTGTGCTGCATTCTGTGGTTATCCCGTGGAAATACTAAGGAATCAAGATCAGCTGTTTGTATTTTCATCAGCTCAAACTTAAAGTGAATGTCCATAAGAATAACACAGGATTGGGACTTTGAATCCACGTGGGGCGGAGCCCTATGGGAATTTATTAAAACCCTTTCTTTAAGAGCACCTAAGACCCAAGAGGAAGGTATACTCCAAATTTCATTACAATCCGTTCTGTGGTTTTTGAAATTTCTTGATGAGTGATTGAGTGAGTGAGTCAGTGGTATTTGAGTTTTATATATTACTAGCTGGTACCCCGAGCGTTGCTGCCGTAGAAGAGGCATTGCATTTGTTTTATGTCAAATACTCGTTCATTTTCAATATGAGCTCGATCGCTTCGCTAACTCGCCTATCGAAAAAAGAGTTTGAGTTGCCATTCAAGTAGTCTTTTTATTTCCATTATGAGAGTTGCCATTAAAGTAGGGTTTTATTTCCACAATGATAAACAGCTGTTTAAAATATTTTAAGTTATAGATATCTAATAAATAAAAATCAATGTTTGTTCGTCTGTCCGTTCGTATTTTATGCGCTGACATACCGTTCATCCGATTGCTTTGAAATTTTGCATAGTAACACAGGTTAACCCTGGGAAGGTTGTAGGCCATTAACCGAAGTCCTAGGACATTAGGGCTGTGCCCCACTGGACTTCAAAGTTTCAACGTTAATCTTATGGAAGAAAGATTTCTTTTGATTTTATAAAATATTTTAAAAACATATTCTATTCTGATCAATACATTTCACAAATAAGATTATTGTATTAAAAGTTAGATTGAAAACAATAACATTGAGGAATCATCCAATTGACTATCATTTTGTTTTGTAAATCTAGAAAATCTGATAAAATTAAACACATAATTAAATCTTATAATATTGAGGAATATAGCAGTTCTCCCTTCTTATTTCACTGTAGTCTAGTAAAATATATCAGTATTCACAGCCTAGGTTTGCTGGTTTTCTGGCACCTTCTTACAGGCAGCGATTCTAGTAGGTCAGCGATTCTGGTATAAGTTTTAAACACAAAACTTAAAGTATTCAGGGATATAACAAAAAACAATACCCTTGTCGCAGGAAACCTGAAAAACATGATGTACTGTATTTCAAACCGAACCAGGTGTACAGCAGCGGGGAGCACAAGGCCCGACGCGACGTGGAGCGGGTCCCGAGTGCTGCGCTGAGACAAATCATTCTTCCGCTTCAACATAAATTATATCCTGAAACGTTAATGGCATTTTCCCCCAAAATCCTACGGTGACATATAAACTTTGTCAGTAGCAAAAAGTTCCTAGCCAAAAAATAAAAAAAATCCTCGCTTACTAACTTTTTATGCCACGATTACAGATTTGTTTTACTGTTATTAATTATCATAACTAATTAAATATATATGTTTGATGTTTAAATTAACTATCAGCTTAGAGTACTTATCATTTTTCAATGTGAAAACTTTCATAATTTCAAGTAAATTATAAATATATATAATCACAGTAGATTTGAAAATAGAGCATACAATTTTTATATTTTAATTATTATTCACGTTGATTGGCACCTTGACGATTTATAGGTTTTGTGTTTAATGTTTTTAAGCCGTTAAATGTTGATGTACAATTATATTGACACGCATATAATGTTTTACATTTCACAATTAGTAAATAAAAACACAATTGAAATGATAGTTGAATTGTTTGCGAGCTGCCGGCTACTACGGGCCCGCGCGGATTCTGCAAGCTGTTGGCGCGGACTGTACCTAGGAATTGTGAAACCTCGGAGTTGTGATGTTCTCAATACTAAGTCGATATTAAGAGACCTCGGAATTATGAAACCTCGGAGCTATGATAAACTGCATTTTTATATTTAAATAAACGTACCTTGGAGTCATGAAACCTCAGGACTATGATAATTTTAATTCTTAGATGACTTTTAGAGACCTTGGAAATATGAGACCTCGGAGTTATGATATTTTAAACATTTAGTTGATTTTTACAGACCTCGGAATTATGAATTCTCAGAGTTTTGAAACCCACACCTTTACATTTATTGTCTAGCTGGTGAATAACTTTTTACTACAGTTTTTATGGCTCATTTAAATACATTCTATAGATATGTTTAGAATTATAAATGGATCAAGTAGTTTAAATACTTATTTCATAAATCAGTTAGTCAGTGAGGCAATTCGGCATATAACAACTTTACTGAGAACTTTGACACTTCAGGGAAAATAGAAAGGAAAATTTTCATTTTTTCTATTAGACGTCCAGGAAGTGAAAGAATAAGCCAGTGGGGCGGAGCCCTGAGGTAAGGAAAAATTATCCGAAGTTGTTCAACCTGGTGCGGTCCTATGGTTCGCAATCATATCGAGGACGTTTTTCTCCATTAGAATGACATGGCAACGTGTTAGCCAATGTGGTTTAGCCCCAAGGTAGGGATTATAAAAAATTATCCAAATGTTATAGCTCAATTAGAATTGGCTAAAATTACGCAAACAAATCAAGAATATCATGGCAACTTTGCCAGGGGCGGGGAGGAGTCCAACGTAGGGGCTTCAAAGAGATGCGGCTTTATAAAACTAATTTAAAAAATAATAACAAATACTATTTGTATTTCGGGTAGTGATAGAAGAAGTCAATGTGGCGGAGCCCTGAGGTTGGGAAACAAGTTATCCGAAGACCTTTAATCCCCAAATAACTTGGTATGTTCCTGTAGCAGATTTGAGAAGCCGTTTCCGAACCATTTAGGAAAAATCTTTTCTCCATAAGAATAACAAGGCAGCTTTTGATGTCAGCGGGGCGCAGCCCAGAGGTCTGAAAAAAAGAAAAAAGTATCTAACATTTTTTGGTCCTCTACAACGTGGTATGGTTCAGGTACAGTTCTGAAAAGCCATTTTCAATATCAACGGGGACACACAGACATAAAAACAACTACTTTATAGATAGATTTAAAAAATCGTTACAAAATTTAAAGTTATTAGATTATGATTTTAACAACATATTTACACCTTTTGGACAGAACCTATTCTGAAAATAAAAAAAGCATATAAAACAAACCAAAAAACCAGTAGAGCAAAAAGTAAATGTTATTATTTGATACCGGTAGTTAAAATTTTTAGTGTCAATTCAAATATATAATTGCGTAAGGAAAAAATTAAAAAAATGGCAAATTTGTGTCTTTGCGCAGGTTTCTGAAGTTACCGTACGACCTATGAGGCTAAACCTTGGCAAGACAGTTAGATGGGTGAAAACCCAACGGTGCCCGATTTGTTTGCAATTTTCCAACTTACATTATTAAAATAATTTATAATTTTTGTCCCCAAAAAATCATTATTTTTGTATAACAAGTTTGGTGTAAATCAAAAGCTACTACCCTCTAGATGTTCTAGCTTTAAACCATTCTCCTTTGATAACCTTATTGATAACTGTTGGAAAAATATTTGTTGTAGGAAATAAGCAGTAATTGTAAAACAACCCAGTAGGTTTGTAGAATGCAATAAATACGTAAATGCAAAAAAACAATAGCAAAACAGAAAACAATTTGAAAGTAATTCAAGTTCATTAAAGTGACCAGAGCATCGCGTTGTAAAATATATAATTGTTTTCTTGTAAGACAAAGAGAGACCGTCCACCCTGTACTCATCAACTCATTTATTACCAAAGTGCCCAATAGCCTTCAGTGGATTGAATGTATTAACAACCACCGCACGGAGTGTAGGCTGAATAACATCAAATCGCAGCATGAAACATAGACTATATGACATGTTATTTGTTTCCATGACGTATTCCAGGATTATTGTTTTTATAATAAGTTTCGTGTCAGTGATGAGAAAAGAAGTGAAAAACTGCATTCTTTAGACAGTGGTACTCGCATGTGTGTTTACTTGCCTACTTTGTTTACTCAACTATTTAAGTACATGAGAAAACATGTAAACTAAGGAATTCCCTTTTTAGCGAATTTCCTCTATAGAGAAGAAGCTATTACCGTAGGTCTCATGGTAAGACTTAAGCCCGAGACCATGATAACTTTTCATTTTGAGGTCCCCAGATGCCAAAAACACCATTTGTTAAAATTTATATATATATATGTCCGTAAGCACGATAACTGTTGTAAAATACGATCTTAATGAAATTTGGTACAAATATGTAAAGTACTATTTATTTGAACGAGCTGGAAACCAGACGAATCACACCATCCAAAGGCCGGTTTTGTATCCCAAAAATGTTTTTTTGGGTTTCCACGTGTAATTTTTATTTAAATCAAATTTTAATTTTTACCATTGAATTCAGCATAAAAAACAAACAATTTGGTATCTTGATCATTGATATATGTCAATTGGTTACTGAGATATTGAAAGTGCTAAACACAGTTTGTTGTCTAATGTTATTCTTATGGAGAAAAAGAAAAACTTTACATCTAGCTTATTTTTTAACATAAACTGACGAAATTTCGTATATGGCTTCATGTGGTTGTGGTTTGTTGTTGTTTGCACAAAAAATAATGTTTCGCCTATGGTTCCCGTGGTAGCAAACCTAGGTACTTTCTCCCCATGTTATTCTTATGGAAAATAATTAAAATGTTATATATCGCTTTTATGAATGTATATGGATGAAACTTGGTATGTGACTTCACTAAGATGAGTTTTATTGATATTTGCATAAAAACCCATTATTTTGTTTCCTTGTTTCAGCAAACCTGCGTACTCATCCCCAATGTTATTCTTATGGAGAATAATTAATAATTTAAATATCGCTTGTTTGTGAATATATTTCATATGCATCCTGTTAAGTGTTTTAATGTGTTATGTTATGTATTGTTTGGAAATTCACTGAGTATGCAGGTTTGCTGTGACGGGGGTATTTAAATTTAGTGGCTGCTTCTACCTCGGAAGTTTACCGGACCTACCTCTTTCCCAAGTTGCGATAAACTACTTAGATTATCCCTTGTACTCTTTGATACGTTACACAAGTCATGTTGTAACGTATCAAATTTGTAAAATGTAAGGTGTGTGTAACGTATTATACTCTCGGGCTTCTACTATGCCCTTAAATACTCCCGGATCGACCAGTAAAGCTTTGGTCCTCTAGTTGTCTGCATAATAAGACAACTGCAATTCTTCCTATAATTTAAATTTCAGTTCATAGACGACTTGTCTTATGCAATCTACTCTTCAGCACTTTGAAAAAAGTACACTACCTTAACAAGATTTATGTTCTTACATATTAATTGTTGTTATCGGTAAATAAATAATTAATTAACCTATAAACTTGGCGAGTAAATTTGTTAATAACAATCGTGGGTTGTTGTGATTCTTAAAGGGTTGTAGAATTTTGTGGAATGTTTTTAAATAATGGCCTTCAAAGGAGGTTTTTACTGGGCAAAATAGATAAAACAGTACAAAAACTAGCATGCTTAACTAAATGACTTTTGACATGAGCTTTCATATGAAATATATAAGCCATACAGCTTGTTGCTACTTGTCTCTTTTATTATTTTAGAAAGTATTGTCATGCTTACCAACCGATTATAAACTTAATAAGGTAACATACCAAACAAATTATTGTTCTAGAAATAACGTCTTTTAAATAAAACTTTGTTTAAAAATTATAGGAAACTAGTGGACCTGTCGCTCTAAATCGAGCAAAACAAACTTTTATTGTTTGTATCAGTTATCAGCTGTTCTTACTGTTTACCTGTATTTTACTATATCACCTGTTTTAGAACGCAACTGAATTCAAACTACTCTCCAAGTTATATTTATGGGAAAAAATTGAAATTTGAGGGTGTCGCGTACCCTACAGCAAAACAGTATTAGAAATTGAAAACCACTTTGCACAACTACGAATCTGGGCCATTTTTTTCTACGTTAATCATCGAAATTGGTTCAAAAATAACGGAGGAAATCTGTTTACAAAAATCGGCTTAGCTTAGGTATAGATTTAGATATAGATAGATATAGTTATAGATATGGAAGATAATTTAATATTTATACAATGTATTTTTCTATGGTAAAATATTAAAAAAATACTTTTCGTTTAACGCCAATTCTTTCAAAAGTTTCATGAAAGTTGTGTGAAAACTTGTATAATTTTTCATTCCGAAGATTATTTTTTATAAATAATGATAACGTTCTCTTTAACCTTTATATCGCCTAATATTTATCCCTTTAGAGTGAAGCTCCATTTACATTTACTTTAACAGCTGCGTTTTTTATTATAAAAAAATGTATACATTGTATAGTGCCAATGTAATGCTAACAGTTATAGAGAGAAAAATACCCCCGTAGCAGCAAACCTGCGTACTCAGCGAATTTCCAATGCATATATATGTTTCTTAATACCACATAAAGCCACAGACCAAGTTTCATCAATATACATTCATAAATAAACGATTAATCACATTTTAATTATTCTCCATAAGAATAACATGGTGGCTGAGTATGCAGGTTTGCTGAAGCAAGGAACACAAAAATGGGTTTTTATACAAATATAAATTTAACTCAAATAGGTAAAGCCACATACCAAGTTTTATTAATTTATTTTCATAATTAAGGGAGATAACACGTTACTTATTCTCCATAAAAATAACAGGGGGGCTGAGTACGCAGGTTTGCTGCTACGGGAACTATCAGCCAAAAAATGATTTTTTAATAATAATAAATGTTTTTTTTGCAAATATCAATGGACCGCAATGATATTAAGTAATATACCAAGTTTAATCTGGATAAGTTATTAAATAAGCGAGATACAATTTTTCTTTTTCTACATAAGAATACCATTGGACAATGTACTGTGTTTAGCACTTTCAATATCTCTGTAAAAATTGACGTAGAGCAATGATCAAAACACCAAATTGTGCGTATTTTTAAGCTGATTCCGATGAAAAAAATAAAATTTGACTTTTTCTAAAATTATATATAAAAAACTCATAAAACCCATTTTTGGGGTACAAAACACCCCCAAAATACCCCTTTGGATAGGTCGATCTGTCTGGTTTTTGAACTGAAGTCATATATGCTGCTTTACACATTTATACCAAATTTGGTCAAAATCGAATAATTTTTACGAGAGTTATCGTGCTCATATATGCAGTTTTGAACGAATGGTGTTTTTGGCATCTGGGGGCCTCAAAACGAAAATTTATCACTGTCCCGGGCCTAGGTCTTCCCATGCCGACTACTGTCATAGCTTCTTCCCTATAGAGGAAATTCGCTAATAAGAACAATGTACGGCTGATAAAAACAACCATTCAATTTGAATACTTTCGCTGAACCAGGTTCTATCGTGACTAATAGCATTGACTATACACTTGTAGGCACTTGACTATAAGTGTATAACAGCGAGCACAGAATAAACAGCGAGCACAGAATAAATATTTATTCTGTGCTCGCTGGTGTATAGTCAGTGCTAATAGCTATGCAAATCTAAACTGCATTAATTTTAGATTCTTTCCCGTTCCTAAAAATAATGAAATAATATCTTTTTAACAAAAAAACCTACTCCAATAATTATTAAAACGCGCTGAAAAGTGTGAAATAAATAATTAGGCGTTTCTTTAACTTTACGCGGGTCACGAGCGTTACATAAATAAATACCTAGTAATTGTCTTATATTAAGGCTGGAAATTAAGTAGGCCTACTTGTATAACTGTTTGTTTTGATTTGGAGTTGGTGCCGTTTATCAAATGTTGGGTTACAAGAACGGCATCAACTCCAAATCAAAACGAGTTCGCACGCAGCACGCTGACGTGAGGGAAGTGAATTTCCCCAAAAAAACATTTAAAAATCAAAATCTGTGTAAAAAAATACATTTATACCAATTTTTATTGAAATCTGAAAACAATGATTTTTGGCTGTTCTGATGCTCCTGGTTTCATTTACCTGCAAAGCTGGGAATACAATTTTGCGCATAATAATGTTAGGAGAAGGTCCAGGCAGGCTTGAAAGTAGGCGTGAGTTTCTTGGGATGATAAAAGTACTCTAACAAAGGAATAACAGGCTTTTCTAGAGTAAAAGCCCCATAAGACAACGTACTGTGTTTACTCGAAACACATTTTCTTTAATAACTCGATAAATATTTATGTTAGAATGACGAGAGAGGGCTTAAAACTTTTGCCTCACTAATTCCCATCTTTTTATACGCATTACTTTTACATCCGGGGCTTCTCTGACCCTTTTTGGGCCAAAAAACTCGAAATTTGAAAGATTCATCCCCAAAAAAGGGGTTTAGCTTTTTCCGATTGTTTTGCCCAACGAACTTGTCCAACTGATTACAGAAAGGATCGTCCCTACCAAATTTGAAGTTAATCGGATAAAAAATGCGACCGCTAGAGTGCATACACACACACACACACACACACACATATATATATATATAATTTTGAACGACCCCCCCAAAACGTATTCAGGGAGTCACGTTAGGAACTTCTATGGTGGTCTCGGGCTTAAGTTTCACCGTGCGGGTCATGCTAATAGTTCACTTTCCAAAAGAAATTCTCTAACAAACAGTTATACAAGTAGGCCTACTTAATTTCTAGCCCTAATATAAGACAATTACTATGTATTTATTTACATAACGCTTCTGACCCTGGCATATTTAAAGGGGCACTTAGTTATTTATTTCACACTTTTTAGCGCACTTTTTAATTATTGGAGTCTGTTTTATTTTTTGTTAAAAAGAGTTTATCTAATACCCTTTCCGTGTTGAGTTTTTGTGACATATTAAAAATAATGCCTCTCTTGAACAGTGAGGGGTCCATTCGGGGAAATAATCGCTCCATTACCCATGATTTCTGCTGGTAGTCTGAATGGTGAAAGGGTGGGGCAGTACGGGAGTCGAGAAAAGTGTTCATAACGGCCCTGATGAAACAATACAGTGAGTGAGGGCCGGATTGACAGCTAATGGAGATCGGAAGGGTTTACTCTCGAGGGCTTAATCACTGATTAGAGTGTGTAAGTGTGAGGGGAGGGGAGGGGACGAAGTGACGCGCCGTGGCGAGCGTAGACTGTAGACTGTGGCCTCAGTAGTGAGTGAGCGTGCGTCATGTCCGCGTGGAACTCGTCGTACTTGCTGGGGAACGACACGGTGCGCGGCTGGGGAACGCGCTACTTCTTCACCTTCTACAGCGAGTTTGGCGACCGGGGCAGCGCCGCGACGTCGGAGGTGGTCGCATTGACGGTCATGTTCGTCACCTCCGTCGTCACCAACCTGGGCATCGCCGGGGCCGTCCTCCGCTACCGAGAGATGAGGACCGTCACCAACTGCTTCCTGCTGAACCTCGCCGTCGCCGACTGCCTGTTCGCCGCCGGCATCCCCGCCGTGGCGCTCGCCAGGGTGTCGCCCCACTGGAGGCTCGGCGACCTGGTGTGCCGACTGCTACCGTACTCCCAGGTAACCTTGGCTCTTCTTCCCCGTTATTTGCGGCAGTAAAACCCTCGTAAACCCGCGCGTTGCCGATTGTCCGGCAAAGGTCAGTGCCGACACAGTCAGACACTCGCTTCACACGTAAACTCAGCTGTTCCACTCGCTTTAAACCGCGCGATTACTATCATCGGGAACCTAACACGACTTTATGTCCGTGTCATCCTTTTATGGGTGTTATTACACTATTTCAATTTAGAAATAAGGAAGTATTTTTACAAACTGCCGTGCAAGACTACCGCATCCGTCAACAGCAGTAGAACCGCCCCCCTTGTGAGCCTGAAAGGTGGGACACAAGATACAATTCGAGGGCATATTTTAATAAAACTACCCTTTGTTTGCCGCTTGATGGTCATACTAATGACGAATAAATAGATCTATAAAAATATACATTACAAACATTTTTGTAAACTGTCTATAACCAAGGTGTCTTGACCAAAGTGGCTGCGCAGGGCTATAACTTAAATAAGCATTTCGCTGTTGTTAGAACAAATTTGACAAACAAACTTTTGAATCGATTTTGGTTAGCTTTATATACATTGGGGCTATGTGTTGCCCTGACCTAAGGATATAATTATTATCATTGGCTTATGGCATTATTAAGAACATTAGTTGATTTTTTAAAGTTCAGAGTATTCTCACAATCAAAATTTGTAATTTTTCTTCGCTCTCCCTACTTAGTAATGAAGATATGCAGAGAATGAGACCTCATATTTTTTGTTACTAATTCCAGCATTGTATAATTTTATTGTCATAGTCTAGCCCACAACTGCATAGGTGTCGTTATTTTACTATCGTTACTTCATAAGTTTGAACAAATTCATTGATAAATACTTCTTATCAACCATTGGGTTGACGGTTGAACGTGAACAGCAATGAGAAGCATGGAATGCGCCGTTCCAATGCTTTACAATAGTGACTAATCAGCAGTAGTACTTTCTGTTGTGATTCATGCCTCGACAAAGCCACCAGCGGTACTTGCTATTAGACAATGAAATGCGACATGCAAATCAGACTTTGTCGTGAACGGAAAGCGGATGTCCGTTATTGACTTGTAGTTTTAGCGAATTTCCCCTTTAGGGAAGAAGCTATTATAATATGTGGTGTCATAGGAAAATTTTATGGAAAACGAGAAGATTTTTGTTACACATTTGACTCATATCCATACTGTAGAGATAAAAACGTGTTATTTTATATCAAGGAAATTGAGTTTCTATATTATAATTGAGCCGCAGAATTTTGATAAGCAATTCGTCACTACATAATGGGTAAATCATTTGGGGTGAATAAAAATGTATGGTAATTAGTTAATTATTTCCATATGTGATTCGAGAGCTGTCCACTAGTTTTAGGGGCCCTTGTGTGAACATAAAACACAAAAGCCCGTCTACACATTTTTTCAATTAATTCGATTGTCAACGCTTCAGTAGTTTTGGCAAATGAAAATCGTCTTAACCAGTTTTAGAAAAATGGTATCATCCTAAACAGTTTTCAACGTTTCGAAAGTTAAGGATGTTTATTTGTCCTCTAGAGTCCTAGACTTATAATGTTTGAATGTCATGCGATAATGTGTTTTTACGTAATAAAACAGTCAAGAACATTGTAAATACTTTGAATGCTCTGTTAAACTGAGTAAATGTCTGGTAATGGTCGAACGCTGCGCGTAGCCCACTAGGAGGTATCTGAGCCCACTCGTCACGGGCCTAATTAATTAACCAATCGCCCCAATTAAAATCTCAATATTGGGCGGTCAGGAATTTTTCGAATATCCAACACTCCCAACATACAACAGAACTATTAATAAAATTGTCTTAATTATCTATATCGTCCGCTGTACATTCACTGTTTTAAATAGCAACTATGTCGTCACCTAAATTTGAATATAATTAACAAGATAATCAACAGTATTCATTTTTGTTTAGTTAAATCAAAATGATAGTTGCCTGAAAGCTTGAAATTTGCAGCATTGCATGGACAAATTGTTTCCCAATCATATTGGATTACCAATCACTTCAATTGTCATAATAGTCATTCGGTATTGGTCGTTGGTCCAAATAGTCAGCTACTTGGTATTTTACGTGCAACCAACGTCATTAGAGATATCGTTTCCCGCTCTTTGTAGGCTTAATTACCTAAATAAATAACCAAAACAAAAACAAGTGTCGGCAGACACTTGTATTATTTCAAATGCCACTGGTATAATTGTACCAATTTTTATCGGCCAATTAACTAACCAACGACCCCAATTAACATCCGAGTGTATCGTCTACAACTTGTTTGTCCAGTCCCACTATACAATGATTTCTACATTGCTTTTGTAAATACTCATATCGCAGAAAACCCATGAGAAAACCTGCGTACACGTCGAATATCCAATGAAAAAATAAACACCTCACTATACCATATGAAGTCACTTATCAAGTTCATTATAATTAAACTAAATACTACCTTTGGTAGATATACATTGGCTGAGAACACTGATGTTCTACAATATATATATATGCATGCAATATATATACAATATATATATATATATGCTATGGACCATAAAAATTGTGTTTCATGTATATATTAACCTACTGCTACCACATGAAGCGACTTATTAAATTTCATAAAGATATATTGAAAAATGGGAGACCCCCAAACTAATAGCATTGGACAACGTACAATCAAAATTATAACATTTTGGTCTGACTGGATGGGTTTGCGGTTACGGGGGTATTTCCAATAAATAGTAGTATATTATAATCAGAGTACCTGGGGGCTGAGCTTTGCTCGGGGGAAGGCCAGTGAGTTTGTTTAGATCACTCGGAGTAAAATTTCACCACTTCCCCCTACTGATAAACAGATTTTTATAACTCATTTGCCTCTTTTCTACATTTTTAAGGTCCCTCCAGTTTTTATTTACAGCTCAACGTCCCTTTGATTAAATTAACTACTCAATATATGTAATCTCCACTCAAATCTGTTAATCTCTGCTCTTAGGCAACCATATGTTAATAATCATAAACAACATGAGTATTACTTTGACAGTTCCCTGATTGATTATGAACAGCTGTTACAATTTTTTTGTTTTGATTTGAAACTCCATAAGCCCAATGTTAACTTTTTTAACTTTTCATTTTAGTTTTTTTACATTATTTGATTTTTCCTGGGGATGAGGCCTGTCTAGAACTTATTTTTATCCCAGAAATTGGTTATTTCGAACATTTGAAGGAAATCGTTGGAGCCGTTTTTGAGATCAGTGTCGCAAGCAAGCAAGCAGGCAAACCTTACTCATATTAGAGTATAGGATAAAGCCATATGCAACTTCAACCAACACATAACCGACATATAAATTTATATTTACTCTCCACAAAAAGGGAGAAAAAAGACCGTGTACTGGGCTTAACTTTTTTAGCAACAAAAATTAATATACTGGTAACATAGAGTAACATAGTAAATAAAAATATTAAAATGTTTTTTTTAAGTTCAACCCAATGATATAAATCTAAAATTGATCCGTCCAGTTTTCGAATTCATGAAAATAATGCTGTTTTTAAGATAGTGTACTAAATTGTATTAAGATCGGACATTTGTAGTGAAAGTTATCTTGCCTACGAACACGTACTATATAAACAATTAGAGGTTTCAATTTACCTTTTCGTTGTCCAGTTCTTATCAGGTCGAATTTGCGACCTAGGTTTCAGTGCATAATTGCACTATCTTCAGGCTTCAGCACGAAATCAGTCCATTGGACGTCGTTAGATTTAAAACTTCATATAATATCTAATACGAAGCCTAATAATACGAAGATCTAAGACGTCCATCGGACTGATTTCGAACTGAAGCCTGAAACCTAGGACGCAAATTCGACCTGATAAGAACTGGACGACGAAAAGGTAAATTAAAACCATTAATTGGGTCATACCAGTTCTGGGACAATATACCATCTTAAAGCTGTCAAAACTAATAAATAAAAACATTTGCCCCGAGTAGATAAAAAATTTGAACAAAAACAGGTTTTTGCACCTACAATTCTAAAAACGAAAGGATATTATGTATGGTACCAGGCTAAGGTCTTTCCATGCCGATTACAGTAAAGGCCTCATCCCTATAGGGGAACTCACTACAAATATATTATTTTCTGTTACGCATCTTTTCAAAATAAACTATCCAATTGTTTCTCTAGATGTGACAGAAAATATATTACTCTTATAACTAACAAGAGAATTAAATTGTCACCAAACTCGCAAGGTGGTAAGGCGTTGGTGATTCGAGTTTATTTTTCATATAACTTTATAGACTACAGGTAGGTTATTTATTTTCGGGGAGTCAGAAGTAAAAACACGAGGAGTTTAGGTGAGTAATCAGTATTTTAGTAAGATACCAACTTAAGAAACAATGTAAATTGAAACTGTGCTCTGAGAGAACTGGCTAATCTAATCTACCGGTTCTGAGCAAAGCCAGGGAACAATCTCAGTCTGGCTCCTGTGTTCGTCGATGACTTCTCCGGAGAAAAGCTTCTTGCCTCACTCAGTATAATCCACTCGCTTATAGACTTATAGACCATCTGAGTCACTATTTGCAATGCGTGAACTGCTGCGCTGCTAAGTACAACAATAAAATCCTCGTAACTTTCACTCAAGGTCAATGCTCTGCACACACATTGTTGCTTAAAGTACCCATTTACCCGTTGCATTTCAAATGTCAAATATGTTTTAAATGCTAGTCCTTACTGGTTTACTTACTTTAATGTAAGTTAATGGAAAAATTAATGTTTATTGTTTTTGTATCGGTACAAAAACAGCTTAGATTACGGTAAATTCTTATAAATAAATAAGTAATGCTTGTATATGTTACGTTCACTTAATCTTTTATGATTAATGTTGTTTTATACTAGGGAAGAACAAAAATTAAACCGGGCAGCTAAAGTTTTTAATTAGAGATTGGCCAATAGTAGGATATAGATTTGCGGGTTGAAAACAGCGTGATTAGGAATATAATGACATTCTGTTAAAAAACAAATACGTGCAGAATAGGCTGCTTAGCTCGACTGCCTGGGACTTCTCGTATCTAGTGTCTTCTCAGAGTAAAGCAGATAAAGCACGACTTATACATTATACTCCTACGTTTTGTTGCATAACCTAGCATCATATGAGGTGTCGTGTGTACTCGACATAGTCTGAAAGCCCATATTTTTGTATGGTAACAATTATGACATAAACTGATTTTATATGATTAGATAGTAAATAAACATACTTAGGGTTTTAATGCAGTACAAAAAAAGTGTTGACACAAAATAAATATTTTTAAAGTTACACAGAACCGTAAATACAATTCGAGCCCTAGTTACTTCTGTGATTCATCAACTTTAAACTAAATATTTCTGATAAGACTAACCTATCGGAGGCAGATTAAGAACAATGACTCAAATAAAATTGTGGCCTGAAACGACTCTTAAAATACACAATCCGTTCATAGAGTAAATGTCTCATAATACGTACTTTGCCGACTCGAGCCCGAGCGCTTTGTATCTTTGAGTGTATAATATTTAAAAACAGTAACCTTTAGCTAAGATTCAACATTATAGCAATGCTAACCGTGGATTGAATTTCCCAACTGATTTACAGTCTTGTGGACACTACGCTTGCAATACATTCTTACACGATGCTCAAGGCAGTCGGTAAACACAGCCTCTTGGGATTCTTTGCGACTGTTAAGTTCAAGGTCGCAAAGGCAACAGGCGCGGCGGGTGACGCAGGTTTGTTGCCACAGTGGCTCGCTTGACGTAGCATCTCCCCAAACAGGTGTGGGGAATAGCCATATAAAATAAATAGCTATAAATGGGGTGACACATAGCTATAAACAATCTAATGGCTAGGTTCCATTACCTTTTATTTATTTTGCTGTGAACAATTCGAACTTCAGCACACCGATAAACAGTTTTGATATGAGTACTCAGGTGATGTATACTCTAGATAAACTAAATTATAAAATTTACCGAGTCGGAACCAATGTTGTAAACTACAATAACATATCTTCACTCCTTATAACTATTGACAATTTATATATCCAGAGAGCAAGTAATACAACTGGTTTATACCCTCAGTAAGCGAGTTTACTAAATTTACTGTTTAATTAATTAAACCTAATTATTATCCCAGAATGTTCCAGGGACGTGTCCCTTAGCTAGTACCCACTTGCCGTACATCGTGGATTTAATATTATGTAATTAGTTAATTTTCTCCAATATGGAATACTCCTGAAACTAGAATGTCATTCAAATATTTTAATTTATTTGAATTTTAGATAATGTTTATCCCATATCTGGGTTTCTTAACATTCAATCTAGGAAAACCTTCAAAATACCATAATATGTATTATTGTAATTTAAATTAAACTAAACCTGAAATTTTACCAATTAGTAGTGTTAGAGTATATCAACACTGTATCATACCAAATCAGATTATAAGTGTAATTAGAATTGTGAATGCGAGTATAAATATTTCATGAAAGTTTTATATTTTTGAGTAACAAAATAATTAATTTTTGTCAGATAAGTAAATAAATAGCTAAGATTATAATGCTATGTCATCTAGTTAAAAACGAATTTAAAGGATAAATTAAAACACTCATAGTTTAGTTAATCATGATTTTACCGTATTCTATTAACATTCACAAATCAGTATTATACATAATATGTGATTTCCTAACGTTGTTAAAAGGTTAATTAAAGTAATTTAATATAAATAGATAGTTTTTGGAATGTTATAGTGCATACAATAACAATTGACACTCTAAACATGTTAACTGCAATATATATCCATAATACTATTAGTCGAATTTTGTGAACAGAAATCCTCCGTTATTCGAGAACCAATTTTGAAGATTGAGGAATCAAATGAATCCGTAGTTCCGTAGTTTTGCAAAGTGGTTTCCAATTTTTTATCCTCCCATTCCGAAGGGCTAATGCCGCCCTCAGAGTCCGTTTTCCTCCATAAGGATAACATAGGTCTGTTTTAATTAAATTGTACTAGAGAACATGTGCTGCTCTGCAGCATCAGTCAATGTTGAAATTTGAGAGTGACGTAATTGATGAGTATTGTCTAATCAAGTCAAAACATTATGCAGTTTATACATATCTTCCCATGGATTGTATTTATGTTAATTGTTACACTCCACATCACGTAAACAGTTTAAATATAACTTAATTTCAAAATAATAAAAACATAATAATATAATTCTAAATTATATAAACTTTGTAAGGCAACATACAAAACAAAATTATCGTTATAGAAACAGCTTTTAAATAAAAATGTTGTTTAAATAAGGAAAATAACTTCAGATTTATACTACGTTTATTTGTAGAATAAAAAAGTAAAAACGTTTCGTTTAACGGCAATTCTTTAAAAAAATCTTAAAAATGATGTGTAATGTTTATAATTTTTGCCTTATAACATTAACCAGGGTATTTAAAAACGAGTTCGCACGCAGCACGCTGACGTGAGGGAAGTGAATTTCCACATAAAAATCTTATAAAACTCAAAATCAGTGTAAAACATACATTTATTCCAATTTTTATTGAAATCTGAAAACATTGATTTTTTGGCTGTTCTGATGCTCCTGGTTTAATTTACCTGCAATGCTGGGAATACAATTTTGCATTATAAGGTTAGGAGAAGGTCCAGTCAGGCTTGAAAGTAGGCGTGAGGTTGCTGGGGAGGATAAAAGTACACCAACAAATGAATAACAGGATTTTCTAATGTAAAACCCCCATAAGACAACGTACTGTGTTTGGTCAATACACATTTCCTTTAATAACTCGGTAAATATATATGCTAGAATGACGAGAGAGGGCTCAAAAGTTTCGCCACACTAATTCCCATCTTTCTGACCCTTTTTGGGCCGAAAAACTCGAAATTTGAAAGATTAATCTCTAAAAAAGGGGTTTAGAGTTTACCGATTGTGTTGCCCAACGAACTTCTCTAACTGATTATAGAAAGGAACGTCCCTACCAAATTTGAAGTAAATCGGACAAAAAATGCGACCACTAGAGTGCATACACACACACACACATACACACACACACACACACACACACACACACACATATATATATACAGGGTGAATCTCGTAAGTTGTCCAGTATTGATTTCAGACAAACCGTTGGTCCTACGATGATGAAATCAAATTATTTCCCACTAAACCAACCCCAAGGAATAACGTAAAAATATTTTTAACGATTTTTAAATACAGGGTGTACCAGAAACTGAGGGTCACTAGTCCGAATCTACGAAATATCAAATACAAACGTATATCATGTTATACATCAAATTAAAGCTCTTTTCAATCCAAACCATTTGGCGGAATCAGATTTTGATTATTATTGATTCATTTCAAAATGGCGGCTGTTTTTGTGAAAAATTAGTATTTTTTTGAATACCCTGTATTTTTCTTAAAAATGCAGATATCTTGATTCTGATTCAAATATCGCATTCCTTATGAGCTAAGCTTTATTTTGATATGCAACACTTCAATATTATCTCAAAAACAAAAAGTTTCAAAAATATCAGTTTTTGAAAATATGTACATAGCCAAAACTCAAAAATTTCAAATAGCACCATATGTCAAATAGCATATCATTTTAAAGGTATTGCAATTCTAAGAAACTTTCAAATTTAAACCTTATGCGTATCTATTTTGGTTTTCGAGTTATCAACAAAAAACATGTTTTTCCACATTAAAACGCATGTTATTTGTTAAACATGGTGGTAATAGTCAGCCTTTACCACCATGTTTAACAAATAACATGTGTTTTAATGTGGGAAAACATGTTTTTTGTTGATAACTCGAAAACCAAAATAGATACGCATAAGGTTTAAATTTAAAAGTTTCGTAGAATTGCAATACCTTTAAAATGATATGCTATTTGACATATAGTGCTATTTGAAAGTTTTGAGTTTTGGCTATGTACATATTTTCAAAAACTGATATTTTTGAAACTTTTTGTTTTTGAGATAATATTGAAGTGTTGCATATCAAAATAAAGCTTAGCTCATAAGGAATGCGATATTTGAATCAGAATCAAGATATCTGCATTTTTAAGAAAAATACAGGGTATTCAAAAAAATACTAATTTTTTCACAAAAACAGCCGCCATTTTGAAATGAATCAATAATAATCAAAATCCGATTCCGCCAAATGGTTTGGATTGAAAAGAGCTTTAATTTGATGTATATCATGATATACGTTTGTATTTGATATTTCGTAGATTCGGACTAGTGACCCTCAGTTTCTGGTACACCCTGTATTTAAAAATCGTTAAAAATATTTTTACGTTATTCCTTGGGGTTGGTTTAGTGGGAAATAATTTTATTTCATCATCGTAGGACCAACGGTTTGTCTGAAATCAATACTGGACAACTTACGAGATTCACCCTGTATATAATTTTTAACGAACCCCCAAAACGTGTTCAGGGGGTCACGTTAGGAACTTCTATCGTGGTCCCGGGCTTAAGTTTCACCGTGCGGGTCATGCTAATAGTTCACTTTCCATAGGAAATTCAGTAATAAATATATCGTTCTTTTTAACCTTGAAGTCGTTAGTCCTAATATTTTCCCCGCTAGAGTGCAGCTTCAAAGTGTTTTAAATGTAATGTAACAGGCGTTTTGTTTTATTACTAGTTCATCTGCTTGAAACAGTTATGTGGAGATAACATATGACAATCTTGATTGTTTTAAGGAAAATACATAATATATTTTTTATATGTATAAACGTAGGTTAACATATGATAATCTTGATTGTTTTAAGGAAAAGTACATAATATTTTTGTTTATATGTATAAACGTAGGATAACACTACTATTCTCAGGCCTTCATTCCCGGGGCTGGTTGATTATGCATACGTATATTTTCCCATCAATATTGTGTCCTATAGTAAGAAGAAACCAAAATTTCCAAACAGAGTCGTTTGTAAGCTCGTCAAATTACACGATAAAAGATTAAACCTTTAATCATAATCAATTATTGTTTTTCCTTCAAGAGAGCTAATGGTAAAGCGTCCTGCAGGGTTCATTATTTTCGTTTTTAGTACAGCGCATAGCAATGCTGACAAACTTGATAAACAGTAACTACAGAAAAAAATAATCACACCGGGTATAACTTATAACATCTAAAACAAAACTTTTAATAGTAACCTTGAATTAATCAATAAAGTCACTACGTTCTCTTTTAGCTTTGACACACGGTTCGTCACGTCATGACAAATAAGCCTTAGGTTTGAGTCTAATATACTAACTTCGGGAGTAAAAATGATACCATAGTGTTAAAACCACCATTTGAGAAAAATGGAAAACTAAATTTAAAAAAAAAACTTAGACTGAACCGTATACAATTCTTACGTCAAGTTTAAAATCAATATATCAACTGATTCCTAAGCTATACAACGCAAATAAAAAAAAGAACAAACAAACATATGCGGAAGATTTTCCTAGAAAATTTGTATGTTGATGTCACATTTTTTTAACCCATGGGAAGAATTCTTAAAGTTTCCGGGGAGAGTTTACCGATTACGAAACAGAGGCTCATTAAGAAACGATTAGGAATTCGGTGATCATGCGTAATTTTTTGATAGCTCTAAACGTAAAGTTGTAATGGGTAAAAGGTTTTTGAAAGCGTCGTAAGTTAACGTTAAAACCTTAAAAAATGAAACTTTCACATCCAAAAACATATAGCTTGTCTATTTCTCTTATGTAGCAATCAGCTTTTTCTCAAGCTATCATCGTGAAATAATAACTGGATTTCATGTATATTATTGAATGTATAAACGCCATAAAGAAAGTAGCTATTTTCTCAATTTATCTTACTCATACAAAAATAACTAGATTACATGTAAATTGCGAAATATATAAACACCTGTAGAAAGGATAAAAAGAAAGGAGTTGTATTTTTTGCTGCATTATTCTTTAGCAAACCAAATGAACTCTCTTACTTAATGAACATCTGTTTTAAGTAATCATCTGATGTAAACAAACTTCCTCCATAAGATTAACATGGAAACTTTAGGAGCCACTGGGGCGATACCCATTGACGATATGTTAGTTTGGATGGGTGATGACATATCTAGACATAATTACCTATAAGTTAACAAAATAATCATGAAAATTGGCCCATTAGTCCCAGTAGCCCAGTAGTCTGATGGACTGGCCAAAGTTTTGTATTTTTTAAATATATATGATTCCAACACAGTTTCAAATATACAGTACAAGAAACACAGATTTATAGTGTCACCATTTGTTATGAACTGAGAACCCAAACTACTGAAATGGCAAGATGAAACACTTTTACTAGTCTTATTTAAAATTGGCGTTTGAATCCCTTTTGAAAATATTACCATAATCAGTTTTATAGTTTGTAAAAGCAAACCCTAAAAGCAAACCTAAGGCCGACCTATTTAACCTGCGTGTGAAACACCCAATGTTGTAGTGGTAGCAGTGGCGCTTGGCGGCCGGGGTCCTCCATTGTTACATAATAGAGGAGGCGCTGATTGTCGGGGTCTCGGCTGAAGCTGTCATTGATACCACTGCCACACTTGCACCACTACCGCACTACCACTACGTGATATTTTTCAAGGGTCTTCCAAGCATGCTCTACAGTAGCAGGAGCAGCAAGCGACTCGGTCTTTTCTGCGGCGACGCGGCGCGTCGCGGCGTCGGTGGCAACAATGCTGTTGTAATACCTTCGGTTTTATTCAAGTCAGCGACTCATATGCATAAGTAACTTTAAACAACTTGGCTTCCCGGATATCCGCCTTCCGGATGAGAGTGGTTTAACTGGGTCTTTAAACATAGTACGTTTTATTTATGCGCCATTTAAATGTTGTATGCCGCATAAATTGGAATATACTACATAGAATAAAGTAAAGTGCCATTTGTTAATAGGGATAAATTAGTTATTGTTTTGGAAGGATAAGAATTAATTTTCGTGATAACTTCATAAAACATGCGGGGTTTCAACCGCTTTCCCTATAAAAGCATTTGTATGCAATATTGGAAAAAAGCCGTTGGCGTTGAATTAAACAAAATAAATAAAAAATTAAGAAAAAACATACAGGGTTGGGAACAATCTGGAATACATTTACAAATTCAAAAACTGTTCAGCATAACGTGTTTGGCACTCTCCCATACACTAGCTGTCTCAATATATTGGTCCTTTAAACACCATAACTATTACATTGACTTGTTTTAATTGCTTTTTACGTCCCGAAATTTTAAAAGTAAACCAAAGTCAACTATTAAAAAATATTTATTAATAGATTACATCTCCACAAAGTAGACCTTAAGCAGACGACAAAATTGAAAATTACAGAAGTCTGAACTTTAAAATTTTTGAATATTTTTGCACACTCAGATTGTGACATTGTACAACGCTGCGTCAGAACTTCCTAATTATATATAATAACCTGTATTTGACATAACAATTGCAACACTTTCCTTATGGTCGTCAATTAGAGATTGTTATGACCGTTTTGGCTCATTTTATACATATTCTGAAAACTACAATCATATTGTATAATTAATTAACAATTATTGTATTTATTTTAGTTTTATACATCCAAGCATGTAAAATAAAGTGCGCAGTACCAGTCGACCCGTGCGGAATTCCGCACTGCGAACCAAATCTTGTCAGGTCATCAGATGTTCTTTTGTTTACATTTTCGCTCCTGTACAAAAAAATATTCCCTTTATTTATCTTTCATATTATTTAAATTTCCGAGAAGCGGTACATTTTTAGACCGTAGGTCTATTTTTCGTAAATAGCCGGCACGATAAGCTTTAAAATAAGGGATAAATCATGGTATTTAATAACAGAATAAGGAAGATCTTATTATTATTATTACTAGAAATGTATATAATACTAAAAACTGGAAACCTGAGAGGAAATTCTAAGTTGAAAATCAAAATTTAGTTGCTAACACTTTAATTATTAGCTACCCGAAGGGGATATAATATGCACTATCACAGTAGACGATTAAAACGTTTCACAGCAGCTATATAAAACAGGGTATTGAGTATGATTACTACAACTACAAATGATACGAAATACATTAACATAAGGCAGTAAAAACATAATCGGGTGGATAGGTTGCCTTTCATCACTGCTCTCTCAGTTTTCTCTTCGCTTCCTGAAGAAATCCCAAAAATAGAAACCTGGTTTGGCGGAAATTACTTTCACTTGACAGAATATTGTTATCAAGAGTTTTCATCTAATTAATTATGGTAAAGAATTTGATTCAATAGTTAAACATTCTTCACAGGAATCTTCACACGTCTCAAATACTTTCATAAATTAACATGCGTACGAATCGACATCTATTATGTGCTCACTAACTCAATTTGAATAGGCAGTGTGTGGGACAATTATATATTAAATATAATTTCAATTTATGTAATATATTATTGGCTTATAAAGTGTATAAACACGGCAAGTAAGAGAACATAAATTTCACTGCGGGCAGCACGCATCAGTTTCTCCAACTCGGCCAATGCCAAGAAGGCCGACTACACAAATAGTTGGCATACAGATTAATTATGCCTTTTGCTAATAAATATAACACCCACAGACGACTGCTCTAGTAAAGATATTGTACACTCTTATTTATCTGTTTGCTCTTGTTTATGCTTTATGTGTCGCTAGGATAAATATGTCACATATAACCTGCATTCAGATGCAACTCATGTTTAAAATGTATATTCATGAACTATTCGTTATTGTATATTTAAGGAAATATATCATACTGTACATTCATAAACGAAGAATATAATTTCAGATTTAGCACGAACAAGTAAAAAACATGCAAAATTTATGTTTCATAAATAGTTGAGTATAACACCAATATACTTCAAACCTCAAATAAACTCAAACCAATATACTTAAAATAAATTCGTAGTTCCGTAGTTTTGCTAAGTGGTTTCCAATTTGGCATACTCCCATTCCGAAGGGCTAATGTCGCCCTCAAAGTCAGGTTTCCTCCATAAGGATAACATAGGTCTGTTTTAATTAAATTGTACTAGAGAACCTGTGCTGCTCTGCAGCATTAGTCAATGTTGAAATTTGAGAGTGACGTAATTGATGAGTATTGACTAACTCATCATACAAACCACTAAAACAAATAACATGATAATTTTTATTATACTAGTATTGTATTGTTGTATTTGAGTACAACAATTATTTTTTCATTGTAATAAAAGTCGAATTAAAGGGAGCAACCTGTGTAGTGGTTAGAGCGTGTGACTTTGGTTCAAAGGGTTGCGGGTTTGATCCTCGCCAAGCACCAATTTGTTGTGTGATAATGCCGCATCCCGGTGGTTCACAGGACTCGCCACCGTCATCCGTCTAGAAATTAATAATGATACATAAAAGCTTTCTGAGCGAGAAGAAACATCTCTGTATTAGAGATACGTATACTTACACTAAAGTGAAGTAATTTAAAGTTCGTGTAACCTTCTGTCGGCCAAGATCTGTTAAAGTTTTCAGGTCGCACTAATGTCTCCGATACGACCTGTCGACTACCTCTGTAACAGGGGACAAGGGATTAACGTACCGTCCAAAGTACGGTGGCAAACTAAGTTCAAAATCCATATGGATATCACCGGAAATTGAACCCGGGTCTTTTTGGTGTTGGCCAGTATTCTACCCACTCAGGTATGACTATCACATGGCTAAGTGACTGTCAGCTTCCTTCCACATAGGGAAATAAAAAAAATATGTAAACAGTTGGGTGGTTTTACTTAAGAAACCCTTCGAGTCCTCAGAACTTGCACTTGTAATGTTCAGCCATCCAGAAATTACGAAGTAAAAATGTAACAAATTACAATATCCGTTTTCACAACTTTAACGATCTCTTGGCTGTGGATAAGCAAGGTCGCTCTCCCGGTCACTCCGATTCCTCACAGACGGAAGTAAAACCCGTTCTCCGACTCCTCCAGCGATCGAAGGTGGAAAGAAAGGTGGCCCTATTCTCTGATTAATCAGCTGACCGGCTCGCGGTGTTACGGTGGCGCTGCCCTCCCGGGCGTTGTGACTTGCGACGAGTTCCGAGCGTCTCTTTCAATGTGTAAACTGCAGTGCGTAGACATTCTTGAGAGCAGATATGATGGATTTGTTACTAAAAAACATTCACTACATTTTAAAACCTCTCAACTGTTTAATACTTTCATACTTAACACTGTTTTGAAAATCTAGCAGTACATTAGAATTGCTTTTCCCAAATGTGCGTGTGTTTAATTAGACCGAACATATGAATTAATACAGATTTATCCGTATTTAACAATTTTTCAACTACTAAGCCAAAACTCAATAATTATAAAGAATATTTTTAATTTTGGTTGTACGATTAGTTAGGTTTAAACAATGAACTAGCGTTTTTAACTTTCATATCGATGGTGAACAATTGAGTTCCCGTGACCCTCAGTTTAACGAGCGTGACGGGTCAACATAGACCCCTTTTAACCGATTCAAGGAATGTAACTGTAGTGCAGAGATCAGGTAATCCACGCTATTCACTGTCTATATAAAAGTAAGTGCCGCGTGAATTGTACGATTATCAACATTCTTATGGAACTAAAGAACTTCATATCTAACAAGTGACTAAAAAATTTATTTGTTTATTGGTAACATTAAAAGTAAAACAAGTTTCCTCGCAACATGCTGATGTGAGGAGAGCAAAATTCCATATTTAATACTTAACGAATTAAGTATTATGTTAAAACATACACTAGTGCCAAGTTACACTAGTTGTGAAAAATGAATAGCATTTAATTTTTTTGGCTGTTCTGATGCTCCTGGGTCTATTCATTAGCAATGATATAATGGTAATTTTGTGCATTATAAGATTAGGAGCAGTTTAAGTGAGGTGCTAAAAGTAGGTGTAGTAGTTAGTACTGAGGATGATAAAACTACGCCAAGATATGAAAAACTAGCATTTTTCAATGTTATGAACCCTTTAGACGATGTACTGCGTTAATTCAATTTAAGTTTTATTTGGTATCTTGGGAAATATTTGTGCTAGAATATTAAGAGGGCTTCACATTTTTTTGTTTCTTATAATCAATTGTTTTAAATCCACAATTTTTACATGGTCCTGTGCTTGGGCCCAAAAACTCCAAATGATGATTTAAAAAATAAAAAAGGGTTATAAGTTCCAACGATCATGTCCAAAGTTTATGTAGAGGAAGGTACGTATAAAATTGTTAAGAAATCGGCAAAATGAGATAATTAGAGTGCGAATATACGTGCACACATGCTCATTGTATATATAATACTAGCTGTGTTCCCGTCCTTCATACGGGTTGTTTATAAATGGTAGATTAACTAAAGCAAATAACAATCCACATTATTTTACAATATTAAAATTACATTTTACAGGTTTAATGTATAGTTAAATCAAAGTTAACAAAATATACTGGCAGATAGTTCGGGTACTGTTGCTAACTCGAGGAACTCTGTCGGGTAGTGAACGGCGTGTGGTTTGCGACTCCAAATCGGTACACGTAACACTTTGGATCTGCTTTTAGAAGTAAAAGAACTCAAGTATAAAAAAATCAAAAATATCGGGGAGGGGGGAGGGGGGCATAAATCTAAGTTGCCATTCAAGCAGGTTTTTATTTCCATTATGAGAGTTGCTATTCAAGTAGATTTTTATTTCTATAATGATAAACAGCTGTTTACAATATTTTAAGTTATAGATATAAACTATTAAGTCATCATCTGGTTCAATTTAAATAAATACTTTGTCCATAAGAATAACATAGGATCTTTGAAATCCCGTAGGTCAGTGTCCTAAGGTGATTTTCAAAAATCAAATTAACCTAAAACCTTCTAACGCACATATGGAACATAGAAACAAAGTTTCATCGAAATCAGTGCACCCGTTTCCCTGTGAAAAGCGAACAAAACGTGTCCAAAATCGCACGAGATCACGTTTTTGAGCGGCCACCATTATTTTTTTATAAGGCGCATGCCGGTTTAAAGTAACCTAAACCTTCTCACGCATGTATAGAACAAAGAAAAATGTTTCATCAATGTCAGTGCACCACGTTTTCCCGCGAAAAGCGAACAAAAACCCTTCCTTGAGCGTCACCGACAGACAGACAAACAGACAGACAGACAGACAGTAATTGAGATAAGACGCTTTTCTGCTTTTCTATGGTATGAAACGTAAAAATATGCAAAAATTTCATAATTCCAAGCAATGTACAGACAATTTCATTTATATAGATTTTTCAAACGAACCCCCAAAACTTGTTAAGTTGCTCATTTTACGAATATCTCACCGTGAGAACTCATGCTAATAGTTCACATTTTCTTCGGACATTCAATACGAAAATTAAAACTTTTTAACCTTTGTGTACATTCTTACATATAATTTAAGCGAGTTCTTTAAATGTTCAAAACTAGAACTCATGTAAGAACAAGTGTTAACGTTCATTTCAACTTTTGCTCTGCCATTCATCCACTTCAGTCTGTTAAGGCGAAAGAGTAATTGCCTGGTTTTACCAATAATACCAGACAGTAGCAAACACCGAAGAAACGTCTCGGAGAGTCAGAGAAAGAAGAGAGATGTAAGTGACACGTCACAGTTGAGTCACGGTCTGTGACGTCACCAAGGCCTTGAACGCGAGAGGCAAGGTACCGGGAAATCAGGCAAGCAGATGAAACAGCTCGCACACATGCCACACATGCTAGGGATAGGGAGTCGCGTTTCCGCGATATTTTAGTTCCAAGTGGCAATGCTCTGAAGGCACTCGGTCCAATTAGTTCGGTTTTGTTTCATCTAACATACAGTAATAGATTCCCGATTAGTTAAATTTATTGAATATTTTTTGTATCAAATAAAGAACGTTTATAAGGGAAGATATAAAAGTAGTAGAGAAAGGGGGATTGAAGCACTACGAGGGTGTATGAGGTGTATGAGGGTGAATGAAGATGTATGAGGACAAAGGTCAAAGATGTACGAGTGGTGTATGAGTGATGTATGAGGGCAAAGTACAAACTGTGCACACGATTTGCAAAAATGCTCATGAAAATATGTTTTTCATCATAGAATATTATTAAAACAGAACTTTTCCACTTAAGCAATTCATTTCTACTTAAAGTTATAACTCAATATAAACATACCAGCCCGAGAGCCTGTTATCCCCCCAACACACGCTGTTTGTTTGGTGCTGTGTGTGGAGTGCACGGTCAGAGGTTAACACTGATATCCCGCACAACGCCACGTGCCGATAATCAGTTTACCGATGACATAGGTAAATGTTACTGTTACCCATTGTTGCAGACAACGAAAAAATAAAAATTTGAACTTTCAATCTTTCTTGTTTAGCACAAAAATGTCAAACCTTAATTTAATTCATTTGTCAATATTTATAAGCTCTCCCTCGGGTGTCCATTCATCTATTAGACTGTCATTATTTTCAAAAGTACAATACGGCTGGTTAATATCTATTCCACCGATTTTCATCAGAGCTTCGAACACTAAATCACCGCTTCCAGATATTCTAACCGACTTAGGATCTTGTGCGTTCAATCGGGTCCCGTCAGTGACCCGAATAGAAGGCGTCCCGAAGAAACCAGTAAAAATAACCGTGTTAATGGAGAGTACTTAAAATGCTTACATGAAATTCATGAGCCGGCTGTATCCAAACCGATTAGTAAAGTTATAGTCGCTGACGGGACCCGATTCAACGCACAAGACTTTTCATTCAAGTGCGGTTAAAGGATTTCTCAAAAGTCCCTAGTACGGTTTGGCTTTATGAAGGTTTTGCCACTAATATATGTAGATAATGTTACAGTAACATTAGGAATACAATGCCTGATCCTTGATGAATTCCACCTTCAAGGTTTGATAATAACTGATTTTTCGCCATTGAATAGAGTTGAACTGATACTTCTGAAACAAGCGGAGAAATACAGGAAGAACATTTATATAATTTTATTTTAAACCAATGAAGAGATTGAATTTACTGTTAAAAAGCAACATAACTCGAAAACATTTTTATTTCGCTGTGATTTTAAATTTTTTAACTAAATAAAACTGTATAGCGAAACACGCACAAAACATTCCATTTGTGTAGGTGTTACTGTAAAAATAAGTAGTAGCTGGGCATTACAAGCATTGTCATTCTAATTAGATAATACATTACTTTTCAAAAAAATCAATTATTGCACTCTTTGATCAATTATTGCACTCTTTGAACCTGTTTCTTTGTTAAACCTTTTAAGTTGTCCACTTTTTTGAGTGATTTTACATCCCACACAGCTCCACTTGAGGTACCTTTGTCAGCGAATCTTGCTGATCTATCTAAACCCCAGATGGATTAAAGATAGGACTATTAAAATATTGTTAAACATTAATATATCTCCATAACCTAGACCATTGTTATGTTTCAGTTCGTGTGCGGGTTCGTGCTGCTGTGGACCCTCACCCTCATCTCCATGGACCGTCACCGTTGTATTGTGGTGCCTCCCTACGGCTGCCGCCTCACCCCTCGCCTCTCCACCCTCCTCATTGCCGGAGTCTGGTTAATATATCTACATAACCTAGACCATTGTTATGTTTCAGTTTGTGTGCGGGTTCGTGCTGCTGTGGACCCTCACCCTCATCTCCATGGACCGTCACCGTTGTATTGTGGTGCCTCCCTACCGCTCCCGTCTCACCCCCCGCCTCGCCACCCTCCTCACCGCCGGAGTCTGGTTAATATATCTCCATAACCTAGGCCATTGTTATGTTGCAGTTCGTGTGCGGGTTCGTGCTGCTGTGGACCCTCACCCTCATCTCCATGGACCGTCACCGTTGTATTGTGGTGCCTCCCTACCGCTCCCGTCTCACCCCCCACCTCGCCACCCTCCTCACCGCCGGAGTCTGGTTAATATATCTCCATAACCTAGGCCATTGTTATGTTTCAGTTCGTGTGCGGGTTCGTGCTGCTGTGGACCCTCACCCTCATCTCCATGGACCGTCACCGTTGTATTGTGGTGCCTCCCTACCGCTCCCGCCTCACCCCTCGCCACTCCACCCTCCTCACCGCCGGAGTCTGGTTAAAATATCTCCATAACCTAGGCCATTGTTATGTTTCAGTTCGTGTGCGGGTTCGTGCTGCTGTCGACCCTCACTCTCATCTCCATGGACCGTCACCGTTGTATTGTGGTGCCTCCCTACCGCTCCCGTCTCACCCCCCGCCTCGCCACCCTCCTCACCACCGGAGTCTGGTTAATATATCTCCATAACCTAGGCCATTGTTATGTTTCAGTTCATGTGCGGGTTCGTGCTGCTGTGGACCCTCACCCTCATCTCCATGGACCGTCACCGTTGTATTGTGGTGCTTCCCTACCACTCCCGTCTCACCCCCCGCCTCCCCACCCTCCTCACCGCCGGAGTCTGGTTAATATATCTCCATAACCTAGGCCATTGTTATGTTTCAGTTCATGTGCGGGTTCGTGCTGCTGTGGACCCTCACCCTCATCTCCATGGACCGTCACCGTTGTATTGTGGTGGCTCCCTACCGCTCCCGTCGCACCCCCCGCCTCACCACCTTCCTCACCGCCGGAGTCTGGTTAATATATCTCTATAACCTAGGCCATTGTTATGTTTCAGTTTGTGTGCGGGTTCGTGCTGCTGTGGACCCTCACCCTCATATCCATGGACCGTCACCGTTGTATTGTGGTGCCTCCCTACCGCTCCCGCCTCACCCCTCGCCTCTCCACCCTCCTCACCACCGGAGTCTGGTTAATATATCTCCATAACCTAGGACATTTTTATGTTTCAGTTCGTGTGCGGGTTCGTGCTGCTGTGGACCCTCACCCTCATCTCCATGGACCGTCACCGTTGTATTGTGGTGCCTCCCTACCGCTGCCGCCTCACCCCCCGCCACGCCATCCTCCTCACAAACGGAGTTTAGTTAATATATCTCCATAACCTAGACCATTGTTATGTTCCAGTCCGTGTGCGGGTTCGTGCTGCTGTGGACCCTCACCCTCATCTCCATGGACCGTCACCGTTGTATTGTGGTGCCTCCCTACCGCTCCCGCCTCACCCCTCGCCTCTCCACCCTCCTCACCGCCGGAGTCTGGTTAATATATCTCCATAACCTAGGCCATTGTTATGTTTTAGTTCGTGTGCGGGTTCGTGCTGCTGTGGACCCTCACCCTCATCTCCATGGACCGTAACTGTTGTATTGTGGAGCCTCCCTACCGCTCCCGCCTCACCCCTTGCCTCTCCACCCTCCTCACTGCCGGAGTCTGGTTAATATATCTCCATAACCTAGACCATTGTTATGTTTCAGTTCGTGTGCGGGTTCGTGCTGCTGTGGACCCTCACCCTCATCTCCATGGACCGTCACCGTTGTATTGTGGTGCCTCCCTACCGCTCCCGCCACACCCCTCGCCTCTCCACCCTCCTCACTGCCGGAGTCTGGTTAATATATCTCAATAACCTAGGCCATTGTTATGTTTCAGTTCGTGTGCGGGTTCGTGCTGCTGTGGACCCTCACCCTTATCTCCATGGACCGTCACCGTTGTATCGTGGTGCCTCCCTACCGCTCCCGCCTCACCCCTCGCCTCTCCACCCTCCTCACTGCCGGAGTCTGGTTAATATATCTCCATAAACTAGGCCATTGTTATGTTTCAGTTCGTGTGCGGGTTCGTGCTGCTGTGGACCCTCACCCTCATCTCCATGGACCGTCACCGTTGTATTGTCGTCTCTCCCTACCGCTCCCGCCTCACCCCTCGCCTCTCCAGCCTCCTCACTGCCGGAGTCTGGTTAATATACCTCCATAAACTAGGCCATTGTTATGTTTCAGTTCATGTGCGGGTTCGTGCTGCTGTGGACCCTCACCCTCATCTCCATGGACCGTCACCGTTGTATTGTGGTGCTTCCCTACCACTCCCGTCTTACCCCCCGCCTCCCCACCCTCTTCACCGCCGGAGTCTGGTTAATATATCTCCATAACCTAGGCCATTGTTATGTTTCAGTTCATGTGCGGGTTCGTGCTGCTGTGGACCCTCACCCTCATCTCCATGGACCGTCACCGTTGTATTGTGGTGCCTCCCTACCGCTCCCGTCTCACCCCCCCGCCTCACCACTCTCCTCACCGCCGGAGTCTGGTTAATATATCTCTATAACCTAGGCCATTGTTATGTTTCAGTTCGTGTGCGGGTTCGTGCTGCTGTGGACCCTCACCCTCATCTCCATGGACCGTCACCGTTGTATTTTGGTGCCTCCCTACCACTCCCGCCTCACCCCTCGCCTCTCCACCCTCCTCACCACCGGAGTCTGGTTAATATATCTCCATAACCTAGGACATTTTTATGTTTCAGTTCGTGTGCGGGTTCGTGCTGCTGTGGACCCTCACTCTCATCTCCATGGACCGTCACCGTTGTATTGTGGTGCCTCCCTACCACCGCTCCCGCCTCACCCCTCGCCTCTCCACCCTCCTCACTGCCGGAGTCTGGTTAATATATCTCCATAACCTAGGCCATTGTTAAGTTTCAGTTCGTGTACGGGTTCGTGCTGCTGTGGACCCTCACCCTCATCTCCATGGACCGTCACCGTTGTATTGTGGTGCCTCCCTACTGCTGCCGCCTCACCCCCCGCCTCGCCACCCTCCTCACCAACGGAGTCTAGTTAATATATCTCCATAACCTAGACCATTGTTATGTTCCAGTCCGTGCTGCTGTGGACCCTCACCCTCATCTCCATGGACCGTCACCGTTGTATTGTGGTGCCTCCCTACCGCTGCCGCCTCACCACCCGCCTCGCCACCCTCCTCACCAACGGAGTCTAGTTAATATATTTCCATAACCTAGGTCATTGTTATGTTCCAGTCCGTGTGCGGGTTCGTGCTGCTGTGGACCCTCACCCTCATCTCCATGGACCGTCACCGTTGTATTGTGGTGCCTCCCTACCGCTCCCGCCTCACCCCTCGCCTCTCCACCCTCCTCACCGCCGGAGTCTGGATAATATATCTCCATAACCTAGGCCATTCTTATGTTTCAGTTCGTGTGCGGGTTTGCGCTGCTGTGGACCCTCACCCTCATCTCCATGGACCGTCACCGATGTATTGTGGTGCCTCCCTACCGCTCCCGCCTCACCCCTCGCCTCTCCACCCTCCTCACTGCCGGAGTCTGGTTAATATATCTCCATAACCTAGACCATTGTTATGTTTCAGTTCGTGTGCGGGTTCGTGCTGCTGTCGACCCTCACCCTCATCTCCATGGACCGTCACCGTTGTATTGTGGTGCCTCCCCACCGCTCCCGCCACACCCCTCGCCTCTCCACCCTCCTCACTGCCGGAGTCTGGTTAATATATCTCCATAAACTAGGCCATTGTTATGTTTCAGTTCATGTGCGGGTTAGTGCTGCTGTGGACCCTCACCCTCATCTCCATGGACCGTCACCGTTGTATTGTGGTGCTTCCATACCGCTCCCGTCTCACCCCCCGCCTCCCCACCCTCCTCACCGCCGGAGTCTGGTTAATATATCTCCATAACCTAGGCCATTGTTATGTTTCAGTTCGTGTGCGGGTTCGTGCTGATGTGGACCCTCACCCTCATCTCCATGGACCGTCACCGTTGTATTGTGGTGCCTCCCTACCGCTCCCGCCTCACCCCCCGCCTTGCCACCCTCCTCACCGACGGAGTCTGGTTAATATATCTCCATAACTTAGGCCATTGTTATGTTTCAGTTCGTGTGAGGGTTCGTGCTGCTGTGGACCCTCACCCTCATCTCCATGGACCGTCACCGTTGTATTGTGGTGCCTCCCTACCGCTCCCGCCTCACCCCTTGCCTCTCCACCCTCCTCACCGCCGGATTCTGGTTAAAATATCTCCATAACCTAGGCCATTGTTATGTTTCAGTTCGTGTGCGGGTTCGTGCTGCTGTGGACCCTCACCCTCATCTCCATGGACCGTCACCGTTGTATTGTGGTGCCTCCCTACCGCTCCCGCCTCACCCCTTGCCTCTCCACCCTCCTCACCGCCGGATTCTGGTTAAAATATCTCCATAACCTAGGCCATTGTTATGTTACAGTTCGTGTGCGGGTTCGTGCTGCTGTGGACCCTCACCCTCATCTCCATGGACCGTCACCGTTGTATTGTGGTGCCTCCCTACCGCTGCCGCCTCACCCCCAACCTCACCACCTTCCTCACCAACGGAGTCTAGTTAATATTTCTCCATAACCTAGACCATTGTTATGTTCCAGTCCGTGTGCGGGTTCGTGCTGCTGTGGACCCTCACCCTCATCTCCATGGACCGTCACCGTTGTATTGTGGTGCCTCCCTACCGCTCCCGTCTCACCCCTCGCCTCTCCACCCACCTCAACCCCCGCCTCGCCACCCTCCTCACCGACGGAGTCTGGTTAATATATCTCCATAACCTAGACCATTGTTATGTTCCAGTCCGTGTGCGGGTTCGTGCTGCTGTGGACCCTCACCCTCATCTCCATGGACCATCACCGTTGTATTGTGGTGCCTCCCTACCACTCCCGCCTCACCCCTCGCCTCTCCACCCTCCTCACCGCCGGAGTCTGGTTAATATATATCCATAACCTAGGCCATTGTTATGTTTCAGTTCGTGTGCGGGTTCGTGCTGCTGTGGACCCTCACCCTCATCTCCATGGACCGTCACCGTTGTATTGTGGTGCCTCCCTACCGCTGCCGCCTCACCCCCAACCTCGCCACCCTCCTCACCAACGGAGTCTAGTTAATATATCTCCATAACCTAGACCATTGTTATGTTCCAACCCGTGTGCGGGTTCGTGCTGCTGTGGACCCTCACCCTCATCTCCATGGACCGTCACCGTTGTATTGTGGTGCCTCCCTACCGCTCCCGCCTCACCCCTCGCCTCTCCACCCTCCTCACCGCCGGAGTCTGGTTAATATATCTCCATAACCTAGGCCATTGTTTAGTTTCAGTTCGTGTGCGTGTTCGTGCTGCTGTGGACCCTCACCCTCATCTCCATGGACCATCACCGTTGTATTGTGGTGCCTCCCTACCGCTCCCGCCTCACCCCTCGCCTCTCCACCCTCCTCACCGCCGGAGTCTGGTTAATATATATCCATAACCTAGGCCATTGTTATGTTTCAGTTCGTGTGCGGGTTCGTGCTGCTGTGGACCCTCACCCTCATCTCCATGGACCGTCACCGTAGTATTGTGGTGCTTCCCTACCGCTCCCGTCTCACCCCCCGCCTCCCCACCCTCCTCACTGCCGGAGTCTGGTTAATATATCTACATAACCTAGGCCATTGTTATGTTTCAGTTCATGTGCGGGTTCGTGCTGCTGTGGACCCTCACCCTCATCTCCATGGACCGTCACCGTTGTATTGTGGTCTCTCCCTACCGCTCCCGCCTCACCCCTCGCCTCTCCACCCTCCTCACTGCCGGAGTCTGGTTAATATATCTCCATAACCTAGGCCATTGTTATGTTTCAGTTCGTGTGCAGGTTCGTGCTGCTGTGGACCCTCACCCTCATCTCCATGGACCGTCACCGTTGTATTGTGGTGCCTCCCTACCGCTCCCGTCTCACCCCCCGCCTCGCCACCCTTCTCACCGCCGGAGTCTGGTTAATATATCTCCATAACTTAGGCCATTGTTATGTTCCAGTTCGTGTGCGGGTTCGTGCTGCTGTGGACCCTCACCCTCATCTCCATGGACCGTCACCGTTGTATTGTGGTGCCTCCCTACCGCTCCTGCCTAACCCCCCGCCTCGCCACCCTCCTCACCGCCGGAGTCTGGGCCCTCGCCACCGTACTCTTTCTACCAGTTGCCTTCTGGTTCCGCAACGACGAATCTCTACAGATCTGCACCCTCGTCTTCCCGAGGTCAAACCTCGTCAACCTTTCACTGTGCTTCACCGTCCCTGTCATCTTCTTCGCCTGCATCCTTCCAATGTCGCTGTTGGTCTACCACTACCAGAGGATCTTCGACAAGCTCCTTAAGACGAGGAAGAGATGGGCGACTAATGCCAGCCTTGCACCGGCTGAATCGAGAGTCGATGTCTCCAGGTATAGACTCATTTTGTGTTTAAGTGGTAATGTTAAGATAAACATCCTGTATAATGAATCATTAGGGTAGTTACAGTTGTATTACTTGCCTCAATCTGCAAAATAATGCGTACATAATTTTTGTTTGTAATATTTGGCTTGCGGGTTATGCAAACAGTATGCGATAATGAGTAGGCCCACAATACGTTTCAACTAAACGATTCATATCGCGATAGCAACTATCAAAAATAGCGGCATTTTCCTACCTTCACGTGAATGATAAATTGCATGTTGACTATACGCTAATCGCGAGCGCTTTCAAACTGTTGTTACTTCATAAATTCCATCGTTGCTTATATGGGAGGTATGGGATAATTATTGTTTTTGAAATAAATCTCCTTAGGACATACGCTTTTTATGCCTAATGGTCTATCTATTTAATAAACACTGTGGGATTGCCGGATTAAGTTTATTTCCTTTTATAATCAGTATGAAATTAGGTCCAATGTACCTAAGAGTTGCTATTACTTTTTATTTCATTAGGGGTCATGAAACTATAAATGTTAAAGAACGTGATTGAGTTTTTTTTCAAATCTTATATATTAATACGCTAAGCTGATTTTTCTTACTCCTCCGTTATTTCTGAACTGATTTTAACGATTGAGGTACCAACATTTTCGTCCTGATTTGTAGTTGTGCAAAAAGGTTTTCATTTGTCAATATTTTTAATCTGAAGGGCACGGGCTGTCCTCAAAGTTCCGTTTTTTGACCAAAGATTAACATGGGGATAATTTTATTTGAATTGCAGCTGTTAATACATTATAGACATATGATTGGCAATACCAGATGTTACAGGTAAATAGTTTGTCACCTATGTAAATAAAATAAGTTTATTTTCTACAGCGCTTTGAGCAGTGAAATGTTGTGTGCAGCGGAGATATTTATTTTGCTGTTAAAATTTGTTTATCCTTCTGTCTGTTTATGAGCATCGCGTTTCACAGAAAAAAAACAGTACTGAAATAAATAAAACATTTGCCCATTTTCGTGTAGAGGAGGAATTTTGTCTGTTAGCGAATTTCCCCTAAGGAAGAAGCTATTACCGTAGTCGGCATGGTAAAACCTAGGCACGGGACCATGATAAATTTTCGTTTTGAGGTCCCCAGATGCCAAAAACACCATTCGTTCAATATTGTATATATGTATGTGTGTGTGTGTGTGTGTGTGTGTGTGTGTGTGTGTGTGTGTGTGTGTGTGTGTGTGTGTGTGTGTCCGTCCGTAGGCACGATGACTTTCATAAAAATGGTCCGATTTTGATTAAATTTGGTACAAACGTGTAAAGTAACATTTATGACTTTAAGTTCGAAAACCAGACAGATCTCTTTATCTGAAGTTGAATTTTAGGGGGATTTTTTACTCTAAAATTGGTTTTTTGAGTTTTTTATATATAATATTTTAAGAAAACTAATTTAAGTTTTCACCATTGGATTCGGCTTAAAAAAACATTTTGGTGTTTTGATCATTTCTCTACGTTAATTGGTTACCGAGATATTGAAAGTACTAAACACAGTACGTTGTACAGTGTTATTCTTATGGAGAATAAGAAAAACTTTACATCTCGCTTATTTATAAACGTCTCTGGACGAAACTTGGTATATGGCTTAATTTTGTTGTGGTCTATTGATAATTGCCCAAAAAACAATATTTTGCCGATGGTTCCCAATGGCAGCAAACCTGCGTACTCAGCGCCCATGTTATTCTTATGGATAAAAAGAAAATTTTATGCCTCACTTAATTATAAACATAAATTAATATAACTTGGTATGTAGCTTCACCTAGTTGAGTTACATTGATATTTGTATAAAAAGCCATAATTTGTGTTCCTTGTTGCAGCAAACCTGCGTACTCAGCCCCCATGTTATTCTTATAAAGAATAATTAACATTGTATACAGTACATGGCTTATTTACTAATGGATACGGCTGAAACTTGGTATGTGGCTTCACCTGGTTATGTAGATATTTCCATTAAAACCTAATATTTTCTGTTCCTTGTTGCAGCAAACCTGAGTACTCATTCCCCATGTTCTTCTTAAGGAGAAAAATTAAAATTTTATATATGGCTCACTTGGGAGTATGTCTCTATGAAACTCGGTAAAAGTGGCTATATATGGTATATAAATATATGCATTGGAAATTCCCTGAGTATGCAGGTTTGCATTGACGGGGGTATTTTAAATCATAGTACGGCATTAGGATTATTCCCCTTTGTCCGGCACTGCTATAAAGTAGATTTTATGGGTACAGGTTACTCAACCTTTCACTACAGAATACATTATATTTGTTCTAATGAGCATTTAGTCAGATAATTATCTTTTATCACAGAGCGGACTGAACGGAGTAAACACGTCTGCTTTACTACTCTACATTAGCATAATAAACCATATAAAATAACAGCACGGCAATGAAATACTGGATATGGAACACATAATCTCTTGCAACATGGTAAGCTAAGTTTATCTAGTATTCATTGTGATTACACAAATTTTATGAGTTTTTAACTCCACCATCAATAAGTCCAAAAAACTACAGGTGTTTTTGATCAGATATTTGGAAGAATATGGGTCCATCCCAAAAAGTTTATGAGCTTATTCCCGTTCCAATGAGGCTCGGCCTAACGACCTTCAACATGTCCATGGTAATCATATATTACTAGACCGATTGAGTAAATATTTTTTAGAAATACAGCAGGCAATGCACTATAATCAGAAGCAAGCCTATCAGACAAAAACAGACTTATCTCCTTCGCTGGCCTTTAACATTTGAATTTAATCATCACTGACGTTAGTAACATAGGTGTAATTCGGGGGTGGCATGGGGGGAGGTAGTTGCCCCCTCAATAATTTGGAGAACATATTATGATAATATATGAAAAGTCACAATAATCAAGATCACGACTATGTTTGCTCCTCCAATCAAAATACTGAAATTACATTTATGGTTAGTAGTTAACTGGACCGATTGCGCATACATTGCTAGGAGGATAGTTAGTACATCAGAATAAAACCTTTGCCTACTCCTGCTCCAAAAATGCTTTCCTGTATAGGGCTCTCCGAATATTGGAACTATCAAATTTAATAAATGTGTTCTAATCAGGCCTCATCCCTGGAAAAATATAGTTTTGTATAGACAATTATACGAAAAAACTAACATTGGGGTTATGGTTATGATTTGTAAGTAGAAACAAAAGAATCATAACAGCTGTTCAAAAGCAACCATTCAACTGTAAAAATAACACTCAATTGGTAAAGTCCCATGTGATTTTTGTGAGAATAATGATTAGAACCAATGTATACATGACTAGGTTATGTATAAATTACTAGAAATATTAAACATGGATATTGAATATAAAGCGGAAATGTCCAAAATGAAAAGAGAGCAAATAAGCAAAGCAAATATGCTCATCTTGGAGAGGAACCGTTAAGATAAGTACTCTAGGCTTTTTGAACAACTGCCTGGCTTTTCGAGCAAAGCTCGGTTCCAAGGTTCAACATGATGTAACCCACTTCTCAAACATAACATTGAACTGTGATTGCGAGCGAAGCCGCACCGGCTACTAGTAGATATTCTATGGAGACATATATTGTAATAATATAATATACATTATATTTATTATATGAACATCAAAGATCCCTACACCATACACAAAAAAAGGTTATTGATCTGAATGAACACTGAGCTCGATTTCGCTGCGCTTATTCGTTTTGTTTTCATGTAGAGCGATAATCACGTAATTTAGGCCTAACTATATTATCATTTCAAAGACTCGAGAAACAGACCCCTGAGGAAACGAAGGAATTACTTTATTAACTTCATATCTGCCCTAAGTGAAATAGCTACTAAAGTGTTAACTAAAGTCTGCGCGTGGTGCTTGTGCTGGCCATCACTGAGATAATGTTAACATTTATCACTTATTGAGTTTTCTGAGCTCTGCTGGTGTTCGCAGGAAGATCTCGCTGCAGCAGATAGTCACCCGGCGTCACGCAGCTCGTCCCTCACGCACCACGAGGAGCTGCGCCTCAACAAGCACGTGCGCGTGGTGATTGTGCTGGCCATCACTGAGATTATGTTAACATTTATCACTTATTGAGTTTTCTGAGCTCTGCTGGTGTTTGCAGTAAGATCTCGCTGCAGCAGATAGTGTACCCGGCGTCGCGCAGCTCGTCCCTCACGCACCACGAGGAGCTGCGGCTCAACAAGCACGGCGCGTGGTGCTTGTGCTGGCCATCACTGAGATTATGTTAACATTTATCACTTATTGAGTTTTTTGAGCTCTGCTGGTGTTTGTAGTAAGATCTCGCTGCAGCAGATAGTGTACCCGGCGTCGCACAGCTCATCCCTCACGCACTACAAGGAGCCGCGGCTCAACAAGCACGTGCGCTTGGTGCTTGTGCTGGCCATCACTGAGATAATGTTAACATTTATCACTTATTGAGTGTTCTGACCTCTGCTGGTGTTCACAGGAAGATCTCGCTGCAGCAGATAGTGTACCCGGCGTCGCGCAGCTCATCCCTCACGCACTACAAGGAGCCGCGGCTCAACAAGCACGGCGCGTGGTGCTTGTGCTGGCCATCACTGAGATAATGTTAACATTTATCACTTATTGAGTGTTCTGACCTCTGCTGGTGTTCACAGGAAGATCTCGCTGCAGCAGATAGTGTACCCGGCGTCGCGCAGCTCGTCCCTCACGCACCACGAGGAGCTGCGCCTCAACAAGCACGTGCGCGTAGTGCGTGTGCTGCTGCTCAACGTGTTGGTCGTCGTCAACATGTGGCTGCCCATCACTGTCATCATGTTCCTCATCTACGTGGACGGCCGGCGGCCCACCGAGAACACGGAATTCTTCCTGCGGTCCCACCACTTCGTCTGGGCGCTCATGGTGGCCTACTTCAACACCGTCGTCAACCCTCTCCTCTATGGCCTTCTCTCGGAAAACTTCCGGGCGTGTTTCTCTCGCCTCTGGTTCACGTCCAGGAGACGGAGACACGCCTGCAGAACTCTGGCTCAAGACAACTCGAGGGTGCAGAGAACGCCGAGTTGCGGCAAGAGCGTGGATGTGAGTCAGACCAGTGACAAGAGACCACGGCCCTTTGATCACCTGAGCTGCAGCGACAACACCGCCGATCGCCCCAGGCCGGCCCCTGGCAGCAGGCACCCCGGCAGCGCCGCCTCCGTCACCGACCTGCCCACGAAGGGCGAAGTCCTCATCACCTGACAGGAGTCCTTGCCCTTCATCGACGACGATTGTGATGAAACTTGTTCCTGAGACTTATGTAAACCTTCACCAGGGTAAATGCGATCTCACTGTGATAATTTATTGAACTATAAAAGACTAATGAACTAGAAATTACTGTATGCCGAGCTAATTGCAAACAGTTTATAATATAATGTATGTTATTTAGATTTAATGTTATATTACCGAATGATAATGCATTGAACTTTTTTAGAAACTCGTGAAACGCGTGCAATTAACTAATGAATTTGCCTTAAGAATAAAGTTTAAGTCCAATGAAACTGTTTAGCCTAACATTTCGGATCAAATAATAATAAAAATTAATTTTTGGAGATTATGTCAAAGTGTTAATATTATGATGCCGATTAATTAGTTTTTATAACGTGTTTTACGCTTCCGCAATTATTAGTACCTTTACTATAAAACTAGTTAGAATTTAGTACAGTTGATGACAGACGTAAAGGCACAGTTCCCCAGGTAGAGCATCCCGTCCTAATCTTTTGTTAACAAAACAGCGCTTTTGTAGGGAGCAGCTACCTGGCATGGCCGGCATCCCCCTTCTCTTCCAAGAAATGCCATGTCCTACTAGAATTTGTAATACATTGATCCATTAGGCCTAAATCAAAAAATTATAGCTAATTTTTTCTGTCTATAGTAGACGAATAATACAAAATTTGAATCACAGTTCTACGATGACCCGTTATCGACATAACATGTTACCAAGTTATATTGCGGGGCATATCAGGAAAATCTAAAACCTGTTATGTCGATAACGGGACATCGTAGAACTGTGATTCAAATTTTGTCTTATTCGTCTACTATAGACGGAAAAGAGGAGTCATAATTTTTTGCTGTAGGTCTCATGGATCAATTTATTCCAAATTCTAGTAGGACATGGAATTTCTTGGAAGAGAAGGGGGATGCCGGCCGCGCCAGGTTGGCCGGTCACCACCGAGATCGTCATGTCCGAGTTCGTCACATCTATGAAAATCAATGAGCCGTACTAATTAGGGTCGGCTGTCTACCTGCCCCGCCGGGTATGTCATGCCTCCTCCGCCCGAACAGGAACAACTTATCCTAGTCACAGATCACAAGAGAACGGTCAAATACAGTTCTGAATCTTTACGCTCAAAGTTTACTGATGTTGGTTCTTCATGTAGCTAAAAATTATACAAACTAACTCGTGACAAAATTGAAGTCATACGACTACATATTGCACTGAAAGGATGAATTAGGCCGATTGATGTTTGTTCGTGAGTCCGAAAAACAGCCATAGTACAAAAGGATTCGTGTTACAAAATTGAAAAGTGTCATACAAAAGGATATCGCACTGAAAGGGGTGCATTCATTATATTATACTAGGATAACAAGATTATTTTAAGAAACTTATTCGTATTTTTAAGCCAAGGGCTTGGTATTCGTACGGATAAAATAAATACAATAGTACAGCTGTCAGTTTAAATTTACCAAAGTTGTAGTAGTTTTGATATGATATTTTCGCAATTACTTACTTTAAAATATGTTAAATACCTTCTTACAATTTAAGAATTTAATAAATATAACAACCAAATCCTATCATGGATAAAAGTTTAATTGAACTTATATTTTTTAACACTTAATATTGCTCGGCGAAATGTACGGGCTAGTTGTAATTTTCAGCTACATGAATAACCAACATCAGTAAACTCTGAGCGTAAAGATTCAGAACGGTATTTGACCGTTCTCTTGTGATCTGTGACTAGGATAAGTTGTTCCCGTTAGGGCGGAGGAGGCATGACATACCCGGCGGGGCAGGTAGACGGCCGACCCTAATTAGTACGGCTCATTGATTTTCGTAGATGTGACGAACTCGGACATGACGATCTCGGTGGACACGGGTTGGCCGCTAACCGCCGCTCCCTACAAAAGTGCTTTTGTCAACAAAAGATTAGGACGAGATGCTCTACCTGGGGAACTGTGCCTTTACTCTGGCATCAACTGATGAGATGATATGGATACTCTAACGACTCTTTATTTGAAAGTATAACCTTTTAAAGAATTATCAGTAATGTATAATTGTCCTTGAATTTCCGGGTGTCCCAAAAATAACGTATATACCATGACAGTGTATTTTAATAACACACATGTAGAACATTTATTTAATTACAAGTGGCACACGTAACCAAGTATTATAGGATATAATCTTTGATAGTGAACTTTAAAATTGGTCCCTAAATTGGCAAACATAAAAAATAGGCAGTCTTGCTGCTATTCCACTCCGACCGCACTCGATGACGCATTTCAGCACTAATGATACGAAGGCATGCTAATTCCCAATCTTATTCCTTGAAGACTTATAAACTAAACATTAACGTTTTAAGTTCTGAGCATCGAAGGTTCGTGGTCTGGTCTTAAAATTGAAAGAAACTTCACTAATATTGCTATCTCATGACCCTGTTTTAAATTATCTAAATGTTACATAAAATATTATATTTAATCTATAATAAGTTCCGCTTTCTTTGGGATACTTGGGATATTTATTTCTCCTCTGTTATACAAACATCTGGGCCATTGGCCAACGTCAATAAAACACAAATTATTAAAATATTGTAACGATTATTTTTTATGTGTTGTACTATGAAGCAGTTAACATATCAACTGTATTTTTGTAAATACCTATAACCATATTTAAACCAGGTTTTCTTTTATTCAATTTTGGAAATCAGTGAGGAATTAGAAAACTTACTATGTTCATTAATTATAATCAACTAAGCTTTCTAGTTGTATTGTTCAGTGTTGAGGTAAAGTAGTTATGATATTGCATAAGTTCAATGCCAACTCAGTTTAGGATAAACCAAAGCTATGTTTAACCCCTTAATACTTTTAGAGTATTATTTCACTCTACAAACAGAGAAGCCCTGACCAAGTTATCACGTTTATGAAAATATCAAGTAGACAAGTTTCAAACAAAGTTTTGCGCACATTGATGGGTTGTTTGGCCAACCATGCGGTTGCTGCAATCCTGGTTTCCGGCGAGAAACCACCGACCGTATCCGACAGACACACAGAATCGCAGAAATAGAAAACCACGTTATTTCTAAGAGAGTGGCAAATAGGAAATGTTGCTCATATCTAGATTGATGTTTAGTACTAAAGTAGTACAAAGGTTATGTTTAGGCAAGATAAATTATAATTTGTTGTCTTCCTAAATAATAATTTGCATACTTTGAAAAATTATCCACAATTGTAGTGTTTAGTTATTATTATGTATCTTCGATATTTTAAGTAATTTATAGTAAATATAATTTTTATATTTTGTATGATGTGCCCTCTGAATTAGTTAGCAAATATAATATTTATATTTTATACCTAAAAATTTTGTTATCGAATATAGTTTGTTTGTATATTTTTAGAAACAATGTAATAATAAAGTATATAAAATACACCTTTCTTTTATTTAGTCAAGGTTTTATTTCAAAAATAGCATCCCATTCCATACTATACTATATGTAAGCCAAGAAAATTAGGGTAAAAAATTTGAAATGATGTTCATTAATTATCTTAAACTTTGTTAGAACAATACATACAAATTTTCTTTTACAAAGTTCCATCCAATACGTTTTAAATTTATTAATACAAATAAGTTTAAAGTTTAAGTCATAAATAATAGCTGTAGAATAGCTGGAAGTTATGTTGGAAATTAATAGCGTGCATTCGTCATCCAATTCTGACAAAATTTAGACAGCATGTTGTTCTTGGTTAACTTGCCATAAATACAAGAACAATAGCTTAACTGACTGATACGCGTAGAAATTGTTACTATAACACTGATTTTTCATTTTTATTCTTATATTTGTATTAATTCAAGCACAGGTTTTATCATTCAAATCAGCTTGAAACTACACATTCTATTTATACGATAACTGGTTAAAAAAATACATATTTGATAAACACAGTACGTTGTATGACCTCCTTCCCCCTCTTCATCTATTGCCAATGACTTAAGTTGCTTAATATGAGTTTTGACTGTAGCACACAATTTAAATATATGTTTAATTGACTCTGGTCTTAACAATTTCTTGATTCCCTATTAAAGTAACACTATTATACAACGTACTGCATTTTGCAGGTGCTTCATTTTTCTTCAGAATCACTCGAGACAAAAACATAATTAAATATAGTGAAATGTTAGTTTTTGTAAGCTCTATACATTATGAAGGCAAGGGAACAAACATGTTTAAAAACCAAATTTTTAAAAGAAAAACACATACAAATACTCCATAGATCACAAAATGATGCACGATGACTTAGAGCGTCACAAATGGAAACGCTGGCGAGGAGGAAGGTGAGTTATTATTGCCGTGCAAATAGCCTACCCAAAACTTTGATTTTACTTTTTTTGCAAGTAATTCTAAATTTGTTTTGTAAAACCAAACGATGGTGGTATAAGACATGCACATATATTTTTATAGGTATCGTTTGCTCAAAATTATCCACTTTTTTGAAGATTATTATTTTGTTTATAGATTAAACTTTCTAGTCGTGTGCAATCAAGAGGGTAAATGTTCTCATTTTTTTTGTATCAGTTTTACTGGTAACAGTAAGCCGCCGGTACTATGCTATGTAGGGAAAATATCAGTACACTGCCATATTAGGTACTATAGCGCTGCTTCGCAGGCTATAATTTTTCTTGTGGGTTATAAGAAGTGGTCATAAAATAAAAATAAAAGAAATTAATAAACTCTTCTTGTATTTATTTAAATAAACAAATTAAAAGTCTTTCTTCTCAAATAAATCAGTTCAAAATTCAAAATAAAATTAAACTTGGTTTTCCTTATCACTTCTGTCTTTCAAAATAAAACATTAACTGTTCGATCCTTTTTTAATATTACTGGACTTTAATTTTAAATCTTCCTTTGAAGATTAATCCAAGAAACAATGAAAGGATGAAACCATGAAAAGATGAAACCATGAAAAGATGAAACGCTTCGAACCCTTCAAACTGAAGAGATTCACGTTTCGTTGGGCGACGTACGACACACACACAAGACCAATGGTCAACGTAAAATGCCGTAGCCTCCCAGCGATCGTGAATATATACCCTTGGCTAAGAAACTTCCAGAACCCGCCCACGCCGGCCGTCACGTGACCCAGCTCCGGTTCAATCCAGCCAAGGAAGAATTTAAATCATTGTCTCCAACTCTCTTTCTTACAAACCCGAACAAGAAATCGCGATCTTGCCTTGACTTGCAAAACCAAGTAGCACCAGCAATACTTATTTGCAAATGCCAGCAATTATTCACAAAACATCTTTTATATTTTTATACATTAATTATTTTAATACATAAAAAATAGTAAATTTAATTATATATAGCGTTTCAATTACATTTGGGACGCTATAGTACATTATTTTAAACTAATAAAAACCGATACGAAACAGAATACCCCCGTCGCAGCAAACCTGCATACTTAGCGAATTTCCAATGCATGCATACGTTTCTCACTACCACATAAAGCCACTCACCAAGTTTGTTAACAATACATGAATAAATAAGTGATGTATAGCATTTTATTTATTCTCCATAAGAATAACATTAGGGCTGAGTACGCAGGTTTGCTGCAATGAGAAATTAAAGAAATGTGTTTTTAAGTAATTATAAATATAACTGAACCAGGTGAATTTACATTCCAAGTTTTATTAGTTTATGTTCATAATTAAGGGAGATATAAAACTTTATTTATTCTCCACAAGGAAAACATTATGGCTGAGTATGCAGGTTTGCTGCTACGGGGATAATAAACAAAAAATAAATTTGTTGTGCAAATATCAATATACCAGTACCAGGTGAAGCCACATACTAAGTTTCATCAATATACGTTCATAAATAATTGAGATATCAAATTTTAATTATTCTCCATAAGGATATCATTGGAAAACGTACTGTGTTTAGCACTTTGAATATCTCGGCAACGGTTGGACGTAGAATCACAATTACACAGTAAAAAAATCACCAAAATTATTGTTTTTAATAAATAAACTGATTAATAAAAGCAAATGTGAAGTTTACAGTAAAATTAACTGAGGAAAAGCTAAAAACCATTTTCCGATAAGATTAACATGGGAGATTTTATGAACACGGTTTTTGGATTTTATCCGAAACCACTCAGCCTAGGTTACTGACTCAAAATACTATATTATTTGTTTTTTAAGCTCTATAAAATGGTCAACCAAACAATAATTGTGTGTTTTAAAAATGTTAAAATGAAAAATGAAAAACATTTTTGGAAAATTTTGAAACCCCATAAACCCCCCTTCCCATGGTCCGATTTTTCTGGTTTTTGAACTTAAAAGTCATGAATGTCACTTTACACATTTGAGCTAAATTTAATCGATTTTGGACGTTTTAGCGAATTTCCCCTATAGGGAAGAAGCTATTACCGTAGGTCTCATGGTAAGACTTAAGCCCGAGACCATGATAACTTTTTGTTTTGTGGTCTCCAGATGCCAAAAACACCATTTGTTCAAATTTGTATATATGTATATATATGTGTATATATGTATATATATATATGTGTGTGTGTGTGTGTGTGTGTGTGTCCGTAAGCACGATAACTCTCGTAAAAAAGGTCCGATCTTAATTAAATTTGGTACAAATATGAAAAGTACCATTTATTTGAACGAGTTGGAAAACCAGAAATATTGCACCATCCGAAGGGGGATTTCGAGGGGGGGGGTTAATCAAATTTTATTTTTACAATTGAATTAAGCCTAAAAAACAAATAATTAGGTATATTGATCATTGCTCTACGTCAATTGGTTACTTAGATATTGAAAGTTCTAAACACAGTACGTTGTCTTATGTTATTATTATGCAGAAAAAGAAAAATTGTATATATAACGCTTATTTACTGACGAAACTTGTTATATGGCTTCATATGGTTGTGGTTTATTGTTGTTTGCAAAAAAAAACAATTATTTGCCTTTGGTTCCCGTAGCAGCACACCTAGGTAGTTGGTCCCCATGTTATTCTTATGGAAAATAATTAAAATGTTATATATCGATTATTTATGAATGTATATGGATTACACTTGGTATGCGACTTCACTAAGATGAGTTCTATTAATGTTTGCATAAAACCCCATTATTTTGTGTTCCTTGTTGCAGCAAACCTGCGTACTCATCCCCAATGTTATTCTTATGGAGAATAATTAATATTTCAAATATCGCTTGTTTGTGAATATATTTCTTATGAATCCTGTTAAGCGTTTTGATGTGTTATGATATATATATATATATATATATATATATATATATATATATATTCATTGGAAATTCGCTGAGTATGCAGGTTTGATGCGACACCGGGGTAATTTTAGTTATAATGTGAAGTATACCTTAAATAGTTCATCATTGAAGTCTCATGATTGACAATATTACTGATAACATTATATAAACCTTTCCTATACTGCTCAGCAGTGTTTGTTGATGCATCTCCTCTATAGTAATTTTACGAGTTATTCAGGACTAGTCGTGTGGCCCTGTTTTTATATTTTCTGTATAAACTCACGATAAAGTAAGTTGGATTGTGTTATGTGTGGTGATAGCGTCGAACCTCGGGCCCCTGGCGGTGTTATCTTATCCAGTGACCTTGACATGACCGCTTATCACCTATAACATTAGACCCTGCTTATAAAGTTATATCCAGTAATATTTTAACTGCTAACAACATGCTATTTTTAACTGTGCATATTCTATAGTTATTATTTATGTCTTAAACCTTAAACACATTTGTATTAATAAATTTAAAACTTATTGGATGGAACTTTGTAAAAGAAAATTTGTATGTATTGTTCTAATACAGTTTAAGATAATTAATGGTATGATACACTTAAAGTATGAACAATCATTTGTGTGTGTCTTTATAGGAAATCAACAACTGTAACCATATATTTTTGGAATCTTAGAATCTTTAAGAATATATGGTTATTCTGTGTCTGTAAAACGCTGAAAAGCTATGCTGATATGCTACAATTATGCTGCTTAGTTCACAGCCTGAATCGTGGGCTTAGGTTTAATATATGAACTAACCAAATATATGCCTTTTTGAGTACAAAACTGAGTTGTTGTTGAAAGTATAGCTTAACCAGTCTTGTCTCCCAAATTCTATGATCAAGAATTGATTTATTTCAGATTGAGCCTTCTTTTAGCGAATTTCCCCTACAGGGAAGAAGCTATTCCCGTAGGTGGCATGGTAAGACATAGACTCGGGACCATTATAACTTTTCGTTTTGACGCCCCCAGATGCCAAACACCAAATTCGTTCAAATTCATATATATATGTATATATATGAATATACATATATATATATATATATATATATATGTGTGTGTGTGTGTGTGTGTGTGTGTGTGTGTGTGTGTGTGTGAGACGATAACTTTCGTAAAAATGGTCCGATCTTGATGAAATTTGGTATAAACGTGTAAGGCAGCTTCTATTTTTATCAGTTTGAGAAACATACAGGTCGCTCTACTTTAAGGGGGCACCCCAAAAATGGGTTTTTTGAACTTTTTACATATAATTATTTTAAACAAAATTTTGGTTTACACTATTAAATTCAGCTTAAAATAAACGGTATCAGAAAACTAACACATTCTTTCTCCCTTTTAGCCCAACTTTAATGAATACATTATTTTTTATTTACTAAATATAGAATACAAAGCATGGTCAGATGAACCGTAAATCTTGTAAACAAGTTGTTTTCAAAAATATCCACCCTCATCCCTCTTTAGGAGGCACTACATAATCCATGGTTACACAAGTGGTTTTAAGAGGGTAAATACCCCCTATTCCCCCCCTCAGGGATACTAAGGGGCAACATATTTCGAATTTCCTCTGTTGGTCAATGCTAACTGGACAAGCATATCAAATTTGAACGAAATTTATCAATAAATTAGAGAGAAATAGTAATTTTTGTAACCCCATAAGAATAACCTTGGACAACGTACTGCGTTTACCGCCAAATGAAAATTTAAATTTTCTCCGCAACCAGTAATCGTAGAATAGTAATTCAAAATACTAAATTATTTAGTTTTTTGAGCTCTTTTTTTTGGTGAATAGTAATATTTTTTATATTTTTTTATAAAAATCCATAAAATTGAATTTTTGATATTTTAAATCTTGTAATTTCTGAACCCCAATTTTTACAGAAATGAAGGTGGTGTCATTTTGTTGGAAAACTGAAGTTGTGCAAACGAATAAAGTTCAATCAAAATCGTTAGAGCCGTTTTTGAGAAATCTAGATTTTTCATATTTTTGGCGGTTTTTAGGGGATAATTACACTTAAAAATAAAAAAATATAAAATATAAAAAAAACCTGGAGATATCGTGGATTAGTACCTAGATACCAAATTTTATAAAAATCGGACCATTGGTTAGGGCTCTAGCTCTGTACACATCCATACAGACAGATAGACAGACGGACACACAGACAACACCTAAAATCACTTTTTTGGGTTCAGGGAGCACCAAAACGAATATTTACACTAACAACTGAAATTCGAAAATTTTGACGAAAACAATATTTTCTCCATAATGTATAAGGGGGAGAAAGTAAAAACAAACAATTTGGTATTTTGTTCATCGCTCTACCGAGATATTGAGAGTGCTAAACACCGTACTTTGCCCAATGTTAATCTTATGGAGAATAAGTAAAATTGTATATCTCGCTAATTAGTGAACATATATTAATGAAACTTGGTATGTGGCTTTATATGGTTGGGTTTTAATGCTATTTGCATCCAAAACTCATTTTTTGTGGTCCCCATGGCAGCAACCTGCGTACTCAGCATTTATAATGTTATTCTTATGGAGAATAATAAACATGTGATATCTTGCTTGTTTATGAACATAAATTGATAAAACTTGGTAAGTTGCTTCATCTGGAGGTGATCCATTGGTATTTGAATAGAAACCAGATTTTGTGGTCCTTTATGCAGCAAACCTGCATACTCAGGCCTAATATTTTTCTTATGGGGAATAAATAAAATGTCATATCTCGCTTATTTATTAACATGCTTTGATTAAAGTTGTTAAGTAGCTTCATGACTTAGTGAAGGTCCATTTGAAATTCGCTGAGTATGCAGGTTTGCTGCAGCGGGGGTATTTTCTTAAACTACCATGGACTTCGTGAATAAAAGAACACCTTGTCGGACGCGGCAATATTTGATATTATCATATATTTAGAGACAACATTTTTATTTTACTATCATAAACAGTAAACAGTTTGTTTAAACCTTATGAAAATTATCAATTAATTGTAAATAACATGTTCATGATTAAGAAATCCAACTCTAAAAATTAAATCTTTCGTAACCGCGGCGCAGACTTATTGGAGCCTGCACATCTACGATGTGCTGTGGTTATACAGCAGTGTTCAGCGGGTTGCTGCGCATCAATTCTAGGAGCTCATGTTTTTTCACAGATAAACATTTTTTGTGGTTTTATCCTTCAATATCAAAATGTCAATACGCGATGTGAAGTGACACGGATTTATAATACAAATTGCTAAAAAACAAGCTCTATGCATTACCTTTGGATTACACATGTTATAATACTACACAGTATATATAAAACTGATAAACGAGTTCGCACGCAGCACGCTGACGTGAGGAAAGTGAATTTCCACATAAAAACTTGTAAAACTCAAAATAAGTGTAAAAATATACATTTGTCCAATTTTTATTGAAATCTGAAAACATTGATGTTTTGGCTGTTCTGATACTCCTGGTTTCATTTACTTGCAAAGCTGGGAATACAATTTTGCGTATTATAAGGTTAGGAGAAGGTCTAGATAGGTTTTAAAGTAGGCGTGAGGTTGCTGGGGATGATAAAAGTACTCTAACAAAGGAATAACAGGTTTTTCTAGTGTAAAACCCCCATAAGACATCGTACTGTGTTTGGTCGATACACATCTTCTTTAATAACTTGGTAAATATTTATGCTAGAATGACGAGAGAGGGCTTAAAACTTTCGCCTCTCTAATTCCCATCTTTTTACATGCATTGATTTTACATCTGGGGCTTTTATGACCATTTTTGGGTCCAAAAACTCGTAATTTTAAAGATTAATCCCAAAAAAAGGGTTTAGATTTTTCCGATTGTTTTGAACTTGTCCAACTGATTACAGAAAGAAACGTCCCTACCAAATTTGAAGTAAATCGGACAAGAAATGTGACCACTAGAGTGCAAACACACACACACACACACACACACACACACACACACACACACACACACACACACATATATATATATATATATATATATATATATATATATATATATTAAATTTTGAAAAAACCCCAAAACGTGTTCAGGGGGTCACGTTAGGAACTTCTATGGTGGTCCCGGGCTTAAGTTTCACCGTGCGGGTCATGCTAATAGTTCACTTTCCAAAGGAAATTCACTAATAAATACTTTGTATTTTCTTGTGATTAGTAACCCATTGTATAGTAAGTATCAAATAGTATGTCCAAATAACTATAGTCCGTTCAAAATCTAGAAATTGGACACACATATATTATAATTGAAATATAGGTTTACATACCTTCAGTAACTTTCATCAATTCCAGTAGTTTCAGGACTATAGTTCCATCATCAGGGACTTGCAGCATTCTTCTGTAGTAGGCAAATATTTGTCAAAAATTTAAAAATTGTATTAAATCAAACATTAAATTGTTGTCAAATATTTTTCTACGACAGAAGAATGTCATTTTTGCAATTCCTTGATGATGGAATAAGATTTATAAAACATGTCTAGGAATAATCTACTTGAATTTAACTGCAGACTGAAGTTGTGAAAACCTATATTTAAATTTGCATGTAACAGTTCTGGAGGCATTCAACAATTAATAAATATTTACTATCCAAATAAGAAACTGGGTTTTTTTCTGGAAATATACTGAGACAACTATATGACAAATCATTTTAGGGAACCGTAATCCTAATTAGAATATAATGTCGAAAACAGAATTATAATTTCGGGTATCAAATTTCTATAACTTGATTTTAATTCCTAAAATTATAATCGCTAACATTTTAGGTTTATCTTAAAGCAGCACTTTCAAATCAAAAGGATTAAACATCCCCTTTATGAATGGTGTAGATGAATGGAATAGTTTGTAAACAAAAGGATATAGAGTGATCATCACAATATTTATGAAAAGAGACTAGTGAATTTTTTGCAAGATTTTAATACAACAACTTGACTAATTTCAATGCTTATCCGTAAGGGGAAACTAATTTAATGAAGCAGAATTCCTGTTTAGAACTCTAACTTTCAACAAATTCACTTTATTTGTTGCAAAGTTCAGCTGAAATCTCAATCAAAGTCAATGTGGCAGGTGGAGGGGATTTGACGCGTGAACCCGACGAGTAAATGCACAATTCTTTTTCTGCTTCGATTTCTAATTATTCATTTAAGTACTTCTACTTAGAGATTAAATACCAAATAGACATTTTGAGTATTCTGGTGTTTTGTGTTCCATTTACAGTTTACATCAAAAATATTATTGATAACATTATAGTCTTTGTAGCTTAACAATATTATGTTTTTAAAAGTGTAATTACTTATTACAGTACAGTTAACAATATAATACAACATCTTTTATAGTGCTGTGAGTTGTAGTTTACTGAATCTTGTTTAATTGTAACAACAGGTATCATGGTACTCGAGAAATCGTTTTTGCCTTTCATTAATATAAAATATTAACTTTTAACAGTTAAGATACAAATTTACATTTTAGCATTAACATAAATCTATTACACTAGCTGTTCCCGTAGACTTCGCCCCGCAAATAATCTTAATAATATAAAAACTGTCAGTTGTGTGTGCAGCATTATCCCGTGGAATTACTAAGATACAAGATAAGCTGTTTGTATTTTCATCAGCTCAAACTTAAAGTGAATAACACATAAGAATAACACAGGATTGGAACTTTGACTCCCCGTGGGAATTTAGTGACTTCCCCTATGGGAATTTCTTAAAACCCTTTCTTAGGGAGCACCTAAGACCCAAGAGGAAGGTATGTTCCAAATTTAATTGCAATACGTTGTGTGATTTTTGAGATTTCGTGATGAGTGAGTGAGTGAGTGAGTGAGTAAGTGAGTGAGTGAGTGAGTCAGTCAGTCAGTCAGTGATATTTTGATTTTATATATTAAGATTAACTGCTTATAATTTGTGAAGAAAAATATATTTTCCCTCAGAAAAACTTTGAAATATGCCTCAAAAGATACCTTTGGCCATCCATCGGAACGGCCCCGTTTAGCATAAAAATGTTGGTGGAGCAATTACAACCAGCAACCAGTTCGCACTCCTGTCTGAATATCAAACCGATCTGACCATCGTGGATTTGTTGATGTCAACATGTTGCTGGTCTGCGGACCCTATTACACGTTCTACAACATGTTGATATGGATTTTTTGGTGAGTGCAATACACCATTCGTAGCTTGCTTTCGTCCTAGATCCGCACTCGCCATTTGTATAACTGAGTTGGTGATCTATTACTAGCAATCCAAGTATACCAAAGAATCACTAACTACTTTGCCTTACAGATTATGATTGTTCCCGATTACTGAGTTTTATTTTATTTAGCTTTGTTGCAGCCGCACAAACTGAATTTTAATTTTTGTTCATTAAAAGCTAAAATACAAGTTGAACTATGGGAAATAAAAATAAAAATATGCCAGCCGACCCGTTGTAGCTTCCCTCGTATGCAAGGTGCCTGTTAGAGCAATCGTAAATGTTAAGATTTTTCCAAATTCTTACATAGATGTTTTCCTATTGAAATATTGACCATGCCAATGATAATCTCTGGGGATACTCTGTTCCCGTCCGTGCTGCAGCATCTGAAACATTGTCTGGCATCAGTGGATTATGCTTCACTTCTCTATAATAGTGAGTTCTCTAGTCAAAATATCAAGCAAATGTTAAACAGAGGTGACTCGTCTCGTCATATTGCAATATTTTAAGTACCCACAAGATGTATATGCAAATTGAATATCTCACGTACGGTACGGCGACAGTAACGAGGGACGATGTCATTATATCGTTCGTTCTACATTCCAGCAAAATTTTGGAGTCCCAACCCCAACAGTATCCGCCAGTGACGCTAGCAGCTTGACAGTGCCCGTGCTGCTACCTAGCGGTCTTCTTTAGCACTGATATCACAATGGGATTACGATGGATCACAAATAATGGGAATAACCCCAAGTCAAATTCCCTAGTGCATTTTTTTGAGCAAATTAAACAGGATAAATAAATACGTCTTACAACCCTAGTATATTTACATTTATACTATACTTACATCAGTACACTGAAAGAAATATTATAGTAATCCAAACAATATTGCATAGTAAATGCAATTCTGGTAGTTTTTACAAGATTTATATTAATTTACACAATAGTTATGGTAATGTCCTACCATCGCGTCTGTCAAAACTACAATAATATTCTTGCTAAATTATTTACAATGAGGCTGGTAATTGCATCAACATATTATTGTTGCTAATACATCATAACGATAGTAGTATAGTAAGTAGAAATGCTTAGCGAGAATATTCTGTTATATTATACCAGATTCTGTTTTTGACTACACAACAATGTCTCAAAGTGGAAATGAGTCGTCACCGGCCTGCCCTGAAGCGTGAATGCACCGAGACAAGCAATAGTGGCTAGTTTATCGTGTGATCGGTATCGGAATGTGTTATACTGCAATATGTATGTGTTAAGTGTCTCACTGTCTCAGTAATGTTTTAATAAAATGAAGAATCAACCTAAGGATTAACTGAAGATGTGGCTGTAGCCACAAAACATGCAATGGCATAACCTCAAAAAGTATATTGAACAGGTATAGTGTTATCCAGTAAAGTATTATCAAGTAAAATCCAGCAGTTTCAACATGAATTCAGAATCTTATTTAGGCTTTCAATAGCCTAGGTTGGATATTAACAAGGTAAAAGTAACAAAGAGACTGAGATTAAGTTACTAAGCCTTAAATAATCACAATAATCAAAAATATGATTAAAGCAAAGCGAACGGTGGTCTATTAACCCCATTCTTCTGCAGCTTTCATGTAACCAATTTTATGTAACTGAGTTTGGTTAGTTTTCAGGTTATGTTCGTTAAACTGTAGGGTTGTACGTAACCACTCCACTGTAGTAACCACAAAAACAACTTATTGTAGAAATAAAAAAGGTATTGTCATAGCTACTATACATTCTGAGAGGAGAGTCAACCGAACTTATAGCTGCAGCAATAACTTATTGTAAAAGTAAAAATAAGAGTTATTGTTATAAATACTATAAACTCTAGTAACGATTCTCATAATGTATAGTATTATTGACAATAATTATTGCTCTGACAGCAAGATGTATTGCTTGGGCTCCAATTTCATTATTGTAATATTTGCAATAAAATATTGACAATAACAGGATTGTAGCTGCTACCAAACACATTGCTGGGACCATATTTACAATAATTTATTTGTCCACATACCATATTCTGGTTCATATAACAATAATCTTTTTTCAGTGTACGATATCTCACCATCAGTAGATTCTCTGATTGGGCCTAATGATGACCGGTGTAACTGGTTTAAATCGATCGCCTTGTACCATCTTTTGTGTATATTTTACCGTCTTATGTAAGTACAGTACAGTATAAGTGTAAATATACTTTATAGTGTTGTAAGACGTATTTATTTATCCTGTTTAGTTGTAACAACACGAATCATGCTAATAAAGAAATTATAACCAAATTACGAGTAGTGCTTTTTAATTTGATGCCTTTAAGAAATTGGTTTTAGTTGCTAGAATTCATGGAATTTGGTTCTGAAATCAATAAATGGCCGCCATTTTTAAATTTGATAAGTTTGAGAAAAAATAAAGTTTGAGTTTGTTATTGGTATATTTTATAACAACAAACTTAAGTCTATACCAAGTTTCATAAAAATATCTCCAAGGGTTTTTGAATTATTGATTATTTTCAAAACAAAACAAAATGACGGATTACGACTGAACTAAGCCCAAATCGAAAAAAAACATTGTAAAGTTCGGGTCTCAGTGCTATCTGGTGAGCGTATGCTCTGGAATGACTTTTCGCCTCTAGTACCGTTAGAGGCGTATGCTTTGGAATGGCTTAGTACCGTTAGTGTTACAGTCTACTTTTTTCAACAGGAAGAATGAAATCACTTATTTAAATTTAAAACATTTGTTTTGGTTGATGTCTACTCTTATTTACGAGACATTTCAGTTCAGTAGTTTCTCGCCTTTCCCAGGTACCAACCGAACTGAACGTGAACCGAGTTGTACAGTGCGTTGCATGAGTGAAAAACCAGCCCGCGCATTGGGTGGGGAGGGAGCGATGAAGAGGGGGGAGTGGGAGTGGAAGGCTGCACGCTACTAGCCTCGCTGCATACATTTGTCAGCTGGTATTGTTACTTGCGCGCCACACCGCGGCGGCGGGCGGTATATCTATATCTACTTCATTATAATATTCAAACGTACTAAACTATACTAATCTAAACTGAACTAAGATTCAAAATTAATTGATGGAGATTAATGTTTTTGGGACGGCACGTAAAGACTTGCATCTACTGCGAACAGTCAGCTGAGTGAGCCCAGTCGCCGTGCTGCTGTCTGGCGGCGAATGCGCACTAGACTCCTTTGCTACCGCGCATCTGTCCCGTTGGTTTTTCACCCGTGCAAGTCCAGTACAATACATTTTCGACTTGTTTTTGTTTGTAGAGTCCGGTTCAGCATAGCACGCTACGCTAATAGATCTAACAAGCTATCATAACAAAACCATAACATAAACATAAAAATATAAATGAAAATGTTATAAAACAACAACAATTTATAACAATAGCAAATTTATAAATAAATACAATGTTATAGACTATAAAGAACAACAACAAACAATTCAGGAACAGAACCAAAATACTCATCGACAAACAAAATTTACATTTTCCCCCCTTTTTTCCTCTCTACTACGGTTAGATTTTAATTACATTGTTCTGCTTTGCGCTTTTGACTTTCATTTTGAATCATGGATTGCCTTCATTTAAAATATCGTTACCAAAATGTGCTATGATTTTATCAAATATTATTTTACCACGTCAACAAAATTGTGTTTTACAAAATCTCTTCTAAAGGTACCTATTTCAATTGTTACAAATTGTGATGCACGAGTGTTAACTCTAAACTCCTTCAAAGTATAATTACTAAAAACATATAAGCTAGTCAGTAAATATAACTGATTGATTGTGAGTTAATTGTTTTCTGAAAACAAATATAACATTCTTTCTGTTTTTTTTGGCGAATTTTCCCGCTGGGAAGAAGCTATTACCGTAGTCGGCATGGTAAGACCTAGGCCCGGGACCATGATAACTTTTCGTTTTGAGGTCCCCAGAAGCCAAAAACACTATTCGTTCAAAACTGTATATATGTATATATGTGTGTCCGTGGGTGCGATAAATCTCGCAAAAATGGTCCGATTTTGATTAGATTTGGTACAAACATGTAAAGCAAAATTTATGACTTTAAGTTCGAAAACCAGCCAGATCGCTCTATCCAAAGGGGTATTTTGGGGGGGGTTTACCCCAAAAATGAGTTTTTTGGGTTTTTACATATAATATTTTAGTCAATCAAATTTTTCACCATTGGATGCGTCTTAAAAATACGAACAATTCGGTGTTTTTATCATTTCTCTACGTCAATTGGTTACAGAGATATTGAAAGTGCTAAGCACAGTACGTTGTCTAATGTTATTCTTATGGAGAATAAGAAAAATTGTATATCTCGCTTATTTATCAACTTATCCTGACAAAACTTGGTATATTGCTTTATATTGTTGTGGTCTATTGATATTTGCACAAAACGCAATTTTTTTGCCGATAGTTCCGTAGCAGCAAACCTGCGTACTCAGCCCCCATGTTATTCTTATGGAGAATAAGAAAAAGGTTATCTCCCTTAATTATCAACATAAATTAATGAAACTTGGTATGTGGCTTTACCTAGTTGATTTATATTGATATTTGTATAAAAACCCATTATTTCTTCCTTGTTTCAGCAAACCTGCATACTCAGCCGCCATGTTATTCTTGTGGAGAAAAATTAAAAATGTGATAAATAATTTATTTATGAATGTATATATTGATGAAACTTGGTATGTGGCATTGATACATGTATATGCATTAGAAATTCGCTGAGTACGCAGGTTTGCTGCTACGGAGATATTTTTTATTATTATTTTTTTTATTTACAAAATTGTTCTAATTACAAATGTTTGGATCATTATAATAGGTTTTAAAACGGTTGTGAAAGTCCAACCATAATGAATAATTCCAACCAGTTTCTCATGTAATACAAAGCAAAGTTAATTTTTTTAGTTTGGCCGCAAAATATTTTACATGTTTATTCCATTTTAAGTGACTTTCAATGTAAACTCCTACATACTTCACACATTCAGTTACCCCAATATTTAAACAGGAGCATTCGTACAAACACTGGTGATTATGACACACTAAACTACATTTTTTGTGAGATCTTCCCTATTAGAGGAAGAGCTAGAAAAGGTAGTCTAATAAATTTAAATTTAAGAATCAAGAATTTTTATTTGTCATGTAACTAACAACAAGTAGCATTGACAATGGTCTGTTGTTACAAATAAAAAATGTAAAAATACAGGATAAACTAATACATAACAATAAAAACAAAACAGTTAACAACTAAACATTACTTTTGTCAGTTAAAAACTCCTGGACACTGTAGTACTCTTTAGATCTATTTAAAGCTATTTAAATAGATCGGTTTTAGAGCTATTTAAACAAAACACAATAGGTGTTTTTAGCGATCTATAGCTTAAATTGCTAATAAAACAATGTTTAAAAGGTTAAAGCTGTTTTAACGCTTTTTTACATAGAAGCGTTATCATACAGAAGTGTCATATATACTATTGAATGATATGTATATATATTATCTTGATATTATTAGCTTGACACTTCTGTATGATAACGCTTCTATGTAAACAAACGTTAAAACAGCTTAAACCTTTTAAACATCCCCATTGAAATGCACTAGTATACGGCACTGCCTATACTGTTGGCAATGTAACTTCTGCAAATGCGGAGCAACAATAAATAGGTAGCAATCGCAATAATATCTATATATATATATAATCTTAATGTTATCAATATATATATATATATATTGATAACATTGCGATTGCTACCTGTACCTATTGTTGCTCCGCATTTGCAGAAGGTTCATTACCAACAGTTTAGGCAGTGCCGTGCATTTCAATGGGGAACAAGTAAATCATTGTTTGGCGATGGCCGATTAAACTGGTTCTTGGAATTTGATTCCCAAACCGCACGGATCTCTCACCCCATCTCTCTCCCTTACCTCATCTTCTGTGAGTCACCTCCTCCGCCGCGATGGCATGTTCCACTCGCGTTGGGGTATCATAAAACTAGGAAACCAATCAAGCGGAACTAATGATATGCTCCGTGGCATGTCACCCTACACCCAGGTTGCCGGGTAATCGGGCGGAAGATGGAATGTAAACAAACAATAAACGCTAAGGTTCCATAATTCCCTCGAAACGTATGAACCACAGAGAAACCAGGTGTTTCATACTTGAAAGTTTTCATAGCAAGTAAAAAGTCGTGCCCGTCTTCCCACCCGAACATTTTCATATTTCTAAACTCCCTGAAGGAGGCCCAGATAGATACATTGGTATGAATACCGCTAAAACCAGAGGACCTAAGCGACGAAGGAAGAACATCCTTGTGCAACTACAGTTCGTTGATAGGAAAATTTAGCAGCAAAAAACGGAAAAATGGATTTATTAAATATCCTTGCCTTGTTTGTGAAGGAGGGCTGATTGCAAATACGTAAGGCAAATGTGGCTGTTTCAATATTAAAGTCTATGTTTAAAAAATACTGGTTGTATATTAAAATGATTTGATGTTTTATTCATTAATTAAGTCCTATTAAGTCCTTCTGATTTTACATAGTGATAATCACAATAAGTTTGTTTCTTCCAAAGTAGAGGTTAATTTGCAATATATAAAATATAAAAGTCAAGATGACCCGATAATGAAGGAAGAAACTAAAGTAAGGGTTGTACGAAAATCGCGCCCAGTGAAAATAGCGCCCACTGAGGAATGTGTGTAAATCGCGCCCGGTCTAAAAATTGACTACCCCTCGAGACATACCTGTCCCATGAGTCACACCTCCGCACCGGTGTCCTGTGAATCGCGCCCAGTAAAAATCGCGCCCAAGTGTAAATCGCGCCCAGCACAGTCTCTACCTGGGGTATTTCTGGCTAAAACGGAATTCCTAAATAAAAACTATTTATGTACAAGTTAAATAAATAAACTGATTCCCATCACACTTTGTTCAGGCTGTGGACTCGCTAAATGACAAAAGTAATCTTTCGACATTTAGGCGTGTTTAAAATCAGCTTAAAAGCATCGTCAGCTGAAGCACACAAACCGAACTGTAGTAAAGTTACTGCAATAATAAGGTTTGTGGAGAGAAATCTGGAGGGGGTTGGTAAGAAGGAATTCCCAAAGCATTGTTCAGATGTCATACTCTGGGGTAGGCTGAAACCGAAGGGCCAAACATTGGAATGCAAAACTACGCCTCAGCTGGTGCGGAGGTGTGACTCATGGGACAGGTATGTCTCGAGGGGTAGTCAATTTTTAGACCGGGCGCGATTTGCACACACTCCTCAGTGGGCGCTATTTTCACATATTTTAGGTGTCGTGGAACTTTGTCTTGACCCTTGTAAGTTTCTTTCTTCGTCGAAGGAATTCCGTTTTAGCCAGAAATACCACAGGTAGAGACTGTGCTGGGCGCGATTTACACTTGGGCGCGATTTTCACTGGGCGCGATTTACAGGACACCAAAGTAAGTCTATTCATTTGAACTATGAATGAGTAGTGTTCACCATTATTCGCCCACTGGGGCAATTTCTCAGAAATATTTCCGATAAAAGGAAGGGCGCACTGGCGCTTTGACGGTGAGTTCACAGCGGTCACGGTTGGCGATATAGACGCGAAAAAATCTAAATAAAAGACCTTGCAAACAATTTTAAAGTCCTTATAACGCATGAAAAGGGTGTAGGGAGTGGAATACGTAATTATAGCACATATTTTGTATAAAACAAAAACAACACTAAATTACTTATTGAAAAAAGAATATTGTTGAGATGTTTGCACACACTTAGTAGATTAATCACTATCACTGATGTCGGTTTCTGAATCTTCTGACCTTAATTCTACAGATTTGGGTTCTTCTGGAACCTGTAGCAAACTCAGTACAGTTGAGGGTAGTTTGCTAGCCCTTTTTCGATGTTTAATTCTATAGCTACTAATTAATGGGTCGGATGACACAAGCAGCATGTGCAACAAGTCCTCCATCGTCTTCTTCCGCGAGCATTTTCTTGTGTTGAACTGCCTAAAATATTTGGTATCTTTGTTCCTTGCCTCGTGGGCCTCTTCCGACAGTTGGCCAATTGATAGGATTGAGTAGGCTATTATTTGGCCACCATAAACCAAAATGTTGTGAACTGTTTGAGGCATGTAGTATCAGTTGTAGAGTAATACATACTAGTGGAAGTAAAAAGGGGCTTATGCAACCTAAATGTCGGAGGGCAATGTCGAAGGGCGAGTCACGTGACCTGGATTAAATTCGCAAACCTAACCTAAGCCGTGTTTTACATTCTAAACGAGCGTTTTCATTGCTGTTTTTTAACTATAAAAGCTTTATATTAAAAAAAAACGAGTTCGCATGCAGCACGCTGACGTGAGGGAAGTGAATTTCCACATAAAAAACTATAAAAACTCAAAATCAGTTAAAAACATACAATTATTCCAATTTTTATTCAAATCTGAAAATATTGATTTTTTGGCTGTTCTGATACTCCTGGTTCTATTTACCTGCAATGCTGGGAATACAATTTTGCGCATTGTAAGGTTAGGAGAAGGTCCAGTCAGGCTTTAAAGTAGGTGTGAGGTTGTTGGTGATGATAAAAGTACACCAAAAAATGATTAACAGGCTTTTCTAATGTAAAACCCCCATAAGACAACGTACTGTGTTTGGTCAATACACATTTCCTGTAATAACTCGGTAATATATGCTAGAATGACGAGAGAGGGCTTAAAAGTTTCGCCACACTAATGCCCATCTCTTTACATTCGTTAATTTCACATCAGGGGCTTTTCTGACCATTTTTGGGTACAAAAACTCGAAATTTGAAAGATTAATCCCCAAAATTGGGGTTTAGAGTTTTCCAATTGTTTTGCCCAACAAACTTGTCCAACTGATTATAGAAAGGAACTTCCCTACCAAATTTGAAGTAAATCAGACAAAAAATGCGACCACTAGAGTGCCTGCACACACATATATATATATATATATATATATGCACATATATATATATATATATATATATATATATATATATATATATATATATACATATATATACAATTTTGAACGAACCCCCAAAACGTGTTCAGGGGGTCACGTTAGGAACTTCTATGGTGGTCCCGGGCTTAAGTTTCACCGTGCGGGTCATGCTAATAGTTCACTTTCCATAGGAAATTCACTAATAAATGCAAAAACAATATTTAAGTAAATATTCCGTTTGAAATGCAATTGTTGTGTTAAAAATCAATAAACATTGGCTGACTCATAGCGTCTGCTCGTCTGAGGAGTGTTATCTCACGGTTGGAGGTCAATGTCGCGGTGATATCAATCCCATTGTTTGTGGTAATGTTTACAATCCAACCTCTTGCAAATTTAATATCATATTTCGTCTTATCATTTGGTAAATTTATTTTCCGTTGTATATTACAAACAGAGGCATTTCAGACTGTAAAAGCGCCTTTATATTATTTGATGTCATCCGTTCATTCCAGCTTTCAGGTAACTGAAACTTGATACTATCACATTTAACAAGCACACGCTAACCGAAAGGTGTAAAAACCCGTTCAATATCTTTCACCAAATATTTTTTCCCATGTTCTAATTCATATAGGTACGAAACCCACCACACTATGCTTCAACTACCCAGTTTCATATAGGTACGAAACCCACCCCACTATGCTTCAACTACCCAGTTTCATATAGGTACGAAACCCACCCCACTATGCTTCAACTACCCAGTTTCATATAGGTACGAAACCCACCCCACTATGCTTCAACTACCCAGTTTCATATAGGTACGAAACCCACCCCATTATGCTTCAACTACCCAGTTTCAACTACTCCATTTAAAATTATTTTTACTATACAATGTATGTTATTTTGATTTTCTTATGGGATATTACATGGATTGGATAAAAGGACTGTTATACAATATTAGGAGTAGTGTAATAATAATTACTATGTTATCACATATTAGGTATCTTATAATACAAATGTTATACACTACAGAAGAATGTCATCCAGACGATCATTACTGACGTGCTTTATGACGTGCGTCTGGACGAAATTCTCGCTAATCACGTCCAAACGATTAATACTAACGTGCGTAAAATGTGTCGTCAACGTGCGTCTGATGATGGTAACGTGCGTCGTCGATGGTTGGTATTCCGTGACGCTCGGTCGCACGCAATATTGCAAATATCCCAACACATGTGGTTTACACTTCAAAAAATAAATTTAATAATGAGTTTGTTAAAAGATTACACTAAACGCAACACTTGTTATCCGCCGAGGTTATAAGTTCAACTGTCTCCACCTTCGATGGGAGCCATTACATAGACGTGAGAATTTGACTCATATAAATAGGAAAAAAATACTTTTATTCTGTAAATTCCAAGTCAAACCTCTTAATTAGCTAAGATTATGTGATTTCCCATGTAAAAATCAAATTATGTACTGTAAAATCCAAGTTAAACCTTATAATTTGTGGCCTACAACGATCGCGGTTACCGAGCGTCTGATGATGGTGACGTGCGTCGTCGATGTCAGTATTGCGTGCCCCGACCTCGGCATTTTGGTCATAGGCGACAGATCGCCACCTCGTAAAATTTAAAATGTCTTACTTATAGAAATATCATTGCCGTCTAGTCGCCACCACGACAGATCGCCACCTTTTTTCTCGGAGGTGGCGATCTGTCGGGTACGCTAGCGACAGATCGCCACCTCGCACGGCCGCGTCAAGTCGCCACCCCGACAGATCGCCACCCTGACAGATCGTCACCCCGACTGATCGCCACCTCCTTCATAGAAACAGCAACTAGACGGGGACAATAAACGACTATCCACCACTGTTATCAGTTGAAAATATTATGATTTATAAACATTTATTTGAATCCCTAGGCTGCCAAACAAATATCATTACATAATTGATTTTTGGGGCTACTTGAAAAAACCTTGAACGAACATAAATTCACTCACAGATTTACACCACAGCATTGACTATAATAGTTGATGGACATAAAGAACGAGAGTCAGTCAACTGATGTTGCCAGCTTGTAGGTGACTTTGTTGGTTTAAACGCTGCTTTTGTTGCAAATCATTTTGTTATATATAACAACTCCACAACTAAATTTTGATACTTAGCGTCTTGAGACCTAGTAATTTCCTTGTCAACAAAGCTTTATTTCCTACTTCCCCGCCTCACAAAAACTGAACTCTAATGAGTGTACATATTGTCTGCAAAGGCGAAGGATAAAATTATCCTCAAGCATACTATTATAAAAAAATAAACTAATCGTGGTATAAGAACAACAAAATAAACTACCAACGAGTTTCATGGCAGTTGTTGCACGCTTAAACAGTTTTAACACCAAACAAATATTATAACATAACGAGCGCAGAGATAAAGTACAGTTTGATATACAAATAAAGTAATATTAAACAAATAATTGAATCTCTGTTGTGTAGTCTAGGATTTTAAATATTTACATTGAATCATATTTTGCACTACGTGCATAAGTTAGGCATAAGCCGTTCAGTATTTTCCTCTTACACTTCCTCCTAAATATCAAGTATACGAAAGGTGCGAAAGGATTTTTCAATAATTATGGTTAAAATTCTAGCTTTAGTGAACTCTCAAAAAACTATTTTTGAGAGTTCACCTTAGAATATGTTGAACCTTTGATGTGATACCTTTGATGTTGTTTGGGAAAGGAATATTGTTCAACTAAAGCCTAACACAAAAGTACAACATTTATAAACTTATTTTTCATTGTTTAATAAGTTGTTCTGAATGTTGTACATACAAATGTAATGTCCGAATGTAATGTACTTTTCAGTCAGTCGATACTATATTACTTATAAAAAAAAAGTAAAAGTACAATTAATCTGTAATTAACATTTATAAAATGAAAAATAAAAACGTGAAGAAATGCTTCAAACTCATGAGAAAATCATGAAAGCAGTACTTTATAAAAGTGTTACTGTATTTATAATACGACACAGGTATTCCAAACAAAATAATCAAATGCAGGTTAGTAATCGCATTCTTCATCCATATGAAGAGTGTTTGGTAAACAAATAATTCTTTCAGTCAATCTGCTATTTTAAAAATTGTGCATACTCCAATATTGAAGCAAACAGAGAGTAATTGTATAAATATGTCTATGTTATAGTTACATTTAATTTATTAAATCACATGGCTTGTAGGCTGAAAATCAAAATAAACAAAATTAATTAGGTAATTAAAAAATTAAGAACAGCACTTAATTTTGTAGATAACCAATTACATATTTCCGGGCTCCTAGCATGGGTTATGATTCCTATGTAAGCGTGCAAGACTAGAATTCTGTTCGACCAAAATTTGTTTTGCTCAACTATATATTATATATATTTTTACAGCGTTAAAAAGAAAATATGCCTAAGCATTTATATGGGTCAGGTAGTTAAATATAAAACTTGAATTACAAACTCTTAGGAATATCATAATTACGCCATGTTAGGATTCTAGATTCATGGAATAATGTGGAAAATGTAAATAACACAATACGAATAAAATAAAGTCGATTGCTTTAAAGTTGCAGTTTTGCTGACAAGGCCTATAGTCGGCCGCACCATAGTCCATATAGAGCCATCGGCCCGTTGGTAATCTGGTCTATTCAGTCCCCTCCTCGCCACCGGCCCTAAATTATCGCCGCTTGGCTGAACGCGTGACTCACTAAGTGCACAGTACAGTAGGAATATGTAATATGTCTTATTTTTAGAAAATAAGGAAAACGAATGTTATATTTAGAATCGTGACAAAACCCTGATAAATTTGATATCAAACTTCACGAAATTCGGACAATTTTTAGATCTACTTTGATTATGCCAATATGTTAGTAGAAATTAACTTTTACAGCTATGTCAGGCTCATGACCCGTTTTTTAAGGCAAGATGACAATTTATTTATTACATTCAAGTCTAGCTTGTGACCCGTTCATAAAGAAATAACTTAATTGTTAAATAAGGAACATAATTATTCGTTTGTATATTTTACTTTGCCTATTTAATTAAACCAGTTGTTTTATCTATGATTTCCATCACACTTTTCCAGGCTGTAGACTGGCTAAATATTTGAAACATTTACAAATATCTAGGCGTGTTTAGAATCTTTTTTTGTATTTTTTTATTTTTACGGGGACTTAGTACTTTTATGTGTAAACTAACTTTAAGACTGTAGAGAAGCTTTTACAAAAACTTACGTAAATAATAAATAAGTCTTAGTTAATAAATCAAACAAAACTGTAAATTGTATAGGTGTTGCTGTAAAAAGGCCAAAGGCAAATCGGGATCATCATTTATCATCTGGGTCACCTTCTTCGCTGTGGGCGGTACATTTTGCCTGTACAAACTGTGAACTTTTCTCCTGATTCAAGTTTTTTCAAAATCACTGTACTTTTTCATTCTAGTACACTGCCCCACTGGCCTTGGCCTTTTTTCCCCGGAGTAACTAATGGGCCTTTTTCAAATTCTTGTCTTATTTTTTCTATTGTACCTCTTCCTGCACCAAGCAAAACCCCAACCCTCTCGGCAACTTCTCGCTTGGTCATGTCTGAATTTTCTTGGCGTAAAACTCCATATATATGTAAAATGATCCGACGTTCACCACTACTAAATGAAGATTTACTTCGCTTCACAATATACTTGTGAGGAGATAATAACTGCTGCTCTGCCATGACTATAAAGCTATCCACAACAGTAACCAACTCCAACTGACCAATGTCCCATGCAGGGACGTAAAGGAAAACTAAAGTCTATTTAAACCCAGGAGTAGGCTGAACCAGTCGGCCGTACTAATACCCTCACCCCTTGGGTCTATTGTGTGAGATAGGGTATGGGAACGCGTCGCGTCGTCGGCCTTTGTCAGTGAGTCATTGCTGCTGGTCCCAGTGTCAATATGCAAACTTTTTAAATTGAAATAAAAACTTAAAACAAAATACATCTCGCGCTGTGTTTTGATCGCCTGATTATTTTGATACCAAATATGAAGGAAATCGGTTAATTTTGGGGAAGACAAAGTAAATAATTAAATCGTATAAGTGTTTTTCAAATAGTGTTTAATGGTCATAAATACGTCAATAAATTTACTTTGTATGAACGATACCTCACCTAAAACCATGTCTTTCAAGAGTATACATTTACTTTGATTAAATTATTGATAAGTTTGATAACAACCACTTAATTACTACTGTACACAATTAATGTACGTACGTGTAATATTTTGTTATGCCTTTGTGACGTATATTTTGTAAGTTAGTTATAGAATCAGTCATTTAATCAAAATAAATTTACTGACGTATTTATGGTTTAAATAGACTAAATAACACCAGAATAAAGTCCAAACAATTTAACCGCATAACAAACACTGTTACTCATCGTCAAATAACAAATCACCGATTTTGAGAAATATCGTCATCTTTACAGGGATGACACGGCCGCGTGCCGTTTGTTTGTTTGTTTTGACAAACTGTGAGTCACTCTTCAAAAGTATTATCGAGCGATATCTATAACTTCACTAAGTTTTGAGGGTATTAGGCCTACCCTGTATTTTTTCATTGTGTTAATGTCTGAACTAAACGTTTTTAGTAACGTGCAGTCCTTAAAAATATGTTCTAGTAATCAAGGGGTTTGTTTAGTTCTTAAATTAATAAAGTGTGTTAAACTTTAATATTTTGTATTTCCGAATTATTTTATTTACTTTAGTTATAAGTAACTGTCTGCAAATAAAATGCAAAAACGAGATAATTTTCAAGGGAGAGAGAGAGAGAGGGAAAACGTCTAGAATTCCATGTTGCTATGCAACCAGACCAAATCTAGGAACCCTATTGGTCAGAGATTTTAAAATATCGAAAAGTACTGTACCTCGAGACAGTCGCAATTTCGTCTCCGCTTGTTTAAGACAGCTACTGCTATTTTGAAAAAACCGCTCTTTGTTTAGTTTCATTCCCTAAAGTATGTCATAAAGTTGTAAACTCTTTAAACTTTATTAATTTGTATTCTAAAATAAACTCTTAATTTATTGAATCAATTAAAAGTGTTCTTATCCCAGTGTTTTGCAGACTTTATAGTGTCTTCTCCGAGACCTTCTTGTGCGCGATCAAGAAATCGCCTTCAAACCGCGCTGCCGCGAATGGACTTTATTATTGGCCACCAAGGAACTGTTAATGCGATTTGCGATACCTCAAGATTCGCGGGTGCAAGATCCCAATACAGATAGTGAACTTCCCGCTGTTAAAATTACCGAAGAGCCCGGGGTCCATGTAGGACGCCACGCCAACGCCGCGCCGCACTCTCATGGCGGCTTCTTGGACATTCCTCTAATTATCGGGTGAGTGATCCCTTAAAACTGTTATTTGTTAATTCAGTGCAACATATGAACTGTTAATTTTTCAGGACCTTCATCCATTGCTTATTTATTCATTAATTGCAATTCTCGAGTCCTTTATATCACAGGCCGCGCTTTTAACAAAATGGCGGCCACGCCTTTTTGTAGGGAAATTTATTAAAAAATAATAAATTCCCACTGCACCCAACATTTGGTCCTTCGAGCCGGATCGTTTGAAATAGTCCTGTGGAACTTTTATAAACTCTGTTTTTACCGACTTTATCTTTTGCAGTTCGTATACATTGTGTTTTTATGCCCGACGCCATCTTAGTGTCACTTTACCATGGCCATCTCTTCTTCGTTGGCCAAAGGCGTCCCTTGGTCACGTGAGTCATGTGACATCCCCCTTCCATACGCTTTGCGCTCTGGGACGCAAACAGCTGATCTTGAATCTAAATGCAACGCGCAGTGACCCAGAGCGGATGTCGTCACTATCTTTCCCTCTCTATCAGATTGCAATAGATGTAAACATTACTCAGCTGAATTGATGTATCGTGGAATCTAACGGTCTGCATCCGTTCTGTCAAACAACAGTGAACTCTGATTTTTAAAACTTTGTTTTGTAAATGATGTTCTTTTAACTACATGGCATACTGTATTGTTGTTTTGTCTTTGATAATTAATAGAAAGTGATTGTAAATAAGATTAATTTAAATTTAATATATTTCTAAACAATTTTTGTTTAGTGTTATTCTGGCGTGTTTTCTTTAATAATTAGGCCATTATAATCAGAGCTTTGCTATACCCTCGGCGGTTTTTATGTGATTATATAATTTTCTGACAATAGTTAGTTATTAACTGTGTGGTAAAATATCATGATTCAAACTCTTGTTTACTTTGCCTTTTGTGAAGGCCTCAAAATAATCTCTTATATTTAAATAAAACTTTAGACTAATTTGTATTGTTGTCTATTGCGACTCTTGATTTATTTATGAGATATTTCTATTCCTATAGTAGCAACAATCTCAAGAAATAAACTTAGTCTCTTGGCCTCATGCCTAAATAGGTATTGTTTTTAATTGTATTTTTGACATACCGTGCGCATTGCTGACGTTTGATCATTATTTAATTACAGAACATTTGTCGTACTTTGTGTAGGCTTAATATATACATGAATTTACTAGATATTTGTTTGTTGACGAATCAATTTAATTCTCAACATTATCTTTTACTTTATTATGTCTCATTAACTAATTGAAATACTTATTCACTATATTTATATAACTAGCGCTCACCATTATTGTCCACTACATAATGCCTCTCTTATTTTTAGCGTTAGATAAGGGCATTTTCTAGATTTTTCCATCTATTGTCTCTTTGTAATTACTTTGAAGTGAGCACTCTAATTTTATCTCTGACTGTTAAGATAATTTTTATTCGCCATGGCACCTAAAGAGTTTAAGTACGAAACGTACCGAAAATCAACTGATCTGATTGTATCTCGATTTACTAAACTCGAGGAATCTGTTAAAAAAATAGCAACTGGCGATACACCGCTGACTCCTGTACAAATAAGGCAACTTAATACTATTTTTGCCGAGCTCAGAAAGAAACGGGCAGATTTCGAAGCTAATTTCAACCGCATTCTTGAAAGTGAAGCTGAGGAAGCTATTGAGGCCACTTTGTCAACTGACGTAGACGCAATTAATGACTTATATGTCCGCATATCTAGTGTTATCGAGGTAGCCATCACTCCTGACCCTACGTCTACGACACCCCATTCCTCGGTCAGCGATGGTTCTCCTAGCCTTCTTCCAACATCAGTTACTGTTGGCGTAAAACTACCTAAACTTAACCTCCAGACTTTCGATGGAACTCCGCTAAAATAGATTTCCTTTGTAAACTTGTTTGACATAACTGTGCATAAAAATGCCAGTATTTCTAACGTAGCTAAATTTCAGTATTTACTCAGTGTACTTTCGGGCGAACCTCTCAACTTGATCAAGTCTCTCAATTTAACTGCCCCTAACTATGTGATAGCCTATAACTTACTGAGGGAACGTTACCGCAATATACGCCGCTTAACTACTCTTCATTTGAATCATATTTTAGATTTGCCGTCCCTCGCTCACAACGCACCAAAACAAATGCGTGCCTTTGTTACTACATTCTATGAACACACTGAAGCGTTAAAAGCTTTGAGTTGTGACGTCACTGAGGGCAATCCTCTTCTTGCAGCACATCTGTTGCGCAAATTGGATGGTAAAACAATCCAAAAGCTCGAACAATATCGCCCTAATCAAGGTGACATTACAGAGCCACACTCCTTACCGAAAGTCACTGAAATAATTAAATTTCTAAATCTGGAATGTTCTCAAATTGAGGACGCAAGTTTGCATACACAATCTCATGAGGTTAAGAAGGCATCATATCCCTCGACCTCCTCTAAACACAGAAGTTACCCCACCAAAAGGGTTCATTTTGCCTCTAAGGATGTAACCATGCTCTCGGCCTCGTCTAACACCTCAACTTCTTCTAATAAAGATCATCCGTGTTTTGGTTGCTCTCAAACTGGCCATAAGATATATGGTTGTCCAACATTTAAAAATAAATCCCCAAAGGACCGGTACCAGACGGTAAAGGGCAATAAAAGATGCGTTTCCTGTCTTGGGACTCATCATATAAAAGAGTGTAAATAAAATTCCAAATGTATGACTTGTCATAAAAAACATCACTCACTGTTGCATTTTGAAAGCACGCACGATGACCGCCCGCGCGCTCAAGTCCCTGCGTCTGCGTCCACAAAACAACCTGACGCTGTACTCACTTGCACCTCACAGCATACAACTCACAATGAGCGCTTCACTGTCCTACTGGGTACTGCTCTTGTTAAGCTCACAGCCTCAAATGGAAATACATATATATTCAGCGCTCTCCTAGATTCTGGTAGTATGTCAGATTTTATAAGCGAACGTGCTGCTCAGCTATTAGGCACTCTTCGTTGCTTGCCATCGAACATAACTGTCGTTGGCCTTTCTCAATCTCACGCCCGCACAAAGGGCCTCATGAAACTCGATGTGGAATCCCTCTCTGGGTACGCTGTTGCCACACAACACGCTTTCCATGTTTTGGAAAAAATTTCTGTCGATCTTCCGCGCGTAGAATTGTCACCGGAAGTGCTTTCTAAAGTAAAGCCATACACTCTAGCGGACCCTACTTTCAACAAACCCGGTCCAATTGACATACTAATTGGAGGAGCTTTATATCCTCAAATTCTGACGAATGAACGTCACTCTTTGGGTCAAAACATGCCGTTCGCTCTAGGCACACTGTTCGGATATGTAATTGTGGGAACAGCTCCCTGTTCACCATACTCTGCTCCAGTCTCTAATGTTGCTGTCTCTCTTCTCTCCACTGCAGACATGGATCTGCATAACTCCTTGCAGCGATTTTGGACGCAAGAGGAACTCCCACCCTGTAGCAAAAAAACTACAGAAGAGCTACAATGCGACGAGTTTTTTGACTCCACACATGCTCGAGACTCTCAAGGACGATATGCTGTTCGTCTCCCCTTTCGAAGTGATGTAACTAAACTCGGAGTCTCTAGGCCTACTGCGGAACAGAGATTTCACTCTCTCGAAAGAAAACTTCAGAACAAAAATAATTCTGAATTTCGGGACCTCTACACGGATTTCATCCATGAATACCAAGCTCTAGGTCACATGGAAAAATGCCCATCAATTGATATGGCCACCCCGCACTACTTTCTCCCGCACCATGGTGTTCTAAAAGCTAACAGTAGTACTACCAAACTCCGCGTTGTGTTTGACACCAGTTCAAAGAGCAGTTCCGGTCTCTCTCTTAACGATGTCCTACTTACTGGACCTAAGTTACAAAACAATATCTGCGACATTCTCTTAAATTTTCGCCAGCAAAACATCGTCTTCTCCTGTGACATAAGACAGATGTATCGCCTAATTAAAGTCCACCCAGATGACCAAAATTTTCAGTTAATACTCTGGCGTGATGTATCTACACTCCCCTTGTCAATCTTCAAGCTCACAACTGTTAGCTTCGGAATGAATTGTTCCCCATACCTCGCCATCAAAACGCTACGGCAACTGGCTGATGATGAAGGCCCACGTTTCCCTCTCGCTGCTGAAGTCCTCAACCATCACAGTTACGTGGACGACCTCATAGCCGGTGCAGACAACGAGACAGAAGCACTAGAACTTCAAAATCAACTCATCGAGCTACTCCGTCTCGGAGGTTTTGAGCTGAGAAAATGGGTTTCGAACTCACCAAAGCTACTTCAAAATCTACCCACAACTCATCAGGAATCTCCAGTATTTCTTCAACCTTCTGCAGAGCCCCATTTCTCCATCTTAGGAATATACTGGTCCCCACTAACAGATTGTTTTAAGTATAACATTCATTTCTCTTGTGAGACCCCTACTAAGCGCAAGGTATTAAGTCTAATTGCGCAAATCTACGACCCTTGCGGTTTTCTTGCCCCTTGCCTTATGACCGCTAAACGCATTATGCAGTTACTTTGGACTTCCGGCGTCAGTTGGGATGAACCCCTAACACCGGAACTAACTCTCAAATGGCAGACATTTGTCTCTGAGGGTTCCATCGTTAATATAACGAACCCTCGAGCAATTCCACTCCCTAACTCAACCCTGTGCGAGTTGCACGGCTTTTCGGGCGCTTCTGAAAGCGGATACGCCGCAGTAGTGTATGTGCGGTGGACCAATCGTGACAATGTTGTGCGAGTCAGTCAAATAATAGCGAAAACTCGCGCGGCTCCCTTAAAGAAGATCACTTTGCCTCGTCTTGAGCTTTGCGGAGCTCACTTACTAGCTCAAATAGCTAATTATTGTGTTACTCAATTGACTCCTACCCTTAAACTTGACTCCATAAACTTGTGGTGCGAATCTATGGTGACCCTCTCTTGGTTAAAAACTCCTCCGTACCGTCTAAAGACGTACGTAGCAAATCGTGTGGCGCAAACACAAGAACTTGTCCCAGCACAAAGCTGGCGTCATGTACCCAGTGCTGACAACCCCGCTGACTGCGCGTCACGTGGCATATTACCCTCACAGCTTGTGAAGCACCCCCTGTGGTGGCATGGACCTAAATGGTTACAGATGCCTGCCACCGAATGGCCGAAATCTATTTTTATACCAACCAATTTTGAAAATCTAGACGAAGTAGTCAACTCCGCTAACAGTGTTTGTTGCTACCCCTCAGCCAAAATTGAATATTCTCTCTAAATTCTCGTCTTGGAGAAAACTGCTGCATGTGACGGCGTACGTCCTCCGCTTCATTAACAACAGCGGCCAGCAAGATCGTCGGACTGGCCCTCTCTCCATCGCAGAATTGAAAACAGCTCAACTGCGAATCTTCAAAATGGTACAGCAGGAAGCCTTCACCGCAGACATCCAAAGTTTGCGGGATCAAAAGATCTGCTCTACTAAACTGCAACGCTTAGCATCGTTCCTCGGCCAAGATGGACTGCTACGAGTTGGTGGCAGACTTTGACACTCGGACCTTCCTCAAGATGTCAGACATCCATGTCTCCTTCCCAAAAGGCATCACGTCGTTGATTTGTTTATCGACTTTATACACGTTCGACACCTACATGACGGGCCACAATTGACTCTGTCTCTCCTCTCCCAACATGCTTGGGTACTCTCTGCTCGCAGTGTAGTGCGTTCCCGCATCTTTAAATGTTTGACATGTTTTAAGCAAAAACCCAGGAACACTTTCCCCCTGATGGGCGATTTGCCAAAACCAAGAATCACTCCAGCTCAACCGTTCGTGTCTTCCGGTGTTGACTATGGTGGTCCTTTTACCATAAAAGTGCACAATTTGCGTTCCATACGTCATATCAAAGCCTATATATGCATCTTTGTATGCCTTGTGACTAAGGCTGTCCACATTGAAGTTGCGACAGACCTCTCTACTGACTCTTTCATTGCAGCTCTAACACGTTTTGTGTCCAGACGTGGCTTATGTACTGACATATACAGCGATTGCGCTACCAATTTCGTAGGCGCTAATAATGCCTTACAAAAACTCATTCACTCTACTGGAATACAACAGGTGCAAGACTTTGCCACCGACCAACAATTAAGTTTCACTTCAACCCTCCAGCAGCTCCGCATCAAGGCGGCATATGGGAAAGCGCCATAAAAAGCGCCAGATTTCACTTAAACCGTGTCATGGGTACTCATGTGCTTACTCTAAGTCAATTTTCGACACTTACTTGTCAAGTGGAAGCAATGCTAAACTCACGCCCATTAACCGCTCTTTCCAATGACCCGAATGATGTCCAAGCTCCAACACCAGGACATTTTTTAATAGGTTCGCCCTTAACTGCGGTACCAGAACCATGTCTGAGTGACATACCAGACAACCGCCTAACTCACTGGCAGCTTGTTCAGGCCTTGAAACAACGTCTCTGGAAACGAGTATCAATGATGTGTGGCATATTAAAGCCTAGAGAGGTCTGTTTTCCAGTGAAAATATACGGAAACAGTACGGCTCCCAAAATGATATCAACCCGATTTGGTTTGTGGTTCGTAGGATCAGCAAGGTTATACTGTTGCGTATATTGAACAATATCTTGTGAGACAGGCATGCGAGGGAGATCGATGGTAAGTTTGTCTAAGATGACCATAAAGTTATCTGCGATGATCTGAAGACCAGATAATGTTTCCAATGTTGCGAATATTTGTCCCTTAATTTGAGTCATTTGTTGATTAATGCACCGATGACGTCGTGCATTTAGTAAACTGACTGCATGTTCAGTAATTAATGTGCACATGCTACCTGAATCAAGCAATGCCCTGAATGTATGAGATACGCCATGTGATATGCGTATTTTAAGCATGACAGTGCCTAGTAAAACCATGGTTGGTTTATTGGACTGGGTAGACTGATTTTGCGAACTTAGTATAACGGATCTTTCCGCATTGTTTGGATTGCTGACTGCGAGATAAACGGAATTGCGGTTGATAGTTTGAACGTTAGAAGTGCATGGATGAGAAATGCCATCCGATTTGTTAGAGTTGTAAGTGCAACAAAGTGTTGTGTCGAGTATGACGCGTTTTGCAGGTTGATTGAGACCTCCATGCTTTCAAATCGTGCATCCCAAGACATGAAATGCAATGATGATTAGCTTTCACCAATTGAAAACGTTCTTGTGGGCCTTTTGCGAGAAAAATGGGACATAAGTAGGTTTTGTGGTTGGACTGATAGCATGCAGCGCATAGGTTAGATGTGCTGTTATCAGGAGAGGTGGTACTGTGAATGGAAGTCACATTTTTCCTCTGAAACGTTTAACGTTGAGTTGTGGATTTGGGACCGATGTTAGTAAGCTGCACGTCGTTAAGCTGGGTACCGAGTGATAAATAATAACATGGCATCTTCATGATGTATGCATTCATGATTGAGAAAATCTAAAATTTCTTTAATTGAAGGTAGGGTAAGGATGAGGACATATTTCGCGATGATTCTAGGCGTTTGCGTAGTTCTACATCCATTCTACGCAATAAGGTTGCAATTAACAAAGGGTTAGGCATTTCACATTGAATAGCATGTAACGCTTGAGTATTCTCATTATATGCATTGAAAAACTGTCGGATTCCGGGCACATAACTGAGAGAAATTTCCGGAAGGTCAAGAAGCTGATTAAGTGCATCAATTGCAATCGTCGGTCATTTTGGTACCTATCACGAAACAATTTGTAAGCGATTTCATAATTTTCATCAGACAAGTTTAGGTTGAAAATTAAATTGAAAGGTTCGCCAAATAACACGCTTAGTAAGTACTGAAACTTGATGACATTTGACAATGAGTTGTTAAGGTGTATCGAGGTATCAAACAAGTTGATGAACGTTGTCCAACTTGATAAATCACCATTGAATTTCTTAAGTTCACATTTTGGCAAACGTACTGTACTATAGGTAGGATTGATAAACGTACCTGGAGTTACCATACTGTCACTTATGTGTGATTGTGACTCGTCCGAAGATTGTAATAGCTCTATCACTGATGAAATGTTAACGCAGAGGCCTTTGACTTCATTTTGGTTGGCTGCGAGAATTTCGTCGGACAAGGCATCTCCGTCTGCAAGTGATATTGTGCGTTGGAAGTTCTGCTCGAAGTCCGCCCGTTTCCTCTCAACTCCTGTCGTGTAGGTCTTCAATGTTTTCCGCTGAATGGGACTGATTTCTTCACCTTGCGCTTGTATAGTTTCGACTGCCGTTTTGATTGCGATGAGTCTTGTTTTCAGGATTGCCGCCAACCTTCTGTAAGTTTCTGGTTTGAAGTCTCCTATTCTTTGAGGTGCCATTTTGAATTGCTGGTATTGTAATGCGTGAATATAACGAAATCAAGAATTGAAAAAATTATAAATAATACATCAGTTTATTAGTTGAGTGGACTGTTGTTCCATTGCTGTAATTAAATTACTATCCGGCCCGGAGGACCAAAAGTAACGGATGTTGCGTGAAGTTGAATTAAAATATATAATTTTAAAGGAAATAAAATTAAGATATGATTGGTAAGACCAACACAAAATTGTATTTGTTTATTTACATGTTATAAAATGAAACACATCTGTAATAAATATATCATATGATATTGTCTATTCACTCTTGTGGATTAATTTGCCTGTAGTATTAACCAGTGACCAGACGTCCCTTTTTTTGGAAACTTGTCCCGACCAACCCTCTCGGGACGCCCATTTGTCCCATTTTTGCTTTATCATCTCTTGTTTTGCTATCATCTATTTTCAACTATTTTAAACCCCTAAAAATTAAAAAAATACTTCTATTTCTTCGTGGGTTCTGTCACCTTTACCTAAGTACTAATGAAAATTATAACAAATAATTAGCAACACTGAGTACTTCCCAAATCCAGTGTTACGAAGCACCGTTCAGTGGGCCGTTTCCGGCCTTGCTCGTGCACGATCGGACAACTCCGACACCTTTGACCTTATTAGGCTATGTCATTGTCTTATCTACTGTCTTAATTTGTTAACGTATTAAATAAAGTACAAATGCAATGATCCTTTGATTACTCCCATTTTCTTTTCTCTAGCTTCCTAACCCCAAAATAAAGTACTGTATCCAAGTACAAATTAAAAGTAACGGTGAGCTGTAATAGCTGCATAGCTTAAAAATACCCCCGTAGCAGCAAACCTGCGTACTTAGCGAATTTCCAATGCATATATATTTATCTTAATACCACATAAAGCTACATACCAAGTTTCATCAATATACATTCATAAATAAACAATTTATTACATTTTAATTATTCTCCATAAGAATAACATGGCGGCAGAGTATGCAGGTTTGCTGAAGCAAGGAACACAAAAAATGGGGTTTTATGCTAATATTAATATGACTCAACTAGGTGAAGCCACATACCAAATTTCATTAATTTATTGTCATAATTAAGGGAGATAACACGTTTCTTATTCTCCATAAGAATAACATGGGGCTGAGTGCGTAGGTTTGCTGCTACGGGAGCCTTTGGCAAAAAATTGTTTTTTTGAGCAAATATCAATGGTTCACAACCAGATGAAGCCGTATACCAAGTTTTGTCAGTATATGTTCATAAATAAGCGAGATATAAAATTTTTATTTTCCTCCATAAGAATAACATTAGACAACGTACTGTGATTAGCACTTTCAACATCTCGGTAACCAATTGATGTAGAGAAATGATCAAAATACCAAATTGTGTGTTTTTTTAAACTGAATCCAATGGAAACAACTAAAATTTGACTATTTCCAAAATTATATATAACAAATTCAAAAAAGCCATTTTTTGGGTACAAAACCCCCCCAAAATACCCTTTTGGATAGAGCGATCTGGCTGGTTTTCGAACTTAAAGTCATAAATGTTGCTTTACACGTTTATACCAAATTTCATCAAAATCGGATAATTTGTAGAGAGTTATCGTGCTCACGGACACACATATATAATATATATATACAGTTTCGAACGAATGGTGTTTTTGGGGTCTGGGGACCTCAAAACGAAAAGTTATCATGGTCCCGGGCCTAGGTCTTACCATGCCGACTACGGTAATAGCTTCTTCCCTATAGGGGAAATTCGCTAAAACACCTCTAAACTTCTTCAAAACCCACAATTTTGCTCCTAATTTTTCAAACATGTTTCCCCCGGATCTCCCTCCTCGCGTTTTGTGGGGTATTCCACACCCCCTGGTTTCATGTATCCTGTTTTCATAGTTTTCATAATCTCCAAATATTGTCACCTTAAGTATAGGGTACCGTTGGTAAACATATAATTTGTGGATTGTAACTGATATATTTTTATCCGTAGATTACGGATATAACACATTTTTTCGTAAACTCATATGCACTTGAACAAAACATTCTTTGCTCCAATTTGTATATGTGTTATATGGTAAACAGACATTTTTGTTGTGTTTGTAGGTACGATAACATTTGGAAAAAATGGTCGGATTTTGATGAAATTTGGCACAAATTTGTAAAGTAGTATTTATTTGGAGGAGTTCGAAAACCAGACGGATCACATTATCTGAGGGGGGTTTATATCGGGGTATTGTACCCCATTATGTGTCGGTGAATGTGATTACTTAAAAATACCACCGTTGCAGCAAACCTACATACTCAGTGAATTTCAAATGGTACTTCACTAAGTCATGAAGCCACTTACCAACTTTCATCAAAGCATATTCATAAATAAGTGAGATGTGACATTTTATTTATTCTCCATAAGAAAAACATTAGGACTGAGTATGCAGGTTTGCTGCATCAAGGACAACAAAAATCAGGTTTTATACAAATATTAACAGATCACTCCTGAAGAAACATACCAAGTTTTACAAATTGATGTTCATAAACAAGCAAGATATCACGGGTTTCTTATTATCCATAAGAATAACATTATAGCTGCTGATCACGCAGGTTTGCTGCCATGGGGACCTCAAACAAATGGGTTTTGTATGCAAATATCAGTAAACCCCAACCATATTAAGCCACATACTGTTTCATTAATATATTTTCATTAATAAGCAAGATATAACATTTTACTTACTCTCCATAAGATTAACATTGGGCAACGTACTGTGTTTAGCACTTTTAATATCTCGGTAACCAATTGATGTAGAGCAATGATAAAAATTCCAAATTGTTTTTTTTAAAGCTGAATCCAGTAGGTAGTTTAAACTCAAATTTGATTTAAAAAATAATTATATGTAAAATGTTTTAAAACCCATTTTTTTAGTACAAACACCCCCCCCCTCCCCCAAATCCCCCTTATAATGGTGCGATCTGTCTGGTTTTCGAACTCATGAAAATAGATGCTGCCTACACCAAATTTCATCAAGATCGGACAATCTTTACGAAAGTTATCGTGCCTACGGACACACACACACACACACACACACACACACACACACACACACACACATATATGTGTTTATATGAATGGTGTTTTTGGCATGTGGGAGCCTCAAAACGAAAAGTTATCATGGTCCCGGGCCTAGGTCTTACCATGCCACCGACGGTAATAGCATAGATTAAGCATGTATGCTTAATCTATGGTAATAGCTTCTTCCGTATATGGAAAATTCGCTAAAAAGTCCGAGTTTGATGAAATTTGGCACAAATATGTAAAGTGTCATTCAGGACTTTAAGTTTTAAAACCAGAAAGATCGAAATATGGGTGGGGTTTTTTTGGGGGTTCATAATTTTCCAAAAATCAGTTGTATCAAATAATTTAGTATTTCGAATTATTAAACTATGTTAAGTGGTTTCGGAGAAAATCTAAAAAACACGTTCATAAAATGTCCCATTTTAATCTTAAGGAAAAAAGTTTTTAATTTTTCCTCAGTTAATTTCACTGAAAACAACCCAGTCATTTTTATCAATAAGTTTTCTCTAAAAACAATGCTTTTTGTGTTTCGATTGTTGTTTTATGTCTACGCCAACTCTATTAATGCTTCCAAACTCCTAAAATTGTTTTTTTTAATTACTGTCCTTTTGTACACAATGTAAAAGTGTTATAGATGGTCCCCGCATATTTTCTTGCCGGAAAATAATTTATGAGATTGTAACACACAGATAAAAAAAACATTTAAAACGTCAATAGCTCGTAAATTACAAAAAATATGAAAGCAAAATAATTTTTTTTACTTAGTCCATATTACAAACTTGTGAAGTTTGGTCATCGCCCTTTGAGACACCCTGTGTAATGTTGTATTTTGTATAAAAGTGTACATCTGGTCAAAACAAAACATAATACGTGCCAATTACCAGGATAAGGTTCAAAATCACCAACTAGATGATAAGTATAGTGTATCTTACATGCGCAATAACTGGTTAAGGAAAGCATATTTCAACAGGAAATTGAATATGTGATGACACAAGATGAGAGCAAGCTAAGTAGAGAAGTGCGGGTCAGGAAGGGAGACGACACAGCGCAGTGACTGGCAATGTTTGCAACTGACGTAACTCTAATGGCTGTGCACACTAGTACATGGGTGCGGTATAGGAAGCAGGTTAAGAGCGGTCAACGACATTTTATTATTTGACTATCTCCCTGACCTTAGGTTAATAAACGTACGCACAAATCGGCCAGGTATTCGATAACATTTTAGTAACGGGGGTGTGAGTGTGTTCCTACTCTCGCGGTTAACAATATTTTCGTCACCACGTTTTGATGGTAATATTGTTTGGTAAATATTGCTATAACAACAGGGTGTATAACAACGTCTCTCAACACTTTATTTGTACTCGCATAAAATACGGTGAATATATATATGTATATATATATATATATATATATATGTATATATATATTTCGATCAGTCAAACCTATAGTTACCAGCTGGCCAGACGAGAGAATGACGTCATTACAGAATAATGTCAGAAGTTATTTTTAATCTATTTTTGGCACATTTGGAACCATCCAACTCTTGGTTGTTTGGTTGTAACTCTTGAAGGGTGTTCAGTCAGTGTAAAGGAGTGTCAGTCTGACATAACAATCAGTCCATTAAGCTTTATGCCTATCTTTATTTGATTTTAACCTATACTAATACTGTAAAATATTGTATGGTATTACGTTTATACATATATAACTTCAAGGCTTGTGTTTGTTTGTTTTTGGGGGGATTAGGAGGCCCCGGCATAGCCGGATAGGCACGTCTCCGTTGGGATAATGTACAGCCACCGGAAAGAGGGAAAAGAGGGATGGGAAAGGAGGTAGGATGGGGTCAGTATGCCTCGCTCTAGAAACGGAGAGACAGCCTTACCTAGCTCCCGGGCTCTGTGGGTGACAACACCCCAGGACGATTCGCCCTCTAACCCGACGTTCCTCTATAAGTCCACTAGACTAGGACCGCCATCACACAGATCCTCCAACCTCTCAGGGGTCGGGTGGCCCCAGGACGGTTCGTCCCTCAGCCTTAACAGACCGAAGACCGTCGGGTAAGGGCCCTTCCTCCCAGGCACCCGTCCCAGGCTGCAAGGAAGATCCACTACTCCCTCCAAGAACTTGGACTAGACTGGGTATCCAGGCTCAACAGGGAGTCAAGCCCCCAGAAGAGACAAGGAGGAACCAAGGAAGGGAAGTTATCACACTGGATAGCCAAAAGACTTACCAATACTGTGACAGCTTCATTTTGCTGTACCCAATGTCGACCTCTGTACTAGTAGAGAGAGCCGTCGAGGGCCGAAGGCTTGTGTTAATTACCACTGCACAATATTTAGACATTCTAAATACTTTTAATATTAATGTATATTTAGCAGCCATCGAGTTTCCAATTGACCTTAATTTTAGTGATCTGGTTTGATTTGTAATCTTAGTTTGGTAATGGAAGTTGGACTAAAACAGTAAACTTTTTCAATGTTCCTAAATTTATTTTCACAACAGGAATCCTTCAGTAACTTTTGAATTTATTCTCAAGATTCCTAGATTTTTGGTCTTATATAATTAATCTTAAAAATAACCAGAAACGGATTTAATTATGTATAAAAAGGGTTTGTAGGATTCTTCTTTACAGCTGCTACATAAAACCTTTAATTAAAGTTAAGTATAATATTAAAGAGAAACATATTATCTACAAATGTACTTGTTTACTTCTTTAATTGATTAAACTGATTTTCATTTACAAGCCATTTTACACAAATGAGCTTCTTTAAAACTACAACAACTTAATTAAGACAGAAACATTATTTTGAAATTCTAAAACAGAGCATGAGAGCATGAGTAGAATTAACTTTCTTCTATCAAATCCTGTTTCTTTATTCAAATCCTGTAGTATGTTGATAACATAATTATCATGGCCGCAAACAGGGATCCTGCGGACTGTACCGCACCGCACCGCACCACTCCTTTTCCCTATAACAATGTATTTTCACGCGGCGGCGCAGCTTTTTCAGTAGGGTAGACCGGAGTCTTAAATCTCGTCATTGATATTCCAGTACAAACACAGTTTATGTTTTTGCAGGAAAAGTTCCCGCGGTATACAGCGCGGCTGAGACCAGATTTAACAGCTGTGACCTACACCGATCAGCTGTATAAACACAGAATATGTTTTGGCAGGAAAAGTTCCCGCGGAATACAGAGCAGCTGAGACCAGATTTAACAGCTGTGACCTACACCGATCAGCTAATCAGCTTTAGTACTTTCACTGTTGTGGAGCGGGTGGCTCGTATTCGTCAATTGACAGCTTTCCAACACTTTCATCCACTTTCTGTTTGTATCTTACTACAGAGACTCAATGGTCTGAACTCTCAGAGCAAACTAAACTTTCTTTGGTACGTTTATACTATGCAGAACCCTGAGCGAACAGCTGTCACATTAAAGGTTAACCGACAGTGAATGCTAGCTATTGATTGTCAAACGTCTGAAATAAATTAACTATAAATCCCATGGTAAACAAGTTTTATTGTTAGTTTTGCAACACATAAATGACCCATGAATATCGTGTTCATTACACAAATTTAGAGAGTAATTGTTTTTCCTTCTACAAGATTTACTAAATTTCTGTCTTTTAAACGACTGGGACTCTTATGGCTGATGTATTAATTATTTATCAACATATAGTAACTTGTTTATAAATCTTGTTTGATTATTTGGCAATCTCATCTTCTTCTATAAAACCATATTAAGTGAAACAATTTTAAAATTTGTCTCTAATGTCTTGAAACTATTCAAATCACATTGTTTAAGCTTTAGATTATGTTTTTATTATTTTATAAACTTTACTTTCATTTACACTTCTAGCCGTGAGCTGACTTGCACGTTCGGAATTCCCTCGGAGTTGAAATGTAATGTGGTTGGTTCAATATAGGAAGAGTAATGGCTGTAAAACATATAAATGTTGTCTGTTCCCTAATAATATGTTTATGTTGGTGCACCTTACTTTCACCCGTTCACACCGGCCTCAGGCATGTAGGCCTTAGGGTCGTTACAGTGTTAGGTTGAACAGAACTATAGGAGGGGATACACCACCTGCGCCGCGGGGTCAATCAGTTCTGTGCCCTCGGACACTATACAAGCTGCGCCACACGGTCACTGTGCAGAATAATATAATAAATTATACATTTATTAACTTTATTCTTGATTAGATGTTTGCATATTATTATTTAGCTAGAATGGTTTTTATTAAAGACATTTTTCCCCTAATGTAACATATTTTGCAAGACTGCGCAATAGAACAAATGTTATGACTCTAACCTGTGACAAACGTGTGTTGTTGAAATCATCACACTGCTCGGGGTTTAAGAAAGTCAGGCGTCAGTTTTTAACGACCAGTATTTAACGATCAGTATTTTACAGTTACGCCTAACTATAATGTTAAGTAAATATCCATCAGTCAATACACATTAGATCTATTACATATAATGTTTAATACTGCAATAGGAGAACATGTTTAGGTACACCGCGCTTGTCAAACAGTTGACATCTTGGATTTCGACGCAAGAGGTTAAGAGTTTGAGTCCCGGAGTGACCGCAAGACTTTGAGAGCTTTGGACCGTTGTCCTCTAACAATGTTTAAATACAAATGGCACAGACATAGAGAAGCCAAACAAAAATATACATTTTAAATTATAAGTAAATTGCAAACCAATCAAAGTTATGGATTTTATTGTGAAAAAATCGTTGTCCATGCTTGAAAATCCATTTATGTTAGGAAAGTGGACGTTGCAGAGGTCAGCAATACTACTTACTGTTAACACCAACAAAACAATTCCATCACTGGTGCAGAGGGACATATTTAGCTAGCTTGATGTCAACTTGAAAATGAACCCCTGAGGTTTGAAAACAGTGTAGTTGTACCATGAAGTATAATTGCTCGGCAGTATGACCAGGTAATTTAAACCTTTTTGGTAATATAAATTGATTGGCAGGCTATTCCATCATATTTAATATTTTTATACATATGAGATAAATACAATCCACAATTGTATTTATGTATTTTGCAACACATTTCAAGACAGTGAATTTTATTAGTTATTTGATATGTTGATATACTGATCTTAAAAAAAGTAGATTTAATCCCTAAATCCACACGCGGACAGTACTTATTAATCAAAAATAGCATAAAGATTGTTTTTGTTTCATGTAAGCGGCCTTCCATGAGTTATATCTGTGATTAGATTTAATAAAAACACTAAGCAGCTGTTTTGGCTGTTGTTATTTTCCACGACATGATTTTTTTAATTTTAGTACTTCAAACTGAAATCGATTATTATTTTTAACTTATAACTTATATTCTTTGGTGAAACTGCAATTTATCGACATGCCTTCTCCATGGAATTATAATTAACATCAAATCTTTAGAATTATGATAAAATATACCTTATTTCATAAACTTTGTTATCGCAGTGCAACCACTGTTAAAAGTGGTTCAATTTGATATGGGTTTCGTAAACCTATGTATTAGCCTGCCCTAAGTATTCACAATCAGCACGGATGATTATTTTTGACTAAATGTGATACTCATTCGGACGTTTTACGTAATTTGCCTCTCTACATTCGGATTGAAGTACTTAACGTCATAAACTCACAATCTCGTTAACGTGCCTCATGACTGATGTCGTTGGTATTTATTTGTACTGTGCGGTACACAAGTATGACTTATTTGCTGCGATAAAATATACGAATTATTTGTAAAAACGTGTCTTACAAATTGAATTTGGAATTTGAAATCGTAATCCTCGCGTTATTTAACCTGACCCAGCCATTAATATAGTTTTGCAGTCTAACTGAAAAAATACCGACCTCTAGTTAAGTAGCATCAAACACTGAGTGTGTGACCCAATTGTGACCTATGGAATGTTAAATCAGTACTGCAATGAGAGTATATAAGTAATCTAGGAAGGAACGTGTAGAAAGCTGTAGAAGTTAGTTAAGGGCTAATGAAAGGACATTGTTCCCCAGAACAGTCCACACGTGTTATGTTACCCAAATAGTCAACCGCACTTGCGACAGAAAGCTATTGGGAAAAACTGTGTGTTTCTTAATCTTTCGTCAGAAACTGTTTCAAGTACTCGTATCAAATATTGTTACAATGTTTTAATAAAAAAAAAACATATCTAGGAGACACCGGTAGTAGCAAACATCCTTCAAAATATTATTGAGAAATAATTTAATATAAAATATGCAAGTAAATATGTTTGTTACGTATACAGCGTGTCAATATACAAAAAATAGCATTACATATTTATTTTTTTGAAAAATGTGTCACAAAGCAAGGCAGTAAAACAGTTGACACCTCAATGCTGTACCTCTCAAATTTTACTTTTACAAGCAACTTTTCGGCTCACAAATAATAATAAGATTATCTTAAGTAAAAAAGGCTTACCTCATATAGGACCACTCAGTTGAACGTAGCAGCCGAGCAATAATTAACTAAACCTTTTGTCCGACAATTGTTCACTTCAAGGTCGGGCTTACGACAACTTGGATTGTTTACTTAGCCCTTTATGTATAATGTATGGTTACCTAAATATTTTTAATATTTCCTTTATGTAATACCTTTTTTAAGAGGAAGTCCTAAATATACAAATTATTCAATAATTTAATCAATTATTTGTTATTTGGCAAAATAGATGCCAAATTAATGAATATTGTTTTATATTACTTGTAAATAGCTTGATGCTGAAATGGGAACCCACGAATTATATTACGGTTAGAGTTACCAGATATTTATGAGGCCAAGGCCAACTCAGAACAGTTGGTCGATCAAAACATATCCCCAGTCGCTCAATACTGCGGAAAAATAGGATATAAAAGACAAATTAATAACATTTAACTTAGTTTATGTTATATTTTTTATCAGACTAGTATTTACTACGCAGTTTACAAAAGACAAACTATCAGCAAATTGCAGGTTTACCAACTTTTTGTCTTATGTTAATTTACCTCATCGCTCACCAGGAAATAAAATTAATTTGAGATGAAACATAAGATTCCGGATATAATGTTGCAAAACTCGTGTAACTTTTTCGAGACAAAATTGAGTTTCTTGAAAAATATCTAATAAGACCGGACAAGTAGCAACCCCGGACTGGACACCGAACAGATCCTCTAAACCCGGACGTCTGGAAACCCTGTGACATTTGTCACCATTTTCAACTTAATTTTTCTAAATTTTGGTTTTGCAGGTGAAAGATACCTGATGTGGGGATTCCCATATTATCACGTACCAGTGTTTCAATAATTAACACATGGAGTACAAAGTATTAGATGACACACTGTATTTAACAGTTAAACCGCTGAATCTTCTGGAATCACCTCGACCAGACACCTAGTTCTCAAGTTTTAGAAAAATATCCCCCAGCTGAATGGGAGAATACTTCTAGCTTTTACAGTTCTCTGTTTTAGTTTTTCGTGTTTTTTTCAGCTTTGACTGGATCGTGCTACTAACTACCTATTATGTTCTAGGTATTCTCCTTACCTGAAGACGGGGACATATGTCCAGATCCAGAAACGTTGAGAAGTTCCTAAGAGAATCATGAAACTTGTTTTCCCCTAATCAGTAATGGAAAATGTTGGACAAAATTTCGTAAATAACATCTATGTCAGAAGTAAGATGGAATAGTAACTATAGTGTAGATTTTTGTATTTAGCGTTGAGATTGTCCACTAAAAAATGATTTCAAAATATAATTGAATTTGTATTATTAAATTAGAATATTTAAATTATTATTTCAAATAATTGTGTAACTGTTTTTATACATCTATAAACAATAACGTTTGCTAAATTCTCTCTGATTGATTATAATAATTGTTTATATTTTAAATTGATTGATTATTCTAACAATAACTTGTGAGGAGAAGATTGCCCAATATAATTCCGCAAGTGTCATTATAATTAATTTAATATATTTTAAAGCTGATTAAATATAATATGCTATTATTGTTGTATTAAGTTTGTTTACCTTTCACTTAGCGAGTTCAGCCCCAAACTTAAAACTAATATTATTAAATTTGTTAAGATTTCGTTTGAAAAACAATGGTCAAAACTAAATGTGGCACCATTGTTAGGGATATTTTGTATTTTATTTTGCCTGAATCATAATTACCTATAGGTTGAGTAAGTCCTCGTTATAAAATCCGCCACCTGGTCGGTAGACCAAGCAGATTACATGTGTTTAGGACGTTTCCTAGTAACACCAATATACGGGAAATTAAGATGATAAATTAACTGAACACAATTTTTGAAATGCAGCAAATGTTTATTTCCTATATAACATATTGATTACCAGAATCGAGCTAGATTGCTTGGTTGAATTATAACTATTCATGTAATTATACCATGCTATTAAAACTCGTGGACACATTGAAATACATTGGCATTGAAGAGACACCTTGAAAAAAGTGAGAACTCTCTCTCAATCTTGACAACAATGGTGTGCGAGGAGGAAATTACATTCAAAGAAATATTTATAACCGGTTTAAATTACAGTTGGGCAGAGATTGTAGGAGGAAAGTACTTATTTAAATCGGTTTCCGCGAAGCGCAAGCGGGGATCTACAGAGCGGGGCCTTGAGCGCAACGCCTTGTAGGTCACATGTTACATGCGTGGAACCAGTTCTTAGATGGATGTATTATCCGCTACTTCATACTCCGTCTGGCTTGAAGATAGAGACCGCATCTTAGCTTATCATTACAGTTTATTAAATTAAAACCCCTTTGGAAAGCTTGGTTCCTCAATTTGCAATGCATGGAGACGAGGGTAGCATTCATGATGTATATGTGTTATTAGCCCTAACTTAGAACACAGTTATTTGGAGACTCACGTACTTGCTATTTATAAATTACAGTAAAATAAAATAAATTTGCAATTATGACAGACTTAAGAATGTCGCAAAATGTCTATATTTTCGAGGATTAAAATACAAACGGTTTATGAAAATAAAAACATGATAAAGGTTGTGATTATCATAATATATTGTAAACAATAAAAAATAAGATGAAATAAATTCATATTTAAGGTGTGCCCATATTAGTGCTAGATTAAGGTACTCAAAGAATAAAGTTAACAGATAACTTAGTATTTGTAAGAGATAAATTGATGTGAACTGATTATTGTTTCAAACTTTCGAAAAATAGAAAGAATTTTAATAAAATGGTAATGCAAATGTTGTAACATATTACTAGCTGATTGAAATAAATTAAGTAAAGGAAGATTTTTAAATCTTAAGACTAATTTTTAATGTCTGCTATTACGTGATTGTTGACGGTTTGAAAAATAATTATTGGGCAAACAAGAAATTGAATTAATTAGATGAAGCGAGCGAAGCGAGTTGAATCATTCATTCTTGTGTGTAGTCACTTTCTTGTTACACTAACTCCTTTTTAACAGTTTGATGAATTGCTTTAAAATTTTCAGGGTAGCTCTTAAGTGTAAATACCCCCGTCGCAGCAAACCTGCGTACTCAGCGAATTTCCTATGCATGAATATATTTCTTATTACCACATAAAGCCACTTACCAAGTTTCATAAAAATACTTAAATAAATAAGTGATATATAGCATTTTATTTATTCTCCATAAGAATAACATTAGGACTGAGAACGCAGGTTTGCTGCAACGAGGAAGATAAAAATGTGTTTTTTTTGCAATTATCAATATAACTCAACCAGGTGAAGCTACGTACCAAGTTTTAATGATTTATGTTCATAATTAAGGGAGATATAACGCTTTACGTATTCTCCATAAGAATAACATTAGGGATGAGAATGCAGGCTTGCTGATAAGAGGATAATCAACAAAAATCAATTCTTTGTGCAAATATCAATATACCAGTACTACGTGAAGCCACATACCAAGTTTCATCAATATACGTTCATAAATAATCGAGATATCAAATTTTAAATATTCTCCATAAGGATAACATTGGACAACGTACTGTGTTTAGCACTTTGAATATCTCGGCAAAAATTGGACGTAGAATCACAATTTAAACACCAAAATGATTGTTTTGTAGAGCTAAACTGATTGGTGAAAGCAAATGTGAAGTTTACAGTAAAACTAGTTAATGAAAAGCTAAAATCATTTTTCCATAAGATTAACATGGGAGATTTAATGAAAACTTTTTTTGGATTTTCTCCGCAACCACTTAAACTAGATTAATTTCTCAAAATACTATATTATTTATTTTTTAAGCTCTATAACATGGTTAAAACAAAAATTGTGTGATTTAAAAATTTCAGTGTGCAAAAGTGCAAAAAACTGATTTTTGGAAAATTTTGAAACGCCATAAACCCCCTTTCCCTTGGTCCGATTTTTCTGGTTTTCGAACTTAAAGTCATGAATGTCACTTAACACATTTGAGCCAAATTTAATCGAAATCGGACGTTTTTTACTCAAGTTATCGCATTCACGGACATATATATATAAAGATATATATAAATACATATATATCAACTTGAATGAATAGTGTTTTTGGCATCTGGGGACCTCAAAACAAAAAGTTATCAAGGTCTCGGGCTTAAGTCTTAGCATGAGACCTATGGTAATAGCTTCTTCCCTATAGGGGAAATTCGCTAAAAGGGTGCTAATAAACTATAATTGGATTATTATTTTGGTCTTTTTCTATTTTTTCATTTTCCGGAAATATTCAGATGCGTCTTGGGCTGGGAAGTAGGTGGTAAGCAAACAGTCGCTCAACTGATTTTCCAGTCAAACAGTCTACGGCCGGATGTTGACAACGATAGCAGCTAACCAAAACAAGTGATAGTGTCGTCTGTGGTCTCTTGGCCTGTTAGTTTATTAGTTCAGGTAATGGAGTTAATGGCGTTTGCGAATAAATGAGTTTTGAATCAAGAATTTTTAACAAAATCATTCCACTATTATTCATTTTTAAAACAATCAAAATTATGTATTCAGTATTTTAGGGAAAGTACCTATAAGATGTAATGGAAGCTGTGTGTGTGTATATGGAAAGGCTACACACACAGTCTGTGTCTACTCGGTTACGACTTTAACCTGTACGTTACGATGTAAACTATGGTTCAATAGATCTACAGCTTTGACAAATTCTGATAGCCTATCACACAAAAATTACAAACTGTCTCCTTTTAGAATAGAATGGATTGATTTTTAAGATATAATTTTCAGTAAGTAGTATGGTAAGTTTGCGTTAGCTCTATTACTTGTCAGTGACGAATTTATTCAGAATTTTTTTTTGCGGTGGATAGGATTTGACCTTACCTACATCCAACTCTTTCTCCAGTTTTTCACATGTATTTTTGAAATTTCTGGGGCATATTCCCCCCTGGATACGCCCCTGTTACATGTTGGTTATTGTTTATGAAAAATTTGGTTAGGCCTAGGCGTAGTCTAATGTTATACATATCTAATTATTACTTTCTTATTAATAACTTAAGTCATGACTTTTACACTAAAAGAAATTGTGAAATGTAAAAAAATCAATCCTAGCCAACAACAAAACTAAAGTCACCGAACAGCCTGAGGCTAATGTATCGTTGTTCTATGCCTACGCTGTGGGTTAAAATTGTTACTTAAAACCTTATAGGGCCTATTTCAGTAAGAGATATAGATTTCTAACCTAATACATTTCAATTTTGTTAAGCGCCTAAATAGGTTATTCATAGGTTAGTTATTGTAAACATAGTTTCATATTTAACTTTTCTTCATTTGTGATTCTGACAATAAATTAACCCTAGGACTGCCTTTTGTTGGATGTACGGAAATTGCATGTGTGCGCTGGATGGCCTATTGCCGGAATCCAGCAAATAGGGTAATTTTGTTCAACTGCTTATAACGCATTACAAATGATCCCAGAACGTAGCAATATTGATACCATTTAAAAGAGGAGATTCTTAACTTTCATTTTCATATAAAAAATTACCTCGTAGCAGTAACTACAGATCAATATAGCCTGATTGTAGTTATAATTTGAACATAATTTTGTGCGTGAGACTTGTAAGTGGTAATATCTTATCTTAAAAAATCGTAGTGTCAGTTATTTTGGTTAAATCGGAAGAGTTTGGTGCCTTTGAAAAAACGCCATTAGTTGTTCTTGTTTTTCGTAACAATTTTTTTAAATAGTTTTTCAAATCAGCTGTTATGTCATGTGTTCAAATAACATCATTTTGGCTTTAGACCTATAGTAAAATTATCATTACCTTCTGTAGGTATTAACGGATGCCATATTGTTTAGGCTGGGCAGACTTTCATAAGCGAAACAATATTAAAAACCGAATGAAATTGTTCGATACGGTATAACGATTGTTTAGGTTATTCGGTTATGGTTTCGGTTAGTTATGTTTCAGTTTAGGTGTCTTGAAATTTGTCCAGATAATAATTGTTGATTCCACTATTGCCTAAACAAACATGTATTGCCAGAAACAACATTATCATGTCGTCTCATTGTCATGTTTATTTATTTTTTATTTTCAGTTTTAGTTTAATTGAAAAACAAACTAAACAAAACAAACATGACGTAATAACTAATATACAAACGAGAAAATATGTTGCAATCGATAAAAATATCGACCTAATCGATATACCATATCGAACAATTTCATTCGTTTTTTATATCGTTCCGCTTATGGAAGTCTACCCTTTAGGCTTGCTTTTATTTTTCCCTGGAACCTAAAATTGATATTTAACCTTATATTCACGAAGAACTGACCATTATACAATTTGTTAACAGACTAGCGCAATTTTATACTTTCACAGATTGAATGATATTTACAATTGGCTTAATTTTGCCTATTTGATTCGGTATAAGTTATTGATTGATTCAATAACATGTTAATCTTACCTACAGTATTTTAGGGTTGTCTAGAACCAGCATTTTAGTAGTAATTTTTGACCATTTTATTGATTTAAAATAGGTTTAGTTTATTTCTGATATTATTAATCAACAAAACGTGAAACGATTTAACAATAATAATAAACAGGATTAATAAAATACGTCTTACAACACTATAAAGTGTATTTACACTTATACTGTACTTACATACAAGACGGTAAAATATACACAACAGATGGTACAAGGCGATCGATTTCAACCAGTTATCCCGGTCATCATCAGGTCCAATCAGAGAATCACTGATTGATGGATTCTCTGTTTGGGCCTGATGATGACCGGCGTAACTGGTTGAAATGGATCGCCTTGTACCATCGTTTGTGTATATTTTACCTTCTCGTATGTAGGTACAGTATAAGTGTAAATAAACTTTAAAGTGTTGTAAGACGTATTTTATTAATCCTGTTTAGTTGTAACAACACGTATTATGCTAATAAAGAAATTATTTAATAATAATAACAAATCACTTAAGTTAGCCTCTATTATAAAACAAATATTATAGACTACATTCCTCATGACTATAGGCTATATTTCATTTCACTGCTTACTGTCAATACGAAATCCAAATTTCACCTTTGTACAAAGGCTGTTTTTGAGTTTACTTTATTGGGAGTTTTCTCTCTGAACACTCAACTAGGCTAATTCATATTGCAAAATGTAAAACAGTTTCTTAATTTTCACTGTGTTACTTTGAGTAACATATAAAATACACATTTAACAAACACGACAAGAATGCAACATTAAAGAGCATGTGCACGGCTTAAGCAGAATGGTTTGCAGCTTACAATGGTCTGAGGCGTAATTTGTGTACTTGCTCTGAAATGTTTCTTTAATTTTGAATTTGTTCAATGTGTTTTTTGTTAAATATTATTCACACTGATGCAGGGAAAATGTAACAAGGTTTTAAAGTCTAACGATGAATATTAGTTTAATGTGCTACGAAGAGTACCGGTGCTCGTGGATTAAGTAAATTTTACTCGGAAATTATACCAGTACTGAATTTCTTGATAAGCAGTAAAAAAATATTATCATATATCTATATCTATATACTGTCCGCCGCACTTAAAGATGATTTGTCATGACTTTATCAAAATTAGTCTCATCTGTAACCAAGGCAAGATCATTCAAAATTATTAATAATAATTCTAACAGTGTTTTTACCTATTGAAAAAATCTAAAAGTTGGCTAATATCATTTTAAATCTCAATTGTATTATTCATTAATTTTCAATGTTTATTTGTTTTGTATCAATATTATTGTACATTATTTTCAAAGCTGTAACCCAAATTTGATAAATAGATTCTTCCTTGTGAGAGCCTTGTTTACAAAACAAGCAGCCTTGGGTTATTCTTTATTCTCAAATTGTACTTGACACCCTAAATTATATCCTTGGGAAAATTTTGCATTGACGCTTCAGTCTGTTCACATCTACACGCATAATTTGAAGTCAGTCCTCTCTAATCTTACTCCTTCAAATAGGCCTATGTGTCTGAACACATAAAAAAAGTTTAAATAACTAACGAAAATGTATTGAAACTTTCTAGGCCTGAATTAAGTTAACAGTAATTAAATTGTTAGACTATATAGGTACTTTTTTACATATATATTGCAAAATTATGTTTTCTTTTTTTAACAGACCTAGAGTATTTAAGATAAGCTAATAAAATATTTCAAATTTTGACAACTTCATTTTGTGTTGTATTCCCAAACCTAAATGAAAGTTTATTGATATTAATAGGTTTGTTTATGATCCGTTTCCTAGACATCATGAGGATGATAAACAGTTAAGCGATATGTATTTACCATTGCTTTGTATTTTATTCGGATCATTTTATGCTAGGCTACTAAGGTTAAAAATTTGGATTCCACCAATAGGGTAAGAGCCCACGTCGACGGCAAGACCTTCGTTATTTTATAACAGCTGAAAGCTTTTCTGCGGGTGGTCTATAACGTTGCCTACAAGTCATTTACAATAATTTATTACCTATACTGCCTATGGTGGTATTGCAAATCCTCGCTTCATCCTATTGCGGGACATAGGAGCGTATACCTAGTTAATAAGTCTAGTATACTATTTTATCTACATTTTAGCGAATTTCCCTATAGGGAAGAAGTTATTACCGTAGTCGGCATGGTAAGACCTAGGCCTGTGACCATGATAACTTTTCGTTTTGAGGTCCCCAGACCGCAAAAACACCATTCGTTCGAAACTGAATATATATATATATGTGTCCATGGGTGCGATAACTTTCGTAAAAATGGTCCGATTTTGATGAAATTTGATAGAAACGTGTAAAGCAGCATTTATGACTATAAGTTCGAAAACCAAAAAGTTCACTCCATCCAAAGTGGTATTTTGGGGGGGGGGTTACCCCAAAAATGGTTTTTTTGAAGTTTTTACATGTTACATTTAAAAAAGTATAATTTTAGTTTTCACCATTAGATTCAACTTAAAAAACACACAATCTGATGATTTGATCATTTCTCTACGTCAAAGGTTACAAAGATAATGAAAGTGCTAAACACAGTACGTTGTCCAATGTTATTCTTATGGAGAATAAGACAAATTTTATAACTCGCTTATTTATGAACGGATACTAATGAAACTTGGTATACGGCTTCATCTGGTTGTGGTCTATGTTTTTGCACAAAAAAAACATTTATAGCGAATTTCCCCTATAGGAAAGAAGCTATTACCGTAGTCGGCATGGTAAGACCTAGCCCCGAGACCATGATAACTTTTAGTTTTGAGGTCCCCAGACCCCAAAAACACCATTCGTTCGAAATTGTATATATATATATATATATATATATATATATATATATATATGTATGCATCCGTGGGTGCGATAACTCTCGTAAAAAAGGTCCAATATTGATGAAATTTGGTACAAACGTGTAAAGCAGCATTTATGACTTTAAGTTCGAAAACCAGACAGATCGACCTATCCGAAGGGGTATTTTGGGGGGGTTTTGTACCTCAAAATGGGTTTTTTGAGTTTTTACATATAATTTTAGAAAAAGTCAAATTTTATTTTTCCCATTGGAATCAACTTAAAAAGACGCACAATTTGGTGTTTTAATCATTGCTCTACGTCAATTTGTTGCTGAGATATTGAAAGTGCTAAACACAGTACGTTGTCCAATGTTATTCTTATGGAGGATAAGAAAAGTTGTATATCTCGCTTATTTATCAACTTATCCTGACGAAACTTGGTATATTGCTTCATTTAATGGTGGTCTATTGATATTTGCACAAAACCCCATTTTTTATCCGATAGTTCCCGTAGCAGCAAACCTGCATACTTAGCCCCATGTTATTCTTATGGAGAATAAGTAACGTGTTATCTCCTTTAATTATGAACATAAATTAATAGAACTTGGTATGTCGCTTTACCTAGTTGAGTTATATTGCTATTTGTTTACAAAAACTCACTTTTAGTGTCCCTTATTTCAGCAAACCTGCATACTCAGGCGCCATGTTATTCTTATGGAGAACAATTAAAATGTCATAAATCGTTTATTTATGAATGTATATTGATTAAACTTGGTATGTGGCTTTATGTGGTATTAAGATAAATGTATATGCATTGGAAATTTTTGAGTATGCAGGTTTGCTGCTATGAGGGTATTTACCAATTACTAGGGGCTTGTAGGGGCAAAAGCCCCTAAAAAACCAAAATACATAAATTTTTTATCAACCTTCATTGGTCATTTATAAATAAGCACTGATTTTCTAGCATTATAATATAATATTATTATACTGTCTTATGTTTTTAATAAAATGTCCATTCCTAAACAACTTTGTTATTTTCAGGCTGTGGTAGATGTATGAGACCGTTATGGCAGCAAGAGTTGTAGTGACCATTTGTAGACTCTTCAACAAAGTGCAACGCACCACAATGCATACATTGATCATTCATCAGGCCCAGATTGTGTGTTGGTATCTCGTTTATAAGTGGTAATCTAAAAATAGGAGTATCTTCGACTTTCCTCATTATAAATTTCTCGCCTACGCTGTCGTCTGTCATGCTGATTTCGAAAGCCAACACCTCGGCGACGCGGCCTTCCTCCGTTGTTCATTACTATTAAGGTAGAAAAGAAGAAATACGATAAGATATAACTATAGATCACCATAACTAAAAATTATACATTGCTGTAGTTTAAAAGTAAACAAACTCAATAAGTACAGCTGGTATCAATATCAAAGGCTAATTTAACTCTGTGGCACAGCTGTTTTAATTTCAAAAGATGTAAACAAATTAAACCCCATGTTGTTTTAATGGGAAAAGTTTTATTCTGTTGCGAATTTATGGTAAAAAAATAAGAAAAATGAATAGTTTTCCCTCAAAATTCACGTCAAGACCTTTAAAATGATACCCCTCCCATCCTTCTACGGCCATCCAGTCACTCACAATTTCTTTACAAAAATTTGACTTACGGAATTATATATATAGATTCCCGTAGCAGCAAACCTGTGCACTCAGCCCCCACTTATTCTTATGGAGAATAAGTCAAATGTAATGTATCCCTTAATTATGAACATAATTTAATAAAACTTGGTATGTGGCTTCACCTTGTTGAGTTATATTGATATTAGCATAAACAAATTTTTTTGTTCCTTGTTGCAGCAAATCTGCGTCCTCATCCCCCATGTTATTCTTACGGAGAAAAATCAAAATGGTATATATCGCTTATTTATGAATGTATATGGATGAAACATGGTAAATGGTTTCACCTAGGTGATTTATATTGATATTTGCATGAAAATCCATATTTGGTGTTCCTTGTTGCAGCAAACTTACGTACTCAATGTTAGTCTTATGGGGGATAATTAAAATTGGATATATCGCTTATTTGTGAATATATGTTTATGAAACTTGCTATGCAGCTTTATGTGGTATTAAGACATATATTTGCGTTGGTAATTCGCTGAGTACGCAGGTTTGCTGCGACGGGTAATTATGTTTTACTTTGGTCAATATTATTATTATTAATATTCAAGCCAATGGCAGTGATTGAAGTAATTTATTTTATCAATCAAAATGCATACTTAAAAAAACACTAGGGTATATAATTTACTACGTTTGTTTTATTAAAGTTAGCTCGTTAACAGTACTATTTTCTTTTTAAATAACAAAACTATTATTTTGATTGCATGTTATTACCTATTTTGGGAACAACAAATTAATCTAAGATCATCTATGACAACAAACGTTTCTCGAACAACGATTTAGGTTATTTGGCGGAAAATTAAATGTTATTCCGTTTACTTTTTAAAATGGGAGTATATCTTAAGCCAAAGCTAGCAATACCATTACCAGACTATAAGCCTCTATTATAGTACATCTATTGGACGGTAAAAGTTTAACAGTCGCTCTAGTGTGATGAGCTCCCTTCAACTGTCACACAACCATTGTTGTCGATCCAGTTGGGGGATCACTTCGCTGACAATTGCAGGATACTGCAACAGTTCCACGCCAGTATGATAGCTCCCACTTACGCGGGTTGCACGGGTGAATGATGCAATGATTACACGTGTGATAGAGGCATTATAACTACAGGACAGGGTAATCAATCCGATGATTCTACCTGCCGGGAGTTAGAACAGACCACAAGCATTGATTAAAAGATGCAAATAAAGCCACGGGACTGGTCGGCCAGGCGATCATCATATACAGTGGTATTTTCCATCAGATGTTAGCTGGATCCGACCGCATTTTGCTTGTATTAAAGATTGATAGAAGTAATTATAACCAGATGTAATTATAACCCAAACCGATGACCACACTGTGATTAGCACTGAACTACACCATCTTGCAACATGTGCTAGTGTCTGTTGTTTACGATACCACCGGTTAAGCGATAAAAAACCTTAACCAAAGCCATGTTATATTTAGGTGTTTTCTACTGATCCCAGCCTTCCTCATCGTGTGTTAACCATCAACACCTTAGTATTGCAGTTTAGCCTCGCAAACATCACTACTAGTAGTGGTCACACGATCTGACAGTGTCATTAATAAAAGTCATTAGCAGAGTCTATCACAGGGAACTAACGGGATTAACGGGGATAAAGAAATACCACGTGAACGAAATATCGGGTATACCAGCCAGTATTATCATGCATGAAATATTCCTAGTTTTAAATTCAATCAGAAGGTTATCTCTTGTAATGAGATCATGTTTTTTTCTGTGACTGCAATGTCTATTGTTTCCATCGCATCATTTGATTGGCCCCGGTGTGATAAAGAATAGAGCGTTTTGGACTGTGGCCCACGACAGCGTCAAACTTACCATCCGAGGGGCATACAAAATAGCCATCAGTAACAAGTGTCTTTGTTTGGCAACTCACTACTTCGATACAGGTGACCACTATTGTTGAGTTTTTCAGTGAGTGATTGGGATCTTGCCTATTCGGATTAGCACTAATTCTGACAGTAAATACTAGTTGGGAAATTACTCTTGCCATAACATACCTGCGTACTCAGTATCAGTTTTAACACAATTTCATCAAACGTTCACGATATTGTATAGTATCTGATACAGTATATTAAAATCAACATTAAGAAACGGAAAAACGTAATATTAACGTCAATAGTTTTGTAAACGATTGTCAGTATGTCCTTATAAACCATCAGCCATCTAGATCTAAACCACTGATTAGTCCTCAGGGATCCGCCCCGGTTTCTTTCAACATCACCATATCTATCTTAAAAACCAGGCTGTCCATAAGCCCAATGTTAAAACTAACATTAGTCTTATGGACAGCCTGGTTTTTCACTCGTGCAACGCACTGTACATGATTCTGTCATATGATTACTCAAACATGTACCGAGGGATCGAGAGAGTTGTCTACATTTACATTTCTTACATCATACAGAACATGCCAATTGTTTTTCCCTTTTATTTAGTTTTACGTTTTCTCAGATTGTTTACAGAAGATTTTGTTTCATTGAAAAAAAACAAACAAAAAACTATGAAACCTAAAGCAGAATCAGTCTTTTGAAATGAGAAGAAGATTCCTGGGCACTGCTGTCTCTTCTTTTATTCTACTTGTAATCCATTTTTACTTTCTCCCCCTATTTGTAGTTTAGTATATGGGGAAAGTATTATTTTCGTCAAATTTTACAATTTGAGTTATTGGTGAAAACATTAGTTTTGGTGCTCCCCGAATTCAAAAAAAGTGGTTTTTGACGTGATGTTTGTCTGTTTGTCTGAATGGATGTGTACAAGAGTCCACACCAATCGACCGATTTTGGTCAGATTTCGTATGTGGGTACTAATCCCCGGTATCTTCATGCTTTTTAGTTTTTTTTTTTAATTATTAAAGGAGTTTTGCCCCCAAAACCACTAAAATATATACAAAAATCCAAATTTCTTTAAAATAGCCCAAATGATTTTAATGAAAAATTTGTGGTTCATAGTGTTTCACGTCTTAAATAAAATGACACCCCCGCATTTCTGGGAAAACTCCGGTTCAGAAATTATAGAAATTAAAAGGGTCTAAATTTAAGATTTTTCATAAAACGATAGACTTTAAATAAAACGTACTAATCATCAATAAAAAAAACTAAATAAAACAAACAGTTTGGTGTTTTTAATTATTGTTACCTATATGACTATTATGGTTGCGGAAAAATCTGAAATTTTCATTTAGCGGTAAACGCAGTACGTTGTCCAATGTTTTCCTTATGGGGAATACAAAACTTGCCATTTCTCTCTTATTTACTGATAAATTTCATTAACATTTGATATGTATGTCAGATTAGAATTGACCAGCAAAGGATACAGTATTCGGAATATGTTGCCACCTAACCCTGGGGAGGAGGAGGGGACATTTTCCCTCTCAAGACCACTGTGTATGGCAAATGATTTCGTAATGTCTCCAAAAATAGGGATTTGGGCGGATATTTCTGAAAAATCCCATTAAAATATTTTTCTGTACATACCGTACTTTATATTCTATACTTAGTAAATATAAAGTAATTTATTACAGTTGAACTAAAAGGGAGGAAATATGCGACAGTTTTCTGATAATGTCCATTGTATTTTGTCTACGACATTTAAAAGTCTTTGGAACAGAATTAATTGTTTTGGATATCCTTTCATTCAACTAGCAATTAAAAACCCAGCGCCTGTGGTTTTTTGAAAATTTAAATAATCTCATTGCAAAAATGTTTATCGCCGTTTTTCCTCTAGATTCCTTGGTTAGATACATATAAAATTGTGTACTGAAAATTGTTTGTAAGAATAAATTAAAAGGGGAAAACCTTGGTTAATATTAATACAAACAAATTAAATAAAAAAATACTGATGAAAGTTCAGAAAGCTATCTAATACAACTATCACTTAAGATATCACTTACTACTAACTACTTAATACTAACTATCACTTACCAATGTATATTTTTTAGTTTAATAATAAGTTAATTTAAGCAAAAACAACTAGACAATTGAATAAACAGTTTTGTACAAATAAATTAGATTTTAATTTTTGTAACATAATTATTTTTTATTCGATGTTTTATGATGCAATCATGTCAACTAAAAATTAAAGAAAAATATAACAAAATTAGTACAAAGAGATATATAGGTCGGAGTAATTAATATATAAGTTGTCTTTTTCAATATTGCTTGTTTTCCCAATCTAAGAACTCTCCTGTACAGTAAAAAGCTTTTAAAAAGGGTTTGAAAGCCACAGAAACAATTTCCTTCTTAAAGATTTCCTAACACAATTCTTCACTGTATGAAGCAGGGGCGGATCCAGAGGTCATGATTGGGGGGGGGCGGTCACCGAAAGTTACCCCTCCCCCCCTTCCATGTGGATGGTCCCTGGCACCCCCATTATTGTTTTTAACTATATGAAATTTTACAAGGAATGAAAGTAAGTTAACATAATATATCATTAACCTTGTACTCAAGAACAAAAATCTTAACTTTATAAACAAGCTAAACAAAAATTAACTTTAATTCTACTGCGCCCAACCGTAAATAAAAATAAAATATTTAGGCATTACACTTTTTTACGACATCTGTAGGCGCCTCAGAACAAGTAAGATGTATAAATAAACAATTTATCTTAGTATTTACTCACGCAAAAACTATTTACAAAACGTATTTGAAAACTCCAAAACTATACTACGCGAAGATACAATTAGGAATGAGACTGACAGCCAAGGTCAACCACTCGAAAAATGAAAATGTCGTACCACATTTTTACAAAATAAATTATTTGGCGGATGAGCTTCTGTTTGCACGCAATTTAATCTTTGTTTCCTCTTATTTCATTACATATAATTCGAGGCACTTTTTGCTTCTAGCCTAGCCACTGGATATTTATTGCCTACAACGGATTACGCGGTTTTAAACAAAAATTAAACCTAACCTGTAAACAAAACACCGCTGTTAGCAAACAACGGTAGGCGGGCGAAATCCAGTAACAAATAATCACCGAATACAATTGTAGCAACCTTTGCTGCTAAATTTGCCTCCTAGACCATGTTGAAAACACTGCATTTTTGGTCTGCCAACTGGCAAAACTGCATCAACTTCGCGATACTCGGGAATATCCATGTTTTTGTAAGACGCTTCAAGGTTAAATACATGGATCTAAGTAATGTGTTATATACTAAAATAGAAGTTTAAAATTTCACCTGTCTAATGGTTTGTATTTGATTTCATTTATCGAACGTTTAGGTTCGTTAGTTTGAATTTTAATGTAGCCTTGTAGACGGGAGCGGCAAAATTTGGCTCTCGGAACCGAAAAACGGTGTGTCGGGAGGCTTTTGCTGCTTATATTTTCATTCGGATTTATTCAAACTTTCATCGTATGATAGAATAATAAAATACAACACAAAAAATTCTTAGGTCGGAGGGGGGGGTGACCGCCCCTACCACCCCCCCTTGGATCCGCCCCTGGTATGAAGAGGACATTAACAAATTTAGAACTGGCAATATGAAATAATTTTATATTTTTAGCTAAGGGAGGCTTCAGTACCAGTGACCATAGCTATGTAGAGTGTTAATAGAGTTTTTGTTATGTTGTTTATGATGCTTGAAACATTATAACAGTACTATACTGTTGATGTCGAATGAGTTTAGTTTTATGACGAATTAACATATCGGATTCTCTCCATTTCACTGAAAGCCGAATGAGAGAATACAATTCTCTCTTCACTTACCATAAAGATGAATTCATTCACCTAGAGGGTCCGCCGCGCCGGAAGAAATGTGGAAACTACATTTACCGCCACATACCACCTTATGTAGTAAGAATGTACACTCTAGTTAACATTTAATCTTTTACAGTTTGTTTATCCGTGGGATAGGCCGCGACAAGCAGCTACAAAGTCTTTGTGTCCTGTAAGTCATGACACACTTTTAAATTAATTTATAATTATTTATTACTCGCAGGTCTATGAAACAACTGTAAAATTCAGTAAATTACCGTTTATGTACTTTTGTTGTCATTGATTACCCATGGTTTAGTATTGATTGGGTTACGTTGTCAAATAAATGACAATGCCAACGTTGCAAATAAAAGTTTAACAACAGTGTTGTTGACATTAATTAATGTGAAATAATGTTTTATTTTCAATAAGTAATTAAAATACTATTACAAAGGAATAATTTGAAAACACTAAAACCATCTTTAGCCAGTTGCGATGGTTTAGCTATTCAAACAAAAAGAATTACAGAAATTAGAGTCTACCTTTATAACAAAATAAAAAACGTGACGAGCCTGTACAGCATCTTAAATCAAAGAATAAAGCAATTCCTTAAACAATTAATTAACAAAGAATAAAAGTAATCAGAACAACAAGGAGAAAACCCTAGTTTAATCTAAATTGTGACCTGACTAACAAAACTCATCATATACCTTACACACCTAAACAATTGTCTTTGCTGACAATATTGTTAACTGATTCTTCTACCTTGACATTTTGGAGAGTAGTGTGGGTTTGCCGGTTCTGGGCCAAGTGATTTATGGCTTCCGGTCACGTGACCGGAAGCGCTGAGTCATTAAACACGTCATCTGAGACTCAGCCAGTGACGTAGGCGGTTTTGTGACGTAATGAGGGAAAGTTTAAAGGTCAAGGTCACGGGGAGGTTATTTAAAAAAAGTACTACCTCGCACGCGTAAAATCCGATTGTGATTCGATAGTTTTCATTTGATAAAATATCGAATGAAAACAATCGAATGAAGCAATCGAATGATACGAGTGCGAGGTAGTACTATTTCATTTATTACTTTAATGTTTACATTTCTTTTTATTTACAATAAGTTATGTTTACAATAATTTATGTTTACAATAGTTCCCCGTTGTTTGTCGTCATCGATGTTGTTGATCCGGGGTCGCGGCCGTCAGACGCAGTTTTCAAGTGCTGCGCTTGTTTGTCCAATCGGTCCATCCCGACTGTGTGTTCCTCGCCTATTTATGTGACCGCAGGGAACACACAGTCGGGACGAGCAGCTCGATGTTCACCGGTCGAGAGCCGGAGGTGTACTGGCTATTCACAAGCTAGCGTTGTAATCGTACTAAATGGTGGGGGTAAAAGTGTGGTGGGGCGGAGCAGATGGCGGACGGCAGATGGCAGGCGGCAGATGGCAGGCGGCAGATGGTAGGCGGCAGGTGGCAAGTGCGCGGCAGATGGTTGCTACTCCATTCGCCGCCAAAGTAATGCAAGCCGTCGCCGTAATTCTTGTATTTTATCTTGGCGGTTCATTTGATATGTTTTACATCTACATATGCAATAGCTGAAACACCTGCACTTACGGCAAGCTTTCCCGTCAACTTGATCGCCTGGTATTTTAAAACATTGCAACTCGCAACAATATGTCTTCAAATTGTTATCGAAAAATAAATTGTTCATTGGTGGCACCGACATGTTAGCTGCAGCGTGTGTTAGACAAGACTGAGACTAACTTCACTGCTCCCTCTCTTTTATACCCCTTCATAAGTTAACCCTGAATGAAAGTTCAAGGTCATCCATTTGAATTTAAAAAAAAGCAACACAGCAGTATATAAAATAATATACTGCTATGTTGCTGTGTTTTTTTTTCTTTTAATGTTATTCTTTTTTTTATTTTTATTTTTTTATTAAACAAACATTTTACAATACAATAAGCTTAAGTCTAACATTGATGACTAGAAATACAAACAGAGAAAAACAAATAGAGACATTATGGACAATGATGCATGATGTGCAGAGTGAGTTCCGTCGAGTTGTTGCCGCTTACACCGTGTGATACCAAATACAACGTCCCCGGTTGAATATCTCGCAAGTCTTCATTTTGTAGCAGTTGAACAAATCGTTTTGGAAGAAATACTTGAAACTTCGGCTCATCTCCTGGAGTCATAGGTCCTTCGCACAATGATACTAGAATTGCTTCTCCATGTGTGGTTTCCACTTTCTTGATGCTATGAATAATGTAATGTCTTTGTTCTTTTAGTTCTGAACATTTTTTAGTTAGCAGAAGGTTCGATTTTGAGTGAGTGTTGAATTGATCAACCAATGTTTGTAGATATTGTTGTGATGCCATCTTCGTCAGTGGTGGTGTCTTCTGTGATGTTGCCTCTTCGGAGTCTCAAATAATACTCGTGCTGAAGCGGTGTTGTCTCCTCGTATTTATAGGCCCCGCTACCCCCACCACATTTCTGTTCTCCGCTACCCCCACCACATTCCTGCGTTTGTTTCAAGTAAGCAGCCAAACGATATGCGTTGTACAATGCACAGTTTGTTTGACCGTGTTTAAGATCTTTTGCAGCGACACAAATATTACCGAGATTAATGTTAAAGCCCTTACTGATAGTTATATCGAAAACATTACCGTGCGTATACTTTTGTATCCAGTTCTTTTTTTCTAATCCTCTTGTGTATATATGTGAATATTGTTTGCAAAAGTTAAACATAATACTGTGCACATTACTGTAGCTTATAAATCCTTCATACCAATGTATGTGATGAAAGTAGTTTGTTATCCATTTGTTTGTACATTTTGCTTTGGTGTTAAGTTTGTTAAAAGAAAAAGGAGCTTCAAACGTGAATGGGTAGGCTACAAATGTAAGCAAGTCTAAAATTACTAATTCCTTGATAATAAACCTATCGTCATTATTTCGAAATGCTTGAAATTCTATTACACAAGGCTTTACACTCACTTCTTCATCCCCTCCGCTCATCATGGCACCAAGCGATCAACTAAACTGTTTTCCACACCACGGTAGGTTAAATACCAGGCCGTACAGTTGCAGGCACGTTGGTGTATATTTAACGTGGGCACCGTCCCCAATAGGCCTACCCCACGTGTGTTCTTCTTTACTAAATCAAACTTTAGTCTTTTTTAACTTCTTCTTCTTGTGTTTCGTTTTCTTCTTGTTCTTGTTTCTCCGTTTCTTCTTCTTCCTGTGTTGTTTCTTCTGTAGCTTCTGTAGCGATTTCTACAAGTGGTTCAAAATCCTTTAACTTTCTCCACATGCAACCTTCATGAGGTATTCTATTAAAAATAGATGTATCCACAGGTCCGTACACGATGGTGCTATCAGGTTGTTTTTCCAAAGTATCGACCAAATATTCTTTAATAATAGCGCTTGCAAATACCAACTGTCTCATGTACCTTGTAATAGGTTCTGTTGCGTAGTTTAAAACGTAGAATTCTTCACGTGACAGTAGAATCTTATTTTCATGTTGAGTCAAGTCTCTAATTCGCACTTGTAGTTGTCCGCGATGTTTAACAATATCGATTTCATTGTCACAATCCAAAAGTCGAATATGTGTTTTCCTTCCACACAAACTGTTAGTTAACCCTTTGAGTGCTAAGCTTCTGAAAGGAGTAGTTGAACCCGTGTTGTTTTGTTGATTTTTTTAATATATTGAACGCCTGAACAGTTAAAATTAATAAAAACGTGCTTCCGCTGGACACACACAGTAAAGGATAGGTAAAAAGTAGCAAAACACCTGATCAGATGTGCAACTCACAAAGAATCCACCCATCCCGTCAGCTTGGACCCGAGCCGTCCACCGTTTGCTTAAGGTCCGCCCTCCCCTTCAACTCTGCCACAGACAGGTGAACTCTCCATGAGTTGCACATAAAAACCACCGACTGTGACGGGATTCGAACCCTCGATCCAAGTGTTACCCCCGGCCGGGAAGGTAACGCCTTAGACCGCACAGCCACTGGTCAGGCTAGCAGCTGCAGTGGATCAGTTGGTATTATAGAGACTAGGCGCTGGACGAGGTAGTTCAATTCGTGTCTACCAGGTTTCACCACATGTCAGACTCAGACTGCAGACTGAGCGCCTAACGGTACAATCGCTTATGAAGCAGTAACAGTGTTTATTGATAACAGATTCAAAAGACGATATATCGGACCATAGCACTTAAAGGGTTAAATAACATTCTATTAAATGTACATGTTTCAAAAATGACTCCCAAGCATTTTGCGAAAATAAAACCTTTTTTGTTCCATGGTGTAGTATTACTGTAGGGGAATAATCCAATGACTTCATCAATCCAACTGATACACTTTTACTGATGCATGCTGAGATGGGGTAAAAGATTCGCAGAAAAACTTCAGTTAAAATATGAGGAGGAATATTTTCTTCAACTTTCTTCTTCCTCTTTGGTACTACCTTTGATGGGTCTGCATTAATTTCCTCCTCTCTATCTCTTTTACCAAACTTTAAAAATGCAGTTATTTCCTTGATGATTTCTGCTTCACTAGTATTATCACGTTCCAATAACGGTGCTACCTCTGCATCACCTTGTACAACAGATGGAGAACTCATTTTGTAGAAGATGTTACCCATGCGCCGATAGACGATCAACTGAAGACCTGCATTGCTGCTCCGCTATTTATAGGTTAGCGACAGTGGCGGTGCCGGTGGTTGTACAGCGTTTTACAATACTGTCTTTACAATACCGGTCAACGGTGTGTATGTAACAATTTTATCGTGCAAAATTAAACAATACGCAGATGTATTTGCAGGTACGTTTTCTTGAAATTCCATTTCTATTTTTATATCAACACTAGACGATTTTACAGATTCATTTTGTTTGGAACAATCAATTACAACAATCGGAGCTTTCGATTCAAACTGAACGGGAGATAGTAGAGGTGTATTTGTTTTGCAATTTGTAATATTTGTATTTGTAATATGAATTTTGGAACCTAGCGTACATGTCGTATAAAACACTGTATCTTTTCTTATCAAAAGAAATATTAAAGTTGTCGTAGGGAAATAATTGTGAATTCAGGAACACTTTACAGTTTGTTAATTTACAATGGTCAAATTCACCAGCATTTTCAGTTATTATACTTTTCTTCTTCGTTTGTAATCCAAATATTACATATCTCGCTTTTTCCAAATGAGTAGAAGTTTTTACAGTCCATGTATGCCGTTGTGTTGTAGGTAAAACGGGGTATTCATGAAACTCCCAGCTTCTGAATGGCATTACAATGTCTCGATCTGATTTTAACTTTCTTAATAATGTAATCCTGTGTTCATCATTTAGTCGCACATGTGGTATTCTCCAAACAATCTTGTCTAATGTTAATTTCCAGTCTAAATTGGCATCAGTTGTTCCAGTAGCTGCTTTAATAATATCTTTATCGTTTGATGATCTTAATAAAACTAGTTCTTGTTTTACATTTATTATTATTCTTCTGTAGTCTTCAGCAAATCCTAGGAGTAATCTTAAAGGTACGTAGAAATCAAAGTTTCCCGAAGAGTCAGGAGCGATTGTACTTTTGTCTGGTGCAACCCATCCTGCAACAGCTAACAGATTCTTCTCATTTGGTGTTAAAGACGCTAATCCTTTCAATGTACTGGAAATTCCAACCTTTTTTGTTGAATCGACTGTAACTCCTGAAATTTCATATCTAATCTCGTCAAACAAAAATGCCATAGGATTATTTATGAACGGAACAGTGGTTCCAGCAGTACCATAATTTTTTGTTACTTTTCCCTCAATATATAAATAACTTTCGCATGGAAGAGTATAAATGTCTTGTTGTTGTATAGGAATCCTAATTTCATCGTTATTGTTTAATTTGGACGAAGCGTAAGGGTTGTGCGTGTGATATTCCTTTTCCCATAAGGTCTCGTCGAATGTTGGACCCTGCGCTATATCCAGTATATCCATTGTTAATGACTTTTAATCCAATTTCTTCTAGAAAACGAATGTTGTCACTTGTTAACCCTTCTACAGCTGATGAGCTACTGACCTCTTTGCTTGTTGGCTCTCTCTTTTTAAATGATAACCCCATTGTCTAAGCGGATGATTTTATATGTATTCTTACAGTAATAGCTTCTCCTCTAAAGTCAATAAGGTTTCCGTCTTGATCCACTATGTTCAGCACGATGTCTGAAATGAAACTGGTGTTTAACGGTAGGTACACAAGGTTTTGAGGCTTTTCTACTATCTTGAAACCCGGTGCAACTGATGGGTAGAATGTGTGTAATATATGACGATTCTCTCCATCTCTGTAGGATCCTTGTATAATGTTACATGTAATGTCTATGCTATTAACTTTGATGATCGTCACAGTTTTATTCCCAGAATGAGTTTTATTAGGTTCTAATACTTTTGTTTCCTTAGAAAACCCCAATAAACTACCAATTGAATGTTCTTGACTAAAATCAATATAATACTTAGACGTAATTTCGGCTTTCATTGTATTGTTATTGCCTTTTATCGTTATATTTTCTTTTCCCATATGTTTTTGTATAACTTCATTTATATTATCAATTTCATAAGCTCCTGTTGGTAAACTGAATTCTTCCAAAGCTGAATACTTTCCTTTATCATCTTTTGTCTTGTAATAATGTATTTTGTTATTAATTCCTTCACTAACGTTTGGAATAGAGTTATATGTTGTTAAATCCAATAATGCGGCTTCCCATAGTCTTCCTTTTTGCAAACGTAGCGCTGGAAACAGAATACTGCGCAAAGTACATGAGTTACCGGTTAATGACACTGTATACGAGGACATCTTAAAGTTGACTAACACTTTTAGCTAAAAAGTCTAAACATAAATGACCGCAAATGGATGTATCATCAGGTTGTTTTCTTGTATGATTGTAAAAAACATTTTCTGCCGCACGAAAGTATCGTTGAAGTTCTTTCGGTGGTGGAAGGTCTCCAAAACTGTCGAAATAATAAATGGTTTTACCATGTTTCTTGTAACACACCCAATGAGTGCCTAATCCTTCACTATTATCCAAATTTACAATACCAGTCTCATTTTTCCACATTTTAACCGGTAACTCATCTTTCATAAATACTCCTCTAAAAAATGGGATTTTCAAACAAGAAGCATATGTAATCAGTTCTTCATTGGTCAATTCTTTGTTTTTAATTATTAATTGCTCTTTCTTATTTAATACACACGATACGGTCTTAGGTATAATCCTCCTCCCTTTTTTATCATTGACCATATTGTTGGTTTCTTTTTAGCTTTACCACTGGTAGATCGACGTTTTCTTCTGATATTACCTCCTTGTTTTTTAGCGGGTTTTTTCCCACGCCTTCTTCTCTTTCCTCCTCCAAACGTAGTTTTTGCTTTCATTGCTGCTGTTACTGCTAAAGACGCTGCTTTTTCACCAATACTCGCGTCACTAGATTTTACTCTTTGCCAAGCTTTCTCAGCAAGTGCTTTATCCGCTATTGATCTATTTTTAGTATCACCAAATTTGGAATACGCTATATCGTGCTGTTTACAAGCCTGATCGAGCTTATTTATTCCAGGATCTCCTCTAGCAAGACGTTTCTCTAATTTGGTTCCAGGACCACAATATTGATATCCTCCAGGTAAATGTAATTCCACAGGTAATAAATCAATCGCCTTGTTAACTATAGCTCCAACCGGTTTACTCAATAGAGAAAATGCTGTTGATGCTATTCCCCTTCCTCTCTGTAATCTCTCTCGATTATGACTGATGCGTTTAACCCTCGACATGGCTATTTATAGCAAAACTTACAATCAGTAGGTGCACTCTATAAATGTTTTACAATGAATGTAATATCAGTTTTGGTTTCTTGTATTATATACTGTTTAAAATCCATTTATTATATCGAAATGGATTTATTAATTAAATGTAGACATATTAAATAAAAGTAGTAAAAATAGAAATAAGGTGTAATTGAAGATGTTCCAGATGTTTCTCCGCTGGTGATGGTATCGTTGTCTTCGGTAAAATGAATAAACTTTAAATAGTTGTCATGTTCCCTTAGAAACTTGCCACTTAATCGTTGATAATTGAATAACACATCCCAGTCTAGTTTATCTTTAAAATTGTCAATGTAATTCTCAGAGAGATTTTGATATTTACTTATTACTTCCCAACAGTTATTAAAATTCGATGTCATCTCTACGAGGAAGTCTTCTGAAAACTGTTGTCTTTGTAAAATATGGATCCAGTTCACTCTGTGAAAATAAATTCTTCACATAGTCATTGTAAAGAGGTAATGTATGGAAAGTTGTTCCCAATCCATATATCTATCAAACCGTTGAACAAAACCATCTGTCAACACTCATTTGGGAAATCTCGGCTCTTGAGATATTAAACTCCACGCAGTAATATTGGATTCCATCATCCTCTCTGTATCGTCTCTCGAATATGACTGATGCTTTATCCCTTATCATGGGGGGTATTTTAAATTCTTTTTTCTCTTATGTAATCTTCATTGTTTTCTGTTGGTTCATTAATCACATTCACTTTATCCTCCTTTCCTAATGTCTTGACTTTAGAAGGCTTAGACGGTTTATCTCGTTGATTAGGTTTCTCTGGATTGTGTATATTTTTCCAGTCTAAATAATTGTGAATGTCAACATCTGAAGCTGCATCTCTTCCTGAAGCCCGATGGATATAATGGAATAGAGCTGCACCAAACCTTTCCAAATGTTTTTCATATTCCGTAGTCCATTTCTTGTGTACAATATCAAACATTTTCTTATTTACAGCGTCTCCATCCTGCTCACAATCACCTACATTTGATAATTTTAATTTTTTTACATCATAGCTTGTGTCAGTTTTATTCCTTTTGTAAATCGTTAACAATTTTAGAGTAGCTAAATTTACTGCTTCACCATCATAAATGGGATATTGTATATCGCTTAACCTTTTACCGGAAAACCCCCAATGATCTTCGTGTACAGTTGGGGTTCTTTTTTTCATGTACTGTACCGTAACCGCATCAGACGACATAAGCGGATCACCAACATTTTGAATTACTTTTCCTTCAAAATTATAGTTGCCGTCAGATGTTAACGGAAACCCAGCTCTTTTTTCACTATATCCAGATTTTACTCCAAACTCGGAATACCGTCCAAACTTGTCCACACTCATGATGTAACTGAATCGCTATCGTTTAGGTTCTTATTATATATATGCGTCTACTGAACAATTATTCCTTGTTTTCGCAGTTCATCAACCAAAGCTACCCATTCGTTTTCTAAACCAGTGTGCCCGGCTTCCATGGCTTCATGTAATAATCTCATTCGATCAACTAACTTATTTATATCGTTGTAATATATTATATTAGTTTTATACAAATTTTTCAATAATCCCCTTCCAGATGTGGTAGGATCAGTTGTTTTTCTCTTTTTATGCAAAACATTTAATTCAGCAGAAGATAAAGCTCTTCTTTTAATTTGAGCTTTTTTTGATTTTGAGGGGAAAAGACTAGATATAATACTTGTATATTTTATTGACCGATTTCTATGAATAGGTAGGTCTTTGGAATACTTTTTTCTATGTGCATTTGTATACTCTAATATATTTTTAAACAATTGTAAATCCCTTTTAGTATATTTACCAGGATTATTTTTAAAGATAAGTTCAAACAAACCTTTTGTACCTTTATATTTCTTATCTTCAATAACTATATCATCATTTTCGTTTATATCTAACTTGCTATCTCCAATCATTAATCCTTTATCCTCTATTCTAGCTCCATAGGTATGATAACTTCGATTAGCATGTGCGGCGTGTAACATTTTTAACGTATATGTTCTTCCAAGTGTTCCTTTAAACATAATATCCGTGCCTAATTTGCTTAAGTTGGATGGGTTAATATCCTCTTCTTCTGCTCTTGTATCTTCTACACTTGTATCTTCTGTACTTGTATCTTCTGCAATATCCTTTTCCTTTAAATCCTCTATATCTCCGCTTTCTTCATACTCGTCGCTTTCTTCAGATGTATGTAACTGGCCAAAACTTTCATCATTCTGAAATTCTTCTTCATATTTGGAAATTGGTAGCATTTTGTCTCCTTCGAAGCGAATTGAAGGTTTTTCCATATTTTGTGCTAATCGCTTTAAAGGTTCAGTAACAGGTTTGAATGTTGATTCTAAAAATTGCTCTCTTTTATTTATACCTGATTTTAAAGCTCGGTTTTTTTGTCTAATAGAATCACTAAGTGATTTTATTTCCTTTAATAGCTTTTCCTGGTTAACCATCTTCACACCTTGACGACTTGTACAGTAATACCGCTAATCAGTGTATTAAAACGAATTTATCAAAACCTATTCTATAACGACCATCTTTTATAGCATGATCTTTCATAATAACCAAAAATCTATACTTTTCCGCCCATGCTTTTCCGCAAAGTTCTTTAAACTTTTCAAATGGCATATCCGCATTCACATGATCGTTATATATATGTTTTAGGTTAGTATCATCTTGTTTGAATACAATCAGAATATTTGCATTATCTCTGATAAGTTGTTTTGGGATTTTGCTATAGGTTTGTCCTATATATATTCTGTCGATTTTATTATGTCTTCCTATGGCAAAGTAGTTTCTAATAGTATCCTGATTTTCACAAGATACATCGTCAAATATAAATACAGAATACGGTTTCGCTTCGTTTGGTTGCATAATGCTATCACTAGCGTTAAATTTGTAAAAATTAACATCAGACAAATCAGATAGGATTTTATCCAGCAATTGATACTTTGGTTGATGTAGAGACTTTGAAAAAATATATAGGTTATTAAACCTTAATCCCTGCGGATTAGTGATCAAATTAAAGACAACATTGGTCTTTCCGCAGTTTGAGGGGCCACTTACTATACATCGAACAGTGTTTGGAAGTAAACTACCGTGTTTACCATTGTTGATTTTAACGTTATCCACAGTTAAATCATCTATGTTATTAATATTGAATCGATCTTTATGGTTAATAATCTCCATCCTGCTCAAAGGTTAACGATGAAATGAGTTGCTTGCATTAAACCAAGTCCTTTATAGGTATCCATGAATCCTCAGTTTTGTTAAACCCTAACCACCGCACTTTAACTGCGTCCTTTTTTCTTTGTAACACTTTTTCAACAAGATATACATCACCTACTGTTGACTTTAACATTTCATGTCCATAAAATGCACCTTGCAACAAATCTCCTTTGTTATCTTTTAAGATATACGTTTCAGGTACAGTCGGTTGCACTTTATACACTGTAAAAACTTCATTCGTCCAATTGGGAAGGTATTTCTTGGTAAACACTCCCTTATATTTACTAATCCGTACTTTATCACTTACATTAAATTTTCTTGGCTGCATTTTTTCTACTTTAGGCTTTGTATTTTTCTTAATGCGTTTTAATACATCTTTTGCATTTCTTCTATTTACTTTGTTAGGTTTCATACCAATAGTTCTATGAAACCTGTTGTTATAATCATTTATTAATTGTGGTAAAACATCATACCATACGTAAGAACCTCTTTTTGAAAATTGTTTATACAGTGCTCCTTTTAAGGTTCTATTGAATCTTTTTACAATAGCTGCTTTTTTCTCTGAATTTGTAGAATAATGATTTATTTTATATTTATTCATTAACTGTGCAAAGTTTGTATTAAAGTATTCTGTTCCATCATCAGTTTGTAAATGTTTAATTTTGTTTTTATCTCTTTTTATGGCTATTTCCATGGCTTCTGCTACGCTTTTACCAGTCTTGTCCTTTAGAGGCAAAGCGTCTGCAACTTTTGTAAAACAATTAATAATTGTGAGTATATATTTAAATCCTTTGTTTATTCTGCTATGCGGTCGCATTTCAATTAAATCCGCTTGATATAGATCATTTATCCCTTTTATAACAGTATTTCTTCTTGGAAACTTTATTCTTGCAGGTTTGTGTAGTTCATTAATAATCTTCTCCTTCAGGTCTGACATGATGGTTTCACGAAGACAGCTGATATGATATTAAATATTCTTTTGTATAAATCTGCTTATATAGGTCAAGGTCATTCTAAACTAATGTATAAAAGGGGGAACACAGCAAAATACTGCTGTGTTCCCCCTTTTATACGGAAAGGAAAAGGAAAAGGGATGTAGGACGATGAAAGGGTTACTCGTCAATAGGGTTGAGGGAATAGTGGCCGAATGGTAGAGTGTGGATGTTGTCTGCAAGGATGTGTCGTTTATCATCATTTGAAGAGAGAGCTTTTTTTACTTCCGTCACGCTGTACAGCTGATGGTTGAAACTTCTGATTGTGTTGAATTTTGCTGTTATATCTTGATCTTCAAATAAACATTTCTTATAGTGATTAAAATACACATTCTTCTTTAAATACAAACTTTTTACTCCTTTAGCTTTCTTAATGACTTGGTTTTCATTTAGTTGTAAAGAATATAATTTTGACATTAGTGCAACAATTTCTTGAAGTATAACACCATTGGCTTCATCTTTAAATTTGCCAAGCACTTTTTTGTTTCTGTCATTGTCGTAGTTTGGATGATCTTTTGGATAGTCGGAAAAGTCAAAGTCGTTTTTGTAATCAAATGTCCGAAGGTCTTCATACATATCGTTAGTAATTATCCAATATATAAAAGCGTCTGTATCCATGTAGGAGATGCCGATGTTTTCTCGTCCATAAAAGGTGACCATCTTCTTGTAATGAAAATCGTACATATGAGTCTTGGAGATATCCAGGATTGTCATACCTATATACAAAGGACGATCCATCTTCACACTTGTTTTCTTCATAGATACAGCTACAAGATTTTCGTTAATAATTATAGATGTTCCAAAGTTTGGCTGTTGTACGAGTTTTTGTAGTTTGTTCGGATCTGTAACAAGTTTAACATTTTTATGTCTTCTTTTGTTTTCCAATGTTTTACCGAATATCGCATTGTTCATCAATTTAAAAAAGTCTTTTTGAAAGGCTGATGTAGCGGCTGCTCTTCTGGTAGTATTCGAGTCTATGTACGGTTTCAACCAGCACGATTGGGAAAATTCTACAGCTCTATTAATTTTAGTAAGACGTAAACCTAATTCTATAGCTTGTTGAACAACCCAATAGTGAGCTACGTATCGTTGTTTATTGTTAAGGGTCATCATTAATTTGGGGTGTTTTCCAGTTGGTGAAATTTCTGTTCTTGCAAGGAGTGGAAGGTCATAATGAAGATCGTGTAAATGTTCTGGATATTCAAAGTCGCAATCCAAAATATATCCGGTATCTCCTTGTTTTGGAATTTGTGAAATATCGCCAATACAGTCGGGATCAACCCATTTAAAGTTGTCAAATGGAAGTGGGTTCGACAAGGCCCATCCATACAGATTATTCGCGTCGAAATATCCCAAGTACGTTGAAGGTTTCTCTTGATCATGGTCAGGTAGATATTTGTTGTTGGCTTTAACATGTCTCGTCACGCTTTGAGTTAATCCACCTCTAACACCCGACTCAACCATTAAAACCATATCTATATCTGTTAACAGCTGGAGTTTGCATTTTGTTTCTTTCAGCATTGCTTGCCAAGCTAGTCCTGGAGATGTATATGAATGTAGAGGGTCTAAACCGTATGCTGCAAAACAGGTTCTTCGGAATTCTTCCATAACATCGCAGAGAAGAGTCACGTCAAGTTTTACATAAAAGTCTGAGTATTCTCCTAAAGTCTTCATATCCAACTCGTTCCATACTCGACATGCGTGTTGATAGTCTTCAAGTGAAATCTCCGAATCATTAAGTTTGTTGTTAAATTGTTCTGGTGGAGGAAGTGATGTTTCATTAAATCTATGAAGTCCATCGATGTAATCGTAGGGGAAGACTCCTTTTCGAAGAACCAGATCCATTTTACTACTGGCTACAATTTTGCTTGTTTCTATCAGATCTTCTCTTTTTAAATTATCAGTTAATTTCATTAGGCTAGAAGGCATAAATCGAAACGAATCAATAAATCTAAGTTTTATTTTGCCAACCTTTTTAGAGAAACTTATACATTTTTCCATTGTTGTTGCCAAAACATCTGTTGCTCCATCATCTCTTCCTAACTCCGGGATTATGAAATGAGAGTCATATCCGCTAAGGTTATGTAGAACAACGGGTATAAAAGATGGTACTTTGTAATTTAAGTTGCAAGCGTTACAGGCTGCACCTCTGTAGGCTCCTGTAAGATGGTCGTGATCACGCACTTTAACGTTATCTGGTGTAAATAGGTTATTACACAGATAACATGTTGTTGCCAAATTGTGATGTTGAAGTTGGTGTTCATCCATAGGTTGCATCGGTATTTTAATTTTGTAGATTTCTTCAACCTTAGAGGCAATGTAATACAACTCATCTACAAAGTGTTTCGCTGCTAGTTCACCACGATAAATCTTCGGAGCAGATGATAGTCCAAATTCTTGAAGATGTTCTTCAGACAGCGTGGATTTTGTTAGTATACAATAACTGTTTGGTGCTTTTTTTTGATATTTGCTTCTTTTTGTGATATCCTCTTCTTGTTGTTCAATAGGAAGTAAAGATGCTTCGAAGTCCGCGTACACAACAAATGGAACAGGGTATTGTTGATTTACTTTGTCAAATCTTATCTGCGCTCTGCTGGGATGTGGCAATTTAATTCTTACCTCATAGTTTCCACTACATAACCTTTGATGTTCTACTAGCCATTCTGATCCTCCCCGTCTCAATTCTTTGTTTGTATGACAAAAACATCTTTTACAAATTGTAATATTTTTTTCATGCTTAGATAATTGTTTAGAAACAAGAGCTTCAAAATTTTTAATGTAGACATAGTGGGATATATTCCCGTTTAGTGATTAATAGCAAATCCGTATGATCTCTGCGCTCAATAGGTGTTATGCGCAAGGGGTACACATTTTTAGACGAATCCAAGCCAAAAATGTTGACAGAAGCTGAAGGGTTTTGTTTTTCAAATTTCGATATATCAGTAATTGCAACAGGGTAAGTCATTCCCTGGAAATTATACTTGTGTTGAACTTCTTCATATGCTTGACTTGGTCTTTCCGGATGGTTTTTTACATATTTGGCCAACATAACATATTTAAAACATTCATTATTTTCATTTTGCACGTTAATACAGGATTTGGTATTCATAATTTTTTGAGGTAGAGGGATATAGCTACTTCCTCTCATTCCATAACCGTGTTTATGAACTCTAACATCCAGACTTGTTATACTTAATAAAGTCCATCCAGATCCTCTTCCTTCATGCTCTTGTAGTTTCGTCAAAAGTTCCTCAAGACATTCTGTTACGATCTTTTCAATATCTGACGCAGCCATGATAGTTCGGTTTTTTGTCATGAAACCTCTTGGTGATGTTTCGTTTTGAATGTTAGTGAATATGGCATCTAGCAACAGTCCAAATTTGATAAAATTTAATCTTTTTTGTTCATTCTTTAGTGTTTTGGTTACTAATTCTTTGGCGTTATGTAAAAAGTTTTCAAGTTGTAATTTTACGTTGTCAATTTTAAAATGTGTTACTACCTTACCAGGTAGTGCTTTAGCGTGTAGTTCCACATCTACTGCTGTTGATGTTGAGGGTCGGTGAAGAGTAGACATAGCAGCTGTTGATGTTGAAGGATGGTGAAGTGTAGACATAGCAGGCGTTGAAGTCGATGTTGATGTTGAAGGACGGTGAAGTGTAGACATAGCAGGCGTTGAAGTCGATGTTGATGGTGTTGATGATGAAGGATGGTGAAGTGTAGACATAGCAGGCGTAGAAGTCGATGTTGATGACGTTGATTGTGCATAATGAATGACACTCGGTCTTAAAACTTCATTTTGTTCTTTTTGATTTAGGATTGAAAATTGATGTTGTGCTAATTGATGATCGATTGAATCTAATTCTTGTTCATTTTCTTCTTCTTTTGTATTTGTGTTGGGATTATGTTTTAGTTCTTTATGAATGGCTAAAAGCCAATCATCTCTAAATGAGGCTTTACAAATATCGCACCGATACATATTATAACTGTGTCTTCCTCAAAGGCTAACCAGCAACTAATAACACTCCAAAATGCACCTCTATTTATACCCGAATAAGAACAGTGGTGGGGGGTATACATGCCGGAGTATATGTGTTAGTGAAGAAATACCAACTTTTACGCAGGAAGTACATTTTACATCAAACCAAGATGTGTTCAAGTCCCCAAAGTGGGTCAAGGTCGTTTGAACATGTTGCCAAAACGGGGAATAGAGCAGTAAGTGATTCTCACTTGGACCACAAACTGATCTATTCCCCGCTTTGTATTATTTAACAGATCTTTAAGTTTTCTTTTAATTATCCTGATCTTCAAAATGTTGTTTGTATGAGGGTTCTTCAGCAAAGAAATGTTGAACCGCCAAGTCATCTTCAGTCAGAGGACATGATTCCAACAGTTTTTGATCGATTGAGGGAGCTGACAGCGGTTCTTGGAGTTTTTCATCTTCAGTCAGAGGACATGATTCCAACAGTTTTTGATCGATTGAGGGAGCTGACAGCGGTTCTTGGAGTTTTTCATCCTCAGTCAGAGGACATGATTCCAACAGTTTTTGATCGATTGCGGGAGCTGACAGCGGTTCTTGGAGTTTTAACTGTAAACTTTTGATATATTCCATGGCTTTATACAAAACGGCTATTTTTGCATCTCGAGGATTGGCGAATGGGATTACACTTTGTAATCTCTCATATCCAGTGTTAATATTCACTCTCCATTTCTTTGAGTGTTCAGCGTTTCTCCGATTGTAGCCAGATCTGGAGTTGGATGTGCTTGCTTGCGAATCCATAGCTGACTAATACGTGTGTTCCAAAGTGCATGGTTAAATACCTGCTTACCCCCACCATTAGAGTACCCCCCCCACTTGGAGCATATGTTTGATTTAGTAATAATTATTGTATCAAAATAAGTTGTTTCCAAGTCCTGATATAGGTCAAGGTCATCTGAAGATATTTCCAGAACGGGGAATAGAGCAGTAAGTAGTTCTCACTTTGACTATAAACTGATCTATTCTCCGCTCTGTATTTGTAGTTGGAAGGTTAACGAAGAAAACTAATCAGACTCATCTGAAAAATCCGACTCATCAAACGGAAATAAGCGACGGGGGAGAAAGCTAGTGACGTAGGTACCCTCAAAAAGGGTCCTACTACCGCTCGGAGTTGCCTCCATGTGTTCCAAACAGAGTGACTGTTGGTAACACTCCGCATCGTCCGAATTCGAGTTTTCCTCCACGTCATCCGCTACACTAGAGATATCCTCATCACTCTCCAATTGTTCCATCCAATTCACGGCTTCCATCTCTACGGAATCAACTTCTTCATCTTCCAACAGCGCATCTTCATTTTCATCTTCATCTTCTAACATAATGTTTTTTAACATTAGAATTACCTCTCGTGGATGAGGAAAGATGATGTCTCTTGGTGCCATGACTAGACTGATTCAACCATTGATACAAACTCGCCTTTTATACCACAATATTTAGAGGGGGGGGAGTGTTGGGGAGGGGATATTGTTGTTAAATATATATTTAGTATTAAACAAAGTTGTTTCCAAGTCCTGAAGTGGGTCAAGGTCGTTTGAACATGTTACCAAAACGGGGAATAGAGCAGTAAGTGATTCTCACTTGGACCACAAACTGATCTATTCCCCGCTTTGTATTCCAGACGTCTTTAATTTTGTTATCCCACTTATTCATCCTGGTCTTCATCCATGAGGAAGATTTGTTTGTAGGCTGACGGTTCTTCCTCAAGAAAATGATGTTTCGCCAACCTATCTTCCACCAGGAACACGCATTCTATCGGTTCAAGAGAGACCGGTTCTTCAGAAGGAACTTCTGCAACTATTGCTTGCAGATGTTTTATGTAGTTTATTGCCCGATATATCATGTCCTTTGTTTTAGTAGTAGATTTAACGCCCGGGACTTTACTTGATAATCTACTGTAGGCTTTTTGCATTGTCAGCTTATATGTTTTTGTTCTTAATGCGTTTTCGGCTCTTCGGTTCCGCAAGCAATTGTTGAACTTCAAAAACTCTGATAGTTCATCTTTATACTCTTTGGATGTGCTTGCTTGGGAATCCATAGCTAACTACTGGGGATATTCCGATGCGGTCGCTTAAATACCAAGTTTACGTGGTGGGGGTAAATGTCAAGGATATTATTGTAGGAAGTACATTTTATATCAAACAACGATGTCGCAGAATGACAAGTCTTGTAAGTGGGTCAAGGTCGTCTGAACATACCACCAGAACGGGGAATAGAGCAGTAAGTGGTTCTCACTTAGACCTCAAACTGATCTATTCCCCGCTCTGTTTTTAATCTCTCTCCTTTTTATTGATTCAACAATGGTTTGGTTTAATATAAAATGTTGGATTGATGATCCATTTCTGCCGGAGTAACCTTTCCATTATACCAATCATTTTAAGTAACTTTACATTGTTTTTATAGCTTGTTTTCCATGCTTCCTGTTCACTATTATACACTGGAGCCGTAGGCTTCCACATATACAAATCACAACCAACCTCCCAATCGAGAAACTTGTGCAGTAATCTTCTTAAGACAATTAACTGATCGTGATTTTCAACCTTTCTGCTTACTACTAGTGTTGCTGCAGCGATAGGGAGAGCGGGTGTACTCATTTTCAGCAGAATGATTTTACCAGTGATAGGGAACCCCTTTTATACTACGTTTAAATGGTGGGGGTTAGTGGTGGGAGTACAAGGGTTAGGGAAGGGGTATATCGTGTTAAGAAATAAATATATCTTCCATTATTTTACCACACGGAGTGTAAGTCAATACTAAACACAAATATTCTAAGTCTTTTTAGTGGGTCAAGGTCGACTGAACATATTGCCAAAACGGGGAATAGAGCAGTAAGTGATTCTCACTTTGACCACAAACTGATCTATTCCCCGCTTTGTTTTTTTTAACCCCTCTCATTGTTTTAACGAGTTTAGTCATCTTCTTTTTTAAGGGTCGGAGGTTCGACAAAAACGTTCCCTAATTCTTTTTGTAAGATTAAGGGGGGCAGCGGTTCCTCAGGCAGTTCAGCTTTTATAGAAGGTTCTTGAAGCTGTGTTTGAAGAAACTTAATATATTGTATTGCCTGTCGAATTTTTGAAATCCTAGAATCACTAGGATTAGCAAATGGTACAGCGACTTGTAATCTTTTGAATCCTTCTATTACTTTATTTTCGTTTCTTCGCGAACGTGCTCTATTTTGTTTCGCTCTACGTTCCCAGATTACTTCCATATCAGTAGCTGATGAGTTGGATGAACCTGCTGGAGTCTCCATAGCTGACTAATGAATATGTTCTACGATGCCACGCTTATATACCCGCTTACCCCCACCTAAAAGGTTGGTGAACAGATCAATGTTTTGGTTTGAAAAGGAATTTAAACAGAGCGAAATGTTTCTAAGTCCGTTATCTAGGTCAAGGTCGTTGTAACATTGTAAAAAAAAAGTGTGGACAACCTATTTACACTCTGCAGCATATGCTACAAAATGTAAATAGGTTGTCCACACTTTTTTTTTTAATTTGGAAAAAGAAAGACTTGATTTAATTTGGAAAAAGGTTATTACAATTTTTTCCACACAGTGGTTCCTGAATTGTCTCTGATTAGATAGTGCTTTTTCGTGGGTTTGTAGGGATGGCGCATGGCTTTAGGTAATCTTAATATGTAGAGTTGGTCTCCACATTTTAACATGACCTTTAAGAAACCCATTATTTTGACAAAGAAGTTTTGTTTGTTTTTACAAAGCCTATTAATCCGAGTTTTGGCTGGTTTCACTGTTGGATGTGGTGTGGAAAGAGAAACGGTACCCTTGTGTTTTTGTCTTAAATGAAAACTGCATAATTCTTCATCTAAGACACAAGATTTAGCACAACGTTCCCCTTTCCTTGCACCTTTTTTAAAACTGTATTTACATTGTTGTGCAGGAAGTAAGCACTTCCTTCTCAAGGATTTTAATTCATTAAATTTCTCTGAAGGAGTTTGATCATTTATGCAGATTACTGACGGACGAAAACTTGTGGAAGGTGGAGTGATGATTGGAGAAATGATCTGCGGTATAGTGGGTGTTGAAGATCTTGAACTCGGTGATGATGATCCCGAGCTCGAAGATGAAGAAGAAGAGGACCTCGAGCTCGAAGATGACGAAGAAGAAGATGACGAAGAAGACCTTGTCCTTGACCTTGGTGATGGGGAAGATAAAGATGATTTTGTTGGTGACTTGGGTCTTGGTGGTGGAGAAGATGGAGACCTTGGTTGCGACTCTTCCGGGATTATCAAGGACATCAGTAATGCGTGGCGGAGTATGGACGCAGGACCGGATGATGAAGAAGCAGGCGATGAAGAAGCAGGCAATGAAGAAGCTGGTGAAGATAAAACCTGGCGGAGTAGAGACGGTGCAGAAGTAGTTGGTGTAGATGATGAAGAAGCAGTAGAAGAGGTAGTAGGTGTTACAAGAGCTGGTTTTGCTACGACCATCTTCTTAGGCTTGGTCTGCTTCCTGATATGCGCCATGGTTAAACACAAACAGCAGAATGTTTTACCAGTGATGGGGAACCTCTTTTATACCCAATGTAAGTGGTTGGAGATGTAAATGGTGGGGAGATGTAAGTGGTGGGAGTGGAGGTGATTGAGAAAGGTTATTTTAAAAGTATATTTCTTCCAATATTTGATCAAACGAAAGTTTTTCTAAGTCCCGTCAGTAGGTCAAGGTCATCTGACATAATGCCAAAGCGGGGAATAGAGCATAACATACTGCTCTATTCCCCGCTCTGTATTGGGGAAGGGGACAAAAGACAACAAACAAGAGACTGATTTTAAACAAGAGACTGATTTTAAACAAGAGACTGATTTTATATTTCACAAACGTTTCTCATGGGTGAGATAGGTGGTGTCAACCGGTTTGCATGGCCGTATTGATCTTATTGACAAGGCCGGGTTTCAGGGCCGAACCTTATTGTCAGGGGGTTAGGAAAAGGATGAGAAACAAGATACATTACTTTGAAAATAAAGACTTTACCAGCAACTATGTAAAAGAAACAAATTAATCAGTTAACGTTATTTTTACAAAATCAGCCGAGGTCGGTTTTGCAAAGGTCAACAGTATCACTGAAACCCGGTGGGACGTAGACCCAAACACCCGGCGTCAGGCTGCTGCGAACCCAAGTTTTGACCAAGGTTGTTGAGGGACCTGTAGGGCCGGGAGTACATATGTTATTAGTAAATAAAACACTTCAAACCAATACCAAACACTAACATATATATTAGACTAACTACATTACCTAGCAGCAAACTACAAGCGTTTTCTATCATGCTTAAACAAACTAACTAAACATGCAAGGGCGCGGATCTCTTAATTGCGCGTCGGGCCCAACGCACACTTAACAGACCTACGCTGCAGCAGAGTGCAACCCACTGGGACGTATATCCAAACAGCGGGCGGCAAGCTACTGCGACGAGACTGCGGACTGCTCCCGCTTATAAAGGCAAAGTGACGTCACCGAAGCGGAAGGGGGGAGGTTATGGGGGGGGTGACCTTGAACATGACCCAAATCGGGGGGGGGGGGGTTACGTCGGGGGGGGGGCTCCGCCCGTGACGTCAGGGGGGGGCTCCGCGCCGTGACGTAAGGGGGGGTTGTGTCGTCACGGTGGAAGGGGAACAGGATGTAGACCGGTCTTTAGCTTTCTACCCGTATATGGAAATGTCACGGTTACACTTGGCGACCCGCTTTGCTCCGTCTGGTACCTCATTCCAGCTTTGCCTTGCGAACTGTATACACCTCTGCGCTATGTCTTCTCCCATCACACCCGAGAAACTGCAACGTTTGAAGGAGACTTTGAAGAAGTCTTCGGAGAAAAGGAGCGGTTTCAAAAGACCTAGTTCTTTTAGGTCTTGTATACAAAGAAATTTTCGGAACCACCCACTTTACTTTGATCAACGGCCTTCGACGTCTTCTGCATCTCCGCCAACGACAACGCCTCGCCCTTCATCGTCTCGACCTTCATCGCCGCCTCCAACTGTTGAGGAAATAATGAAGAGGACGGCTACGGTGAAACTTACCGAGTTGGTAACGCCGCTGGAGTCTGTCACCGTCAAGTTTGCCCAGTTGAAATTGGACATTGAATATTTATTTGTGGGGAAGATCGGTGATGAGTACCTACTGCAACACCTCTTTGGCGGCCGTTACGTCAAGGTCCACCTTCCAAGGTCTACTCTGCCACCTCCTGAGACCGAGTGCGACTTGTTTTTGGTACGGCAGAAGGGTCAAGTAAAGTGGGTTACGAAGAAATAAAGTAAACACTGTCCACCGCTCCTTATCCACCATCTCCTTCAAACACAAACGGTCCTTTTCAGGACCACCCTAAGCATTTCAAGTTAGGGACTTGGCCTGTACATATGCAGGAGACTGTTAGTCTCATGTTTGTGTGCAGCCCACTTTGTGAAAATTTCTAAGTCCCAAGGTCCTTGACCTTGACTTGACCTTGAACATGACCCATTTTAGGGGGGGGAGAGGGGGGGTACAAAGTTTGTGCAAAGTATGTCATGTGGGTACTCAAATTACGCGGATTGGTCAGACGAACAAGTTGGTGCAAACAGAATTCAAATCCGACCAAGGGTATAGCAGTAATAGCTAAAGACAACTATTTTGGAGGTCAAACCTAAATAACTTCTTTATTTACGGATTAAAATATATCAAAAGGGTATTCAAATTACGCGGATTGATCAGACAAACAAGGTGGTGCAAACAAAATTCAGATCCGACCAAGGGCATAGCAGTAATAGCTAAAAAACAGCTATTTTAGAGGTCAAACCTACATAACTTCTTTATTTACGGTTTAAAATATATCAAGTGGGTACTCAAACTACGCGGATTGATCAGACGAACAAGTTAGTGCAAACAGACTTCAGATCCGACCAAGGGTATAGCAACTGTAGTGAAAAACGACTGTTTGAAGGACAAGGGAACGTTGTGGTGGGGATAGGTGTCTATCCTACAAGCTAGCGCTACATCATTATACTTCCAGCTGTTGTCGGATGAACATCTACCTATATAGTTTGTGTTAACGTTTGAACATGTCACAGTTTTACAGGAATATGAGTAAGGTGTCCTTCAGTAGCCCGCTTGCCACCACCTTCTACTTCTCCGACGATGAAGATAGAATGTCTACGCTTTTAGCGGACAATGAGCGGTTCCATCGTAGAATAGCCAAGGTTGAAACACTCTTAGCCAGTTGTCTGCTGCACAAGAAGCAACACATGGAAACATGCACTAGTTTAGATCATAGTGACTGTAATATTTATACACATATAGTGTTGGGACAAATTAATTGAAGTTTTCAGTTAAGGAGCTACGGTCTTGACAGTGTAAGAGTCAGACCCTAACTAATGCGTGTACGCTAGTTAGTGCGCGATGTAAAAACTTGGTGGGGGAAGTGGTGTGGTGGGGGTAGTGATGTGGTGGGGGAAGGGACGAGTACCTAACCTACACTCAAACGCTGCATTACCATACAATCATTGGAACAGGCAACACCATGAGCAGCGTCAACGACAATATTTGGGGAGATGCGGTTTGTGAGGAGCAGTTGATAGCAACTCTTGACGCTACCGAGGTTGAGCAAACTACATCCCAGCAGCCAACAAGCAACATCATAAGCCGTGGCAATAACATTATTTGGGGAGGTGTGATTAGTGAGAAGGAGTTGGTGGCAACTCTTGAGACTACCGAGGTTAATCAAGGAGCGGCGATGCAAACTATATCTCAGCAGCCTAGGACATATGAACAAGTCCTGGAGGAATATAAGAACGCGTATGATTATGCTTGCAAGAGGTGGTGTGCGCAGCCGCAATGTCGAGAGCAGGAGGATGAAATGGAAGCGGATTTTCGGCTGGTTACTAAACTAGAGGAGGAACTTCAACGTGCAGACCAGGGTTTTAACTAATGGATATTTTATCCAAAGTCTTCCTCCCCACGTCAGCTGCCATCTGCCGCGCACTTGTCACCTGCCACCTGTCGCCTGCCATCTGCCGCCTACCATCTGCCGTCCGCCATCTGCTCCGCCCCACCACACTTTTACCCCCACCATTTGGTACGATTGCAACGCTAGCTTGTGAATAGTCAGTACACCTCCAGCTATCGACTGGTGAACATCATCCTCTCTCCGCGCTCTTCACAAAATAACATTGTCATGTCACTCAAGATTCGATGTATTTATTATGACTCTATTTATCTATCAACTTCTACGGACCTGGAGGTTTTTAAAGAGGAGTTAAGACTTCTCCTAGCGAATGGCTACAGTTTATCTTTAGAACTGATCGCAACAAACAACATTGACTCTGCACAGGGGTCAAAGTATCTACCGCCTTTCATCAGAAAACGAAGTGATGGTCGCGACTCCGGATCAACAACATCGATGACGACAAACAACGGGGAACTATTGTAAACATAAATTATTGTAAACATAACTTATTGTAAATAAAAAGAAATGTAAACATTAAAGTAATAAATGAAATAGTACTACCTCGCACTCGTATCATTCGATTGCTTCATTCGATTGTTTTCATTCGATATTTTATCGAATGAAAACTATCGAATCACAATCGGATTTTACGCGTGCGAGGTAGTACTTTTTTTAAAATAACCTCCCCGTGACCTTGACCTTTAAACTTTCCCTCATTACGTCACAAAACCACCTACGTCACTGGCTGAGGCTCAGATGACGTGTTTAATGACTCAGCGCTTCCGGTCACGTGACCGGAAGCCATAAATCACTTGGCCCAGAACCGGCAAACCCACACTACTTTGGAGCTTTACCCCTTCCATAAATTGAAAGCAACAAAATATTTTTCAACAAGATCGTGCGCCACCTCAATATGTAGAAAATACTCCTGATTTACTGAATGAAAAATTTATCCTAAAAGTTGGATAGTTCGAGGTGGGGGAATAGCTTGCCCCCCTTGCTCACCTGACATAACCCTTTTGATTTCAACTATGGGCCCCATTACAAAACACACTTTATAGTGAAAATATTCCGTCCTAGCTGTAGCTGAATCGGTTACTCCAGAAGTCCTTATTAAAGTATGGAAAGTACCAACTTTCGCTTGGGCGTCTGCAGAGCGGTTAGTTGCGCTAATGTCGAGTTGAGCTAAACCAAAGTAAAACTGTTTAAAATTTTCTATAAACATATATTCATCTAATTTTTGTATTGTGTAAGCGATTGCCAATATATCAATTGAAAGTGTGCCATGAATTTCTGGCTACACGGTATTGTATTTATATCGTACAAGCCGTGTATATTTACACTGTCCTGCACGGGGATCTCTGTGCAGATGTATCTGTGCGGTGCAGGTGTTCCTGTGATCTCTGTGCACAGAGCCAGATGTTTTGTAAGCTTTATATTACAATCAGCTGACTAATAAAATAAAATAACTAAGATTAATACTAGTACTTTTAAAGTCCAAGGGCGGTGCCCTGGAGGTGGATGTTTTTCAAAGCCCCATAAGGCGAATTGTGAGAGTAAGAGCTTTTGATTGATACCAAACATGAGTGCAAATTCATATTTTTAGAGGCCGAAAATCGCCACCAAAAATAAACAAATTATTTTAATGAATCTAATTTTCTTTCCCTTTAAAGAATCCAACTATAAAATAGTGTATTTATCTCTGTTTGTTATTTATTTTTTTATTTATTTGGACTTTACCTATCGCTTCTAGTGTTTAAAAACTACACTACGTTTCGGGAGGTAAGGAAACTCCTCCCGTTATCATGTGAACCCTACTTACATCTAAATATCAAATTCTTACACCTAACTAACCTACATTTTTTTTGATTTTTTAATTATTTTTCTTTTACATTTTAATTTACACTAACACAAAGATAACAAATATAGATACGAAAAATCTAATACAATAACTAACAGACCACCGGGAGCTCAACACGCCCATCCGGTGGGTCGGGCCGCTAGGGCCCAACTAACTGGCTTTCTCTGCGCAGCCTCCTTTTATGCATGGGGATTTTCCCTGTAGGGGTGGGGGAAAGGACCCAGTACCGGGCCCTGGCACTGTGCCCTTTCCCCCAGTACATTTCCCTCAGGGAAATTACCTGGGGTATATTGTCTAAAGAACAACTTTGTAGTAAAATTTTCCTTGATGGGGTGTTTGGGTTTTATGGGGTTTCCCTCCCTAAAACACTTCCTTACACTCCCCTCTTTCCTTGCAAACTTTTTTTTTGTACCTACAACAACTCTTTCCAGTTGTTTTGTTATCCCCACATTTGATGTAATTTCTCAATCAAATCATCTATTTACTCATTTTCCTTTCTGACACATGCGTCTCGCTTTACACCCACATTTTTTTTTTATTAACTACCCATATCTGCATACAGACCATGTTTTTCCAATTCGGGAATTCCCTAAATTCCAACACTTTCTCTTTACAAGCAAACAGTACCTTTGACTATATATTTTCCTCTAAACCCCTTTTTTCCCAGGGTTTATTAACTAAGTTAACCTTTTTGACTGACATTGTTATCAGGGTAATAAAATACAACCTTGAACAACACACAACTATAATGTAAAGAAAACAGAATATTCAACAGCGTAAAAAATAAACAACATAAAAATTTTCTCTCTAATACAAACTAAAAGTGTTCTTTGGTAAATTAATTCACATGACTACGACCTTCAAGCCCTGTTCCCTTCCTTGACGAGTCAGTTTCAGATTTTCAGTCCGTTTTCCAGATGCGTTGACCCGAGCCTCTGTCACGGAATGTCCTTCTCCTTTTTCTTTTATTTTTGGCCCCAGCTGGTGGATGTTGTGGAGCCGAATTATTCTGTGGCCTTTTTCTTTTATTTTTGACCCCGGATGGTAGATGATGTGGAGGGGAATTTTCTTTTGAGCTTGCTGTTTCAGCTCAGTTTGTCCTTGGATATGCACCATTACTGAGGGGGGACCAGAGTTCTCAATGGTTACAAGTCTTTCTTGAGTCTCAGGTGGGTTAATTATCACCGGGTGGATTGCCTTGGCTACATCCTGGGTAGGAACCTCAATGTAGTTTAAACAATTTGCTTGGGTGCCTTCAGGCTCTTCAAGGCTCTTACCCGGCGTGGGAGGGCGTGATTCTGGATCTTTGTTAACTATTGTTGTTGTGTGAATGCTTTCCCCGGGTGTTCGTGGCTGCTCAAATTCCCCCAATGGTGATTTGATGCTTCCCTCAATTTCCAGAATCTCCCATCGCTACCATCTTTTACAATCTCATCCGTAATCCTATCTAACTCTTCTTGTATAATCCTCCTAGACTTATGGCTAGACTTTGAGTCCGAACTGGTACGAAACGTGGAGCTACAGTTGGAGCTGGACGAGGAACTGCTGGTTGAATTACTGGAAGATGAGTTACTCGAACTACTGGAAGTGGACCGATAACGTTTCCCAGGTGTTCTCTTACTTGGGACTAAGTCTTCAACTTCTTTGGACTGCTTTCTCGGCGGTTCTCTGGGCTGCTCCTCTGGGTGGTCCTTGGGCTTATCTGCAGGTCGCTGGTCCTTGGGACGACCTTGGTTTGGGCATTGGGCTTATCTGCAGGTCGCTGGTCCTTGGGACGATCCTTGGGGTGGGCATTGGGCTTATCTGCAGGTCGCTGGTCTTTGGGACGATCCTTGGGGTGGCCATTGCTCTCAGAGAACATTGGGGAGAGGTGTCTTGTAATTCTTCTGCGTCCCTTTTTGAGTGGGGGGGTTTACCCAGGGAATAACCGGTAGGGATTTCTGGTGAGACAGAATTTTTCCCCGTGTCAATTCTTCATGTACAATGCCCCGTAGCCACTGGATGTCCCGTTGAGAGAAGCCAATAGTACGATCTGCCGCATACACTTCTGCAGTAAGGCACAGAAACATTCCACAGTCCTTATTCCCGTACTGTCGGGGACCAAGTTTCTCCCGAATCTTCCATTTACGAGACAGAAACACTTTACCCTTCTTTTCAAAAAATAAATTCAAATCCATCGCTATTATGAGTTTCAAAAATACTGTTTGTTATTATTACAAATTACAAGTGTTTGTGTGTACACTATCTCACCTGGGCATTCTTTTTGTCTCACGTTTTCCAAATTTAAGATTGTGTTTATACTTACGAAGAATATAGTTAGTCACATAATAAATAATATCAATCCATTTTTTATTGTTTCTTGTAAGTTCAAGAGTACATCTGTTATTAGAAAATGTACATTAAGTATAAAACTTCTTGCACCATTTTAAAAATCGTATAGTACGGATCAAAACAATTCAAATTTATGGTATTAGTAGTTAGACCCTGTTGTTAGTTTTCTAATTGTTGTCAGTCTTCTCGCCATAAGTGTAATACATTATAAACATACTGACATTTTCAAATTGTACCACAAATGTTAATGTAAACATATTTTGCACTTGGTTAGTATTGAGTAAACGTATCAGTTACCCCATTCAACAAAAAGAGGCCAGTGTTGTATTCTTCATGAAAAAAACCCAAAACGAATAAATGTTATCTTTTTAATATTTCCAGATCATATTATACTATATTCCAATAGCTAAATAGTTGAGGAAGAATATCCATTACTTCCAACTAAAATAAAATGATTAATAGAAAACTAGTAGCCCGTTGCGGCTTCGCTCGCAATCACAGTTCAATGTTATGTTTAAGAAGTTGGTTACATCATGTTGAACCTGGGAACCAAGCTTTACTCGAAAAGCCAGTCAGTTGTTCAAAATGCCTAGAGTACTTATCTTCACGGTTCATCTCAAGGGTGACCATATTTACTTTGTTTATTTGATCGTTTCGTTTTATTTTGGACATGTCCGCTTTAAATTAAATTATTCTATCTTAATTTGTAATGGTTCTCGAAATTTATACATAACCTAATAATGTATACATTAAATTTATGTTTACATTGGTTCTAATCACTTTTCTCACAAAAATCACATGCTGACACTTGGCCAAGTGAGTGATATAACGGTGCAAAGGATATAAGGGACGGAAAGTATAGGCCTATGTCTGCTTGTGGTACATTCCCATTTCCTGCTGACTTTCTACCAATTATTTGTTCAATCGGTCTAGTAAAGATATGATTAACATGGAAATTGTGATGGTCATTAATAGGGCCAAGCCTCATTAGAACGGGAATAAGCCCATAACAGATTTTTATGATAGACCTATTTTCTTCCAAATATCTGCTCAACAATTCTCATTTATAACAATTTTTAATAAACAATTATATAAAAAACAAATGATATCATACCCAAAAACACAAAGTGTTGACGGGTTGCCAAGTCCTAAAATTATATGATATCAAAATGTATTCCAAGTCAAAGATAGCACCTTTGATCTGACATTGTTTATCATCACAAATTACTTAAATATGTTAAAATAACAATGCTCGAAAGATTGTTGGTTATTTTCTATCTGTTCTTGGCCAGCAGCTTCACTGATGCAAAATCATTATTTTGAAATTTAAAAATCTAAATAAAGTATAGTTAAAAATTATAATTGAATATTATAAAAAATTATTATCTGCTGGCCAAGAACAGATAGCAAATAACCAACAATCTTTCGAGCATTGTTATTTTAACATATTTAAGTAATTTGTGATGATAAACAATGTCAGATCAAAGGTGCTATCTTTGACTTGGAATACATTTTGATATCATATAATTTTAGGACTTAGCAACCCGTCAACACTTTGTGTTTTTGGGTATGATCACAATGACTACAGAGACAAACTGAGCTTTAAATACCATGTTGCAAGGGCTTATGTGTTTCTAATGGTTCGCTGCCTTGCCGTTATTTTATATTGTTCAGTATACCGTTGTGGAGTAGTTAGTAAAGCACGTGTTTCCTCTTCATGCTGTAGTAAAAGAAAAATTAGCTGACTAAATGCTCATTAGAACAAATATGGTGCATTCTACAGTGAGAGGTTGAGTAACCTGTACCTATTAAGATCTTCTTTGGAGCAGTGACGGACCAATGGGCACAACCCTAATGACATACTTAATGATTTGCAGAAGCCTAAAAGTTTCCTGCCCCACACGAAAATGAGCAAAATGTTTTATTTCATTAGGTCCAGTCTTTTTTGTGAAACGCGGAACAAACCTGGTTCATAAACAAACAAACAGATAAACAAAATTTAAATATCTCCGCTGCACACAACATTGCACTGCTCGAAGCTATGTAGAAACAAAACTTATTTTATTTATATAGATAGATACTTTCTTTACTTTTAAGAGGGCATTGGAGAGTGGCCATGTTGGATTTTACCTCCATAAGAACAATGTTAAACTTAAAATCAAATATCTCGCTTATTTATCAACATACGATTATTAAATAGTCTCAAATTAAAGGTATTTTGAAGACGCAGGTGGTTTGCTCGCTATTTTCTAAATAAAATAACATGTTTACAAAAATATAGTAATTTAAAGTCTGTATTTTTATACATATATTGTAGTTTTCCTAGTCATTAAAAAACTCCAAGCAAACACTAATCAAAACTTTATAAAGATTCAAACAAAATTTATTCCAAATCAATAGGTCAAACAGTAACAAAACATATGCTTTTCAGCAAAGACATGTTTTGTGCGTTTTAACATTGAGATAGCCCGTAGCGCTAGGGTCAGCGACGATATTTCTTCTGACTCCAACGTCCTCTTAACATCTGGTATTTTTGATAACCTGTCCATAATGTGTTAACCGCTGCTATTAAAATAAAATTATTCCCCAAGTCAAAAAATAAAATTTGAGGGCATCCCGTACCCTTAAGAATAGAAATATCGAAAACTAGCCGTTCCCGCAGGCTTCGCCCCGCAAATAATTTATAAATAAACGGTATTAGGAAACTGACACATACTTTCTCCCTTTTAGCCAAACTTTGATGAAAAAAATTTTTATTTACTAAATATAAAATATGAAGTACAGATAAATGTACAGAAATTGTTTAAAATAGTTGTTTTCAGAAATATTCACCCAAATTCCTTTTTGGGAGGCACTATAGAGTCCGTTGCTACACACAGTGGTTTTGAGAGGGGAAATGCCCACTTGCCCCCCACAGGGTTAAATGGCAACATATTTCGATCATCCTCTGTTGGTCAATGCTAACTTGACCTGCATATCAAGTTTTAATGAAATTGATCAGTAAATAAGAGAGAAATAGTTATTTTTGTATTCCCTGTAAGGAAGTGTTTTAGGGAGAGAAACCCCATAAAACCCAAACAGCCCATCAAGGAAAATTTTACTACAAAGTTGTCCTTTAGACAATATACCCCAGGTAATTTCCCTGAGGGAAATGTACCGGGGGAAAGAGCACAGTGTCAGGGCCCGGTACTCGGTCCTTTCCCCCACCCTACAGGGAAAATCCCCATGCATAAAAGGAGGCTGAGAAAGCCAGTTAGTTGGGCCCTAGCGGCCCGACCCACCGGATGGGAGTGTTGAGCCCGCGGGTAGCCGGATGGGCGTATTGAGCCCCCGGCATTCACCTACGTACCTTTTTCCCTTCCCCCAGTGCTAGGGCGCGTTGAGCCCGCACTGGACTTACCTTTCCCTTCCCCCAGTGCTAGGGCGCGTTGAGCCCGCACTGTAATTACCTTTCCCTTCCCCCAGTGCTAGGGTGCGTTGAGCCCGCACTGTAATTACCTTTCCCTTCCCTCAGTGCTAGGGCGCGTTGAGCCCGCACTGACCTTACCTTTCCATTCCCCCAGTGCTAGGGCGCGTTGAGCCCGCACTGGACTTACCTTTCCCTTTCCCCAGTGCTAGGGCGCGTTGAGCCCGCACTGGACTTACCTTTCTCTTCCCCCAGTGCTAGGGCGCGTTGAGCCCGCACTGGACTTACCTTTCTCTTCCCCCAGTGCTAGGGCGCGTTGAGCCCGCACCGGACTTACCTTTCCCTTCCCCCTGTGCTAGGGCGCGTTGAGCCCGTACCGGACTTACCTTTCCCTTCCCCCAGTGATAGGGCGCGTTGAGCCCGCAATGGACTTACCTTTCCCTTCCCCCAGTGCTAGGGCGCGTTGAGCCCGCACCGGACTTACCTTTCCCTTCCCCCAATGCTAGGGCGCGTTGAGCCCGCACCGGACTTACCTTTCCCTTCCCACAGTGCTAGGGCGCGTTGAGCCCGCACTGGACTTACCTTTCCCTTCTCCCAGTGTTAGGGCGCGTTGAGCCCGCACTGGACTTACCTTTCCCTTCCCCCAGTGCTAGGGCGTGTTGAGCCCGCACTGGACTTACCTTTCTCTTCCCCCAGTGCTAGGGCGCGTTGAGCCCGCACTGGACTTACCTTTCGCTTCCCCCAGTGCTAGGGCGCGTTGAGCCCGCACCGGACTTACCTTTCCCTTCCCCCTGTGCTAGGGCGCGTTGAGCCCGTACCGGACTTACCTTTCCCTTCCCCCAGTGATAGGGCGCGTTGAGCCCGCACCTGACTTACCTTCCCCTTCCCCAGTGCTAGGGCGCGTTGAGCCCACACAGACCATACTCCTCCCCTCCAATAACCCCCCTCTCTCCTCCTCCTATTGTTTAACCAGGTTTTACTACAGCATGAAGAGGAAACACGTGCTTTACTAACTACTCCACAACGGTATACTGAACAATATAAAATAACGGCAAGGCAGCGAACCATTAGAAACACATAAGCCCTTGCAACATGGTATTTAAAGCTCAGTTTGTCTCTGTAGTCATTGTGATCATACCCAAAAACACAAAGTGTTGACGGGTTGCTAAGTCCTAAAATTATATGATATCAAAATGTATTCCAAGTCAAAGATAGCACCTTTGATCTGACATTGTTTATCATCACAAATTACTTAAATATGTTAAAATAACAATGCTCGAAAGATTGTTGGTTATTTGCTATCTGTTCTTGGCCAGCAGATAATAATTTTTTATAATATTCAATTATAATTTTTAACTATACTTTATTTAGATTTTTAAATTTCAAAATAATGATTTTGCATCAGTGAAGCTGCTGGCCAAGAACAGATAGAAAATAACCAACAATCTTTCGAGCATTGTTATTTTAACATATTTAAGTAATTTGTGATGATAAACAATGTCAGATCAAAGGTGCTATCTTTGACTTGGAATACATTTTGATATCATATAATTTTAGGACTTGGCAACCCGTCAACACTTTGTGTTTTTGGGTATGATATCATTTGTTTTTTATATAATTGTTTATTAAAAATTGTTATAAATGAGAATTGTTGAGCAGATATTTGGAAGAAAATAGGTCTATCATAAAAATCTGTTATGGGCTTATTCCCGTTCTAATGAGGCTTGGCCCTATTAATGACCATCACAATTTCCATGTTAATCATATCTTTACTAGACCGATTGAACAAATAATTGGTAGAAAGTCAGCAGGAAATGGGAATGTACCACAAGCAGACATAGGCCTATACTTTCCGTCCCTTATATCCTTTGCACCGTTATATCACTCACTTGGCCAAGTGTCAGCATGTGATTTTTGTGAGAAAAGTGATTAGAACCAATGTAAACATAAATTTAATGTATACATTATTAGGTTATGTATAAATTTCGAGAACCATTACAAATTAAGATAGAATAATTTAATTTAAAGCGGACATGTCCAAAATAAAACGAAACGATCAAATAAACAAAGTAAATATGGTCACCTTTGAGATGAACCGTGAAGATAAGTACTCTAGGCATTTTGAACAACTGACTGGCTTTTCGAGTAAAGCTTGGTTCCCAGGTTCAACATGATGTAACCAACTTCTCAAACATAACATTGAACTGTGATTGCGAGCGAAGCCGCAACGGGCTACTAGTTTTCTATTAATCATTTTATTTTAGTTGGAAGTAATGGATATTCTTCCTCAACTATTTAGCTATTGGAATATAGTATAATATGATCTGGAAATATTAAAAAGATAACATTTATTCGTTTTGGGTTTTTTTCATGAAGAATACAACACTGGCCTCTTTTTGTTGAATGGGGTAACTGATACGTTTACTCAATACTAACCAAGTGCAAAATATGTTTACATTAACATTTGTGGTACAATTTGAAAATGTCAGTATGTTTATAATGTATTACACTTATGGCGAGAAGACTGACAACAATTAGAAAACTAACAACAGGGTCTAACTACTAATACCATAAATTTGAATTGTTTTGATCCGTACTATACGATTTTTAAAATGGTGCAAGAAGTTTTATACTTAATGTACATTTTCTAATAACAGATGTACTCTTGAACTTACAAGAAACAATAAAAAATGGATTGATATTATTTATTATGTGACTAACTATATTCTTCGTAAGTATAAACACAATCTTAAATTTGGAAAACGTGAGACAAAAAGAATGCCCAGGTGAGATAGTGTACACACAAACACTTGTAATTTGTAATAATAACAAACAGTATTTTTGAAACTCATAATAGCGATGGATTTGAATTTATTTTTTGAAAAGAAGGGTAAAGTGTTTCTGTCTCGTAAATGGAAGATTCGGGAGAAACTTGGTCCCCGACAGTACGGGAATAAGGACTGTGGAATGTTTCTGTGCCTTACTGCAGAAGTGTATGCGGCAGATCGTACTATTGGCTTCTCTCAACGGGACATCCAGTGGCTACGGGGCATTGTACATGAAGAATTGACACGGGGAAAAATTCTGTCTCACCAGAAATCCCTACCGGTTATTCCCTGGGTAAACCCCCCCACTCAAAAAGGGACGCAGAAGAATTACAAGACACCTCTCCCCAATGTTCTCTGAGAGCAATGGCCACCCCAAGGATCGTCCCAAAGACCAGCGACCTGCAGATAAGCCCAATGCCCACCCCAAGGATCGTCCCAAGGACCAGCGACCTGCAGATAAGCCCAATGCCCAAACCAAGGTCGTCCCAAGGACCAGCGACCTGCAGATAAGCCCAAGGACCACCCAGAGGAGCAGCCCAGAGAACCGCCGAGAAAGCAGTCCAAAGAAGTTGAAGACTTAGTCCCAAGTAAGAGAACACCTGGGAAACGTTATCGGTCCACTTCCAGTAGTTCGAGTAACTCATCTTCCAGTAATTCAACCAGCAGTTCCTCGTCCAGCTCCAACTGTAGCTCCACGTTTCGTACCAGTTCGGACTCAAAGTCTAGCCATAAGTCTAGGAGGATTATACAAGAAGAGTTAGATAGGATTACGGATGAGATTGTAAAAGATGGTAGCGATGGGAGATTCTGGAAATTGAGGGAAGCATCAAATCACCATTGGGGGAATTTGAGCAGCCACGAACACCCGGGGAAAGCATTCACACAACAACAATAGTTAACAAAGATCCAGAATCACGCCCTCCCACGCCGGGTAAGAGCCTTGAAGAGCCTGAAGGCACCCAAGCAAATTGTTTAAACTACATTGAGGTTCCTACCCAGGATGTAGCCAAGGCAATCCACCCGGTGATAATTAACCCACCTGAGACTCAAGAAAGACTTGTAACTATTGAGAACTCTGGTCCCCCCTCAGTAATGGTGCATATCCAAGGACAAACTGAGCTGAAACAGCAAGCTCAAAAGAAAATTCCCCTCCACATCATCTACCATCCGGGGTCAAAAATAAAAGAAAAAGGCCACAGAATAATTCGGCTCCACAACATCCACCAGCTGGGGCCAAAAATAAAAGAAAAAGGAGAAGGACATTCCGTGACAGAGGCTCGGGTCAACGCATCTGGAAAACGGACTGAAAATCTGAAACTGACTCGTCAAGGAAGGGAACAGGGCTTGAAGGTCGTAGTCATGTGAATTAATTTACCAAAGAACACTTTTAGTTTGTATTAGAGAGAAAATTTTTATGTTGTTTATTTTTTACGCTGTTGAATATTCTGTTTTCTTTACATTATAGTTGTGTGTTGTTCAAGGTTGTATTTTATTACCCTGATAACAATGTCAGTCAAAAAGGTTAACTTAGTTAATAAACCCTGGGAAAAAAGGGGTTTAGAGGAAAATATATAGTCAAAGGTACTGTTTGCTTGTAAAGAGAAAGTGTTGGAATTTAGGGAATTCCCGAATTGGAAAAACATGGTCTGTATGCAGATATGGGTAGTTAATAAAAAAAAAATGTGGGTGTAAAGCGAGACGCATGTGTCAGAAAGGAAAATGAGTAAATAGATGATTTGATTGAGAAATTACATCAAATGTGGGGATAACAAAACAGCTGGAAAGAGTTGTTGTAGGTACAAAAAAAAAGTTTGCAAGGAAAGAGGGGAGTGTAAGGAAGTGTTTTAGGGAGGGAAACCCCATAAAACCCAAACACCCCATCAAGGAAAATTTTACTACAAAGTTGTTCTTTAGACAATATACCCCAGGTAATTTCCCTGAGGGAAATGTACTGGGGGAAAGGGCACAGTGCCAGGGCCCGGTACTGGGTCCTTTCCCCCACCCCTACAGGGAAAATCCCCATGCATAAAAGGAGGCTGCGCAGAGAAAGCCAGTTAGTTGGGCCCTAGCGGCCCGACCCACCGGATGGGCGTGTTGAGCTCCCGGTGGTCTGGATGGGCGTGTTGAGCCCCCAGGTCCGTCGGATGGGCGTGCTGAGCCCTCGAGACCCCGCATGGGCGTGTTGAGCCCGCGGGTAGCCGGATGGGCGTATTGAGCCCCCGGCATTCCCTACGTACCTTTTTCCCTTCCCCCAGTGCTAGGGCGCGTTGAGCCCGCACTGGACTTACCTTTCCCTTCCCCCAGTACTAGGGCGCGTTGAGCCCGCACTGTAATTACCTTTCCCTTCCCCCAGTGCTAGGGCGCGTTGAGCCCGCACTGACCTTACCTTTCCCTTCCCCCAGTGCTAGGGCGCGTTGAGCCCGCACTGGACTTACCTTTCCCTTCTCCCAGTGCTAGGGCGCGTTGAGCCCGCACTGGACTTACCTTTCCCTTCCCCCAGTGCTAGGGCGCGTTGAGCCCGCACTGGACATACCTTTCTCTTCCCCCAGTGCTAGGGCGCGTTTAGCCCGCACTGGACTTACCTTTCTCTTCCTCCAGTGCTAGGGCGCGTTGAGCCCGCTCCGGACTTACCTTTCCCTTCCCACAGTGCTAGGGCGCGTTGAGCCCGTACCGGACTTACCTTTCCCTTCCCCCAGTGATAGGGCGCGTTGAGCCCGCACCTGACTTACCTTCCCCTTCCCCAGTGCTAGGGCGCGTTGAGCCCGCACTGAACATCCCTCCCCACACAGACCATACTCCTCCCCTCCACTAACCCCCCTCTCTCCTCCTCCTATTGTTTAACCAGGTATATAAATGGGCTGTTTGTTACAGCTGGGCAGTCAGTCACCACTGGGCAGCTGTGAAAGCAGGTCGTCCACCACGACGCCTACTACGAAAAGGCCAGCAGGAACAATTGGGATATCACTAAAGGGACATCCGCAGAGGCACCGGGACAGACCCGACTTCGCCGAGGGTTGCTACCCTGGAGATCCTCAGTCTCCGTACCCAAGACATTGATCCTGTGTACTTTAAAGCCTTGTATATAGTGTAAATATTGCAAAAGTGTTCAATAAACTATCGTTGCCACATCTGGAGTTGTCACTTAACCCAGGCCTGTCCCATTGAGAAATTAGTTTCAAATAGGGAAAAGTGAATGTAAAGATAAACAAAAGTAGAACTACCTTACATCCCCATTAGAATAACACTGGACAAGGTACTGCGTTTACCGCTAAATGAAAATTTCAATTTTCTTCGCAACTAGCAATCGTAGAATAGTAATTAAAAATACTAATTTATTTAGTTTTTTGAGCTCTTCTTAATGGTGAATAGTAATATTTACTAAAATTTATAATTTTTTATGTAAAATCCAAAAAATGTTGGATGTTTTAAGTTGTGTATTTTCTGAACCCGAATTTTTACAGAAATGCGGGTGATGTCATTTTGTTGGAACCCTAAAGTTCTACAAACCACTAAAGCTTAGTCAAAATCGTTTGAGCCGTTTTTGAGAAATCTTGATTTTATATTTTTTTGGCGGTTTTTGACGGATAATCACCCTTAAAAATCAAATATTCAAAAAATTGAAAAAATGCCTGGAGATATTGAGGATTAGTACCTACATACCAAATTTCATAAAAATCGGTCCATAGGTTGGGACTCTAGCTCTGTACACATCCACACACACACACACACACACACACACACACACACACACACACACACACACACACACACACACACACACACACACACACACACACACACACACACACACACACACACACACACACACAATTTTGACGAAAACAATACTTTCTCCATATACTATGTATAGGGGGAGAAAGTAAAACTATGACAGTTGTGTGTGCTGCATTGTGGTTAGCCCGTGGAACTACTACGAATCAAGATCAGCTGTTTGTATTTTCATTAGTTCAAACAAAAGTGAATGTCCATAAGAAATACATGGGAACTTTGTCGGGATCTCTGGCGGAGCTCTAAGGTCAGATCTGGATGAAAACCATTTAGTTTTCCTATTTTATGCCTAAAGAATCAGTGTACAAAATTTCAGCTCTCTACCTACATGGGAAGGTGAAGAATTAGTGATGAGTGAGTCAGTCAGCCAGTGAGTCAGTCAGTTAGGGCTTTGCCCTTATTGCAAAACTACAAACTGAGACGAATTTTTGACACTTCAAGCATCAAAATTGGCAAGAAATAAAGGATGAATTGCGTTTACAAAAAACTGCTTCACGTATTATTATAAGGATATATATAATAATACACTAGGGTTTTTTCCTCACAGTCTTAACTCGATAACGCCTGGACGGATTTTAACGTTTGATGTGTGAAATTAAAGGTATTTTTACATAGATTTTCCAATAAGTCTTAGAATTTAAGAAAGGGCATCTCTTAAATACAGTAAAGGGGTGAATTTTCGGAACAGTGGCGCTATCCGACGGCGGGAGTCTTATCTACGTGATGATTGAAAGCACGTTATATATCATCCATTTCAATATAAGATAATAATAATAATAATAATAATAATAATAATAATCACTTTATTGAGATGACAACTACAAATATTGTGAATCAATGTTAAAAAACAGAAATTTAGAATTTTGTTTATACTAAATGGTAATAGTATTATAATTAACGAGTTCGAACGCAGCACGCTGACGTGAGGAAAGTGAATTTCCACATAAAAAACTATAAAAACCAAAATCAGTTAAAAACAAACATTTATTCCAATTTTTATTCAAATCTGAAAACATTGATTTTTTGGCTGTTCTGTTGCTCCTGGTTCTATTTACCTGCAATGCTGGGAATGTAATTTTGCGCATTATAAGGTTAGGAGAAGGTCCAGTCAGGCTTTAAAGTAGGTGTGAGGCAGTTGGGGATTATAAAAGTACACCAAAAGTGAATAACAGGCTTTTCTAATGTAAAATCCCTGTAAGACAACGTACTGTGTTTGGTCGATACATATTTTCTTTAATAAATCGGTAAATATTTATGCTATAATGACGAGAGAGGGCTTAAAAGTTTAGCCACACTAATTTCCATCTTTTTACATGCATTAATTTCCCATCTGGGACCTTTCTGACCCTTTTTGGGCCCAAAAACTCGAAATTTGAAAGATTAATTCCCAAAAAAGGGGTTTAGAGTTTTCCGATTGTTTTGCCCAACGAACTTGTCCAACTGATTATAGAAAGGAACGTCCCTACCAAATTTGAAGTAAGTCGGACAAAAAATGCGACCGCTAGAGTGCATACACACACACACATATATATATATATACATATATATATATATACATATATATATACACATATATATATGTCTATATATATACATATATATATATATATAAAATTTTGAACGACCCCCCAAAACGTGTTCAGGGGGTCACGTTAGGAACTTCTATGGCGGTCCCGGGCTTAAGTTTCACCGTGCGGGTCATGCTAATAGTTCACTTTCCAAAGGAAATTCAATAATAAACAACATAAATATTATAAAAAGAAAATACAAAGAATATACCGTAGTCTCAGAAATGTCAGAGTCTTGTATACAATAAATGCTAATTTAAATCATTTTATTTATAATTTTAATTATATAATAATTAAGACTGGTCCATGTACTCTGACACATGATAAAATGAATTCTGTATTAAAAATTCTTTCAGTTCTTTTCTAAATTTATTTGAGTTGATTTCAAATTTTATAAATTTTGGTAATTTATTTAAAAAGGTTACACTTGCTTGTGAAGAAATATTAGAAAAAAGATTTAGTCGATGATGTTGGTGCCGTGAGAGATTAGAACTTCTAGTATTATAATTATGAAAATACTCTCCTAAAATTTGTTCACTTTTAATTTGGAATATAATATAGTTTGAAATATATAAAGACATGGCAGGGTTAAAATTTCAAAATACCTAAAATTATTTTTGCAAGTCTCCCTAAATGTTAAATGACCAATTATTTGGATAGACTTTTTTTAAAGGATAAAAAGTCTTTTAAATTTCTTGTTGTTACAGCTACCCCAAAGAGTAATACCGTACGACAAATATGGATATATTAAACCGTAATATGCTAGTAGTAGCATATTTTTGTGGCAGTACTTCAATAATTCTCGCAACTTGATTTTGAATAATTCTTTTTTATATTAATTTCATCTAAAAATTGAATACGAGAATTTAAATCTTTATAAGCCTTCATTTCTAATTCAGAGATAGACTTTTCTGTTAGCCAGAGAGTTGTATAATCTGCATATTGAATAATCTTTGAAAATTCTACTGAAGTATTGCACTCATTAACATACAGCAAGAATAACAATGGCCCAAGTATAGAGCCTTGCGGTACTCCAAATTGTAATTGTATGCTTTTAGATAATTTACCAGATATTTCTACTTGCTACCTTCTATTTGTTAAATATGAAGTTAGCCATTCATGTGGCAACCCTCGAATGCCATAATCATACAGTTTTTTCAAAAGTGTATGGTGGCTGACACAATCAAAAGCTTTAGATAAATCAAGAAAATGCCAATTGTAGATTTGTGTTCCTCCAGGCCTGTAACAACTACATTTACAAAATTTGTGATTGCATCAATAGTGGATTTACGCGATCTAAAACCAAACTGATCGTCGGTTAGAATATTATATTTTTCAACGAAACTTATCAAACGGTTATAAAAAAGTCTTTCAACAAGTTTGCTGAATACTGGTAAAATTGATATTGAACGATAATTGTTGGGGGTGTTCGATCTCCTTTTTTAAAAATTGGTATTATTTTTGCAATTTTTAGGGATTCTGGAAATACACCTTTTAGAAATGAGTCGTTTATAATATTTAATAATGGTTCACAAATAGATGCAGAACATATTTTTAGAAGCCACGTTGATAGTCCGTCAATATCTGGAGTATTTTTGGTTTTTAAATCTTTAAATAGTGATATCAATTCGTACAGTTTTGTTAGATGTTTTGTTATGCTTGTTTACAAAGGAACTAACCTTTTGTTGGGTACAAAATTGCTCGGAGTCGAGCAACAGGATAAATAGTATTAATTACTTTCGGTAGATCAGCAAATACACCGGCTGACCTTCTCCAAGGAAGGTTCTTCATAAGTAATGGAAATGTAATATACAGTTTGATATATAATTGAGTTACAGGTTTAGAGTCTGTTGTTTCTTTCACACACCTAAGGCTATACGTTAATTTCAAGAAAATCGATCAATAAACAGCAGAAATATCAATATGAACCACATTAGGGATCATATATTATTCAAGTGTTTTTCCACAATATGTGAGGTCAATAGTCTAACGAAGTTTGGTCGAAAGGAACCTCAAACACGAAGACAGAATAGAGGGATGGATATTACAGTTTTTAATCGGAGCAACTGATAAAAACTGAATTATCAACCATTTACAAATGGTTTTGGCACCGGAATTTGGAATGTAATAATGTAGTAGTGGTAATTTAATATGCAATAGTATGTAGTAACCACTTCAATAACTTTTTCTTCGGATTATGTGCAATTTTTTGTAGGAACATAAAACACATTCATATATACAGGATAAACTGAATATAGAACTTGTCCAACTGATTATAGAAAGGAACGTCCCTACCAAATTTGAAGTAAGTCGGACAAAAAATGCGACCGCTAGAGTGCATACACACACACACATATATATATATACATATATATATATATATACATGGGAGGAGGAGTATGGTTGGGAGGAGTCAGTAGTTTTTGTGAATAGCGATGGTGATAATCTACTTAATTACCTTCTATTACCTCAACCCAGTCGAAGGACTGTAAGATGTTACCCATTTGGCATCACAACAGTGTTATCAGGAGCAAATGCCCCCTGTGACCTTATCATCGTCAAGTTTGCTCTTGGGTTTCCCAACTGACCTCCAGTACCGTTGCCCCTGTACTTCCCCCAGATAACAGATTCGGGCAGCGCCGTGTGCCGTGTGCCGAGTGCGAGGTGGTGGCAGTATATAAGAGAACTCGTCACAGCCTCAGCATCAGTCAACATGCACCTTCTAGCGGCAGTGCTAGTGCTCCTGGTTGCGGCCAACGCCGGCCCAGCTCCCAAGATCTGTGAGTGTTTATTTATTTTATGTTACAAATCGATATATATTCAAAATACCAAGCAAACCCAATAAGTTGAATTATTAAATAGGATAACAATTGTTATAATGAATCATAAGTGAATGGATAAAACAAATTTGGTGTGAAGTGTGAGGTTACCTGTCGTATATATTAATATATCTTTATTTGGGCATTCTTGGTAAAGTTTGTGATTTTAATAATGCGTATTGACAATTTCGGTATCCATAATAAGCCACATAGAAAACCGATAAAATTATATTGAACAAAGTAAATTTAAATTACATTATTATTATTATTATTATTATTATATACTGTGCATTCAGTAATAATGGTACAAAAGACAACTGATTCATTCTACATTGACCATTCTCTCATATTCGCCTTAAAATACTCACGATCTTACATCGCCGTATTATATAGTGATATACTGTGTTCAGTGAATTTATTAAAATTACACTTGTGTTAAAATTACTGAACATGTTAAAGAATGTTTATTCAGTTGCAGTTAAAAGCAAATAAAAATCAAAGATCCTGTGAATAAAATGTGCAAACAATTACCATATCAATTTGCAACCGATCCATCTCGCTGTTTCTCATCACTCACTATAATGTTTTTTAGAGTCATAAAATATTCGAGGGTTAAAGAGTTCAATTTGCAGTCAGATGCCTTATATTACCCGTAGTTTGTCAAAGAGTTTAAGAGGCGCCTTAGGAAAGCAGTACCTCAGAGCCATAACATGCCTGCTTTATAGTTCAACTAACATTTACAATATATTACCTGAGTTATTAATTTGTTTTTATCGCATTTATTATTTTTTAGCGAATGATTCCTCTAAACTATAACTATGTACTATTATGTACTATGTACTATTATCAGTCAAAGTGCTATGGATACAAGAATACCTTTTTAGGCCTTACAATAATTAAATTTTGGATATTCTCCGTATGCCTGGTTTTCCTACATTATCAGTAATTGATTTTTAGCTTTATTTACAATACTTGTGTACCCCACAGATGGGTTTAAATGCATTGCAACATCCAACACTTACGTTTGCCTATTTATAATGATTATAATTGCGTGAGCTAATTAATATGTTTTTGACCATGCCGTGATGACATACACTGGTTATAGTTTTCACATGAAATAAACATGTAAAAGTGCCACATAATAAACCTACGGTTCACAATGAAGGTTGAACCATTAACACTGAGATCACACCGTTTGTACCTTGATATTGGCAACAGGAAAGTAGGTTGTTCACTAATCGTAAATTGATACGCTGATCTGTGTGGAAACAAACAACAGACTGCCGATGCCGTCTAAACAGTCGAACACCAGTCTCACTATGTTATGAGCACTGCAAGAATGTTCTGGATAACGAGATCGCCCATCTAATTTATATACAATACAACGCTGAATTGTATTTCAAATAATTTGTACTATTTAGCAACAGATTATATTTACATATCATTTTACTTCATAATTGTACAAAATATTTTGAACATTTCTAGTTAATTGTTTCTTAAAATTAGTGGCTCAAAACTTTCTATTGTACAGATTGTTGGGACCGATCAAAATCGATTGCCCCGACAAATAGTTATATCTATTTACCAAGGAAGGTCGAAAATACAGACAACCAAGCGAGTTTTTAATAATACCTCTAATGGTATAAGTTAAATTCCCTTAGTTCATCAGCTTTACCTTTGTGGCATAGAGTATGAAAATGTTTCAACTTAATTAGTTTTAATAAAACGTACACTCATTTTACAAATCGCCGTTTAGCATCAACTAAAACAGTAAACAAATTCTCATTTAAGAATCTATCCATACTTTTTTTAAATTAACTCGGAGTGTTTTAGTGTTGTTGTAGAGTTATTGAAAAATGTTAGCAGTACTATACACAAACCACAGAGAGAATCATTATTATTAATCTCTGGGGCAGCATGGATCGATAACAATAGTTTTTGCCAAGAACAAACAATTACTATTCCAATATATAAAAGTGGATATCCGTTTTAAAATGACTTTTTTTACTTAGCTTGATAAATCCTATTGACATATTATATTTAAAGCCTTGAAAAAATAATAAATTAGAACACAAGATATGTTCTGACTGGACACGAATGGTATACGGAGGTCTGCCTAGCAACAGTGAAGAGTGTTGGGAGGTATCAGGATGAGTCAGTAGTTGGCTGGCGACCAATGAGCAGCACTGTCAAGGTTACCCGGCACAGTCGCCATGCTGGCCACTGGCAACAACACTCACTGCTGCACTGCGGGACTATCGTAACAGTACAATCAAACGATAACAAACCTAGGTCTGCCTAGCAACAGTCAGGAGTGTTGGGAGGTATCAGGATGAGTCAGTAGTTGGCTGGCGACCAATGAGCAGCACTGTCAAGGTTACCCGGCACAGTCGCCATGCTGGCCACTGGCAACAACGCTCACTGCTGCACTGCGGTACTATCGTAACAGTACAATCAAACGATAACAAACCTAGGTCTGCCTAGCAACAGTCAAGAGTGTTGGGAGGTATCAGGATGAGTCAGTAGTTGGCTGGCGACCAACGAGCAGCACTGTCAAGGTTACCCGGCACAGTCGCCATGCTGGCCACTGGCAACAAAACTCACTGCTGCACTGCGGGACTATCATAACAGTACAATCAAACGATAACAAACCTAGGTCTGCCTAGCAACAGTCAAGAGTGTTGGGAGGTCAGTAGTTGGCTGGCGACCAACGAGCAGCACTGTCAAGGTTACCCGGCACAGTCGCCATGCTGGCTGGCCACTGGCAACAACACTCACTGCTGCACTGCGGGACTATCGTAACAGTACAATCAAACGATAACAAACCTAGGTCTGCCTAGCAACAGTCAAGAGTGTTGGGAGGTATCAGGATGAGTCAGTAGTTGGCTGGCGACCAATGAGCAGCACTGTCAAGGTTACCCGGCACAGTCGCCATGCTGGCTGGCCACTGGCAACAACACTCACTGCTGCACTGCGGGACTATCGTAACAGTACAATCAAACGATAACAAACCTAGGTCTGCCTAGCAACAGTCAAGAGTGTTGGGAGGTCAGTAGTTGGCTGGCGACCAACGAGCAGCACTGTCAAGGTTACCCGGCACAGTCGCCATGCTGGCCACTGTCAACAACACTCACTGCTGCACTGCGGGACTATCGTAACAGTACAATCAAACGATAACAAACCTAGGTCTGCCTAGCAACAGTCAAGAGTGTTGGGAGGTATCAGGATGAGTCAGTAGTTGGCTGGCGACCAACGAGCAGCACTGTCAAGGTTACCCGGCACAGTCGCCATGCTGGCCACTGTCAACAACACTCACTGCTGCATTGCGGGAGTATCGTAACAGTACAATCAAACGATAACAAACCTAGGTCTGCCTAGCAACAGTCAAGAGTGTTGGGAGGTATCAGGATGAGTCAGTAGTTGGCTGGCGACCAACGAGCAGCACTGTCAAGGTTACCCGGCACAGTCGCCATGCTGGCTGGCCACTGGCAACAACCAAAGACTTAAAACTACTGGACCGCTCGCGCCCGTGGTGAAGCAAACCAAATTTCGGTCCGGCCGCGTTCGAGGTCGCGCCGCAAATGGTGGGCCACCGCGGCAGCGCTCAGCGTGGGGGATATAGGGAAAAACACGACGCGCGCTCACTTGAATTGAATTTGCAGCCAGGGAACATTTTTTATGGTTGAATGGCCTTCTGATCCGTATTCCTGAATAGTTCCTCGAGTTTTTAATACCAAAAGTAACTGTATTCGACCAGGGTGAGTTGCGTAAAAAGAACAGAAAGTTGGGAGTTTTGTAAAATAATATCCTCGATGGCTGATTCTTTCATATTTCCAGTCATATAAATTTATGTACGATCCACTAGGCTTTAGGTGTTGTTCATTTGAAGTTGTTGGTACTGGAATGAATTTGTTATGAGCAGTAATATCGTTCTTTGGACTAGTAAAACTTTGAATTTTAGCATATCTAACTGCGACGTTCGCCAAAAGTTGTAGATTGCATGAAAGTTAATTGGCCTATATCATACAATTTTGTTGATGAATGAATACCATACAAGACAAATACTTTTTAATAGCAAATGTATTCTTAATAAACATTAATTACCAACATGGTACGTTCACCCGTCCACGTAGAGTAGTAAGAACGATTACATAATGTTGCATTAATACAACATTTCGCTATTGAATAACAAAAAATTATCTTCAGTGTATGATAACAATTGATTATGACTTATTTAACAGACAATAAAAGTACAGTATAATAATAATGTGGCATAGTATAAATTTATCCGTAGCATTAGTCAGTTTTAAGAGTATTTTGGAAGGCATAGGATTAAATTAAATTCTTTTTCTCAAAATTAATTTTTATTTACTGATTAACTGATACATTACACAATACAGTTGCATTGTAGAATGTTGTAAGATTACTTAGCAAATTTGTGTAGTAGTACAAAGTTGAAATTGATTGCAAAAATTTTTTTGTAATTACATTCGAATTTTTTTACAGTGTTCCATTAATAAATAAACAGTTACAAATGTATGTGCACTTACTTATGGAATGTAACGTTCGATTCTTTTTTCTTCTTGTTTTTACAATTGTATGCTATACAGGACATCACCATGATCGAAGCTTTAGGGACTCGTTTCAAATAATTCAAGAGACAGGAGCGGTGAGTCACCGTCTAATGTAAACAAACAAGTCCAAAGGTTGCATTCGAGACAGTGTGTCCACTGCACAGAATTAAAAACCCTGTTTTCCCTATTTAACTACATGTTATTTTGTGAAATGGCTATAAATACGTCTTGGCAATATAATATCAACGTTAAACGTTTCTATTAGATCTATAACTAAATTTCGTTGATCAAATGTGACTATATTGAAAGTTGGTTTGTTAATTTACTTAGTTAATTGGAAGCGGTAAAAGTGATACTAAAACGTAACCCGAATTCGACGACTAAAACAAAAGTCGTATAGCTATGTATTTTATCAAAAAACTAGGCCATGTTGTAACACAGCATCACTGAGTTGAATTTAACAGCGCGGCACGGCGCGTGGCACGTCTTGGATAGAGCTTGGCGAAAAGTTTCAGCTTCTTTCCAAACGAATACATTTGCTATTAAAAAGTATTTAACCCTTATGGTATTCATTCATCAACAACATTTTATGATATAGGCCAATTAACTTTCATGCAAACCAACAATTTTATTTACCGAAAAATGTTTGAAATAAAAGTTTTCGAGAATCTAATTATCTACAACTTTCCCGCTGGCAGTTTGTTTCTAACCTAAAAATAAAAAAACTTCCTCGCTGAGTAACTTTTTCATGTCCCTCTTTAATAACACGTAAGAGTTTTTAATTATTAAAAATATTAAAACACGGTAAAATAAAACAATATTTATACTTACGTATTACGTAGTTCACGTACACAAAGGATATATAAATTTCATTACAATTAAAACATGGCAGTGAAGTCCAGGAGCGTGTAAACGACAGCGCGTTCAACGCCAGAAACAGCTCTGAGCACACAGTGGCCCACCAATTCTGTTCCGCACGGTCCCACGCGGACCGTTTTTAGCTCACTTAGTGATCTCTCCAGTAGTTTTACCTCGATGGCAACAACACTCACTGCTGCACTGCGGGACTATCGTGACAATACAATCAAACGATAACAAACCTAATGTAATAAAATAATACAGTAAAAACATTTCTGATAAAGCGGGATAACGAATTTAAAATTTATTCATATATTTTTTCTCAGAAGGGTTCTGATTCTGGAGGGTTCAAAGAATAATATTTATTTATAATGTTATAGTAATAAATCATTTTGTACTTGATCAAACTTAAAGGTTTCCTTGAAATTTCATCAATGGAACAAGGGATTCGCGTCAAGTACACACAAACGTGTACCTGTCAATAGTTACATCTGCTAAGGTACAATGGATTATTATCAAATAGATTTGTCTCCGGATAACTGATTGAAATTAATCAAGAGGTTAAATTGCCTTGCGATCTAACTGTCGAATGATAAAACGTTGCTGAATATGGGTGACTGGTAACCTCTTGATTAATGTATTATTATGTTCTGAGTTTTGTTTTTCATCATAGACTATATTTATTATTATATGAGCTTATATTGTGAAAGTATCAGTAGAACAGCTGTAATAAGAAGTTTGCATGTTGCAGCCAAGCTGTGTGTGCCCCACAACGCGTACCAGGCGTGTCTGCAGATGGTGGAACAAGGCAAGAGTGTGGGCGTCGAGATGACCTGCGTGCCGGCTAGAGACAGGTGAGCTGCCACTGCGTTATAGCGTCATGTACATCACCTTGCAAGTACTGTAAAGTACTATCAATCCAACCATCACGTGTCATAAAGTGCATAACTAAAACAAATCAATGTACAGTTGACTCGCCTACCGATGACGACGAATCATCTGAGAAGGCGAAATTGCTCTATCTATTGACACACGCACAATCCTAGAGCCCAGCTAAATTGATACATTTGTAATCAAAGCTGCTATGCAAACGATCAGACAGGCTCTGCTAATAGGGTTTTCCAGAGGTTGAATTGCATAGTAGTTATGAAGAATATCCACAGATCATAATAGTTCGATTAAACAATTATGTGGCTAAACAATGGTTCAGCGAAACAAAGTTATTGCGAAACATGAAAAATAATCATTTAACAGTCGAGTTTTTCTATAAAATTACAGTCTTCATTAACCTTATCATCCTTCTTTTTACCTGAAGAAAATAAATTTACCACTAAGAAAACATTTAAGAATTTCGTATTTTGTCATGTTAAATAAACGAGTATCCAGGAATAATAAACTCAAATGTGTCCGTATATGTGACATATTTTATAACCTTAGGCGTTTTTAGGGTCACTTTCCCCAAATATGGTTCAACTATTATGCTGATAACTCTAGTTTAATCAAAATATCACTTTCCCCAAACAACTTCCTCCGTTTAAACTAGGTATAAGTTAAACCACCTGGAGAGGTCGTTTATCAAGATAATAGATAGTTTAAACCAAGAGCAAAGAGTAATATTTTCCTGAACATAGAGGATAGACTGTCACCGAATCTTGTTTTGTATACTTCTATGTTATAGAGCTCAGTGATTCTAACCTAAAATTGAACGCTGCAATTAGTGTAAAGGAAATGTTTGATTTGTATGTGTTTGCTTATAATTACTGTGTTAGGCTTGTTAAAATATTCATGAATTTAATTATTGAAGCTGGTGTTTGAATTTAACAAAGTTTGACGTGTTGATAATTCTAGTTAATTTTTAAACCCCATGTAACAACAGTAAGCAAGACAAAGAACAAATAAATAATGGATGAGCTTGTGATATTTTCTAAAAGCCTTTTGGAACAAATTAAAAAATCTAGCTAGCTGCAAACATTAACAAGCTTGATATATCTACACGTATTAATCTCCAAAAACAAAAGTGAAGCCTACATGGTGGCCGACATTTACCCTGAATTCAAAAACAAATCCGTATACAATACAAACCCCGCCGTGTCCATGGTAACCAATTCTACCTCACGTGTCCAGTGTCCATGGTAACCCCGTTCTTTGACCATATGTTTTGTTAATGCAGAGGGAAAAATGGGTGTCACCTTATAGGCTTCACTTTTTATCCACTGAGCTCTATGTTATATCTGGAGTCACTACTCTCTGCCTAAATATTTTCCAAAAACATGCCGTCAACACTGAATTTTTGCTCTATTGGGTTGTCACCTTACCGTTAACTGGACCAATCAAAATGCATTGGGTGAACAATGTCAAAATTTCAACCAATAGGAAATGAAATAACTATACCACCAAAACGTCAAAAATACATCTGGCCAACACAACGGCACGCTTTTTCACCTCGGAGTGGTAACTCCAGATATAACATAGAGCTCAGTGTTCTTATCCCTGACGAGACCTCAGTGATTAATCTCGTTGGCAAAAATGCAGACGAAATGGCAAATCAGTCGTGCCAATCCTGTTACCTACAAGGATAAACTAAACCAAAGCAACTGAGCAGTTGGGAAAGTGGTCTGGAGTTTAAACCCCCGTTTACATTTAAACCAGTTTAACTTAAACCTCATTTGGGGAAAGCGGCCCTTAGAGTCGGAACATCGGATGCTTGCTAAACCGCCCCTCTTTACCGCCCCAGTTTCGTCCCACTCTTTATATTTAAACACAAACCTAACGTTAGAGTAAGGTTCAAAACGCCGCGCCGCCGCGCCGGGCGTTGTGATGCAACCTCTGGGTAAGCGTGCATGTATCTTTGTTGCATTTTCATATTTGAAGGCTTAACTTTTAAAACAATTGAAAACCTAATGCAGTTTAATCTACTCGTAAAATTAGGATATTGTTATTCATTATATGTATGATGATGTGCAGAGAATGATGAGGTTGTTAAAATATTCCAGTCAATTGACTTCTCGTGCTAAAGCAATAATTGTTGATTTATGTGTGTTGGAAAATAAATGCGCTCCAGAAGTCGTATTTTTTCATAAACGTAGTTATTAATTTTAAAGTCACTGAAATATAAAAGTTTTTTAAAATACTATTTTTATATATTATTATGTATCAAAATATCCTTCTCTTAATTATTATAAATATTTCACATTTCGTCTTTCAATATGAACAAGATTTTAAGGCCTCTAGAAACACAAGGATTCATCAGAAAATAACTTAATTTGTAATAATATCGGAACACTATTGAATCCAAATAGCATAGTTTAATAAAACATAATAAATCTATAAATCACTTCCGATAGCGATTGTATTATTCTAAGACTAGTGTTCTATGCGCCTATTCATCTCGAAAATCCTATAACAAGAAAAAATAATAAACATTTGCCGTATAAAACGTTAAGTGGTGGATTGTCAACTGTTTACAAACAATTCCTTGTCGTCTGAAGAGCTAATTCATTTAGAAGTATTTCATAAAATATTCTTTGGAACTTTTCCAAGGAAGTGCTCGACAACAATCAAGTAAAATATTTGTTTTACGACTCGCAATACAGAAAAAGCACTTTTAACAATTTAAATGTTGTAATATAGTGAAGCTTGTTTGAATTGACTGAAGAGTTCCAAGTAGCAGGGAGAGTGAAATATTTACAATCAATGGCGTGGTTAGTCGGAAAACACTCAAAGATCCGGAGGGAAGGTAGAAGAGGGTCCTATCCTACTATCTGATTTCCTTCTAAACCATCCTCTCTTGCCCCCAGACTCGACTGCCTGTCCAAGCTGCACGATCACCAGGCGGACTGGGAGGCAGTGGACCCCGAGGACATGTACATCGCCGCCAAGAGGTTCGGCGACTCCCTCAGTGTATTCAAGGAGATTCGCACCAAGGAAGAGCCTGACGGTATGTACAGGGTGACCTTATGTGGCAACCACAGATGAATAGGTGATTTATAAATTACTACTTGTCTTTTTCCAAAAGGCTATGAGTAAAATTCTTATTATGTGTGCTGTACAATTTTGAAATACAATTTTAAAGTTCTCCTCTGTTGAGACACTCATGAGCCCAGGTCTCCTGAAACTTTGGGAAGAGACTTTTGTTAAAAAAAGTTGAACACAACTTGGGTTTATATAAAACAAACTTAAATTTGATTTATACATTTAGTTTGGATAGTTCTACTATATCATGGTTTTCGTTTAATTTCCCCGGCTTTAATAACCTTAATACTTTTTGATCGCAATGCAGATAAAATTAATTTATATTTAACTAGCTGTTCCCGCAGGCTTCACCCCGCAAAAAATATATAAAAACTATGATAGTTGTGTGTGCTGCATTCTGTGGTTAGCCCGTGGAACTACTACGAATCAAAATCAGCTGTTTGTATTTTCATTAGTTCAAACAAAAATGAATGTCCAAAAGAAATACATGTGAACTTTGTCGGGATTTCTGGTGGAGCCCTAAGGCGAGATCAGGATGAAAACCATTTAGTTTTCCTATTTTATGCTTAAAGAATCACTGTACAACATTTCAGCTCTCTACCTAAATGGGAAGGTGGAGAATTAGTGATGAGTGAGTCAGTCAGTCAGTCAGCTAGGGCTTTGCCTTTTATAGATATACTGTATATTAAGTTATGACTGACAATCGGGTACAGTACTGGTCGACGAGGGTTAGACGTGGGTATCATACAAACTTGCACAGCGACAATCGGGTACGATTTCTGCCTGGGTCGCGGCCAGCCGGTTCCATAGGCCTTGGGGTAAGGGTTTCCATTCCCTTACATCAGTTTTTTTTTATTCCTATACCCATGTATAGATTATACTTTTCAAATTACAAAGGACTCAACTCTGAGGGACATGACGTTCAATGATGTTATGTATACATATTACTTACAAATGTAGACGAACTGTAATAGTGGAAGGTAAATATCGGACTTTAATCATGGCTGTCATTTTCATAAAATTACACGGTATTTATTTGTTTTTAGCGGAGTTCCGGTACGAGGCCGTGGTGGTTATCCACAAGGACCTCGACATTAATAACATCGAGAAGCTGAGGGGGCTTAAGTCCTGCCACACCGGGGTCGGTCGCAACGTCGGCTACAAGATACCCATCACCAAGGTAAATGTTCGCCTCGTCTTTGCTCGTGGTCTGGCATTCTGTTGAATACTTCCAATGATATCAGTGAAGAGTAATACCTTATCGATCATAATATATTTACGTTCTGGCTGGGAGAAAAGTGTAAGAACTTATGAATGATAACGAATACTTCAACATTTGCCAATCAAGTATTTGTAAAGCAGGCGTTAACCTGTAATTGGTCGGTGTAAGGCCCGTTTGTTATAGTGTGTTACGTGTTATGAATTTATAGAGTGAACATTTATAAAGGATATTCCGTAACCGTCTGAACAAACTTTACTATGTTACTCAGCAGGTCATAACTAACAAATAATAGTAATACACTTGGTACCATCCCTAAAAATCAACAAAAGATCAATGATTTTATAGAATAAACTGAATGTTTATATTTAGATAAATATTCAAACCAAGGTTAAATATTTTACCTTTGATCGTGACAGAGATATTAAGGATTTAATAAAAAGCCTTTATAGACTCACAGGCCGAAAATGGAACGAAGGACACAATGTTATGTAACACTGTTTGCTATAGTTTTGCCCTGCTGATTAATAAGGTAAAGTTTGTTCAAATGGTCGAGAGATACTCCGTAAGTATGATGGATTCAGCATCTTGTACTTTATAAAATAATATAACGTAGGATGATTTTTACGAAAATATTGTTATATTGTTACGAAAATCATTCTAACATGCGGTGTAAAATAATTTAGAAGAACATAGGCCTGCTTTTTCTGCTTATTTCATTGTTCAAATTAGTTTGTTTTACTTTATCGTATTTTTTATTTATAAGCCACATCGAAATTTACATACTCTCTTGATTGGATTCTACATGGCTGAGAAATTAATTTATGCGTTCAGTGTAGAATTTCTTATTTTCATGCAGTGGATTGCCATTAATAGAAATTGCTTTACTCCTTTGTTCTTTATCAAGCCGTGATAAACAAAGGTTTATCAATATAATAATTGAACGTAGAAATATAATTGAAAATCAATACCTCTATTGGTTTATGATTGAAAACAAGCACATTTATTACTGATTTCTGAGTAGTCAGTGTGAGACAATATATATCACCTAGGTCATTGTAGATTGTGTTTTATCAAATTACTATCACTTTGGCATTGAATAATAGACCCTAATTGGTATGATATTCCAGAATCAGAAGGACAGTTCTGATTTAAAGCTCTGTGTTCCAGCTAACCAAGATGCATATCCTGCCGCCACTCAACGACACAAAACTGTCTCCCAGGGAAAATGAGCTGAAGGCTCTGTCAACCTTCTTCAGCAAGTCTTGCATCGTCGGGAAATGGTCCCCAGACCCCGAGATCAACCAGAGACTCAGTAAGAAACCCAGCAAACATTATATAACGTGTTATTGATTTGCTTACCATAAAAAATTAAAAAATTTGAGAAGAACACGTAAACCAATATCAGTCGGTCCATTAGGCGCGATAACCTGAAATTCGTGGTCAATCCTGAAATTCGCCTCAATCACTAACCATCAAGATTTTTTTTAGAGGGACGTGCGGCCTATTTTTTCCTAGACTTTGTTCGTTTCCATGGGCCTCGGGAAACGTACAAGGAGTTTCATCTGCAGATTTGAATCATAATCGAATGTTCTATCAAGATATTTTCCTTAAGATTGTTTTTGATATTTCTTTTCGAAATGTATCACGCTAAAATTCCTTGCTAAATTGTAAGCTACGGAACAAATGGAGATAGAATGCTTGTTTTAAATAAAAAACGAGATCGCACGCAGCACGCTGATGTGAGGGAAGTGAATTTCCATATACAAAACTTTTAAAACTCAAACCCAGTGTAAAAATATACATTTATGCCAATTTTATTGAAATCTGAAAACATTGATTTTTTGGCTGTTCTGATGCTCCTGGTTTAATTTACCTGCAATGTAAGGAATACAATTTTGCACATTATAAGGTTAGGAGAAGGTCCATACAGGCTTAAAAGTAGGCGCGAGGTTGCTGGGGAAAAATCCACCAAATAATGAATAACATGCTTTTCTAATGTAAAAACCCCATAAGACAACGTACTGTGTTTAGCCGATATACATGTTCTTTAATAACTCGGTAAATATTTATGATAGAATGACGAGAGAGGGCTTAAAACTGTCGCTTTACTAATTCCCATCTTAATACATATATTAATTGTACGCCTATGGCTTTTCTGACCCTTTTAGGGCCCAAAAAAACAAAATTTGAAAGAATAATCCCCAAAAAAGGGGTTTAGAGTTTTCCGATTGTTTTGCCCAACGAACTTGTCCAACCGATTTTAGAAAGGAACGTCCCTACCAAATTTGAAGTAAATCGGACAAAAAATGCGACCGCTAGAGTGCATACACATATATATGTATATGCATATATATATAATTTTGAACGACACCCCAAAACGTGTTCAGGGGGTCATGTTAGGAACTTCTATGGTGGTCCCGGACTTAAGTTTCACCGTGCGGGTCATGCTAATAGTTCACTTTTCCATAGCAAAATTCACTGATAAATTGTGATGAATGCTCTGTAGTAAATTTAACCATATTTTTGAATACCTGAACATATTGTCTGACTTGAACATTTCTATTGAGTAATTTTTTCTAAAGTTCGGTAAGAACTTTGATCACTGAGTTCACTTAATAGTTTGTTGCATTCAAATACCAATAACATATTTACCCTATAAAAGACCCAAAATCAAAATGTTGTTGATATCGTTTGAGAAATTTGTATCATTAAACACTTCATAGAACACCTCGTAAGCCTGCAAACTATTGTGATTAAAGTACACGCAACCTTTCTCAGATTTTACCTATAACCTTCCTCTGTTGCCATGACATTTCATCATTTTACGAGCGCGTTTACTAACATCAGTACTGTCACGCACCCAATGTGTCTGTGCAGAGCAAGAGTACCACAACCTGTGTGAACTGTGCGAGTTCCCAGACAAGTGCGACTACCCCGACCAGAACTCAGGCTACGAGGGAGCCCTGCGGTGTCTGGCGGTGGGCGGTGGCGAGGTGGCCTTCACCAAGGTCATCTTCGTCAAGAAGTTCTTCGGCGTAAGTAGCTACATGTTGTGGGTATAGCTTTGGGGACAATCAGGTTAAGTTTCATGCAGAGGGAGCGGGGGATTGTTGAGTTACATAAACAATAACAAGACAATTTGTAATTAAATGTACTAATTGAAATGATACTCTATTTGCCAGTAAGATTACTCCTTTAATACGTTTTTCCCACGAATGGTGCATACAAATAGCTGCAAAAAAGCTCTGATTCAAAAATCGTGAATAATATTATAATTATCTTAAAAATCTTTCGGAATTTGAAACTTGTTACTTAAAATATAAATATAAAATATAAAAAATAAAAAGTTAAAAAAAGATAAAGTTTGGTCAGACAATGTTATAACTAACTTCTTAGTGTGCAGAATTTTAGAATAGCTTTTGTTCAGCCGTTTTAAGGTCCTAAAAACAATGTGACATTTCAATTCGTAAATTTATATCAAATGCCTTTAAAATCTCGTAAAATTCCCAAGCCCAATCAGCTCATAGAAATTATTATTTTCTAAAATGTCTTAAATATTTGTTGAGTTTTGTTGTTGTGTTTGTCTTATAGAGAATAAAAATATAATCTTAAATAACACTCATTTATAAATTGATTTTAATTAATTTGTGGTGATTGTAATATACGGTGTTTCCATTAAAACACACATTAATATGATGGGAAAAACCGGAAATTATGGTAAAAGATATGGAATGTTTTATCTGAAACTTAATTTGTAATATATAATTACATTAAAAAGCCACCGAGTTTCCTGACATTGCAGGACTGCTCTGACGGGATTATTTATGAAAAAATCAATTATGTCGAGCATTTATACATAATATTATGTTCTACAGAATATGTAAAATTATTAAGGAATTACTGTAAGCTGTTAAAGAAATCTTACAGCTGTTCGTTCAATATTTGCACAATAACGAATGTAATAACCACCTGATATGTAGATGGCGTACGGTAGCCAGCCCGCAGCCAAGTCCGACTACAACCCCGACGACTACGCCTACCTGTGCCCCGACGCCTCCAAGCGACCCGTCACCGGCACCCCGTGCAGCTGGGCGGCGCGCCCATGGCAAGGCTACCTGACCAGCGACCAGGACCAGCAGACCGTGGCAGCCCTGAGGGAGGCCATCACAAAGCTGAACGACCTGGGCGAGCAGAGCCATGCGGACTGGATCTCCTCAGTGCTGGCCCTCAACAACAAGACCCTCGCCAGGGACAACAACGGCCCCTACGCTCCCCAGCAGTACCTCGAGAAGGGTGTGTCTCTGTCATATCTGATACTATCACTCAGGAGTCTATGTTAGGCAAAACAATAGGAAGATCATAGGAATTTTGGTTCCTGAATTATGTACCTAACAATAGAGTCATTTATATACAGATTTATCTCAACTTCAATTAATATTAAAACCGTAAACGAATTCGGATAGGTTATTACTATCATCATTGTAGTACGGTACAATGAACCTTGTTATTGAAACATTCATACCCTTAATAATTTGTTCGTTTGATAACCCTTTCTCTGCTACCGCTGGTCAAGGGCGAGTTTGATCCTCGCTCACTGCTTTGATACTTTTCACGGACGGTCAAAACTGGCTTGTCCATTTAGCCGCACACGTCAATAACCTATGGTAATGGGCATTTGAATTTAAACAAATTTAATTGTCTTTCTTTTATATATAAAGAGCGTGTCCACCGAGATCGTCATGTCCGAGTTCGTCACATCTACGAAAATCAATGAGCCGTACTAATTAGGGTCGGCCGTCTACCTGCCCCACCGGGTATGTCATGCCTCTCCGCCCGAACGGGAACAACTTATCCTAGTCACAGATCACAAGAGAACGGTCAAATTCCGTTCTGAATCTTTACGCTCAGAGTTTACTGATGTTGGTTCTTCATGTAGCTGAAAATTACAACTAGCCTGGTACATTTCGCCGAGCAATATTAAAAGTGTTAAATATAAGTTCAATTAAACTTTTATCCATGATAGGATTTGGTTGTTATATTTATTAAATTCTTAAATTGTAAGAATGTATTTAACATATTTTTAAGTAAGTAATTGCGAAGATATCATATCAAAACTACTACAACTTTGGTAAATTTAAACTGACAGCTGTACTATTGTGTTATTTCATCCGCACGAATACCAAGCCCTTGGCTTAAAAATACGAATAAGTTTCTTAAAATAATCTTGTTATCCTAGTATAATATAATGAATGCACCCCTTTCAGTGCGATGTCCTTTTGTATGACTCTTTTCAATTTTGTAACACGAATCCTTTTGTACTAAGGCTGTTTTTCGGACTCACGAACAAACATCAATCGGCCTAATTCATCCTTTCAGTGCGATATGTAGTCGTATGACTTCAATTTTGTCATCAATTTTGTCACGAGTTAGTTTGTATAATGAAGTTAGCTACATGAAGAACCAACATCAGTAAACTTTCAGCGTAAAGATTCAGAACTGTATTTGACCGTTCTCTTGTGATCTGTGACTAGGATAAGTTGTTCCTGTTCGGGTGGAGGAAGCATGACTTACCCGGCGGGGCAGGTAGACAGCCGACCCTAATTAGTACGGCTCGTTGATTTTCATAGATGTGACGAACTCGGACATGACGATCTCGGTGGTGACCATAAAGAGTACCATAGTTCAGTTACTGGTTGAAGAGGAAGATGATAGAGGAAAAATTGCTCATTCGAATCTAGTTATAGCATACAATTCAGGTTTCAACCATAATTTACCAGTAAATATAGTTTACATTTTTACTCTCGTCTGGAAAAAAAACTATTCCGCGACACTTTTATACGAAATGGGTTAAATATTTCAACCTGCTTGCTCCACAGATAAATAATACCCCTTCTCTATGCTTGCTCTCAAGCTTTGGTTTCTTTCCATTCAATTAACTTTGTAACATGTTGCTTACAGCCAAGTACGTGGACGTGATAGAGCGCGACGTGCTGGAGCCTCGCCGAGCCGTCAGGTTGTGCACCTCCACGGAGTCAGAGGCCGCCAAGTGCGAGGACCTCTTCCAGGCCGCGTACTCTCGCGACATCCGCCCCGGCCTTGCCTGCGTCGCCCGCCCCTCCCTGACCGAGTGTCTGGCGTCCATCAAGGACAACCAAGCTGATGTTGTGTCTGTGGACCCCGGCCTGGCAGTCAACGCCCTCAGGTGGGACTTTGGTGTAGCAGTTGGAGAGGGACTTGTATAGGGTGGTATGAGACACATTATCCCACAACTTTGGATTATCAGATTTGTATACTGCATCTAGGCGTATATTATTACTCGCTTCGCTCGCTGGGGGCTCCGCCCCCAGACCCCTGTGGGAGCTTCCCCCCAAGTCCCTGTCGTAGTACCTATGACACATGGTTTAATTACGCTAATAATCCGAGGTCCTAAGTAAACTCAAAATGTAAAGTAGACTTATTGAGTGAACAAATTTAGGCCTAGCAGTACAAAATTAGAGTATACAACAATTTAAAAATCGCTCCGCCTCCCCCCAGGCCCCTGTTTGGGGCTTCGCCCCCAAGTCCCTGTCGTAGTACCTATGACACATGGTTTAATTACGCTAATAATCCGAGGTCCTAAGTAAACTCAAAATGTAAAGTAGACTTATTGAGTGAACAAATTTAGGCCTAGCAGTACAAAATTAGAGTATACAACAATTTAAAAATCGCTCCGCCTCCCCCCTAGGCCCCTGTGGGGGGCTTCGCCCCCAGGTCGCTGTTTGGCCACAGTTTAATGTAAATTGGTCCAAATTCTATTTAAGACCTAAATTCTACAACTGTTCCAAGGCTTTGATTATTTTCAAGGGTTTAACCTATAAAATCTGGCAATATGCCTGTTGATGAATACTATTATAGAATACTATTATAGAATTGATGAATACTATACTATAGACGTAGTTTGTTAAATTTTAAGCCTCCATGTATTACCTAAGTGCTTGAAAAAATTATACCCTTTACTGATGTATAAAGTAGCCTTTAAAAGGCATATTTTGAACCTTATAAGAGATACGACCACCGTTAACAACCTGAAATACTATGACTTTGGGTAACTACAAGCCTTCTGCAACAAATATGACATGATTTATAAGAGATTTTACCCTCGACAGAGCGCAACATGAAAATGTACAAAAAAAAAACGAAAAGTCTACAAGAGCCCTAAAACTTTGATTTTTTGGGTGTTTAAGATACTTAATCTGGGTGTGGGAGTATTGCTTAGTACTAATTATAATGTATAAATACTGTGTGATAAGTATTAGGCCTCTAAGTTCTATATTAGAGCGACAAACCATTAAAAACCACGAACAAATCTATGAAAAAAGTTTAAATTTAAAAAATCTAGCACTATCTAAGGGTGAAGGGGGTGATATACGGCGAAATGTCATAGGACTAAAGTTGTAGTTTGTCTAAAATCCGTGGCACGTGGTGGTCTTCGTTTTTCGATAGGACAACCCGTTCTGCCGCTAGAGCTCAAATAAAAAAAATACTACGTTTTGATATTTTTATTCACAATTATTTATTTGTTTGAGTTAGTTCAAACTAAAAATAGGAGGATTTGGGAAGAAAAGGTGCAAGGCACATGCATACCAAATCTCACGTCTCTAGCTCAAGTATTATTGGTGTCACGTGTATGTCCAATAATGTAACTTGGCACAGAACCCCCAATACACCACTACTTATACTAAGAAAACGGTCATATCGAAAGATATTTAGAGTTTTTCATTTTTCGACAGGTTTAATTAATAAAACGTCGTCATATTTCTGCTGCTATTTATTAAGTGTGATGTAGACATACTGCGTGCCCAATATTAGGCCTCCATCAAGTATATTAACGTGATAGGAAATAAAAAACCGCCACAAAATCTCAAAATTTGAAAAATCTAGAGCTATCTAAGGGTGAAGGAGACGAGATACGACAAAAAGTCATAGGAACAAAGTTGTAGATCTTGCAAAATCCGTGGCACGTGGTGGTGTCCGTTTTTTGATAGGACCATCCGTTCGGCCGCTAGAGCTCATAAAGTGTAATTTTAAAATAAGCCTTTTTGGGGGGAATTTAAATATTTTTTTAGGGGGGTTAAAATAAAGAAATTGTCAAATTTGGCAATTTTCCTGGGGGTTACAAGGTAAAAGCTACCTGCATGCAAAATTTCAGGTTTCTAGCTCGTCTAGAAGTGGTCTAGAATTCGTATACCTCAGTGAGTCAGTTACACATGCGGCTGTATATATATTAGATTCTTGGGCAGTTTTACCCTGAAAACGTCAAGAAAGTATTGAAGTAAGCTCTGAGATCAATACTCAGTTACGTAAAAGTACGTGGGGGCCGAGCTTTGCTCGGGGGAAGGCCAGTCAGTTTGTTTATATGACTTTGAGCATATTTCACCGCTTCCCCCTACTGATAATCAGATTTGTATAACTCATTTGCCTCTTTTCAACATTTTTAAGGTCACTCCAGTTGTTATTTATAGCTCAATGTCTCTTTGATTTATTTTACTACTCTATATATGTAATCTTCACTCAAATCTTTTAATCCCTGCTCTCAGAAAACTACATGTTAATAACCATAAACAACATGAGTATTACTTTGACAGTTCCCTGGTTGATTATGAATAGCTATTACAATTCTTTTGTTTTGATTTGAAACTCCATAAGCCCAATGTTAACTTTTCATTTTTTTACATTATTTAATTTTTCAAGGGGATGAGGCCTGTCTAGAACTCATTTTTATCCCATAAACTGGTTATTTCGAACATTTAAAGGAAATCGTTGGAGCAGTCTTTGAGATCAGTGTCGCAAGCAATCAAGCAAGCAAACATACAAGCAAACCTTAATCATATTAGAGTATAGGATATATATTAAAAACACTTATTATCTTTTATATATATAAACTAAGTGTACCTGTCCTTCGTACGGGTTGTATGTAAATGGTAGATTAACTAAAGCAAATAAATCCACATTATTTCACAATATTAAAATTACATTTTACACGTTTAATGTACAATTAAATCAGTTTAAAGTTTACGAAATATACTGGCAGATAGTTCAGGTCCTGTTGCTAACTCGAGGAACTCTGTCGGGTAGTAAACGGCGTGTGGTTTGCGACTCCAAAACGATACACCTAACACTTTGGATTCACTTTTAGAAATAAAAGAACTCAAGTACAAAAAAAATATTGGGGAGGGGGGGGAGGAGCATAAATATAAAAACGGTGGGGGAAGCAAAATATAAATCGGGGGGGGGGAAAGTAAAAATATAAAATTGGGGAGGGGGCAGAAATATAAAATGGAGGAGGGGCATAAAATAAAAATATAAAATCGAAGAGGGGAATTAAAAACCGGGGGGAACAAAAATATAAAATCGGGGGGGGGGGGGCAAAAATATACAATGGATGGGGACAACATAAAATAAAAATATAAAATCAAAGAGGGGAAGGGGCGCAAAATATAAAATTTGGGGTGGGGCAAAAATAAAAATGGGGGAGCAAGAATATCAAATTGGGGGGCAAAAAATATAAAATTGGGGGGGGCAAAAAATAAAATGGGGTGGACATGAAATAAAAATCAAATCGATGGGGGCAGGCAAAAGTATAAAATCGGGGGGACGTCAAATAAAAATATAAAATTTAAGAGGGGGGGCAAAAATTTAAATGGGGGTGGGGGGACATAAAATAAAAATATCAAATCGAAGAGGGGGGAGCAAAATATAAAATCGGTGGGGAAGCAAAATATAAACCGGGGGGGAGAGTAAAAATATAAAATTGGGGAGGGGGGAAATATGTAAAATGGAGGGGGGGACATCAAATAAAAATAAAAAATCGTAGAGGGGGGAGCAAAATATAAAATTGGGGTGGGGCAAAAATATAAATGGGGGCAAGAATATAAAATTGGAGGGGGGCAAAAATATAAAATCGGGGGGGATTAAAAATCGGGGGGGAGCAAAAATATAAAATGGGGGGGCTAAAATATAAAATGGAGGGGGGACAACATAAAATAAAAATATAAAATCGAAGAGGGGAAGGGGCGCAAAATATGAAATTGGGGGTTGGGCAAAAATAAAAATGGGGGAGCAAGAACATCAAAACGGGGGGGGGGGCAAAAAATATAAAATTGGGGGGCAAAAACATAAAATGGGGAGGACATAAAATAAAAATCAAATCGAAGGGGGCGGGCAAAAATATAAATCGGGGGCGGGGCAAAAATAAAAATGGGGGGAGCAAAAGTATAAAATCGGGGGGGGGCAAAAGATATAAAATCGGGAGAGGGCAAAAACATAAAATCGGGGGGGACATCAAATAAAAATATAAAATTGAAGAGGGGGGCAAAAGTATAAAATGGGGGGTAAAATATATAATGGGGGGACATAAAATATATAATGGGGGGACATAAAATAAAAATATAAAATCGAAGAGGGGTGGGGCAAAAACAAAAATCGGGGGGGAGCAATCGGGTACAGGAAGTATCGGTAAAAATGGTTTTTTGTGCAAATAAGAATAGACCACAACCAGATGAAGCCACATTAATATTTATTCATTAATACTAATTAATAGCTAGCTGACGTACCCGTTCTTCGCACAGGGGTTTTCTCTACCCGTTCTTTAGTCAATGCAATTTGCATTTTAGTTAGCTTGAAGCAGTTGTTCTTGCTCCTGCTCTTTAAGCTGTCAAATGTAAGTATCCACAGCTGTTCGCATTACAGTTTCTGAATATTTACTTTCTTCTTAAATGTAAACATTGAGACTTAGGACGTTCACGGGGCGTAGCCCGAGGGGATTTTAAGGAAGTGAATAGGCCTATGTGAATATGGGTTCAAGATCTACCTTTGTGTAAAGTTTCAGCCTAGTCGGTTCAGTAGTTTTTGCATTCACCCGGAACATCAGACAGACAAACAGACAGACAGAAACCACCTCTTCTTTATAATATTATAGATTACATGAAAACTTGAAGATAAACATGTTTGACTTTAGGAAAAACTTTGGTTGTCATAAAAGTCCAATTGGCTTGAAGGGGTCATAGCCCCCCCCCTTGGACCTTGCTTGCTCCAAGTAGGAATACATGTCAGTTCGTTAATAAAGTAGAAACTTATTCACATAATGTAAACTAAGCAGACGTTTTTAAATCACCATGATTTTCTTATGTGGGATGGATTACGTTCATTTTTATTTGCTGGTTACTTTTTAGAAATACGGCTTTTTTTTCTCGAGCCCCTAGGATCAAGGCCTTTAATTTGAGCCGTCTTCCATCATTCTGTTATTCGTCAAACTCCCTCAATTTTGACTTAACAATTTCGCTTACAGAATTATATATAAAGATACTGTAAGTGATGTTTTGTTCTATGTAAGTTAATAGGAGAAAATAACCTGCTTCCTCAAAACATAAAGAGTAAAAAGAAATAAATGGTTGAAGATGAGATGCTTTGTAAATCAACACTCTTCTTGCAACCTTGTTCAAACATATATTCCTCCTTAGTGATGACTAATCCTCAAGATATGAACTTAACTCAATAAATCTGATCTAGAAATATCAAATAAACGTTTGTAATTTTATAAAAACAAACAATGGCCAGCAAATTATAAATATAAGTAAATATATTTACGCATTCAAAACACTCATAACTCATTTTATTTGAAGCCGTTTTCATACCACTTATAATAATTAGGACAATGTTTACCTAATTAATATTATAGAATAGGTTTACCGTGTATTTGATAACACTAATAAAAGTTAATACATACTATAAAAATAACGCTGCTATTACTGCTGATGATGCCACCCACCTAATGCCTTTTAAAAAGGTTTCTCAAATAAATAAATTTTTGATACAGTCACATAGACATACTGACTCCTTCTGAACAATATCCTCTTAATTCAGGCAACATGCAATATACAACTCAGTGGGAACAAATATATTGTATAACGCAGCACCTTAGACTCTCGCCTGCAGCCCCGTCTTACCTGACTGACGAGTGTTGTCGTGTCCACAGCAAGTTCCAGGTCGCCCCTGTCCTGAGGGAGGAGTACGAGGATGACCACAGGACGTCCGCCGTCGCGGTGGTCAAGAAGTCCTCCACTCTGCAGAGCTGGGCCGACCTCAAGGCTCACAAGGCCTGCTTCGCGAGTGTCGGCGAGGCTGCAGGTATGAAACATTAGATATCTTAAAACAATAACAAAATGAAATTAAGAACGCTCCAGTCACGAAACGATAGGCGTTTCTACCTGCTTCCCCCAAGTCCAATGTCAATTTCCTCTCAAAGCCAGCCCCTCCTCAACGGATTATCCGATATCGTTGATTTATAGCTAAGTTTAGAGAGAAATAAAATACCTAGCGAGTTCAGTGGGCAAAAGGACGATATCACAAACAATAATCGTTCAAAAAATTCAAGAATTCAATATGTTTGATTTGTTATGGGTCCACTACTTGTGATATCAAAATTCTGCTCGCTGAAATCGCTAGGTATTTTTCTGATCTTTAAAATGAACCATAAATAAACGATATCGCACAATCTGCTGAGGTGGGACGGGCTTTGAAAGTCAACATCAGTATTATGGGAGAAGCAGAGTCCTGAAGTTTAATTTTTTTTTTAAGTGGAGAGCTAAAAAATCTTTCAGTAATTAAAAAAACAAAAAACAATCTAGTAGGCTATATATGAGCCTCGCATGTAGTAACGAACATGGCAACAGTAAAGTTAATTTGTTTGGGTTAAATTTATTTGTTAATTTTTTTGTAATATATTGTTTATACCTTATTTATTCATTTAAATAAATGGTTTCGAGTCATAAATGCTTTAATTGTAAAAATGTAATGGAGGAGTTCATAAGAGTTTTGTTTTAAATAAGTTTAAGACCAAGATGATCCAAAAACATATTTGTGTTATACATTTTTAAACACCACCTTCATAACGATTGCACCTCATTATTACAAGGAAAATTCATTCTTATAATTAAATCAACAGGTTGGGTGGTCCCTGTACACAAGCTCGTCACGTCGGGACTCGTCGACAAAAACAACTGTCCATACACCAAGGCCATCTCAGAGTTTTTCTCTGCGGTCAATTGTAAGTTAATTTCTAAACTTATTATTCCTCTTAAAGTTAGTTTTATTCTTCTTAAACCTGTATAATTATCCTAGTTGAATGACTAGGGCTACATGTGTGGTGTCCAATATATATATATATGTATTTAATGAGAATGTTAGTATGTTATTGGTAGAACTGCATTTCAGGAGTATGTTTTCATGGGTTTTATAATAATTCATTTAACTAAGCGCTGTTCTCATTGCAGATTCCGAGGAGCCATTCAAGTGCTTGGCATCTGGGGAGGGTGACGTGGCTTTCATGGATTTCGACTCTGTTTTGAGACATGTTGGTAAGAAACGGTAGTTTCACTATTATAAATGTTGACTGTTAATATATTAAATACCTCTGTAAATTTACTAGTTTGGACACATTTAGAAAAATCTATTTATTTTTAGGAAAGTACATAATTTGAGTTACTATCAAAACTCTCAAGATGCGTGATGATTAAATTTTACACAATGCCGTTCACTTTTACATTTCTTATGTCAAAGTCAATCTCAATCTGAATTGATCACGGTATAACATAACTGAACAAAACATGTTTGACAGATCAACATTTTAAACCTACAGTAAAAAGATAAACTAACTTATTTAACCTGTCAGGTATGACGTTCTTCCTATTTTATTGTGAATTATAAATTAAATGTCTAGCAATATCTTCTTACAAAAAGTTGATGTTTTAATCAAAGTCGCATATGGTAATAAGTTCAGGAATATCCGCAACAAACCAGTGCATACATGTGTTGGTGTTGCAGAAGGAGGTGAGCAGGCCGCAGACCAGAAGGCCGCAGACTACGAGCTTCTGTGCGAGGACGGAGGCCGCAAACCCCTTGACCAGTACGCCTCCTGCTGCCAGGGCACTGTCCCGCCTAAAGTGGTGGGTTTTTAGTTTTTAAATTTTATTTGTATTTGTTTTGAACATTGTCAAAAGGATACTAGTTTGAGTCTCCCAAGTCATCTATTCACCCTGGGGAAGACCTCTTGAAGTCGTAAATCCTATACAGTAAATACTAGTATAAGACGAGAAAACTACTGTCAAATTCTCACATCTCTGAGTGTAAGCTGTAACGGATGCATACACCTCTTGCATGAATTCTAAGACCAAAACAGTTTGGCTAATTAGGCACCAAGTAACTGAAACTATTTTTTATTTTGGCGTATTTGGATATTATCTTTGTAAAGTGCCCGGGTTTTATTTCGTTGTTAGAGCGGTCCGGATTAAAAATGACAGTGTGATGAACATGTGACAATGTTTGATAGATAACATCCACTTCAAGCAAATTTGTTACATTGATTTGATGATCGCATATATAACGTTCAAGGCTCAAAGTACTATCATGCTGCTGTAATAAAAATTGTTACACGTAAACTATATCAACATGATTTTGCCGGTGTTCTACGTGAAAGGTGTTTGCGCATGAAGGCGAGGAAAAAGCAGTTCCGACCAAGAATTCTAGCCACGCGAAATGAAGAAAGGGTGAGGGGAAGTATTATCTATTGCACTGTTCGTACACAATATTTGGTGAGAAGAACCTACATGTTTTGATATGTTTTTTTTAAATCCTAATGTGTTGCTAATAACCCTTACTGCAACTAAAATTATTCCTTCTCTCTCTCGCAAACATTCTTAAAATGGTTATAGTTTCATAATGTTAAGGATGCTGGTGGACTCTCGTATGTTTTGCAAGCCAAATAATACATAACCACCAAATAATAGGTAATATCGTGATCAAGAGTTCACACAAGTACTGACTTGTTATTAAATATGTAACTATGCTCCACAGGTATTGTCCAGGAAGGACCTGTCGCCAGTGGAGAAGGACGATATCTTGTTCGCTCTGCTGAGTTCTGCTGATCTCTACCACAAGCACCCCGAGTATTTTGACATGTTTGGCTCATACAAGGGCCATCCCAATGTGCTGTTTTCGGTAAGCGCTCTGCATCTATAACCTTTAATTACATTAGTAAGTTGCATACATACAAGAAATTTGTAAAATGGTTTGTATACTTGCAGATCATAATATTTCTAGCAATATATGTGCTGGTTTTCCCCGATCTGGATGCACAGTAATATTATTTAACTTTCTGCTTCTGATTAAAGTTCTGATCATGGTAATCCTGCCTTCATGCCCTCTCATTAATACAATTCTATAACAGCTCGAAAACTTAACAATCACATGAATTCTTAGTAGTATTTGTTTTGAGTCTTGACAAATGTTTAAACGATTTATAATATTGTCATATAAAAACACATAACATGTCAAAATCAAGATAAAGTTTTGTTCCTGCTTTTTAAACTATTTTAATGCTTTCTATCTCGCACATGAATCTGCAAACTAATATAATTTAAAGTTTATTACATTTTAGTCCTACCGAAACATTACTTTTACTTCGCGGCTATCTCTATTCATTGAAATTCATAGTGCGAAGTGCATTCTTGAAAGGGAATTTAATGAAGACAAATTTAAGAGTATGGTTTGTCTGAATCTTTATTCGAGTTTATTCATTTTTGTTCATCGTTACCTAAACTCACCTCCCCCCTCTCCACTTGTTGTTTCAATGACGGTATCCTGTTTACAGAACTCCGCCTCCGGTCTGGATACTGTACACCCTGGAGCCGACCCCCTGGCTGCCCACCAGAAGCTGCATGATGACCTCAAGACTTGCACACCCCAGGAGGTTGGTCCTCCACCATGCTTATATACATGACAGTAAATAATCAAATATTGATTGGGAAAAAGTCTTAAAGAAGGAAGTCAGTTCCACTTGTAAGACCTTTTTAGTCGAGATTTCAAACTAAAGTTTTAATAAACTATTGAAAAAAAAATCCCTTTATTCTTTTTTAATTTTTTCATAAAATTGGAAGAAATATTAAGGCTTTCTAGTTTTATGTTTGATCTTTTTTGAAACCTTGTGAAGAATTATTTTGAGAAAAATATTTAATATGGTACACTGCATAAGGCAAAACTTGTGAGGATACTACATACCATATACCAAATTCAAAGATGATGTCATTTCAACTCGAGTGTTAGATTTTACTCAATACGCCAAGAAACCTAATTTTTGTTCAGTGTATAAGTGTCATATTTAAATTTTGTAAGCATTTACTTCTTAGAAAAATTTGTCATTTAGGCTGTGATTAAATAATGACATCTTAACTATTTTATTATTGTTATTATTCTACTGTGAATTATAATGCTAGTTTGTGTCTTCAACTAAGCATTTGTGATCTGAATCACTTTACATCGATAATTTGTTTAGTTAATTTTTAACATTTGCTTACAGTTACTCCATGAATTATTTTAATTATGATACAATTTCAAGGGATTTTAGCTATGTCGTAGTGTTATATTATATGATATTAGTTAAAAGTGATGTTTAATTCATAATTTTTTCTTTCCAGTCTAAGCCATAAGTCAGACAATGAAGTTCTGCACCTATCATCTGAAGACTTCCGAAGTAAGACTTTGTACTCTGACTCAACTGAATAATTATTGTCTTTCTTCACATAAACCGGACTGTGTTAAACTAAAAATAAAACGTCTCTTAGAATAGTACAAACAAGATTATACTGTTAGTTTTATACAATTAAATGTGTTTTCAATAGACCTTACAAATCTTAACACATGTACTAAAAATGGTTACTTAAATTAGTCTTGATAATATATTATTTGAATGGTTATCTTTAAAAAAATCACTTTATCTCTAGAAGAACCTCACCCTTTAAATTGAAAACCAAGGATCCACATTTAGTTTAACCTCTGCCTTATAAAAAGTTTAATTAAACAAAATACTGATAAAAGGCCTTGACCTTTGCAGATTCTAATACTACTTGTCTACAGTATCTCACTCTAATATACTCTCTTATACGGGTTATATACTCTTATGGTCATATGGTCACGCTTTCTCCCCTATACATTTTGTGTAACTCTTTCAAAATCAAAAGGAGAAGAGAAATATTTGTTGTAAATTTTCTATTTTGTATCATAGCAGCCTCCTTGAAACTTTCTTATAAAACCCGTATCAGAAAAGTCTCTCAGGCAGATTCTACAGGTAGGAGTAGAAGAAGCCTCTAGTTAATCTGTTTTCAGAGGCTGGACTCAAAAACATCACACTTTCACTGGCAACTCGTTCTCAATGTTGAGTAATTCTCCGCAATAATTTGGACCCGAAACTCCAACTCTTAAAAACAAAGGTTTTACACTCCATCACAAGTACACTATAGAATAATACACTCTTAACACACACTCTTAACACACACACTCACACACACACTCACACTCTTACACTCTTTAACTCTTCGAGCTACGACCTGATAACGTTACTGGTCCTAATAAATCTAATGTCGAATATCTGATTTTCCTCGACACACTGTATTTATTTATTTCCAACGGTCAACACCATTTACAAACATAATTATTTCGTACTTTTAAAGCATTGCGGGGGGAGGGGCGTGGGGTCTGGCTCGGCGTTATATTTTACACATTGTTAACATAACAAGCGAAGCCAGTTGCTGGAATTTGTTTAAATATTTTCCCCCTTTTGGGATTATCGAGCTCATACGCGGTTCTATTAGTTTGAACTGTGACTTCATTTCAGAAGTTAGCTTGAAACAACTGTTTTTGCTTCTGTGTTTTGTTACTATTAACAGCTGTTAAATGTTCAATTAAATTGATTTATATTATTCTGTAAGATTAACATTGTAAATTTGAAAGCCCAAGGAACGGGAGCCCTGAAGGAATATGTTTTCCAACCCCACAAAAGGCGCATCTAATCATTAAGGGCTATCAAATAACACATAAACCTCGACTTAACACATAGTAGTTTCGTTGGTAGCCTGCTCACAAAAAATTCTTAGTTTTTAAAGAGATGATGCTAGGAATTAAATAAAGATTTATGTTTGATGATCTGATATAAATACTTTTTTACACTTTTAACGGTATGAATGTGTGATTTATTATCCATTTGTTATTAAGGTTGTTTTGAATTCATGATTGTTATTACTTTAATTTGTTTTTATGTTTATTTTTGTTTATTTGTGATTTATTTTCCTCTCAAAATGTTAACTTATGTTACTTATGGTAGTGTAAATGTAACTTCTATTAAATGGTTTATTTAAAACCTTACCACTGTCGGTTTAATGTTTGAGAGATTTGGTCATTGAAGGTTTATCATTAAATTGATTTTTGTTAACTTTAAATAGACGTATATCTGTTATGAATTGTTTAACAGATTTGTTTTGTAAAACAAAAACATGATCTCATTAAAATACTATTTCACTCAAATCTATGCAAAATGATCACTTATTTTAGCTTTTTTTAAATTCAATATGATTACGTTACGTAACATATGAGGGGGTGGGTATTTTCAAGGGTTGCAAGGGTGTACGACATGGGGGAGGGGGTATTTACCCTTACGTGCGTCTAGGTGCAGAGTGGAATGTCCCCACGTCACGTAACATCCTGGCTATGGCTGGTTTATCCAGCTGTCCAGTTTCCCGCGCCTTCAGGTGTAGCGCCGACAGCACTGTGGACTTCCCAGCGTTGCGGATCTGCTCATCAACAAAGACAGTTCACATTCCTCTCGTTTGTAATTAAAACAACAGCTTTTGAATATTATACAAGGAAACACAACTAGACAACAAAAACATTCTAGATTATATAACATCTCCCTTTAAACCCACTTTTAAAAGGGCCCAGGGCGCTCCAGTACTCCGCTTCTACATGCTTCTTCTATAAGACCAATGTTATTTCAACGCCCGTCCCATCATGGATTTATGATTATATATTTTGATAACACCTAGTGGTTTCAGTGAGTGTTTTTTATATCATTTTATAGTTCACCCATAACAAATCTGAAATTAGTTTTTGATCAATTATTATTACTTGATCGAAAATTATCAACTTATTGTTTAGTCGGATATCAAAGTTTTGCTCACTAAAATTGTTAGGGCTTTTGTCACTCTTCTATATTAGTCTTAGATCAACCATACCTGATGATCCGTTGAGGGAGGGACGGGCTTTTGAAGTTAACATTGTCCTTTTAAGCGTGGAACAAAAAGTGAGTTGTTTCGCGTCTAGAGTCCACTTAACATCTAAATTCCAATGTTTATAGTTTAAAAATAAGTTATGAAAATATTCTAAAAATTGAAAGAATTTGAACTGTCCACTAAAACAATTATGTAACATTATCCACCTAAAACATTGAAAACAAAGTGACGTGACTAAATTGCCCAGCGGCAACGTCTGTCCCGTTATCGTCCTTTGTAAGAGTGGCAACACTTATGGTTTATGAGAAGACAAATTGGATTTTCACTGGCTGAACCGTCTCGTATGTCGCGCATCGTATAAGTGCGAACATTGATTACTCTTATGGATTCGAGCAGACTTAAGTAGCAATTTAAGATGCTGCCCTCTCCTGAGTTTGGGGTTTTTGGGGTTTAATACATTTAGAGCCCTGCTCAATGGTTTTCAACGTTCTTATGTTAATCTTACGAATTTATTTCATTTAGTTAGTCAGCAAAGTAGCTGACTAATACATAAAGTTGTTCACAGCCTCGGCGTCCTCGAACCTTGGGAGTGTATGTTACGACTAGTGTATGTTAAAAATGTAAAAAAGTATTTTGCACAGTATGTGTTCTTAGAAAATAATTGTCATCAAGTATAATACAACGGTAATCTCGTATCCCACAAGACTATAAATACGTAATCTGATCCTGTCCTATTGGAACTATATCCTCTGCACGCATCATAACAAACTATACAGCCGGCATATCATTCAGATATACAGTACAATCCGAAGCCTCTTTTTGAAGAAGCAGTTACTTACATTAATACATAATTCTTTGAAATAAAATTTTAGGATTATTAATTTTTCACCACACTACGCTGTAATCACCTGTTTTAGGAACGTCATTTGAATACCGAAAGTACAGAGTTTTTCCGCCCAAGGGCCGAAAGTCAGCCCTAGCCTAGATCTGCTTAGCCAGTGTTGCCAACTTGTTTTCAAGCGTACACTACGTTACCTGGTTAATACATGCATACTATTTTGTGTTCTTTGGTTGAAACACTGGAACAAATAACAATAAATACCAAAACATTGTACTATCGATGATTTGTTTATTAGTTAACTGATTTTAGTCCGAGATTGCATGAGGCCGCTCGAGTTTTATGACCGATCACATTTAACCCTTTAATAATTGTAGTATGGTGAAAAATAGCGTTCACTCCTCTGCCGAAAGAGTTTTGCATCGCCCTCGAACGATTTATGACCTCGACTTCGTCTCGGTCATAAAACACGATCTCGGGTCAGCAAAACCCCACTTTCGGCCCTTGGTGCGAAATATACTATTTCGTCATACTGCTTGGAAAACGTCTGTTTACAATACATGCGTTGCGGGGCGAAAGTAGTTCTTTTCAGTCCCAGGACGGAAAAGAATCAGCTGTTGTCGAGGTCATCAGCTGTTACAATTCTGCCGTTTATATAGTTTGTAGTAAAATCGAAAACGTGTGTACGTCGATTGAATCGAGAATAGTAATCGATTATTTTGTCGATTGTAATTCATTGTTGCATTGTTGTCGGTTTAATGATAGTCCACAGCGTTAGATATACAAATCGTTATAGTTAGTCTAACCTAACACCAACACAAACGAAACAGACGGTAGTTGAATACATCTGTAACAGCTGTGTGTTTAAAATAGCGAGAACAAGATTCAAGATATTTTGGGAGACAACTTTTAAAGGTAAACAAGTTGTACAATTTTAGTTTTGTGAAGTAGTTAGCTTAATATATTGTGCAGTGTGACGAAAAATACAGTTCATCACACGGGCCAAAAGTTGCTTTTCGATCCTCGCTCATTTTACGTCCTCGGCTTCGCCTCGGTCGTTAAACTTGAGCTCGTATCGGAAAGCGTCACTTTCGGCCCTAGTGATGAAATATACTATTTGATTCGACACAAATTTTTGTGTAAAAACTAAAACACAATTTCGGTTGTAAATCCACAAAATTCACCTTTATGACTTAATGCATCTACGAGTTACAATTTATTCTATTGTAAAATTCAACTCTACGTGTTTTGACGATTTATTCTTACATTATTCAAGAATTGCCTTGAAATCAATGATCCAGCAATCTTCATGTAATGGACATATTAAATTAACCCAAGTTGTATTCAGTTGCCTTTAGCTTTATTAAACGTTTTTGTAGTTTAATGTCCATTTAACACTATTGTATTATGAGTTGTGTAAGCTAATTATAAGCCGATAACCATATTTGAAGTTTGTTTACGTTTGTTCGAGGTCGGCACCCTTGTATCCTGCCCTCAAGGGACAACGTAGACTAAAAATAATGCTAAAATGTCTATTTACGTTCGCCGTCCTTTTGATCCGATTGCAAGGTTGGCTCAAACCAGCGAGGTAGAAACCATGGAGAGCTCGCGCTCATAGTCGGAATAGACCAAAATTCGGTCCGGCCGGGCTCAAGGTCACATCCCAAAGTGTAGGACTCGTCGCAGCGCTCAGTACAGCGTCTTACGGGTTATTGGCGACGCATGCTCAGTTAAATAAGGTTTACGATGCGAGGAATTTTTTAATTTTAAAATGGTTTTCGGAATCGTATCACAGAATAAATTCTTTATCTTTTAGTACTAAACTAAAATGTATTTAACCTCTAATTATGACGTAAAAACACGTGTAGTTAAAATTAGTAGTAGTTTGCACGTGTAGTTTATATTAGTATAAAAATCTCGATCTTCACGAAGTTATCCTGGACTTTTATAGAAATAAAATAATTTACGACTCAATAGCTGCCATATTTCCTTCACTCGATATATTTACCAATTTTTGACATGAAACCAAACTATATAAAAACTATTGTAAGGCTTTTGGAGAGGCTTAGTTTTGAGTTTTGACATAAAAACATTGATTCTATATTATTTAATTGATATTTTCGGTAGAAAGGTTTATTAACAACTAAGGATCCTTCATATTCAGGTTCCTTGATATGTTCCTCTAATTTTAACGCCAAACATATTTGAATAGGATTGGTTATATTGCTGATATAGAGGATTAGTTTTGAGTTTTTATATAAAACAAATATTTATTCGTTATTTTAATTATATTTTTAGATGCAACAATTCATTTACGGCTAAGAAGCTTTCGTATTTGGTGGGGAGATAAATGTTTAAGTAACAGATAGTTTAAAAGGAGGTAGGTTTTGTTTTATAAAAAGGCAACGTTATGTTTTCTTACCAAAGTATTTTATTTAATTATTCACTAAAAAAAGTTGTTGCCTCTCGAGTAAAATATAATCACTAATCAGATAATGTTTATCTTATCATATAATGTTTTATTCTTTCTTACAAATAAGTCTCTTATTATTTACTGCCTAATTTACTTTACATATCAAATTATAAGATTCCTCATGAGCCTATTTACATCTCGATAACTGAATAAATTTTGTATCTACAAAAATTGAAAGCTATGTTAAAAAACGATAATCTCAATACAATATGGAGTAAAATGTCCATAATTAATATTTTATAGGTGAAAATCTAAGTAAAATGAGGAGCATTTAGCATGGAGCCGTGGTCCGCGAAGGCGGCGGCGGCGCGCGTAAAACTAAACATACCGGTTATTTACATCGGATTATTGAACAAACTATAAGTTCTATTGAAAATTGTCTGGAATAAAAATTTCAGATCATCTAATTAGCTACAAATTTCTCGCTGGAAGTTTGCTTCTACCTCAAAAATAAAAATAATTCTCGCTTGCTGACTTTTTCATGTCATGCTGTTACACCTTTCTAGTATTTTCATTATTAAAAATTACATATAATTTTAAACTAAAATGTATTTTTACTGTTGGATGTGGAAATTCATGCAGAAAAGGAATATATATGTTTCATTGTAGTTTTATTATTATTAGGATAAACGACAACGCGCTCACCGTTCGGGATTACTCATTTTTGCCGTGTCCTACACTTTTGGTCTAGCCTGACAAAGCCCGGACCGTTTTCTGTCCTTTTGGCGAGCTCTCCAGGGTTTCTACCTCGCTGGCACAAAACTATGTTTTACCTAAAGAAGAGGGTGTAGCCTGAGGTGGCAAGTTCTAAATAATTCGATTTCGATGGACTTTATGTCACTAAAATATATATTGAAATAAGGTTTTATTGATGATATTACTTTTTATCAGTAACTTCATTCGTTTGGGTTAGTTGTCATGTCCAACCAATCATTTCTTTGTAAAAGTCCCGTTCTGGCATGTTGTTTGGTGTTAAAACAATATTTAGTTCTGCAAGAAGCTTTTTTCTGTTAACTACGCGTTCCGTTGCTTGTGGAAAACAGTCTCCGCTGCCCCAGTCCGAATGGAAAAACATTATGTGAAAAAACAAATGTGAAATTTTGTTTGTAAAACTATGTACTAAACTTTAAACTTTACTTTTTTGTGTTTTAAGATAAATTACTAATTTCATCATTTACAGTTTTTGCGTAATACCAGTTCATGTTAAATACTTACATTTAAATTTTACTTGTTTTACATATTTACATACTGTTTTTACCATATTTGATTTTGTGATTTCTTTTAAAACTTTACAGATACATTACTAAGTTTTCCTTTTTATTTTTCAAAACCAATTATCATGCATGGGTAGGCCTAGTCTTTAAATTTTATGAGAAATTTTTTTTTAATTTACAGAGCTACAAGAGCGTTTTGTTTTAACCTCCAAACGACATCTCAAAGGCAGTAACTTCTGAAAATGTTCAGTTTAATTTTAAACGGGACCAAGAACTAAATGTTACAGAGGACATTTAGCCGGGGTTCCGTTAGCTTTTACTCGTCTACAGAGGGTGAGTATGGTGTGTTAGGCAGAATATCTGCAAGACCTGACACGAGTGACGTGACCACTTGCCGCGGCCGCACAAGCAGTAAACAACGGCCCCACGGTCTCCGCCATACAAACACCCCTGGCATACATCTCTGTTATTCGGCCGCGGTACAATAAGATCTCGCCGGTGAGTGGCTGATACGGATCAGGATACCGCGTATCCTCTTCCATCTCCAGGACATCCCGATTGAATATCCAGATACCTCTGTAATATTCCTCTTTCAACGCCTGACTAATTATAGGAATCAGAAGATGTTGTGGGTTCCGACTAGCTATTCAGTTTTATGAAGGCTGTCCAATTTTAGGCTGAAGAAAGAATCGGTATAGAATACTATGTTCAGAAAACAAATTACAGTAAACCTCGTATTATCCGGACCCAAATCATCCTGATCCCGAGTTTGCCCGAAATAAAAAATGTAAATTACAGTAAAATCGCGATTTTTCTCCCGCGCTAGCGCCTTCTAAGTCTTAGACACAACTTCAATATATTAATGTTCCAAAGAGTTTAAATGTATCTAGAGGTCTCGTCTCGTGTAAAAAAATGCATCAGCCTAAATGGTCGACCACCATTTGCCCCTCTGTCAACTCTGCTCCCTTGGCAACCAACATCAAATCCTCACGATAACTTCACGAGTTATCTAACAGTCAGCTGACAACAATTTAACTTGTGAAGAAAGGATACTTGTTTACTGAGGAAAATTACAGTTGACCATATAGGCTTCCCTTTTCTACTCCCGACGAGACATCTAGATATATTTAGCCTCGTTGGTTGACCGTTCATTACTAACCACAACTTGTGAGGTTATGTTGGGTTTGTAGCTGTGATTGGATTATGTGTTACGGCAGTCAAACAAACGCTGTGTCTATTCTGTTTTAAAGTCCTTCCACGCAATTTTCAGCATCAATATTGCATGCGCTAGAGTCCCGATCATTATTTATGCGATGTTATAAGCTTCAGATTATCCGGATCAATATGCCGCCACATTAGTCCGGACAATCCGAGGTTTACTGTAATTCGTATTTTAATTGTTTAGATGGTTCAAAATGTTAATGTAACTGACTAGAGTTAGCTGACTTCATCGGGAGAAGCAGGTTTAGTATTTATAAATAGTACAAATATCGATTACAGTGTACTATTATCGAATTAGTACTGTGTTGATGTAAAACAGTATTTTAGAAGATACTCTGCTTACAACACAACGTAAATAACTCCATCACTATTATTTGTTTATACGCTACCTCTAGTTTATTCATTACCTTTGTGACTTCATGGAATTTCCATAAAAGTAAATCTTCGTACACTTTAGGTAAACCCACGAAAACTCCGTGGTAGCCAAAGTTATTGGACTACAGGAGAGTAAAATAAAATCTTAAAAATCTGAAACACACTAAAGTCAATGTAAAACTTTGTATAGCCTATATGCACTTACGTATCTAGCTATTGCATTTATAATACAAAAGAAACTAAACAGGTAAATACAATTCAGGGAGACAGCGTTATATGGATGTCAGTGTTATGTCAATTTTATTCTATAACTTGAGCTGCCGCAACTATAAGCTACTATAACTATAAAGTGAAAACACGTGAAAGAGTTGCAGTCAAATATCAACAAAGTTTTTCTTTCGTTACTGTCAACTGGTCGAGAATAAGGACACATAATAAGTAGTTTGTAAACCTTTAATCCTGTTTACATATTCTTAATTGTTCTTAAGCAGTTCCCAGAACTCTATTTCAAATGCTTTAGTAGGATTAACAAATATTGGGCGCTAATCTAACAATTCCATCTTCTTTGTTTAGAAACAACATCTAATGTATACGTATTGTGAAACACTGTAGGTATATTAAACTTGGTATTATGAGCTGACAAACTTATTATGTGGCCAAAACTGCAATACAAATCGGGGAAAATAATTCCCTAAACGACAAATAGTTTTATTTTAATAATAAAGTGTTGGCAATTTCACACATATTTTTACTTTTCAATTTCCCTATATGTTTCGACGTCACTTTGGACCTCTTTATCGGCAGAAAGAAACTGTATGAGTAATGTAAGATTTTTAGGCGTTAAGAGTCTTTAATACAAAATAAACATCGTTCAGTAAACATAAAAACATGACTATATAAATTTACACAACCATATTCTCTCATTCTTAGTGGATTAAGATAATAAATACGTTTGTTTGATCAACTGTATAGGTGTCATATTTAATGAATCATCGAGGCCAGCGAGGTTATCCTGAGGTTCTGTATGGTTATCCTGAACCTCTGCTTAAATTGAAATATAGGTTTACATACCTTCAGTCAACAGTTCAATTTCCAGTAGATCATTCCTACATGTTTCGAAACTCTTGTTCCAACATCAGGGTTTACAAAAATGTCTGGTTGAAATACATTCCATTTCTGGGAACACTGAAGTCACTCACTCACCCCGAACATCTGCTGTAACGACATAATCTCGGCCCATCGAGGTAAAACTAGGTAGTTTTAAGTCTTTGTCTCGGCCTCGTCGCGTCATGGCCACGGATGAAGTATAACATCATCTGAGGTCACGGCTTGAGAAGTACGCCCTTTCATCTTCCAGTTTGCGGGAGTCATATAGTTCTGGTTTAAAAAAAATTGTATTCTACCTAATAGAAAAAAATACCTACAACCTCATAAGCCTAATCATACGAACAAGTACTTAATTTCACTGTGTCCTTCTTATCGCCCCAATAATCCCTCTTTTAAATCCTTATAAAATGCCACTTTTGAGTTTTGAGGTTTTTTCAACATATCCTGGTGCTTGGGAATATAGTCCGTAATTCCAGGGATTTCCTAAGACAAGCCCCTTAGATCCGTGAAAACATAATTAAGAGGTGACAATCTGTTTTAACTTCATTCAGTTGTAAAATGTAGAGGGATAAAGTTGAAAGGGAAAACGTTGGTTAAAAATACAAAACACATTATGATAACATCTATATAATATTAGGGTCGTGTGAAATCATTCCATTGATGTTTATGTAAACTGATATAGTGGAGAGTATGTATGGGTTAAAAACTGAATAATTCTGGTTTCTGGGTGCATTACTGAAAAATAATTTGTTTACAAAACATTTCAAAACTTGTATAACATGGCTTAGGTGTTCAAAATGAGCAGGTAATCTAAAGCCAATTGCTTTGCCGGGTTGTTAAAGTTGGTCCATCTACCAACCATAGCCATTGTAGTTACAGAATCTCTCAAACTTTTATTTGTAGAAAATAGTCAAACAAATTCCCTGTCACTGTAAACCCGGAAGTCCACCTTTAGATCAGGGTGTCATAAAGGAATTCAGTTTTAAGACAATCATAATATAATGGTAAATGCTATATTTGTAATTAAATAAGTTTTAAAATATTGAAAATAAAAAAAAATAAATAATAACATAAAACGTTATCTCCATAAAATTTGTAAAAAATATTGATTTAAATTAATTCAAATAGCCACATAGAAACACGTATTAACTTAAATATTGCATGAGAAAGTAAATGGAAAAATTATAAATCCCCCTTGCACTGGAGCACTGGGCTCTAAGTAACCAAATTTACCGGTATAGTGCTGCCATTTTAAGATCACCTCGCCAATTAGGGGGGTTTGCTAGTTGTAGCAAGGTCGACGACTGCAGGGCGTAGGTAGAGCTACGTGATCACCTGTGGTGTCACCGTCGTCGTCGCACGCGGTACATAATATAAGCTGGTAAACACGAGCAACAGACTGGCTGTTGGTGTAAACATAATTAACCCTTCACTACACACCTACCCCATACCACCCAGAAGCGAGATAAGATTGATAGTAAATCGTCCAAAGATCGTTCTGAGAATGAATTGGTGGTCGAACACTAAAGTTCCACTACATAGTTCATACTCGCAGTGACACAAGGTCAAAGTCGTACAAATTATATAAATTTACCTTGCTTGAACTTCTTATTCCTAGTATATGATGTATATTCGAAAGATAATTAGTCAAAAACGTGCAGTATAATACAGATACAATCTAAATAACTGAATTAAGCTGACGTTAAATAAATTTAAATCGAAAGCCATTCGATTCTATCATTAAATATGGAAACGAGATGTTTTTATGTATGTGTTGGATTTTTTGGATTAAAATGTTATTAAACCCTTCAGAAATATTTGAATTATATATACCAGAGATATAAATTTGTTAATAACCATAATATTTTTTGTAAATATGGCTGCACATTATTATTTAAATAAAAATTATAATTATAAGTTATAATTAATTCTGAACTCAGTATATCCATTATAACTGCATGGTTGATATACTTGACCTTGGAAGAAGATGAAAAATACATGAAAACTACAGAGAAAACTTTTCTTTGTTGTATGAAAACTGAGAAAGGTGAACCAAATGAATAGCAAGAAAAAACACTGCTGCAAAAAGGATTGTAAAATTTAATGATTTAGCTTAAAAGGTTTGTTATCTTAAAATCACAGGTAAAATGGTCGCTCTGAAATTCGTTGTTACTCTTACAACGTACTAAGATAAGTTTGTATTAGGCGCAGACTATCAGCTGTGGCAAGTTAGCCTCTGTACTGGCACCTGCTGGTGGAGTCCACTACCCTACACTGCTGTCTGCTTAAACACATGCAGTCAACTAAAACTAGCGGCTAGACACTAGCACGCTTTCAATGTTGTCCACGTGTATAAACATGTTTGGCATTTGGATTTAAAACAGACACAAGAAACCCATTATTAGATTAACGCTCTAACGATCTTATGGTAACCTGGTTATTGTTCATAAATGTATCACGGCATATCTCTCGATGTTAATCTTAGAGATTGTTAGAATATTTTATGCATTTCCAACTTCCAGTGTGAGTAGGTACTAAATTGAGGAAAATGTAAATAATTTCCTTAACAGAGTGTAACATCTCAAAAACTCTTAAAATTCATTGTTATTTTTTGCCAAATTTAAGAGATCATTGAGACGATTTGCCATCACTGTTTTTATCTAATCAGTGATTTATCAAATAAATACACATTCACAAGGAAACGCGAATGTATGGGATGGTTTAAAATATACAAAACTGAAGTGCAAAAAAGGCGAATGAATTGAGCAAATCCTTCACCACGAAGAGAATGGTGAATAAGCGTGGCGAAAATATACGCCCAATTGCTAACTTCGATAGTATGTTAATAAACTGTGACATCGCCATTCATATGTTCCATTCCTTCAGGGAATACGAGGTGGGGAGTTAACAACAGCATTTTGTAACTAAGTCACACAAAACTGAAGAGTCTTACATTTTCCGATCCTTTGAACGTAAACATTCAGTAAGTCGTTTCACTATTACTGAAGGGCGTTAACCTATAAATACGAATGATAAGAACCCACCTATGTGCATTTTATGTAACTCAACCAGGATATATGTTTATTATAACACTTGTAACAGTTGCTAGCCAAATTTCGCTGGTGCAAATTAAGCATGGCCCACCTTACCGACTGTAACAAATAATATTCTTTCTTACAGCAGAGTATCTATATTTATTGAATATAAATATAGATAAACACATCTATATTATACATTATTACATTCATCCATTTTTAATTTTATATATTGGGTGTCCCAAACCACCCGTCCACCCCATTTAATTTTTTAACGGTTTGATCTTAGAATCACCAGAAAAAATCTTAATTACTAAATCGCATTTGAAGAATCCAATAAAAGTAGATTCAATATGAAATATCTACAGGGTGTTCCAGAACTAATGTACACGAGCTCAAGTCTCGAAGATTTGTTATGTAAACATATGACACATTTCATATCGTTTTAAAGGTCTTGTCAAAAAAACACTTTGTTGAAAACAGAAATCAATTATCTCAATCTGTTATAAAATGGCGGCCATTTAAACATTTTTATAGGTATTTTTGACACCCTGTATCTCGTAATCCACTGAATATTTTTTGTTCTGATTCAAAACATAAATTCATCTTACACTTAGCAATACTACGATATGTTACATAGCAACCTTCAAAATGTAAATTTCTTCAAAAAAACAACAAAATACAACAAAAATTAACGTTTGAAATCCCATAAATCTAAATTTGCTAACCGGTATCAAAAGTCAAACAAAATATTATAATAACAATCTTTTAAATACGTTTAACTTTTTTGATGTACATTTATCAATTTTTTACTTTTTCGCAATAAATAAAATTTTTCAATTTAGATAGGTCTAAATGTTGATTTAAATAACAAACAATACTGATGGTTGTAATTGACAATTCACAGCTGTAATGAGTAAATGGAAACATATGATTTTTGACGACACTATTATAAAGTGAACTAAAACAGCTGATGCAATAAAACAGGTGATTTAACTTTTATTGTTGTACTTGTGTTTGTTTTCACTATTTGTGCCACGTCATGGTGCCGTGTTGTAATTATGCAGTTATTTGAATATTCACGTTGATATTCAAATGACTGCATGATTAAAACACGTAAGTTCATGTAAAATCATGTAAAGTTTATGATAAATACAAAACTTACTATTAATAGTAGTTTAATTTTGTTTTAAATCTACAAATTGACAATGAAACATTAATTTCAGGTTAAGGATATGTTTTTATCTACAAGTCTTATGATATTTGGACAATTCTTAATCTTCTATTAATATAATACTTTTTACAACATATAAGTATCTACTATTTGCCTAATGAAGTCCATTCTACAGATACAGTATAGTGGCACAAAACACTGATTTCTTAGTATTCAATATACCCACCGTTTCGTCGAATGCAAGTTCGCACTCTATTTTTGAAGTGATTTACTGCACAGCAAATTTCTGCCACCTCAAGCGATTGAATGGCGTCTCGGATTCTTTGAATCATGTCTTCCCTTGTAGTCGGACGTTCTCGATACACAATCTCCTTTAGTCTCCCCCATAAATAATAATCAAGTACCGTTAGAACAGGAGAGCGAGGTGGAAAAGGTACGGGTCCACGGATCCCTAACCAACGGGTAGGGAATAATCTGCTTAATGCTGCTCGGCTTATAACAGGCGTGTGTGCAGGACAACCATCCTGTTGAACAACATGTTGCAGCGTAGGTTCAGTGGTACATCTTCTAACAAAATCGGCAATTCATTCTCCAAAAGTTCAACATATCGATATCTATCTAGATTTCCCTCCAATATTACAGGACCTATTACTTTGTTCTTAATAATGCCACACCATACGTTCACTTTCCACATGTGCTGATAATCTACCGGTCCCAACCAATGTGGGTTTTCCTGAGACCAAAACCGACAATTCCATGTGTTGGTTGAGCCATCACTTTTAAAAGTACACTCGTCGGACCACAATACTTTTTTGTGGAAGTTTTGAGGTTGACGACGGATCCAGTTTCAAAACTCAAGGCGGTGCATGAAATCATTGTTATTTAGTTCCTGTTTGAGAATCATCCTGTAGGGATGGAACTTGTGTTCTTTGACAATTCTATTAATGCTTGTTTTGCTCACACCTGTAATATTTAAAAAATTTAGAGAAATGTTATAAAAATATAAAGTGGTTAAATATTAGAAATCAGACACAAGGCGGCAGTATCCGAGTAACGTGATAGCAGCCCGGACCAAGTCGGCTAGGACCCCATGCTGTAATTATCGGTGTGTGAAGCTTCTCTCAGATGCACAGAAAGCTAGGTCCCATAAACGATCTTAGTTAATTAAGGAATATTAAAATGAAAAATAAAAAAATAAATATTAGTCTAGACTCCTGAAGAGTGAGATATTAAATAATCAATTTTAAGAGATTAAAGAATTTGAGGAGAACTTTATAAAATATCAATCAAACAAGAGATTAACATAATAGAAAATCGAGCTGGTTTAACTCACATAGTAACCCACTAAGAGATTAATGCCAGAAAGACGAAGTATCAGATTTGTATACCTATAATTTGTAAATATCGATATTAAATATCCTGTGGGCCTACTTTAACAAAACAATTATTATTATTAGTTTAGCAATTGGGATTTAGTTGTGTGTTATAATTATTTTATTTGTAGCTAAAAAGGATTGATTCAAGTGGAATCTGTGTTTTATATTATAGTATAAGAAATATCTAGAACAAAGGACAATTCTACACATTTCATTAAAACCTTACGGTGGGGAAAGGACAATTTAATATTGAAATAACCATTTATTTCATTTAAGTTAAACTTTAAATTTACTACTAGACAATTTACACACCTGATTCTATTTCTCGACGCCGTAAGAAAGATTCAGGATTAATAAGCACATCCGCTAGCACATCAGCAGATTTTTCATCCAAAACCCGTCGACGAACTATTCTATTCTTATTCTGATGAGGTTGAACAAAGCCTTCTGTCTGAATCCGTCTAGATAATCTTGCAAAAACTTTCCGAGAGTGAGGAACCCGATCCGGAAAACGTTGTTGCCATAGATTAGCGGCAGCGCGGAAAGATCCGGCTTGAAAAATAATTCGTAACATTTCAAACTTCTTGATTTGTGTAAACAATTTGCGTAAAAAAATAAAATAAAGCTAAAAATGCTAAAATTTGAAATCAATACATCAGTTTTGAAATAAATCAACGTGAATATTCAAATAACTGCATAATTACAACACGGAACCATGACATGGCACAAATAGTGAAAACAAATACAAGTACAACTCCAATACAAGTATTAACAATATACAAGTAATACAAGTATTAATAATATACAAGTAATACAAGTATTACAATACAATACAAGTAATACAAGTAATACAAGTATTAACAATAAAAGTTAAATCAGCTGTTTTATTGCATCAGCTGTTTTAGTTCACTTTATAATAGTGTCGTCAAAAATCATATGTTTCCATTTACTCATTACAGCTGTGGATTGTCCATTACAACCATCAGTATTGTTTGTTATTGAAATCAACATTTAGACCTATCTAAAATGAAAAAATTTTATTTATTGCGAAAAAAGTAAAAAATTGGTAAATGTACATCAAAAAGGTTAAACGTATTTAAAAGATTGTTATTATAATATTTTGTTTGACTTTTGATACCGCTTAGCAAATTTAGATTTATGGGATTTCAAACGTTAATTTTTGTTGTATTTTGTTGGTTTTTTGAAGGAATTTACATTTTGAAGGTTGCTATGTAACATATCGTAGTATTGCTATGTGTAAGATGAATTTATGTTTTGAGTCAGAACAAAAAATATTCAGTGAATTACGAGATACAGGGTGTCAAAAATGCCGCTAAAAAAATGTTTAAATGGCCGCCATTTTAGAACGGATTGAGATAATTGATTTATTTTTTTACCAAAGTGTTTTTTTACGAGACTTTTAAAACTATATGAAATGTGTCATATGTTTACATAACAAATCTTCGAGATTTGAGCTCGTGACTATTAGTTCTGGAACTCTCTGTAGATATTTCATATTGAAACTACTTTTATTGGATTCTCCATATGCGATTTAGTGATTAAGATTTTTTTCTGGTGATTCTAGATCAAACCGTTAAAAAATTAAATGGGGTGGACGGGTGGTTTGGGACACCCGGTATATTTGAGCAGCTTTAATAAACAACACACAAGTAAAATGAGAAAATATCATCAAGTGATGCTTTAAACACTACATTAAATCCCAGCAATATACTATAAGTCTAGATTAGTTTAAATCACACGACCATAAAAAACACCGACATTTGGGTTTCTGAGCCTATTATCGTGTTTGGGGTTGCTGGTTTAATCATTCACCAGTTTAAATTATGGTTTTGAAATTTTTACTGCCGCACATTACATTACACCACGTTGAATGGCTCTTGTATAGTTTTTAAAACAACATTTATAAAAAATGTCTGATGCCCTCTATGAAAAAATTGAACGAATTGTTTAATGATTTATGTGCTGATATAAATCTACTCGAAAAATAATTATCTTACTGAAATAAGTATAAACTAAAGGATTATGTGATAAAAAGACCACAGGCCTCTTCAAAATATCATGCTAATTTGGTATTATTGTTTGTATTTAAAAGTCAATCACTAGTTAGATAAATCTTAAAGAAGACTCCATTAATAATAGGTTTTTATTGAAAAAAAGACGAAACAAGGCAAAAAAACAAGTTGTAATTGCTTCAGACAGCGGTAAAATATTATGTAAAAATTCATGTTGAGAGTACATAATTGTTCACTTAAAATCCCTCTATTTTGCTGTACTAAAGCATGATGTGTAATCAAGTCAGGTTTGGACGATACTATGAGGGCTGTGCACTAAGAAGAAACACATATCAGATTAGTAAGTTCAGATAAATGTCCTTATCAATGAATCACCGGCTTGAGGCCGGAAATCCCCAAGATACTGCAAAGCTGTTTTGGGATGAGAGGTGACTATCTATTTGAATTCACCAGTGGCGCCAGCTAGACTGGCTGACATCTGGTACGAATTAGCACGGTCCTGACTACGAAAGGGATTGTCTGAATAACGGTAAGGCAAGGCGGTAAAATACAGATCGGAAATACTAGGAGCGTAGTCCACTGACACTCGTACCTGACATAATTAGCTGCCTCGGCAACGCGGTGGCTCTACACAGTTTGTGTCTCGGCATGCACATTTCTAATAATGTCGCCGGGGAATCGTGGGGACTATACCAGAAGACGGTTGTCCATACGCAAACCAAAATGTTACTAAAAATTAAACAAACCACGTAAATATGCACTACGACTGACGAATAATAGGCCACCTGTAACAAAGATTGTCTATAAATTTAAATGTTTGAGCTATGTTTTAAAACAATGTGTCATTATAGATATTCAAAGCCAGTTATTTAAGAGTATAAAGGACTGATTAATTTGCGCAATATTTTATGCGATTTATTTTTGTAGTGTTATTTAGTTTTGAGAGATCGCGCATTAAGGAGAACGATTGTGCCCACTATGTAGCCGCATAAGTCAGTGTGAAGGTTACCACAAGTTAATGTCTACAATTATTCTATCAGCTGACCATATAAACAAACAACACACTTAAAAGTTTACTCTGCATTAATTAGAATATTTTAATTAAATTTATCCTTCATATAGCTTTAAATTGACTAAATAATGTAATTTACCTATGGATCTTGAAATATGTTTGTTTTGGTTAGTTAATGGTAATGTTTAAAGTATTTTATTCGTATATTTAAAATCATATAACCTCTTCTGAAGTGACCTTTAAAAACATATTGTATTTTAAATCTGTAACATCATGAAAAATACAATTTCGTATAATACAATCATACAAACTCGCAGTCAAAAACAGAATACAGAAGGAAAAGGAAGAGAAGCAGAAACAGAATGTAAGAAGACAGTAAAAGAAGACAGAATAACAGAATATAGAAAAATATAAAAAAATGATAGAGAAAATGAAAGAGCAGATGAAAGAACAGAAGAAAAAGAATAAACCTATTGGATGGAAAGAAAAATAATTACGAAAACGATGGAAAAGTAAAAACCCACAAAGAAAGAAAAGATTGCAATAAAACGATAATAAATTGTAACAATAAGAACGCCATGGAATATATTACCTTAGATCAAGAAAAAACAGAATCTTCCAAGATAGATGTGGTTGCTTGGACAGATCAGTGTGTCTGCACAGAAATTTTACTTAATGAAATTTAAAAGCTTGACAATACAGCAACATAAATTAGAAGGGCGTATTGAAGATCTGTCAATAGAATTAGAACATTCAAGGTTTGAAATAAAAATATTAAAATACCCCCGTCGCAGCAAACCTGCAAACTCAGCGAATTTCCAATGAATATATAACATAACACATTAAAACACTTAACAGGATTCATAAGAAATATATTCACAAACAAGGGATATTTAAAATATTAATTATTCTCCATAAGAATAACATTGGGGATGAGTACGCAGATTTGCTGCAACAAGGCATACAAAATAATGGGTTTTTATGCAAATATCAATAGAACTCATCTTAGTGAAGTCACATACCAAGTTTCATCCATATACATTCATAAATAAGCGATATATAACATTTTATCGAATTTCCCCTATAGGGAAGAAGCTATTACCGTAGTCGGCATGGTAAGACCTAGGCCCGGGACCATGATAACTTTTAGTTTTGAGGTCCCCAGACCCCAAAAACACCATTCGTTCGATACTGTATATATATATATATATATATATATATATATCTATATACATATATATATATATATATATATATATATATATATATATATATATATATATGTGTCCGTGAGCACGATAACTCTCGTAAAAATTATCCGATTTTGATGAAATTTGGTATACACGTGTAAAGCAACATTTATGACTTTAAGTTCGAAAACCAGCCAAATCGCTCTATCCGAAAGGGTATTTTGGGGGGTTTTGTACCCCAAAAATGGGTTTTTTGAATTTTTTATATATAATTTTGGAAATAGTCAAATTTTAGTTTTTACCATTGGATTCAGCTTAAAAAGATACACAATTTGGTATTTTGATCATTTCTCTACGTCAGTTGGTTACCGAGATATTGAAAGTGCTAAACACAGTACGTTGTCTAATGTTATTCTTATGGAGAAAAATAAAACTTTTATATCTCGCTTATTTATGAACCTATACTGACGAAACTTGGTATACGGCTTCATCTGGTTGTGGACCATTGATATTTGCTCAAAAAGACACTTTTTTACCCAAGGCTCCCATAGCAGCAAACCTGCGTACTCAGCCCCATGTTATTCTTATGGAGAATAAGTAACGTATTATCTCCCTTCATTATGAAAATAAATTAATGAAATTTGGTATGGGGCTTTACCTACATGAGTTATATTGATATTTGTATAAAACCCCATTTTTTGTGTTCCTTGCTTCAGCAAACCTGCATACTCAGCTGCCATGTTATTCTTATGGAGAATAATTAAAATGTCATAAATCGTTTATTATGAATGTATATTGATGAAACTTGGTATGTGGCTTTATGTGGTATTAAGATACATATATATGCATTGGAAATTCGCTGAGTACGCAGGTTTGCTGCTACGGGGGTATTAAGTATTTTCCATAAGAATAACATGGGGACCAAGTACCTAGGTTTGCTGCTACAGGAACCATAGGCGAAAAATTGTTTTTTTGTGCAAACAACAATAAACCACAACCAGATCAAGCCATATACCAAATTTCGTCAGTTTATGTTCATAAATAAGCGAGATATACAATTTTTCTTTTTCTCCATAAGAATAACAACATACTCCATTAGACAACGTACTGTGTTTAGCACATTCAATATCTCGGTAACCAATTGACGTAGAGCAATGATAAAAATACCAAATTGTTTGTTTTTTTAAGCTGAATTTGATTTAAACTAAAATTACATGTGAAAAACAAAGAAAACACATTTTTGGGGTACAAAACCCCCCAAAAACCCCCCTTCGGGTAGTGCGATTCATCTGGTTTTCGAACTCGTTCAAATAAATGGTATTTTACACATTTGTACCAAATTTCATTAAGATCGGACCTTTTTTACGAGAGTTATCGTGCTTACGGACACACACACATATATATATATATATATATATATATATATATATATATATATATATATATATATATATATATATATATATATATATATATATATATATACATATATAAAAATTTGAACGAATGGTGTTTTTGACATCTGGGGTCCTCAAAATGAAAAGTTATCATGGTCTCGGGCTTAAGTCTTACCATGAGACCTACGGTAATAGCTTCTTCCCTATAGGGGCATTTCGCTAAAAGTGCCACATGTCAAGCTCTGAAAAACTGTCAATAAACCTCAAACTGACTTTACCAAACAGGGAACATTGATTGAATCAGATAATGTTAATGGAAGTATTATAAATGAATCTTCATGGAAAAGTGTGAATAAACAAAGGGAATTAAGAAGGCAAGAAAGAAACATAATATCGCCTGACTGCAGCTTTACAGAAATTTATAATAGCTTTGAAATCCTTAAGACATTAGGCGAAGAAGATTCCAAATTACCAGAAAATAATGAACCTTTCATGGAATTAAATAAAAATGAAAACAGAATATCTAACGTAAACCAAAACAGTTATCTTCAGACAAATAAATAAACGGTATCAGGAAACTGACACATACTTTCTCCCTTTTAGCCCAACTTTAATGAATAAATTACTTTTTATTTACTAAATATAGAATACAAAGCACGGTCGAATGTACAGAAAATCTTGTAAACAAGTTGTTTTAAAAAACATCCACCCAAATCCTGCTTTGGAGGCACTACAGAATCCATTGCTACACTCGTGGTTTTAAGAGGGGAAATGCCCCTTATTCCCCCCCAGGGTTATTAAGTGGCAACATATTTCGAATTAACTCTGTTGGTCAATTCTAAATTGACAAGCATATCAAGTTTGAATGAAATTTATCAGTAAATAAGAGAGAAATAGTAATTTTTGTATTCCCCATAAGAATAACATTGGACAACGTACTGCGTTTACCACAAAATGAAAATTTAAATTTTCTCCGAAACCAGCAATCGTAGAATAGTAATTCAAAATGCTAAATTATTTAGTTTTTTGAGCTCTTTTTAATGGTGAATAGTAATATTTTTTATATTTATGTCTTTTTATGAAAAATCTAAAAAACTGAATTTTGGATGTTTTAAGTTCTGTAATTTCTGAACCCAAATTTTTACAGGAATGCGGGTGGTGTCATTTTGTTGGAAAACTAAAGTTATACGAACGACCAAAGTTTAATCAAAATCGTTATAGCTGTTTTTGAGAAATTTTGATTTTTCATGTTTTTTGGCGGTTTTGGGGGATGATTACCCTTGAAAATCAAAAATTCCAAAAAATGAAAAAAATGCCTGGAGATATCGTGGATTAGTACCTACATACCAAATTTCATCAAAATCGGCCCATTGGTCAGAGCTCTAACTCTGTACACATCCACACACACACACACACACACACACACACACACACACACACACACACACACACACACACACACAGACAGACATCACGTAAAAACCACTTTTTGGGTTCAGGGAGCACCAAAACGAATATTTCCACTAACAACTCAAATTCGAAAATTTTGACGAAAACAATACTTTCTCCATATACTATGTATAGAGGGAGAAAGTAAAAAAGGCATGAAGAACCAACTACTACAACATTTGGAAATCCTGAAAATACAAATGGATGTTGGCCAGAGAAATCCTCAAAAACAATTAAAAAGAAAGTTATAATTTATGCTGACAGTCATGGCAATGATTTGAGTAACTATATTGCTCCAAAATTAGCTCTGTACATTCAAACTTATGAACATGCAGTGCCTGGAGCCCCAGCTGCGCAGGTAATACAAACATCAATTAATTGAATCAAAGTCGATGACTTTTTCTGATCTAATTCTTCTGGCAGGGACAAATAGTATGCCAGAAAATACAGAAACAGAATATATGGATTGGGGAGCAGGCGTGGTAGACTTATTCAAAGGGTTTGTTATGGAAACAAAAAATACAAATATAGTTATTTGTCGCTTAACTAATAGGTATGACCTTCCTTGCGAATCTAATGCTCATGAAACGATAAAAGCAATCAATGAACAACTAAAAAGATTAGCTGACAAGATGAATCATGTAACTTATTTAGATGTTAACCTCCCAAAACGCTTTCATACTAGACATGGCCTTCGCTTAAACAAAATTGGTAAGAAAATAATATGAGTCAACTTTATGGCTTACATACTGAATGCTGATGAATCAAAAAAAGGCCTTGTCATCAGCATGCACCACCAAGAGAAATTAAAAATACCAATAGACCAATGGTTAAAAGAAATCACGTAAATGGGTTTACGTGGCCTCATCGGAAACCCAGCCAAGTAAAATACCAGAAGAGTGAGTGGTATCATCAGAGTCAATGGCAGCAGAACAAACCATGGGAACAAAAAAATCATTGGAGACCGCAGCCATTTCACACCTCATATGGCTTCAGCACTATGAACATTTCATTTGTACCTCTGAACATTATGGACCTGAATAATTTTCCTCCACTTCAACCTTTGATAAACTTTTCACTAAGAAAAAGTGTACCAGAAAATGTTAAAACCTCTACAAATGGTCAAAATTAGCAAACATCTTTGTACTCCAAAAATTTTAACGTAGTCTCAGGAATGTCACAGTTTAGAGGTAATGATTCTATGATAAATAATAATTATAATATAGCTAAAACATTTTCAGTACTTCATCAAAATGCACAAGTTGTAACTAACAAAATTGATGATTTAAATTTACTATCAGACGATTTAAAACCAGACAACCTAGTCATAACTGAACATGGTTTTACTGACGAATCGGTGGAATATTTTAAAATTATGAATTACGAATTCGCTAACTCATTACAACGATCAACATTTAAATAGGAGGTGTTGCAATTTTTGTAAAAAATGGGATTCAATTTGATCAGTTTAGAATTAATCATTGTTCTGAAAAAGATTTTGAAGTAGTTGGTATCAGCACATTTACAAGTAAAAACTCAAAACTTACTATCATAGGCCTGTACAGATCACCGTCTGGCCAAATTGATAAGTTCTTTTCAAATTTAGAAGAATTATTAAGATATATCTCCTCTAAAAAACATACATTTATTATAATCGGTGACTTTAATGTAGATGTATTAGATGTTAATAATTATAAGACAAAACATTTCAAAGATTTATTGAAATCCTTTAATCTATAATGGTCCATTAATTCACCAACACATGTAACTGCAACCTCTCAAACAGCTGCAGATAATGTAATAACAAATATTCTTATCGTAAAAATCACAGTTATACTAACGGCTCTTGCCGATCATGATGCTCAGTTAATTACTGTTAATAACATAGCTCCCGTAATCGATAAACCAAAAAAACTAATAGATCGATCATATACGCAATATAATATTAATTGTTTGAATTACAGTTTAAACCAGTAAAACTGGGGTTTTCTATATAATTTTAAAGATCCAAAAAGTATGTATGAACATTTTAAAGACTGCTTTCTAAATCACCTAAATTTACATTGTCCGTTTAAAACACTAAGAATTATAAAAAAAAACTCAAATCAACACTTGTATATTTTGATATCCAGGAAAAATATAAAACAAATGTATAAGCAATCAAAAGTTGATAAAGATAAACAATTTATTGAATATTTCAAGAATTATAAACGAATTTATCGAAAAATATAAAAGCTGCCAAAGCATGTGACATTAATAAACAACTTCTCCTGTCTAAAGCCGCTACACTATCTATCTAAAACCGCTTGGACTATAATTAATAATTTAAATAACCAATCAGCTGTGAAACCCATACATATAAAATTGGATGGAAATGATAAAGTTATAAAAAACCAGAGCTAGTTGCTAATATGCTTAATAATTTTTTTTTTCGAATATTGTCGTACCACTAACAACAAAAATAATGATCATTTCAATGAGAAAATATGTAAAACAAACGTAGCATCATCAATCATGATGGCCCCAGTGACACTCTACGAATTGACATCAGTATTTAAAGATTTAAAAACAAAAAGACTCCAGATATTGACGGACTATCAACGTGGCTTCTAAAAAAATGTTCTGAATCTATTTGTGAACCATTATTGAATATTATAAACTACTCATTTCTAAAAGGTGTATTTCCAGAATCCCCAAAAATTGCAAAAATTATACCAATTTGAAAGAAGATCGAACACTCCCAAAAAATTATCGTTCAATATCTACCAGTATTCAGCAAACTTTTTGAAAGACTTTTTTATAACCGTTTGATAAGTTTCATTGACAAATATAATATTCTAACCGATGATCAGTTTGGTTTTAGATCGCATAAATCCACTATTGATGCAATCACAAATATTGTAAATGTAGTTGTTAAATGCCTGGAGGAACACAAATCTACAATTGGCATTTAGCTTGATTTGTCTAAAGCTTTCGATTGTTTCAGCCACCATACACTTTTGAAAAAACTGTATGATTATGGCATTCGAGGGTTGCCACATAAATGGCTAACTTCATATTTAACAAATAGAAGGCAGCAAGTAGAAATATCTGGTAAATTATCTAAAAGCATACAATTACAATTTGGAGTAACGCAAGGCTCTATACTTGGGCCATTGTTATTCTTGCTGTATGTTAATGAGTGCAATACTTCAGTAGAATTTTCAAAGATTATTCAATATGCAGATGATACAACTCTCTGACTAACAGAAAAGTCTATCTCTGAATTAGAAATTAAGGCTTATAAAGATTTAAATTCGTGTATTCAATTTTTTGATGAAATTAATCTAAAAACGAATGATTCAAATAAAGTTTTATTAAATTCTGCTACCACCAAAATCTTGAGGATAAAGAATGTCCAACCATTATGATTGACGATAAAATTCTAAAAAAATTTGACTATACCAAGTTTCTAGGACTTTATATTGATAGAGGACTTACTTAGGTATTTAAATATTTTGTGTTCAAAGGTATCCTCAAACATTTATGTTTTGCGAGAATTATCAAAGTACTGTCATAAAAATATGCTACTACTAGCATATTATAGTTTAATATGTATCCATATTTGTCGTACGTTATTACTCTTTGGGGTAGCTGTAACGACAAGGAATTTAAAAGACTTTCTATCCTTTAAAATAAGCCTATCCGAATAATTGGCAATTTAACATTTAGGAAAACTTGCAACAATAATTTTAGGTATTTTGAAACCTTAACTCTGCCATGTCTTTATATATTTCAAACTGTATTATATTCCAAATTTAAATTTGAACAAATTTTAGGAAAGGATTTTCATAATTATAATACTAGAAATCCTAATCTCTCACGGCCCCAACAACATCGACTGAATCTTTTTATAATCTTCCTTCACAAGCAGGTGTAACCTTTTTCAATAAATTAACAAAATTTATAAAATTTGAAAGCAACTCAAATAAATTTATAAAAGAACTGAAAAAATATTTAATACAGAATTCATTTTATCATGTGTCTGAATACATTCACCACTCTTGATTATAAAATAATTAAAAGTATAAATAAAATGATTTAAATTAGCATTTATTGTATACAAGACTCTGACATTTCTGAGACTACGGTATATTCATTGTCTTTTCTTTTTATAATATTTATATTGTTTATTAGTTCTAATACTATTACTATAAGGAATAAAATACCCCCGTCGCAGCAAACCTGCATACTCAGCGAATTTCCAATGGAGATATAAATGTCTTAATAGTACATAAAGCCACTTACAAAGTTTCATAAAAATAAATTCACAAATAAGCGATATATATACAATTTGTATTATTCTCCATAAGAATAACATTGGGGCTGAGTACGCAGGTTTGCTGCAACAAGGAACACAAAAAATGGGTTTTTATGCTAATGTCAATAGAACTCAACTAGGTGAAGTCGTATACCAGTTTTAGCGAATTTCCCCTATAGGGAAGAAGCTATTACCGTAGTCGGCATGGTAAGACCTAGGCCCGGGACCATGATAACTTTTCGTTTTGAGGTCCCCAGACCCCAAAAACACCATTCGTTCGATACTGTATATATATATATATATATATCTATATATATATATATCTATATATATATATATATATATGTGTCCGTGAGCACGATAACTCTCGTAAAAATTATCCGATTTTGATGAAATTTGGTATACACGTGTAAAGCAACATTTATGACTTTAAGTTCGAAAACCAGCCAAATCGCTCTATCCGAAAGGGTATTTTGGGGGGTTTTGTACCCCAAAAATGGGTTTTTTGAATTTTTTATATATAATTTTGGAAATAGTCAAATTTTAGTTTTTACCATTGGATTCAGCTTAAAAAGATACACAATTTGGTATTTTGATCATTTCTCTACGTTAGTTGGTTACCGAGATATTGAAAGTGCTAAACACAGTACGTTGTCTAATGTTATTCTTATGGAGGAAAAGAAAAATTTTATATCTCGCTTATTTATGAACGTATACTGACGAAACTTGGTATACGGCTTCATCTGGTTGTGGACCATTGATATTTGCTCAAAAAAACATTTTTTTACCAAAGGCTCCCTTAGCAGCAAACCTGCGTACTCAGCCCCATGTTATTCTTATGGAGAATAAGTAACGTGTTATCTCCCTTAATTATGAAAATAAATTAATGAAATTTGGTATGTGGCTTTACCTAAATGAGTTATATTGATATTTGTATAAAACCCCATTTTTTGTGTTCCTTCCTTCAGCAAACCTGCATACTCAGCCGCCATGTTATTCTTATAGAGAATAATTAAAATGTCATAAATCGTTTATTTATGAATGTATAATGATAAAACTTGGTATGTGGCTTTATGTGGTGTTAAGATACATATATATACATTGGAAATTCGCTGAGTACGCAGGTTTGCTGCTACGGGGGTATTTATTCATTTATGTTCATAATTAAGGGAGACAGAGCATTTAATTATTATCCATAAGAATAACATGGGGGCTGAGTACGCAGGTTTGCTGCTACGGGAGAATTATGCAAAAACAATTTTTTGGAGCAAATATCAATGGACCTAACGAGATGAAGCTGTATACCAAGTTTCGTCAGTATACGTTCATAAATAAGCGAGATAAAAAAATGTTCTTTTCCTCCATAAGAATAACATTAGACAACGTACTGTGTTTAGCACTTTCAATATCTCGGTAACCAAGTGACGTAGAGGAATGATCGAGATAACAAATTGTGTGTTTTTTTAAGCTGAATCAAATGGTCAAAACTAAAATTTGACTTTTTCAAAAATTATATGTAAAAAATTCAAAAAACCCATTTTTGGGGTACAAAACCCCCCAAAAATACCCCTTCGGATAAGTCGATCTGTCTGGTTTTCGAACTTAAAGTCATAAATGCTGCTTAACATATTTATACCAAATTTCGTCAAAATCGGATCATTTTTACGAGAGTTATCGTGCTCACGGACACATATATATGTGCATATATATACATATATATATATATATATATATATATATATATATATATATATATACAGTATCGAACGAATGGTGTTTTTGGGGTCTGGGGACCTCAAAACGAAAAGTTATCATGGTCCCGGGCCTAGGTCTTACCATGCCGACTGTGGTAATAGCTTCTTCCCTATAGGGGAAATTCGCTAACAAATTCTAAATTTCTGTTTTTTAACATTGATACATTTGTAGTTGTCATCTCAATAAAGTGGTTATTATTATTATTATACATTAAAAAAATTATTATAATAAAAATTAACTATTACAACTGATTTATATCTTATAAAAGGGGAATATTAACATATAGCAAATAATAATATTTATCATATACATATTTCTCTTGTCAATACAATCTATAGCTTAATTTATGAACGGTTTGGCTTTCTAGATTGGTTAGATTTAAAAATAAACCTTCGCCACAAAAATTAATCAAAAGACTGACATTCACACGATTTCGATAACGAACACGTAACGTACCTTTTTAATTGTCTATTGCGTATTGAAGTTATAGTGTGTTGATTTACTTAATAATTTTAATCGATGTAGTCTAAAGTATAGTGTTCCAGTAGTTGTCACAATGCACAATGGTTTATCTTTTTAGCACTCCATAAACCTAAAGCAAAATTTCTTAAGTCGTTTTACGGACTATAGAATAAGTAATATACTATTCAGAGTAAAATTAAACCTGTTGCAAACATGATATGGGAAATAAGGCGTTGGCTTTGATTGGTTGGTGTACGTGAATTTTAATACAGTACATTTAAAGTTAAGATCTCTAACTTTGGAGGTTTAATTGATAAATTTACAAGTTTCTGGCCCACACAATTTTGAAATATGATTAGAATCAAAATGAAAATCAAACACCTTTATTGTGACAGTTCATGCACTGCATAGTAGCGTCATAAAACTAATAAAAGCCTCCCTGTAAAATTAAATAATCTTATAAATTATCAATAAAATCCTTAAATCTTTAAAGCCATTTCTTAAATAGGAGATGTTTGACAATTATTGTTCCTTAACTATTTCTGTTTGTAACTCTACTTTTAATAGCGTCAGGTAGAGCATTGAACAGCTTTATGACATTGTTTTCAAAAATGGACGTCTAATGGTAACAAATGTTCGCATCATGTTTTCTCATCGAGGGTTAAGATGACTGTGATGGTCGTGACGTTTATTGCTGTAAAAGGTTAGGATATTTAGCGTGTATGTTGAAAGAATTGTTAACATTTTATTATTTTTAAAAAGGTTTTACAAGAGAATCTGTGTTGTTTTTGACAACAGTTCTTATTGCTCGCACCTGCAACGCAAATACAAAATTTGTTCTTTCCGATTCATTGTCTCAGATGGAAAAATAATGCCATTGTATGCTGTTAATACAATTTCATTGAATATACATTTTGAGAGAGTTTTTAAAACAACGATACCTAAAGAGATATTGTTGCAAACTGAGCCAATGTTAGAAATAAACTTTAAATTGCCGTCAATTTAGACATCTAGACGTTTTAAAAAATTTTCAAACGAACAGCTGAAAGCATAGTATAAATTAATCAAACTTTACTGTGATAAATTTAGGGCTCCGTAACTTTTTTTAACCATTTATAATTTATCTGCTTTGACTTGCCCATTGCGAAACTGAAATAGATTGAGTGAAGGCCTTGACTTATAATTACCAGCTGTAACATGCATTTAAAGCAATGGTGGTGTCATCCGAAAAGAAGCAAGTTATAGCGCTTCAATTTATTTATGGAGGTGAATAGTAAAAAGAAGAACAATAATCAGCCCGAGCCTGTGCTGTAATCCTGATGGGCTACATAGTTATTGAATAATAAGAAGACTTCTTTGACCACTACAAATTCAAGGTATCAACATTTGATTTCGACTACCTGAATCTTATCTGAAGAGTAATTAATTAGATAGTCACGCTGGGCCAACCCCTCTGACCCCCTAAGACCAGAGTTAGAGAGGAACATAGGATGATAGTAGGGGTCTTTGACCCCTACTGATGATAAATAAGGTGAGAAGCCTTTTTAAGGTCGAACAATATTCCAGCTGCTACATTTTCAGAATAAAGAGATTGTAGTATCGAGAAAACAAAGAAATTTAACATCAACTGTGGACAAGCCCTTAATTAATTAAACTGACTATGGGAAGGAATGCTATTTTTATCCATTGAAGTTGGAAGTCTTTTGAGAAATATCCTTTCAAAGATCTTGGATACTGAAGACGTCAAAGATATAGGGCGATAGTTATTAGAGTCTTCTTTAGACCCAAATTTATGAATAGGTTTCATGATAGTTTATTTTTGATACGCTAGAAAACAGCCAACCTCAAATGACATATTAATGAGAAACGAGAGTGGAACTGATATCAGGTTACCGACTCGCCTCAGAAGCCATGGTGATATTTCACCTAGCCTGACGATATTTTTGGTTTTAACATTATCTTCTTTTTTACTTTCTCTTCAGTTCAGGATGTAGGGGTGGAAAAAATAACTCACAACACGGCGTAAGGGATAGTGGGGGGCTTTGCAGTTATCATCAAAAAGGTCTTGTCCAATCGAAGATATGTAGTTATTGAAGGCTTCAGCAAAAGATTCAGAATCACTAATATTTTCATCGCCTTTACCTACATGCTGAACAAGTTATTTGGATTAGGTGCTCTATATTGAACGTATGTGCCCTATTGATAATTAAACAACCTACCTTGTTTTTGTTATAAGAGTGGGATATTTTACTGAGAACTGCATCTGACTTTGCTTTTAGAACTGCTTTTTTAAAAAAAATTGTTATGTTAACGATATAGGTAGATTGCGTATAAATGATGACTCCCATCATAGTTCTTAGTTTATTCATAAAGAAATCAAACTTTCCCGCAAAAGTAAAACATAACTTATAAGATATGTTCTGTAAAAGGAAACATAACTCAGAAGCAAAATGTAAGTGACCTTCGGAAAAATAGAAGGGATTCTGAAAAATGTTAGATTATAAGAGGAAATTCCAAGACTGGTTTTTAATGTTGAACCTGATGTGTTTTTTGTTTTGGTTAGACAATTTCCGACCGAATTTGAAAGAGGGTGAATTGTCAACAACCAATGGATACATTTTAATCCACTGCTTCTTAAGCGTGGGATAAAGAGCTGCTTTCACAATATAGTTACGAAACTAATGGATGAAGAGTATTAGTAGAAATATTGTCAATTTTTTTTGAGTAATTTACTAGTAAAGCTATTCCGTGGTAACATAAGAAGACATAATGCGCAATAGTTTCTTACTTTAACACATGTTCCTTTGAATATCAACGTAGAATTACTTAATTATTATTTGATTATTTATGAATTATATTTTAATTACCATGCTAATAATAATTTAATTACATTATAATTAAGAACTAATTATTTAAAGGTCTTACTTACGGGGAGGAAACTAGAAATGCACAAAATGAAGATGGACATAGAAAATTCACCCCACTTAGTGGAGTCAGACTAACAAAGTTTGTTTAGATGCAAAGACGAGTGGTAAAAATGATTTTCTAACTATTATTTTTGTTTTAATTAACATTAATATTTTAATTAACATTATAGGAGGGAAAGAGAGCCGCTTTAAAGTTTTCTGGGCCAATATCATCCTGTTTAGATGACGTTTAACGGAACAAAATCTTAATTCCCTCATAATTTGTAAGACGTGCAGACTGGCGGGGTTCTATTATTTTGATAAATCATACCGGATATTGAAGAAGAAAACAAGTTTTATCGTTTACCATTTCAAGGTAGCTGAACAGACTTAAAATACGAAGAAATATGTACACTTCTGACGGGTAACATCCACAAGATAAACTGTCCCAAGACTTTGAATTGACGATTAAATGGTTGATTGTAATAATGAATTGGCTTTCATAAAACATAAAAAAATAAGAGAATTGATAAAAAATAACATAAACAAACTATTACCAACATTACTGTTGAACAAATAATAAAATAAAATTTAAAGTAAAATAATAATGACAATAAAAACGATACCGGTAACTTAAAACGATAAAAAATCAATATTGCTAAAACTAATAAAGGCAATACCTATAGTTCCTAAAATAGAAAATACCCCTGTTACAACAAACCTGCATACTCAGTGAATTTCCAATGCATAATATATGTTTTAATATTGCATAAAGCCGATTACTAAGTTTCATAAAAATATATTCACAGATAAGCGATATATACAGATTGAATTATTCTCCATTATAATTAATTACCATAAGTAATTGGGGATGAGTATACGCAGGTTTGCAGCAACAAGGAATAAAAACTATGGGTTTTCATGTAAATATCAATATTACTCAACTAGGTGAAGCCACATACCGCGTTTCATTAATATACATTCATAAATAAGCGATATATACCATTTTGATTATTCTCCATAAAAATAACATGGGGTGAGTACGCAGGTCTGCTGCTAGGGGAATTATCAGTAAAAATTGCTTTTTGTTGAGGAAAAACAAAAGACCACAACCAGTATACCAAGTTTCGTTAGTATATGTTCATAAATAAGCAATGTATAAATTTTGTCTTATCTTCCATAAGAATAGCATTGGAAAACGTACTGTGCTTAGAACTTTCAATATTTCTCTAACAAATTGACATAGATAAATGATCAAAACACCAAATTGTGTGTTTTTTAAAGCTGAATCCAATGGTGAAAACTAAAATTTGACTTTTTAAAATGTAACAGGTAAAAACTTACAAATAAATTTTGGGACACAAAATACCACAAAATACCACTTCGGATGGGTCGATTTGTCTGGTTTTTGAACTTAAGGTCATAAATGTTGCCTTACACTACTGTACCAAATTTGATCAAAATAGGAAATTTTTTACGAGAGTTATTGCACCCACGGATACACACATATATATATACAATTATACATACATACACCTATACACATATATACAATTTTGAACGAATGGTGTTTTTGGTGTCTGGGGACCACAAAACGAAAAATTATAATGGTCCCGGGCCTAGGTCTTACCATGCTTTCTACTGTAAAAGCTTCTTCCCTATAGGGGAAATTCGCTAAGTGATCTAGAATACACAAGTAGGGACTATTGGCCGGTTATGCGTGCGGCGCGGTGCGGCGGGGCAGCTGCGGGGCAATTGGGGGGCCATGAGAGGACATTGAGGGGGGTTTAGTCCATGCCATTTTTACCCCCATTCCCCCCTCCCACCAATGACACCCCACGTGGCCCCCAAACTTGACAGTGATTTATTGTGTCTGCATTCACCGACAAAGGATTCTCCCCTCGCATTCCCAGACGGAGGGAGATTTTTTATTTAAACACCTGTGATGAACAGCTGCATCACCCCATGAAACGTCGTGTGGTGGGGCCATTGGGAAGTACTCCCTCCCACCACTTTTTTAATGACAAAACCATTGTTGTACTGCTTGACAGCAGTGATAATCCTTGCCTCAAATCCTGGGCTACTCTAACCCACGAAAAACAATCAGAGATCATGTTAGAAAAAAACACCGCAAATCAACGCCGGAAGTGCTAGTCGGACTCTCCTTCCCCAACCCACCCCAAGGGAGGAACGGAACGTTCCTCCCTTTGAATTTTAAATTCCAAAAAGTTTACATCAGTGAACCAGGATTATAGTCATTAGTTTTAATCAATGTTACCCATTGCTGAGAAGTTTCAAGATTGGGTATTTCAAGAAGTTTTGCCGTCCATTAAATAGCATGGAGAGTATAAACGCAGAAGTGAGAACCAACAGTTACTGCACACTTTAAATCAATCTTTGGAATCCAACCTTCAAATCATAAAAGTCAATCAGCAGCTTGTAACAAGTCACTCTCAGCTAAAAGCAGAGGATATGGAATTGGGAAAAACAATCTATAAGTCAAACGTTGACAGACCAGACACCTAAAGTGGCAGTGTTGCCTGAAGATACAGATCTATAACATGTATTTTTTGTCCTGATTAAAGAAAATCTGTTGGAGATGTACGGAGTTTGCGCATACAAATGCATTCGAACTAAAAAAAGAAATTTTAAACAAGCCTTATAATCCAGAGGTAGCAAAGGAAGAAGGAATTGAAATGAGCTACTTTAAAGAAAATGTTCCAAACTGTATAAATATTGTAAATATAGCTAAGGAAGTAATGAAGAGTTACGGCACGCACATTGACTGCAGATACAACAACGTCCTAACCTCTCACAATTTCGTTAATACAGTTGAGCATATCTTTGTTAATGCATAAGTCTGCACTTCAACTCGTTCCAGAACCTTCGATGGTAGTCTGTCAGTGAAAGTCGCTACTTACTCCAAGATGAGCAGTGTGGATGGTAATAATAATATTTATTCCGTGACAATGTTTAACAATGTATTGGAATTTATAAAACAAAATATTAGATTTATGGGGAAATATTTAAACCAGGTAAGGAATACGGCCCTTTTTTGGGAATCAATCCGGCATTTGCCTAAATGAGATGAGAAACCGTACAAAATCTTCTCAGAATGGCCGATCTGGGATGAAACCCAAGACCTCCAGAATGTGAGGTGCAATAATGGCTACCTCATTCAGATGATTTGTTTACATTTACATATTACATTTTTTACATTTTATCATTGAAAGTAAGAAGAATACATAAATAATAATTTATTATGACGCAAGAAAAGTTTGTTATCACCATATCAATGAAAAAAATACGTTTTAAACGTATTAACATCCAAGAAAGACCAGCAATTAAGTTAGTGTTAGTTAGAGTGAGAGATGTGTTTAAGAGTGAATATCATATGAAACAATATAATTATGAAAAAACAAAGAGAGTGAATGTTATATGAAACAATATAACTATGAAGACAAAAATAACGAAAAAAGACTGTTTATTTTAATGAGGAGCTAAATACTCAATACACTTATGAGTCGTACGAGGATGTACACCAATTAACGTGGACTCAAATCACAATAGATGAAATGAGATTCCGCAGAACATTGGAACTGATGTTGGAAGAAAAGATGAAACACCTAGTCTGCTGCAGCAAGATGTGACATAGTGAGTGCGCACAGTTTACTTAAAGGGTGAGTAGACACAGCACCGGTCAGTAGTACGGTAGAAGTCTTGCGGTAAGGACATGAACATGGACGCTTACGCTTCTGCGGACGATTATATCAAATCGTTTACAGAGGAGATTGAGGTTATGAACAATAATGCTAGTGATCATTCATTGACGGTACCAACACCTCAGGCAACATCTGCTACAACACCAACTGTCAGCAAGAGACGAAAGAGACCAAGTACCATCGAAGTGGAAACCAAGAAACCAGGATGGGTCCCAAAACCAACAGGTGATTGTCCCAAAGTGTCATGGCTGGAGGATGGTAATACATTTGCTGTTCAAAACCCAGGAAACAAAGTACAAATATTATTGAAAATGAAATTATACGATAGTGCAGACATTTTTGGGAAAAGACAATAAACGCAATCTTTATTCTTGAAATCACTTAAATGCACGAAAGGATTAAACAATTAGTAGCTAAAGTGCAAAATATGTGGATTGATAAATCAACAGAAGTACCGACAGTTACAGGATTACCTCAAACTGTTACACAACGCAGTACAGTATCGCCGACAAAACCGAAGAAGCGAGCTGTGCGTACGAAACGAGTGTCAACATCAATCAATTAGAACAGCTGCGTTTCCAGACAGGAATCTACACCATTCGGTTTTTGTGTGAACAGCTGCATGGGACACCTGCACACAACAGCTGCACGGACCACATGCTTGGAAAATGGCGGCGTGGGTTAATTAGGCGGAGCCTAGCCAGTAGTAGAGAAAGGAGAGTTCCAGCCCAATGAGGGTGCATGTGGTGCCTGAAGGTGCACGAGCTCATCGATGAAGGGCATGTGGTGCATAAGGGTGCATAAGATCATAGGGCTGAAACGCTAGTCATTTCGAGGGTACCATTGTCAAATGACATCATTTCTCCAGTCCGTATACACCCTCCAAAGTCGTAATATCGTCAGTTTACGACAAAAATAAAGTACATTTGCGAATTAATAGTTAATTTTTCAAAGACAAAATCAATAAATATTAGTCGACTTAGACGTGATAACAGCACGGTGGATGCTGCTATCTCGCACCACGTGCCGTTATCATTCGACTGGGCAGAGTTCAATGTTGCTGGGTTATCCAAGCTTCATTTTTGTTCATTGTTGGCGCGTTATTCATTGTTGCCGCTAATCAATTGATAACAGTGCTCCCAAAAACATTCGCATTTCACTCTGTTTGCCTTACAATATTTTCTCTGATACATGGAGGTTTCTTGTAGACATCACGAATCATCTGAGCGATTCTGTCTCCTTTACAAACGTTAAAATCAGTATCATAGTTATTTGTCAACAATACACCCACATTCCCAGTGTAGTCTCTGTCAATAACACCCGCGTTAACACCGATCGAGTGTTTTAATGCCAAACCGGACCGCGGCGTTATCATTCCGTAACATCCGCTTGGAAACTTTAAAGTCAAGTCTGTAAATATCAGTTGTTGACCGCGTTTCGGCACAATGTAATCATATGCACTTCTCAAATCTAAACCAGTGGCTTCCGACGAACCTTCAACAGTTGGTAATACATTTTCTGTTAAAAAATAATATTCGTAAGTGTCTTCCATAATTGACGCATATTCTATACGTTATTGAGTTTTACACAAAAAAATATATAGATCAATGTTTAAAAATAAATTAGAAGTACAGTTGTTTGCAATTCTGTTGAATACAAATTAATCTCTTGTAAACTTGATGCCATGTTTCGTCTTATCATTTGGTAAATTTATTTTTCCATTATATATTACATACAGGGAATTGTCAGATTGTAAAAGAGCGTTTATATTATTTGATGACACTCATTCATTCCAACTTGATAATTTAAACTTGACATTATCACATTTTACAAGAATACGCGGTCCGAATGGGGTAAAGATTCGTTCAATGTCTTTGATAAAATACTTTTAACCATATTCTAAATCACTTAATCTTATAAAATAATTACCATTGACTTCGTTTAGTATGCTATTGAAGCGAATTGATGTGAAATAGTTTGGGCCCAATTTTGGGGCCCGACTTAACCTGAAGCAAGTTGAATGGGGTGGTATCAAAATATAGGGGTTTTTATGAAAAATTACGCAAATCGATATGAAATATGGTGTGACTCAATTTTGGTTAGCCACCACGCTGTTATCACGATTAAGTCAACTAATATTTATTGAATTTGTCATTGAAAAATAAACTATCAATTCGTAAATTTACTATATTTTTGTCGTAAACTGAATAATACTACGAATTTGGAGAGTGTATACGGACTGGAAAAATTATGTCATCTGACAATGTTGACCTCGAAATGACGAGAGTTTCAGCTCTACGACCACATCGATAATCTCGTGCACCTTCATGCACCATATGCACCCTCATTGGGTTGAAAATATCCTTTCTCTACTACTGCAGCCCGATTGAGCATCATTCTTCACCGGACCACCACCTTGCCTAGAACTACTCCTACTTCTACTAGAGATGTCGAGCAACAACACTTTCGTCCCTGAGATTGTGATCGTGGGCAGCGCTGCAGCTACGGACCTGAGAGCTACACTCAATAACTGCAAGTTGGACTCTCCACTCTACACCAGAATAGCCGATCTTCGGGAGGAATGTGGCTATCTCATCACTGCGATGGAGCGAGTTACCACACCCTTTGGCGAGACAGTCATTGTGATCCTGGAGGGACAGGGTTGGGGATGACTTATTTCTGCGAGTCTACCTGCCTAGGTGGGTCAATGAAGTCCTGAGCAACACCAACATCGAACGATACAACAGCGGGTTTGGAGAACGTCTTCGCTTGGTGAAGCACAGTCCAAGGGGTTCCAATAGCAGATTTACACCATTGGAGTTTATGTAAATATGTGAATCAAGACTTGAAGAATGAAGATCATGTAAATGCCGTTGTAAATTGAGATAGTTTTCGTAGTCAATACTTATGCAATACTTAGTCAATACTTAGTCTTACTTACGTTCAGAACATAACCACTGTGTTAATTATCACACTTAACCCCAACAATCTCTTTTAGTTGTAAGTTTAAAATTTAAGTGTGTGATAATTTTGAGGTTTTTAATCTTTAGCTCAGCAGTAATCATGAGCTTGATGTGGAAAAATAAGTTCTCAAGCATTGTGGTGAGACCTTCGGATTGCGGAAAGTCACAGTTTGTGTCAAAGTTTATAAAACACACGACAGAAATGTGTGACACACCATTTGCCAGTATAAACTGGCATTATGGTATTGGTGGAGGGGGAGGTGACCCAAATAATACCAACATTAATCACATAGAAGGTCTGCCAAACTTGGAGGATTTTTATGGTAATGAGCCGATACTTGTGAGTACAGACGATATGATGCGTGAGGCTGACAATCGTGTGGTTGATTTGCTCACAAAAGGATGACATCATCGCAACATAAGTGTGTTTTTTATCATACAAAATTTTTTTCATCAGGAACGTGGGCAGCGGGACATCTCATTGAATGCAATTGTGTGTTTTAAGAATCCTAGAGATAGAGTGCAAATTAGGTACTTGGCCAGACAAATATATCCAGACAGTCCGAATTCATCGCGGAGGCGTACACTGACGCTACGAAGGGTCCACACCTACCTACATACATACTACTGGAATACATACCTACTGATAGATTTGAAACAATGAACAGACGAGGATATGCAAATACGTAGTTGCATATTTCCAGGCAATCCTACAAATTATGTGTCCTTGTCAAAGAAAAAGTAATTTTTGAATCAATAGTAATCATGTTGTGCTTGCGGAAGGATGCAACTCAGCTGAGGGCTTTGATACGTGCAACACCCAAGGAGCGTAAAGCGTTGTTAAAGGTTTGTGAAAAGAACCGTTTTCGCTCAGTGTGCGAGTGTGCTTACAACGTGTTGCGTGGTAACGTTCCTCTGGCGAAGAAGAGAAAAAGTCAGTCAAGCAAACACAAGGCAGCTCTACGACGGTTGGTGAAACTTTGCGAAGGCTGGGCAACGGAACGAAAGTATCTAATACAAAAAGGCGGTATACTCCTAATACAATTACTTTGAGCACAGTACTACAAGCAGCATTGATAAGGTAAATAAGTTTTATTAAAAATGACTAACATCCAGAATCAGTTCTATCTAACATTACCGAGTAATAATGTAATTCAACATTAACCAAAAAATAGAGTGGCAAACTATATAAGACATCTGCCAAGAGCTATTAAACTGGACGCTGGTGAATGGTAAATGACACCTGAGTAGGGTTGGCAGTGATTGGGCCCCAACATGGGGTCTTATGGGCCTAAATCCAGGAATCTGATTGGTCTAATTAGGTCACGTGATTCAAGATGGTGGCGCCCATGGTGGCGTTCCCGCCAAATTTGCGTGCCAAAAGAAAATTGGCGCCAAACCTAACCTCACTTTTCTTCCCTCCAGATTTTCCCTCCAAAGTGTTACCAACTTAGCAGAGCTAATGTACCATACATAATTATATGTACTATATATAATTATATGTACCATATATAACGCTACAATGTAAAATCATATATATTTACATGTACCATATAACGCGTCAAACATAACCTCACTTTTCGCTCAGTGACGCGAAGGCCCGCGCCGCCTGTAATCTAACCTCACTTTCTTCTTTGGCTAGCCTTCCGTGGCTAACTATCTAATCAGTGTTGCCACTCTAAACGCTACCTACAAAACCTAAATCAGTTACGAAAAATTATTATTATAATATGTATATATATATATATATATATATATATATATATATATGTATTATGTCAAAATATCTAAAATTATTATATGTATATATTAGTCACGCTACGATGTGTTACCATCCTATGGCAATGTATACCTCGCAAGCAAGTACCGCCAAACCATTATATAAAACCATTACATGTATATATACCAGAAAGTGCCGCTAACCCAAAATATAAAACTATTACATGTATATATCGCAAGAAAGTGTTGCCAAAAAACTAAAAACCGCTTATATCTCGAAAACGGTAAGTCCTAGGGTCATTTTGACCCCGGAAAACTACCTACTACGTGATGTAGACACTCCAGGGGGGTATCTACCCATATTAAAAGTCTTAACCAAAATGTTGTGGGTTGCATCTCAAAAAATGAAGGGGCAAATTTTCAAAATTAAATATCTCAAGAACGGCTTGGCCGATTCTAATGAAACTTGGCATGTATGTACCTGTTAACATCCTTTACATCTTACAAAAACCTAAACTCTGTACTGCGGGAAAGTATCAAAATAATTGAAGGAGTCATACTTTAAAAATCAATATCTCAAGAACGGCTTGGCCGATATAATTGAAACTTGGTATATAGGTACTTGTTAACCTCCGCTACATATTACAAAAACCTAAACTCTGTACTGCGAGAAAGTATCAAAATAATTGAAGGAGTCATACTTTAAAAATCAATATGTTAATAAGAGCCGGGCCGATTTTATTGAAACTTGGTATGTATATACTTGTTAACCTCCGCTACGATTTAAAACCACTCAAACCGTGTACTGCAGGTAAGTATCCGAAAGAAATGAAAGGGCAGCAATCCACAGCGGTGCGAAGGTCAGCGGGACTAACAACGGTGCATATTACCAAGGTAAGTAATAAAAAGAATATGTTTACAGCTAAATTAATTTATTATACATATATAACACTAACTAGTATATACATTTATCATGGTCTGTCGCCAGACTCCCACTCCTGTCTCCCGGCATCCTCTTCTTCTCCTTCAACTTCTGCTCCCCTCCCCCTCTCCTCAGGTCCCGCCAGCCACAGCCTTCCTCCGTCAACTGTAACAGGGAAAACCCAAGGTTAGCCACTATCTAACCACAACATCCGAAACATTATTTGTCAGTAAACTTTCCGTTACCTGTTAAAATACTGTTCTGTGATTGGCCGGAATAAGCTCGCACCCCATTGGTTGTAATTAGGCGTCCTGCGCTCTGATTGGTCCATACACCCGCAATAAACAACACTGTTGCATCAGCCACCTCCCCACCACCCCCAATTACCGCTATTTTCCTCTCACTTTGCTCTCAGCTTTCATTGCGATCAGACGTGTCCCTGTGTTGCTCCGTTTGCTGCGTTTTGCAAAGATAACCTCACTTTTCCTAACCTCAATCTTGAGCGTTTGCTTACCCTATCTTACGTGTAACATAACCCCACTTTTTAATTTGTATTATATATTTTTGAGAAACATAACCTCACTTTTTGATTTGTATTATTGTATTCTGTGTAACATAACCTCACTTTTGATTTGTATTATTGTATTCTGTGTAACATAACCTTACTTTTGATTTGTATTATTGTATTCTGTGTAACATAACCTTACTTTTTTCTATAGTAATCCTTCCAAAATGGCTGTAAATCCTGTCGAGATACTCAGTTCTGATGATACTTATGTAAAACACTTTAGACTTTACGGAACAAGAACAATTTTCAAATTCTCTAATCCTCCTCCTGAAACTACCGAAATTGATTGGCTAAGACAAGGTTTTGCTAAAATTGTGAATGAGATGAAAGAGCGGGCCCATGAAAATGATCAGCTTGGTTTCACCTTGCATAGTCTAAACTTAAAAAGTAAAGAACCTGGTTTTGTAGCTTTCCGGCCCACGAACGAAGTAAATGAAGATATCCTTTGGCAAATTTTCGGGGGTATTGTTCAGTCAAATTCAGAATCCATCAAGTCCACTGACACGTTTCAAGTTGAATGTACCCGAGTTAATCTCCCTGTAGGTTCTGGTCGTCCTGGAAAAGTAAGGCCTGGATTTTACAATACGTTTGATGAGGAGTGTAAAGCTAGACGGGGAATAGTTGTAATTAATAATAAAGATAATTTGTGTCTCCCTCGGGCTTTGGTGGTGGCCATAGCAAACTTGACTAAAGACCCTCAGTATAAGGCAATACGCCAGGATAAAGGTAAAAGACAAACGTTTAGGGCCAGGGAACTTGTTCAGCGGGCTAGGGTAGAGATCTCAAAGGAAGGCGCCGGTATCCCCCAATTGTAAAAGTTTCAGGACCTGCTAAAAGATTACAAAATTACCGTCTACAACTATGACAGAAAAGGCCGTGATGTTTACTTTGAAGGGGCTGTTGAAAATCCTAAATTTAAAATAAATCTTCTGTTTCACAATCGGCACTACAACGTAATCAGCAGTTTGACCGCGGCTTTCGCCTGTAACTATTTTTGCGAAGCTTGCCATGTCCCTTTCGAACACAAAGCTAGGCACAGATGCTCAAACATCTGCCCTCAATGCCAAACCATCTCGCCTCCCTGTAAAGAGGAGCATGGGGGAATAGTTTGCCCTGACTGTACCATGACTATGAGAAACCAGCACTGTTTTATTGCCCATAAGGTTGATAGATGCAAAGCTTATAAAAAGTGTCTTGACTGTGAAAAATTGATTAACTTAAAAGAGAGATCAGGACCTCACAGATGCGGGGAAGTTTTTTGTAAACCCTGCAATGCATTCAAAGATCCCAATCATAAATGCTACATGCAACCCAATGAAGGAAAACCTAAAACTAAAGACTACCTTTTCATTTTCTTTGACTTGGAGACTCGCCAAGACGAGTCTCTTCCCTCTGACCCTGAAAAAAAATTACATCAAGTTAACCTGTGCGTGTCACAACAATTTTGCTTTAATTGTATCGATGGTAAATTTTGTATGACATGTAGAAACCGTACAAGAGTCTTCAACTCTGACCCGGTTCACCAATTCATGGAGTATGTGATGCAAGTTCGTAAACAGTTTAAAAATGTCTGTGTAATTGCCCACAATGGGCAGGGCTTTGATTTTCAGTTTTTACTAAAACATATAATGGAAGAAACAAAATTCACGCCTGAGCTGGTAATGAGGGGAACTAAAATTATTTTGATGGAAATGGACAATGTCAGATTCATTGACTCCCTAAGCTATTTACCCATGGCCCTCTCTGCGCTCCCTAAAGCCTTTGACCTGCCTCCCGAGAAAAAGAAGGGCTACTTCCCGCATCTTTTCAACACTCTGGCAAACCAAAATTATGTAGGCCCTATGCCCGATAAAAAATACTACTGCCCAGAGTCTATGTTTGAGAAACCACACAAGGCATTTGAGATTTGGTATGAGGAACAAGTAGCGAGTAACTATATTTTTGATTTTCAAAAAGAAATCCTGGAGTACTGTATTTCAGACGTAGAAATCCTAGCTCAGTCCTGTCTTAAATTCAGAAGTATTTTCTTGAAAGAATGTAACGTAGATCCTTTTCTCGAGGCCGTAACTATTGCCAGTGCCTGTAACCTGGCCTTCCGCCGCAATTTTCTAAAACCAGACACAATTGGCTTGATTCCTAAAAACGGTTACAGACTGACTGACAACCAATCTACAGCGGCCCTTCAATGGCTAAGCTGGGAAGAGGAGGAACGGGGAGTGAGGATTGAGCACGCTGGCCGAGGCAAAGAAGTTAAAATTAACGGGGTAAAAGTAGACGGGTTTGATGGTGAGCGAATTTATGAGTTCCACGGGTGTTATTGGCACGGGTGCCCAAAATGCTTCCCTTGCAATCGAGAGGCTCCTCTGAAGGAGGATCCCTCAGATTCACTTAATTTAAGATATGAAAGAACTTTGAAAAAGATGTCAAAAATCAGTGATTACGAAGTTGCAGTAATGTGGGAGTGTGAGTTCCGTAAATTAAAGAAAGAATAAAAACCTTAAACACTTGAACAGCTTGCGGATCCTCAACAACCTTCCCCTTGACCCTAGACAAGCGTTCTTTGGAGGCAGAACGGGCAATGCAAAAACCTATTATAAATGTGAAGGGGGGGAAAACAATCCAATCCAATATGTAGATGTTTGTTCTCTCTATCCATATGTTTGCAAGTATGGCAAATATCCTTTGGGCCACCCCACAATCTATGTGGGAGATAGGGAGTGCAGGCAGCGAGGACTAAATGTAGATGGTTTGCTGAAATGTAAAATTCTGCCACCTCGGGATCTCTACCACCCGGTTCTCCCAACAAAAATGAATAATAAATTGATGTTTGTGTTGTGTAAAACTTGCGGGGAAATTCAAAATCAGGGGGATTGTGAACATGAGAGCAGCGAAAGGGCGTTAGTTGGGACATGGACTATGGATGAAATCAGAAAAGCCGTAGAGAAAGGATACGTTGTGCTTGATATGTATGAGTTGTGGGAGTATGAGGTCGCTACATACGAGAAAGGGGGACATTTTACAGACTTTATTAATAAATTCTTGAAAATGAAGCAGGAAGCCTCAGGCTATCCTAGCTGGTGTAAGACAGAAGAGGATAAAGATAAATACATTTCAGACTATTTCCAACATGAGGGTATTAAATTGGACAAAGACAGAATCGTTAAGAACGGAGGTTTGAGACAATTGGCAAAATTAATGTTAAATTCATTCTGGGGAAAATTCGGACAGAGGGAGAACCAAACCAAAGCAACAATTGTAAGGGAATCCAAAGTTTTGTTTAACATTTTAATAAGTCCAGAAGTACAAGTCAATAGGATCCAGCTTGTTAACGAAGAGGTTGTTGTTGTAAACTGGGAATATATTGAGGAAGTTGGGGAACCTTTGAGAAATGTAAATGTTGTAATTGCGGCCTACACCACTGCCCAGGCGAGACTTAAACTTTATGAACATTTGGAGGCTCTTGGAGGTCAAGTCTTATATTATGACACAGATAGTTGTATTTATTTCTACCGGGGAGGATTGTACAGGGTCCCTACGGGAGATTACCTCGGGGAAATGACCGATGAATTGGCAAGCGAGTACGGGCCCGGCTCTTATATTGTTGAATTCGTTTCTGGGGGCCTAAAACTTATGCATACCTTGTCTGGTCAACTAACAAACAAAAACTAGAATCTGTGTGTAAAATCAAAGGCCTCACCCTCAACCTAAAAACTTCCGAAACGCTAAACGTTGAACAGTTAAAAAAGATGGTCCTTAGTGAAACTGCTGAAATTTTAGAAATTGAAGAGAATAGAATCAGGAGGACTAAAGACAGAGATATTGTAACAGTAAGCGAAATTAAAAAGTTTAAAATCACAGGACCAAAAAGGAGGCTCGAGGGTGAGTACGACACCTTACCATTTGGCTATAAAAAGATACAAAGACTCGAGTAACCCGACAGGAATTACGGGAGGAGCGATTCGCTCCCTGCGCTGCTCTTTGCGTAACATAACCTTACTTTCGATTTGTTTGTTTAAAATGTCTCATATAACCTCCTATATATTTAATGATCTGCCCGTACAGTGTTGTACAGTATCAGTAAATATTGATGAGGAAGTTAAGTGTAATGATTGAAATATACTCTCTGAACTGCACTGAGTTGACTTCCCCCTTAGTAATATATTGTAAGTAATAACAATGAATTGTAATATATATTAAATAAAGCTAAAGAGGTTATAAGGAGTTATGGTAATCACTTTGAATCTGCTCATAACAATATCCTCACCTCTGTAAATATAGTTGAGCAAGTCTTGAATAATGCAAAAAATCCCCACTGTATGAATGGAGGTCTCTGGCGTGGGTGACGAAAAGCCCCGTAAACCTGAATGAAGGTCAATGGCGTGGGTGAAGAAAAGCCCCGGAAACCCGAAAGGGGGTCTAGTAGATTGAGGCGTCGGGCTAACACCCCGGCTACTCCTTCGAACGACCCATGTGTGAATGAGGGGTCCAGTAGATTGAGGCACCGGGCTAACACCCCGGCTACTCCTTCGAAAAGACCTCGGGTGAAAGAAGGACCTTGTACATTGAGGCGCCTGGCTAACACCCAGGCTACTCCTTGGAACGGTCCGGTGGGTGAAACAAAAAAAATATATAAAAGTAAAATACAAAAAAGTATAAAAGTAAAAATAAAAAAACGGGGGAGACAGCTAGTTTGTTTTTGGAAGGTCTCCACGGGCCATGGCGGTGGAGGGGCCATGGTTTATCTTTAAAAAAAATCTCTATCCTTTGTTTGCTCAAAGGGAGAGGACATTAGTCTGTACTGGGCATCAACCAGGTAATCTGGATTGACTCACGCACGGAATAATGTTTAACCTGGGTGCATATGCACGGATGGTCTCAAACCCCATCCAAGCAAACAGACACTTACGGGGGGTTTATCACGGTGTGCAAGGGTTCCTAGACTTCTGAATCAAATAGTAATAAAAAGTGACAGTCATTTTAGGTCATATAAAAATTTAATACGTTACTATAATTCATTGGTAATAAGCGGTAAAGGTTTATCTAAGTACTTTAGTTAAGAACAATATAGACTAGTTTACACGGGGTTTGGGAAATGGTTTGGTGTTAAAGTAATTTTTGTTAAATTATGTTGACTTTTACCTGTTTTTTAGGAGCAGTTGGGTTCGTCAGGCTTTACCTAATTTTTAGCCGTTATTTAGGGACATGTCTCTGCCTTTTTATTATATAATTAGTACATTAACTGGGTATAAGTCCTGAGCTTGTAGAGGCTAGTATGTGGGAGTTGGAAAGCCTAAGTTGTAACTTCTATTTTGTATGTTAAATTAAGTGAATAAATTCCTGGCTCTTTGATTTACACCGTTTGGAATTGGCAATACAAAGGGTGCGGGGTAGGGAAGGGGGTCAGTCGCCAGACCCCTCTTCGCTAAAATGGCTCTCAGGCTAATTTACAGAGCCTTAGCCGTTACGATGTATAATTAAAAGCAGTTATTGTTCAGATATGTTTACATTTTACCTGTTATCTATGAGTATTTTTCCAGTTGGGTTTATATTTACAACCCCGTCTACAAGTCGGAATATATTATTTAAGTGGGTTCTGGCTTCATGTGTGGAGATTCTTTTTTGCTTTTTAGTATTGTTAGTGTATGTAATTTAAGACGTTGAAGAATACTTGTAATACCATGCTTATAAAAGCAGGATTATTTCAATTTCGATTACTTTGGGAAACTTTCTATGCGTTTAATTGTTTAGAAACCTCAAGATACTAAAAAAAGTAATTTAAAGGAGAGAAGAGGCTTATAAACACAGACAAAAAAAGCTATACCCCTATTCCAAGGGAAGCGAAACGCTCCCTTTTGATAACATTACACCGGAAGTTGTAGGTCCAATCTGGACCCACTTTGAACTGATTCTAAGTGTTAGACACAGCTAAATGCCGGGTCCAACGTGTTTGAATTAAATTAACGTTCCGAGAAAGAGACAGATGACAGTAGGGTACTTTTGTAAAGTTAAAAAGGTACAGAGATTACACACTTTAGAGGTCAGATGTGACTTTTTGTTGTAGTTAGTTGCTTGTTAAACTCTGTTACGATATACCAACAACCAGAATATATACTCTGTCTTGAATACCTGCAGTCTGCATTCACAAGTAAAAAGATTTTTATCAACACCAAAACTAAATTTAACGAGGAGTTGACCACATCAAAAAAACCATGAACAAGAGTAAATCTAAGAAGGCAACAAGCGGTGAAATTCGTTCTTTATAAGGACAGCAATTATGGAGTGTTTTCTCCTCGGTAGTTTTATTTTTGTTTCCCCTGAAACCAGAGCAGCAAGCAGTGTGAGGGGGCCGAGCGCAGCAAATGAAAGTAGCGTGACGTAATAAATATAAACATATAACAATCAGTATAATTTAGCGTGACCTAGTATTGCAAGAAAAAAAATAGGTTGGCAGCGCTACAAAGAAAAAAAAACAGGTTGGCAATACGGTCCTAATGTAGGTTAGGTAAAGTGGTATGAGAGGCCAGGATGGAAGGGGGAGGGGGAGGTGGAGGGGGAGGGGGAGGGTGGGGGGAGGGGGAGGGTGGGGGAGGGGTGGGAGAAGAGGGGGAGGGAGGGGAGGGTTTTAATTTCCCTTTGACGGTGTTATTCCTTGGTCATTTGTATCCAAGTCCGGTGAAACGACGGGGTCGTCCTGCGGTTTTACGGTGTAATCTCTCGGTCGATTGTGTCTACCAGGGTTACATTTAACATGACCGTAACTTCTTAAAGTTCCTTACCAAACGTCTGTCACCGAGTCCGCTAAAACTGTCCACTAAGGAAACATTTAACCTTACCTAAATATTTTAAATTCCCCGGTTAAACGTTTCCAAGTCCCTCCCCTTGATGTTATCATGAGGATGGGGTCACACGCTCTGTACTTCTCACATCAATATCAGTTATGGAGCCGGCTTGCACAAATTTTGTGGTATTCTCAAATTTTCATGCACCCTTACGGATGCTTAATGTTTGTCATCCGATACATGGTGTGCAGGTGACGCATCACATGCACATCATGTATCATTATTGTCTCCTCCATTGCCTCTAGGTTGAGTAACGTGCAGATAGTATGTGTGTGTGGTTTGATTGCCACGTTTGCCATTTGAACTCCTGCACTGGTTGGCTGGACAACTTTTTTTTTTAAAAGGTATGTGTAAAATATCTTTAACTCCAGTGTAATCAGGGAGAATACAACTTGGAAGTTTCACACTCATCCTCATTAATACATTTAAAGCAGTACTGTTGAGAAACGCACAAGTTACCTTTATGAACTTTTATCAGGGTCTGAGGGAAGCGACTCGTCCTGGCGAGTCTCCAAGGAAAAAAATATGAAAAGAAAGTATCGGTCTTTTGGTGTTCTCCTATCTACCCTTATGAAACACTGATGCGCTGGGTCCTTGAACGCATCACAGGGTTTACAATAAACTTCTCCGCATACGTGAGCTGTCTTACGTTTTTTTGGATGAATCATTTTCTTACAGTCACGGCAAAGTTTTAAAGTTTTACAAACTTGCCCCTGATGGGATATTAAACACCGCTCGTTTTTGAAGAAACGGTTGCAAAAACGACATGTGATGCCTCCGTGTTCTAGTTTACAGGGTGGGGAGATGGTATGGCAGGAGGTGCATCTGTTTGAGCATCGATGCTCTGCTTTGTGGTCAAAAGGGATGTGGCAGGCTTCACAGAAATAACGGCATACGAAAGCAGCAGGTAAGTTTGTAATTACATTACAATGACCGTTATGAAAGAGCAAGTTAATTTTGAATCTAGCGTCTTCATTACCTCCTTCAAAGTAAACATCTCGGCCTTTTTTATCGTAGTTGTAGACGGTAATTTTGTATTTTTTAAGATGGGACTGGAATTTTTCAAGCTCAGGGATACCGGCACCTTCCTCCGGCATTTCTACACGGGCTTTTGCTATGAGCTTATTAGCTCTGAAAGTTTGCCTTTTACCTTTATCCTGACGTATTGCTTTATACTTAGGATCATTTTTTGCAAGTGCTTTATCTACTACCAACGCTCTAGCCAGGCATAAATTGTCTTTATTATTAATTACTACAATACCCTTCCTAGCATAACATTCCTCGTCAAACGTGTTGTACATCTCTGGATGTACTCTCCCCTTACCTACTGGTACGTTAATCCTAGCTACATCTACTTTAAACGTGTCGGTAGATTTAATGGATTCAGCGTTGGATTGAAGAATACCCCCGAAAACTTTCCAAAGGACATCACCGCTAACTTCAGAGACCGGTCTAAAATCTACGTACCCTGGTTCTGCACTTTTTAAATTTATCGATTGCATTTTAAACCCGAGATAATCAGTGGGTACAGCGTCGGCTTTAGCTTTTTCAACAATTTGATTAAGATCCTTACGAATCCAATCAAACTCATAGACACCCTTGGGAGGGTTAGTGAATTTAAAAACAGTGTTAGTCCCGTTTGCAAAAGTTAAAGCTGTAGAAATTAAAGACTTCAGTTAGTTGCTTGAAAAATTCCGTTACGATATATACCAGCTATCCACCACGATACATACTTTGCCTTAAATACCTGCAGTTTACATTCACAAGTCAAAATATTTTAACCAATACCAGAACAACTAAAATTATTGAGGAGCCACAACATGGACAAGAGTACATATCAACAGACAATTAAAGCATAAAATGCATTATTTATAAAGGCAATAATTATGCAGATAATCTAAGAAACTTGATCAGCCGTGTCTCAAATACAAATGACCAAGGAATAACACCGTCAAAGGGAAATTAAAACCCTCCCCTCCCTCCCCCTCTTCTCCCCACCCCTCCCCCACCCTCCCCCTCCCCCTCCACCTCCCCCTCCCCCTTCCCTCCTGGCCTCTCATACCACTTTACCTAACCTACATTAGGACCGTATTGCCAACCTGTTTTTTTTCTTTGTAGCGCTGCCAACCTATTTTTTTTCTTGCAATACTAGGTCACGCTAAATTATACTGATTGGTATATGTATATATTTATTACGTCACGCTACTTTCATTTGCTGCGCTCGGCCCCCTCACACTGCTTGCTGCTCTGGTTTCAGGGGAAACAAAAATAAAACTACCGAGGAGAAAACACTCCATAATTGCTGTCCTTATAAAGAACGAATTTCACCGCTTGTTGCCTTCTTAGATTTACTCTTGTTTATGGTTTTTTTGATGTGGTCAACTCCTCGTTAAATTTAGTTTTGGTGTTGATAAAAATCTTTTTACTTGTGAATGCAGACTGCAGGTATTCAAGACAGAGTATATATTCTGGTTGTTGGTATATCGTAACAGAGTTTAACAAGCAACTAACTACAACAAAAAGTCACATCTGACCTCTAAAGTGTGTAATCTCTGTACCTTTTTAACTTTACAAAAGTACCCTACTGTCATCTGTCTCTTTCTCGGAACGTTAATTTAATTCAAACACGTTGGACCCGGCATTTAGCTGTGTCTAACACTTAGAATCAGTTCAAAGTGGGTCCAGATTGGACCTACAACTTCCGGTGTAATGTTATCAAAAGGGAGCGTTTCGCTTCCCTTGGAATAGGGGTATAGCTTTTTTTTGTCTGTGTTTATAAGCCTCTTCTCTCCTTTAAATTACTTTTTTTAGTATCTTGAGGTTTCTAAACAATTAAACGCATAGAAAGTTTCCCAAAGTAATCGAAATTGAAAGAATCCTGCTTTTATAAGCATGGTATTACAAGTATTCTTCAACGTCTTAAATTACATACACTAACAATACTAAAAAGCAAAAAAGAATCTCCACACATGAAGCCAGAACCCACTTAAATAATATATTCCGACTTGTAGACGGGGTTGTAAATATAAACCCAACTGGAAAAATACTCATAGATAACAGGTAAAATGTAAACATATCTGAACAATAACTGCTTTTAATTATACATCGTAACGGCTAAGGCTCTGTAAATTAGCCTGAGAGCCATTTTAGCGAAGAGGGGTCTGGCGACTGACCCCCTTCCCTACCCCGCACCCTTTGTATTGCCAATTCCAAACGGTTTAAATCAGAGAGCCAGGAATTTATTCACTTAATCTAACATACAAAATAGAAGTTACAACTTAGGCTTTCCAACTCCCACATACTAGCCTCTACAAGCTCAGGACTTATACCCAGTTAATGTACTAATTATATAATAAAAAGGCAGAGACATGTCCCTAAATAACGGCTAAAAATTAGGTAAAGCCTGACGAACCCAACTGCTCCTAAAAAACAGGTAAAAGTCAACATAATTTAACAAAAATTACTTTAACACCAAACCATTTCCCAAACCCCGTGTAAACTATTCTATATTGTTCTTAACTAAAGTACTTAGATAAACCTTTACCGCTTATTACCAATGAATTATAGTAACGTATTAAATTTTTATATGACCTAAAATGACTGTCACTTTTTATTACTATTTGATTCAGAAGTCTAGGAACCCTTGCACACCGTGATAAACCCCCCGTAAGTGTCTGTTTGCTTGGATGGGGTTTGAGACCATCCGTGCATATGCACCCAGGTTAAACATTATTCCGTGCGTGAGTCAATCCAGATTACCTGGTTGATGCCCAGTACAGACTAATGTCCTCTCCCTTTGAGCAAACAAAGGATAGAGATTTTTTTTAAAGATAAACCATGGCCCCTCCACCGCTATGGCCCGTGGAGACCTTCCAAAAACAAACTAGCTGTCTCCCCCGTTTTTTTATTTTTACTTTTATACTTTTTTGTATTTTACTTTTATATATTTTTTTTGTTTCACCCACCGGACCGTTCCAAGGAGTAGCCTGGGTGTTAGCCAGGCGCCTCAATGTACAAGGTCCTTCTTTCACCCGAGGTCTTTTCGAAGGAGTAGCCGGGGTGTTAGCCCGGTGCCTCAATCTACTGGACCCCTCATTCACACATGGGTCGTTCGAAGGAGTAGCCGGGGTGTTAGCCCGACGCCTCAATCTACTAGACCCCCTTTCAGGTTTACGGGGCTTTTCTTCACCCACGCCATTGACCTTCATTCAGGTTTACGGGGCTTTTCGTCACCCACGCCAGAGACCTCCATTCATACAGTGGGGATTTTTTGCATTATTCAAGACTTGCTCAACTATATTTACAGAGGTGAGGATATTGTTATGAGCAGATTCAAAGTGATTACCATAACTCCTCATAACCTCTTTAGCTTTATTTAATATATATTACAATTCATTGTTATTACTTACAATATATTACTAAGGGGGAAGTCAACTCAGTGCAGTTCAGAGAGTATATTTCAATCATTACACTTAACTTCCTCATCAATATTTACTGATACTGTACAACACTGTACGGGCAGATCATTAAATATATAGGAGGTTATATGAGACATTTTAAACAAACAAATCGAAAGTAAGGTTATGTTACGCAAAGAGCAGCGCAGGGAGCGAATCGCTCCTCCCGTAATTCCTGTCGGGTTACTCGAGTCTTTGTATCTTTTTATAGCCAAATGGTAAGGTGTCGTACTCACCCTCGAGCCTCCTTTTTGGTCCTGTGATTTTAAACTTTTTAATTTCGCTTACTGTTACAATATCTCTGTCTTTAGTCCTCCTGATTCTATTCTCTTCAATTTCTAAAATTTCAGCAGTTTCACTAAGGACCATCTTTTTTAACTGTTCAAAGTTTAGCGTTTTGGAGGTTTTTAGGTTGAGAGTGAGGCCTTTGATTTTACACACAGATTCTATTTTTTGTTTGTTAGTTGACCAGACAAGGTATGCATAAGTTTTAGCCCCCCCAGAAACGAATTCAACAATATAAGAGCCGGGCCCGTACTCGCTTGCCAATTCATCGGTCATTTCCCCGAGGTAATCTCCCGTAGGGACCCTGTACAATCCTCCCCGGTAGAAATAAATACAACTATCTGTGTCATAATATAAGACTTGACCTCCAAGAGCCTCCAAATGTTCATAAAGTTTAAGTCTCGCCTGGGCAGTGGTGTAGGCCGCAATTACAACATTTACATTTCTCAAAGGTTCCCCAACTTCCTAAATATATTCCCAGTTTACAACAACAACCTCTTCGTTAACAAGCTGGATCCTATTGACTTGTACTTCTGGACTTATTAAAATGTTAAACAAAACTTTGGATTCCCTTACAATTGTTGCTTTGGTTTGGTTCTCCCTCTGTCCGAATTTTCCCCAGAATGAATTTAACATTAATTTTGCCAATTGTCTCAAACCCCCGTTCTTAACGATTCTGTCTTTGTCCAATTTAATACCCTCATGTTGGAAATAGTCTGAAATGTACTTATCTTTATCCTCTTCTGTCTTACACCAGCTAGGATAGCCTGAGGCTTCCTGCTTCATTTTCAAGAATTTATTAATAAAGTCTGTAAAAAGTCCCCCTTTCTCGTATGTAGCCACCTCATACTCCCACAACTCATACATATCAAGCACAACGTATCCTTTCTCTACGGCTTTTCTGATTTCATCCATAGTCCATGTCCCAACTAACGCCCTTTCGCTGCTCTCATGTTCACAATCCCCCTGATTTTGAATTTCCCCGCAAGTTTTACACAACACTAACATCAATTTATTATTCATTTTTGTTGGGAGAACCGGGTGGTAGAGATCCCGAGGTGGCAGAATTTTACATTTCAGCAAACCATCTACATTTAGTCCTCGCTGCCTGCACTCCCTATCTCCCACATAGATTGTGGGGTGGCCCAAAGGATATTTGCCATACTTGCAAACATATGGATAGAGAGAACAAACATCTACATATTGGATTGTTTTCTCCCCATTCACATTTATAATAGGTTTTTGCATTGCCCGTTCTGCCTCCAAAGAACGCTTTTCTAGGGTCAAGGGGAAGGTTGTTGAGGATCGGCAAGCTGTTCAAGTGTTTAAGGTTTTTTTTCTTTCTTTAAATTACGGAACTCACACTCCCACATTACTGCAACTTCGCAATCACTGATTTTTGACATCTTTTTCAAAGTTCTTTCATATCTTAAATTAAGTGAATCTGAGGGATCCTCCTTCAGAGGAGCCTCTCGATTGCAAGGCAAGCATTTTGGACATCCGTGCCAATAACACCCGTGGAACTCATAAATTCGCTCACCATCAAACCCGTCTACTTTTACCCCGTTAATTTTAACTTCTTTGCCTCGGCCAGCGTGCTCAATCCTCACTCCCCGTTCCTCCTCTTCCCAGCTTAGCCATTGAAGGGCCGCTGTAGATTGGTTGTCAGTCAGTCTGTAACCGTTTTTAGGAATCAAGCCAATTGTGTCTGGTTTTAGAAAATTGCGGCGGAAGGCCAGGTTACAGGCACTGGCAATAGTTACGGCCTCGAGAAAAGGATCTACGTTACATTCTTTCAAGAAAATCCTTCTGAATTTAAGACAGGACTGAGCTAGGATTTCTACGTCTGAAATACAGTACTCCAGGATTTCTTTTTGAAAATCAAAAATATAGTTACTCGCTACTTGTTCCTCATACGAAATCTCAAATGCCTTGTGTGGTTTCTCAAACATAGACTCTGGGCAGTAGTATTTTTTATCGGGCATAGGGCCTACATAATTTTGGTTTGCCAGAGTGTTGAAAAGATGCGGGAAGTAGCCCTTCTTTTTCTCGGGAGGCAGGTCAAAGGCTTTAGGGAGCGCAGAGAGGGCCATGGGTAAATAGCTTAGGGAGTCAATGAATCTGACATTGTCCATTTCCATCAAAATAATTTTAGTTCCCCTCATTACCAGCTCAGGCGTGAATTTTGTTTCTTCCATTATATGTTTTAGTAAAAACTGAAAATCAAAGCCCTGCCCATTGTGGGCAATTACACAGACATTTTTAAACTGTTTACGAACTTGCATCACATACTCCATGAATTGGTGAACCGGGTCAGAGTTGAAGACTCTTGTACGGTTTCTACATGTCATACAAAATTTACCATCGATACAATTAAAGCAAAATTGTTGTGACACGCACAGGTTAACTTGATGTAATTTTTGTTCAGGGTCAGAGGGAAGAGACTCGTCTTGGCGAGTCTCCAAGTCAAAGAAAATGAAAAGGTAGTCTTTAGTTTTAGGTTTTCCTTCATTGGGTTGCATGTAGCATTTATGATTGGGATCTTTGAATGCATTGCAGGGTTTACAAAAAACTTCCCCGCATCTGTGAGGTCCTGATCTCTCTTTTAAGTTAATCAATTTTTCACAGTCAAGACACTTTTTATAAGCTTTGCATCTATCAACCTTATGGGCAATAAAACAGTGCTGGTTTCTCATAGTCATGGTACAGTCAGGGCAAACTATTCCCCCATGCTCCTCTTTACAGGGAGGCGAGATGGTTTGGCATTGAGGGCAGATGTTTGAGCATCTGTGCCTAGCTTTGTGTTCGAAAGGGACATGGCAAGCTTCGCAAAAATAGTTACAGGCGAAAGCCGCGGTCAAACTGCTGATTACGTTGTAGTGCCGATTGTGAAACAGAAGATTTATTTTAAATTTAGGATTTTCAACAGCCCCTTCAAAGTAAACATCACGGCCTTTTCTGTCATAGTTGTAGACGGTAATTTTGTAATCTTTTAGCAGGTCCTGAAACTTTTACAATTGGGGGATACCGGCGCCTTCCTTTGAGATCTCTACCCTAGCCCGCTGAACAAGTTCCCTGGCCCTAAACGTTTGTCTTTTACCTTTATCCTGGCGTATTGCCTTATACTGAGGGTCTTTAGTCAAGTTTGCTATGGCCACCACCAAAGCCCGAGGGAGACACAAATTATCTTTATTATTAATTACAACTATTCCCCGTCTAGCTTTACACTCCTCATCAAACGTATTGTAAAATCCAGGCCTTACTTTTCCAGGACGACCAGAACCTACAGGGAGATTAACTCGGGTACATTCAACTTGAAACGTGTCAGTGGACTTGATGGATTCTGAATTTGACTGAACAATACCCCCGAAAATTTGCCAAAGGATATCTTCATTTACTTCGTTCGCGGGCCGGAAAGCTACAAAACCAGGTTCTTTACTTTTTAAGTTTAGACTATGCAAGGTGAAACCAAGCTGATCATTTTCATGGGCCCGCTCTTTCATCTCATTCACAATTTTAGCAAAACCTTGTCTTAGCCAATCAATTTCGGTAGTTTCAGGAGGAGGATTAGAGAATTTGAAAATTGTTCTTGTTCCGTAAATTCTAAAGTGTTTTACATAAGTATCATCAGAACTGAGTATCTCGACAGGATTTACAGCCATTTTGGAAGGATTACTATAGAAAAAAGTAAGGTTATGTTACACAGAATACAATAATACAAATCAAAAGTAAGGTTATGTTACACAGAATACAATAATACAAATCAAAAGTGAGGTTATGTTACACAGAATACAATAATACAAATCAAAAAGTGAGGTTATGTTACTCAAAAATATATAATACAAATTAAAAAGTAGGGTTATGTTACACGTAAGATAGGGTAAGCAAACGCTCAAGATTGAGGTTAGGAAAAGTGAGGTTATCTTTGCAAAACGCAGCAAACGGAGCAACACAGGGACACGTCTGATCGCAATGAAAGCTGAGAGCAAAGTGAGAGGAAAATAGCGGTAATTGGGGGTGGTGGGGAGGTGGCTGATGCAACAGTGTTGTTTGTTGCGGGTGTATGGACCAATCAGAGCGCAGGACGCCTAATTACAACCAATGGGGTGCGAGCTTATTCCGGCCAATCACAGAACAGTATTTTAACAGGTAACGGAAAGTTTACTGACAAATAATGTTGCGGATGTTGTGGTTAGATAGTGGCTAACCTTGGGTTTTCCCTGTTACAGTTGACGGAGGAAGGCTGTGGCTGGCGGGACCTGAGGAGAGGGGGAGGGGAGCAGAAGAAGAAGGAGAAGAAGAGGATGCCGGGAGACAGGAGTGGGAGTCTGGCGACAGACCATGATAAATGTATATACTAGTTAGTGTTATATATGTATAATAAATTAATTTAGCTGTAAACATATTCTTTTTATTACTTACCTTGGTAATATGCACCGTTGTTAGTCCCGCTGACCTTCGCACCGCTGTGGATTGCTGCCCTTTCATTTCTTTCGGATACTTACCTGCAGTACACGGTTTGAGTGGTTTTAAATCGTAGCGGAGGTTAACAAGTATATACATACCAAGTTTCAATAAAATCGGCCCGGCTCTTATTAACATATTGATTTTTAAAGTATGACTCCTTCAATTATTTTGATACTTTCTCGCAGTACAGAGTTTAGGTTTTTATAATATGTAGCGGAGGTTAACAAGTACCTATATACCAAGTTTCAATTATATCGGCCAAGCCGTTCTTGAGATATTGATTTTTAAAGTATGACTCCTTCAATTATTTTGATACTTTCCCGCAGTACAGAGTTTAGGTTTTTGTAAGATGTAAAGGATGTTAACAGGTACATACATGCCAAGTTTCATTAGAATCGGCCAAGCCGTTCTTGAGATATTTAATTTTGAAAATTTGCCCCTTCATTTTTTGAGATGCAACCCACAACATTTTGTTTAAGACTTTTCATATGGGTAGATACCCCCCTGGAGTGCCTACACCACGTAGTAGGCAGTTTTCCGGGGTCAAAATTACCCTAGGACTTACCGTTTTCGAGATATAAGCGGTTTTTAGTTTTTTGGCAACACTTTCTTGCGATATATACATGTAATAGTTTTATATTTTGGGTTAGCGGCACTTTCTGGTATATATACATGTAATGGTTTTATGTAATGGTTTGGCGGTACTTGCTTGCGAGGTATACATTGCCATAGGATTGTAACACATCGTAGCGTGACTAATATATACATATAATAATTTTAGATATTTTGACATAATACACACACACATATATATATATATATATATATATATATATATACATATTATAATAATAATTTTTCGTAACTGATTTAGGTTTTGTAGGTAGCGTTTAGAGTGGCAACACTGATTAGATAGTTAGCCACGGAAGGCTAGCCAAAGAAGGAAGTGAGGTTAGATTACAGGCGGCGCGGGCCTTCGCGCCACTGAGCGAAAAGTGAGGTTATGTTTGACGCGTTATATGGTACATGTAAATATATATGATTATACATTGTAGCGTTATATATGGTACATATAATTATATATGGTACATATAATTATGTATGGTACATTAGCTCTGCTAAGTTGGTAACACTTTGGAGGGAAAATCTGGAGGGAAGAAAAGTGAGGTTAGGTTTGGCGCCAATTTTTTTTTGGCGCGCAAATTTGGTGGGAACGCCACCATGGGCGCCGCCATCTTGAATCACGTGACCTAATTAGACCAATCAGATTCCTGGATTTAGGCCCATAAGACCCCATGTTGGAGCCCAATCACTGCCAACCCTACTCACCTGCAGAAGTGCATTATCCTTTATCAATTTCATCAGTCAGTAATGATGAAACAATTGCCATTTACATACAACCGCAAGAGGAAACAAAAGTGAACCGAAAAGCACTGGAGCGGGTTATGAACAGCAATGCCGATATAACAGCAATAGTGTCTGCTACTGAAAAAAACTACAGAATTAAGTTTAAGACTGGAGATTATGCAAATATTCAAGAACTGTTGGACAACACCAATTCACATGAACATGTGATTGCTTTTGGTGTAAATTTTATTGTTGAATAACTCATACAGAAAATTCATTGAAATATCGTTGGGAAATGATGATGGAAAAATTAAATTAAACCCAACGTTAGCACTTCAGTTGGGGTTTGATACGAATGAATTGACATTAGGAGGTGATGCAGTTAACAAAAGCATCCGATCTCCCAACATTCGTCTCGGCTCACGATCACACATGTATGTGTATAGTGATTGAGTCGAACCACAGATGGTTGGCGATACAGCCGTACCTTTATTGAAAATCTTAAATATACTGCATCTACGTCTAGTTATGTATATGGGTTGCATAAAGCAACATCATTCATCGATCCTCATTATGTGCCTGTTTTAAATAGATATTTTGAAATTGTGGAAATTTACTTAAGAGATAGCACAGGACGTCATTTGCCATTCCACTTTGGAACGTCGTGCATGAAGTTACACTTTCAAAAAGTAGTGCGACATTAGATAATAAATGGAGCACACAAAGAAGATAGTCATTGTACCACAAGAGTTATTAGATCGGTTGCAAACAGCCTCGACAGTTAAAAAAAACAACTAATCTATCTAGTGCAAACAGTCTTGATGCCGAAATGCAAAAAATATTGAATAACAAACATATGGACGATAGCGAAAAGTGTAAATTATACAAACGTTAAATCACTTCTTCCATTTTTCCACAAATAAACGTCAGACAATTAGCATACCAATCGTGGAGAAGGAAGTAAATGAACATAGTCGTCGAATATACACCACTGTGGATGGTGCTCCATTGCAAGAGATTGTGGAAACGTTTTCCAAAACTTACAGATCTGACGTCCGCGATCTTTTACGTTTCATGAAACGAGAAGGTCGTTTAATCAGTTAGGACTGTGACTATACAGTTTATATTAATGATGAAAAATCCCAGATTCAAAGCTAGTGGATATATTAAATTGCATGGTAAAAGTGCTTATGTGTGATTAAAGACCTCCAGGATAGTACGAAGTGCTCAATGCATTGAAAGCGGTGAACGTGCCAAAGGACTATATGAATAATGTAAGAGCGTTAAAAGAAATAAATGCCGAATAGCGATCATCATTCACAGGAGGATCGGAAGAAGATGAAGATTTAAACAGTTCAACTGAACGAATACTGCGGACACCGATTATAAAGCGGTTACGATCAGCTAAAGGAAAACGTGTGACATCTACACCAGTACGGGTGACAGAGCAGTTTGGTTTTTCAAATAGGAAAAAAAGCTTAAACATTTAGACAAATGGGAACAGTTTCCAGGATAGGTTTTCATTAGGGAACGACTGTACTACGATCCAAACGTACCATCATCGTATTAGTGCGAGCTGCGAAGCCAGTTTCAAAACGCAAAGTGATTGAATGGTTACCAACACAGGACTCTTACACTTTGCACAAACCAGCACGTAATCGTTTCCCGCGCAATCCGTACATAGTGACAAATTAACTGTGGTAAGCGGGTTTGAATGATATGCGTGGTCTTAGTAAACACGATGACGGTGTCAACTATTTATTGACTGTAATAGACGTGTTTAGCAAACGTCTATATGTGAGAGCGTTGAAGAGGAAAGAAGGAGCTGAAGTTGTCAAAGCTTTCGAGGAGATATCTACTGAAGCGACCAAAACTCCTCGCTCGCTGTTTACAAACTGACAAAGGTGCTGAATTCACTGGTGCCAAGACGAAATAATTGTTCAAACAATACGGAATCATGTATGTTACTACGCAAAACCCAGGTTTGAAAGCGGTTGTAGTAGATCGTATGAATCGCACTTTGAAGACACGAATGTGGCGATATTTGACTTACAAGAACACATATCGTTATTTAGATGTGTTGGACAAACTGGTTAACGCTTACTATAACAGAACGCACAGGAGTTAGGCAACAGAATATGCCCCGTTGATGTGACTGTGACCAATAAGCGAATATTATATCAGGTATGGCACCACATGTATGGTAAGATACCGCGTCGTGTTAAGCCAAAACTGAAAGTCGACACCACAGTGCGCATATTTAAGGAGAAATGTACATTCGCAAAAGGTTAGGAGACTAATTGGAGTAAAGAAATGTTTGTGGTGCGCCGTGAAAACATATTTATGCCTCTGCCGATGTACACGTTGGCCGATCTCAAAGGTGAAGAAGTAGCCGGACAGTTTTACGAATACGAATTACAAAAAGTGGCAATATATAACGATCACCTGTTCAAGATTGATAAAATACTAGACACTAAGGGTCGCGGTCACAGTCAATGTTATATCGTAAAGTGGAAAGGTTACGGAGACGAATTACAAACGCGCGCGCGCATTGGGTACGAGCGCGCGATTTACAAAATGCCTAATAGCAATCAATTCTATTTGACATTGTTGCCCAGCAACAGTTCAAATGATTATTAAAAAAAAAACAAAAAAAACAGTGTCCAGTTATAATACACATCTGCCGAGAAAAATCTGAAGGTGGTGGTGAGTGGGAGATGGCCTTGGTCGAAGCAACAATATCTATCCATGTTCGTTTATGACTGTGAGTGATGAATCGTGTATTTGGCTCGAGTATAAACTCACTCTACAAAGTATTCCAATTACACTTAGTACTGAACAAATTATGCTAAAGATTACAAGAACATAAGCGATTTATTGAAAATGATCAATAGTTTGAAGAATGTGACTCAGTATGTTTACTTTGAGTATGATAAAAAGCAGGACAGAGTAAAGATAACGACAATGGTAGATGGTTTAAGCAATTTACTTTTCAGTCACGCACTGTCTCTTCAGTTGGGTTTTGATCCATACGAGAATAGTTTGATAAATAATCTCACAGGGTTATGACCACCTAATATGTCTATGGGACTGACGACACGCATGTACGTGTATTACGATCTGATTGAACCACAGATGATTGGTGATACCACAGCACCGCATTTGAAGATTATCAATATTGATAGAGAGAACTATATACACGGCGCGCATAAGACAGTGCATTTCACGAGTCCTCAATATGTTCCAATTATGAAAGGGACATTTGAAACAATTTAAATAGACCTAAGGGAACACACTGGTAAAAAAGTATGATTCCTCTTTAGACGTCGTACGTGAAGCTTCATTTCAAAAGAGTGCAGCAGCAGCAGCAGCAATGATGAATACAAATGGTCCATACTTGGCATATTCCCGCCGCGCCGTCAACAATTGCAGACCGGTGGCAGCATTGATAAAGTGTTTCGCGGCGCACCATACCAGCGCGGCCATAGAGTTTGCAGTTCCCTAGGCGGTATGTTTCACACCATTACACCGCTACTCAAGTCAGGAGCTGCGGCTGTAGCGAAAGAGGCGTTGAAATCCGGTGTTGGATTCTTGAGTGATATAACCACGCGTGACACTAAAGAAGCTGCTAAAGATCGTTTCAGCCAGTTTAACGGCTCGTTGAAACGCAAGGCTGGTGACAAACTGGAGCGCGTGCTGCGTGGTGGCGGCCGGTGGCTCTCACGTGAAACACCGGCGCGTTACCCCTGCGCGCAAACGCGTAACGCGAAAGAATAACACGAAACGTGCTATGCACGGCGGCCGTCGGGTCACACCGCAGTCTTTGACGAAACTCTTTCGAGGAAGGAGGTCATCCAAGAGGAGTAGCAGCAGCAAGAAAAAGAGAAGGACAGTTAGAAAGAAAGCAGTGAAAATAACGTCTGTATGTGATATATTTAACTAATTAATTAACATCAGCAAAAGTCTTGCGAATGTGTCAATATGAAATTTGACTTATTCTCCTTACCACCTACACATACCAGCATCAAGAGTGGTAAATGGGTTCAGTACAAACCAAGCCCCACTTTGACTGATGATTCGCCCATAGAGTTTGTAGTGCCCGGCAATGGCGAAGAATACACCAATCTTTCGCAGAAAATATTGGAAATAACAGCATCTATTGTCAAAACGACAGAATTGGCAATCAGGAAGAAGCAAAATTAGTTGGATCCATCAACAATTGGCTACATTCGTTTTTCGGTCAAGTGGATATGTGTATGAATCAGAAAGTAATCACACCGCAAAACAACACTCATGCATATCGAGCGTATATTGAAACATTGATGAATTACAGTTTAAAAGCTAGGAAATCGCATTTGACATGTGGTCTATGGCAATCAGACGATGCCGGTCATATGGATGATACTCAGGGCAATAATGACGGACCAAAGGTGAGACGAAAAATGGCAAGTAAACGTCTTGAAATTAATATGTTCGGTCACCTAAATGTGGACATATGTAATCAGAACATGTTCCTGTTGAACGGTGTGGAATTGCCATTTAAATTAATTCGATCAAAAGATATTTTCTCTATAATGTCGCATGATGTTGAATACAAGGTGCATATCGCTGATGCAAATCTGTGGATACGAAAATGTATAGTTAGTCCTACTGTGCTGTTGGCGCACAGCAAGACACTTCAGACCGGCACGGCTAAATACCCAATCACCAGGGTGGAATTGAAAACATTCACACTGGTGTCGGGAATAAGGAACAAGACTTTTGCCAGTTTGTTTCTAGGTCAAGTGCCGAAACGCATCATTGTCGGATTGGTCACCAACGCAGCGTAGAATGGTGATTTAAAAAAGAATCCATATAATTTCCAAAATTTCAAAACCAACTTCTCCTCGCTGTACGTGGACGGTGAATAAGTGCCGTCCAAACCACTACAACCGCACTATTATGATGCAAAGGGCAAATACGTAATTGCGTATCACAGTCTGTTTTCAGGCTCTGGTATACACTTTTGCGATGCTGGTAATATGATAAATAGAGATGATTACGATGATGGATATTGTCTGATGGCATTCGATCTAACATCGGATCTGTCAGCAAGTGACACTACTCATTAGAACCTAGTGTGTAACGGCAGTGTACGTATGGAGATTGGTTTCGACACGGTGCTCACAGAGACGTCAACAGTCATAGTCTGGGATATGATCGAAATTGATCGTCATCACATTATAAATGTGGACTTTTGTGGTTAGGTCATCATCATCATCAGCATCAGTCAACAACCAACATTCGTACAAGATGGGTCGTTTACGCAGAATACCGCGTAATAATGTCACAGCTCCCATTAGTTTGGATTTTCAATGTTTCAAGGACAACAATAACGACTATCTTCTGAGGGGTGTGTGTCTTGGAAGTGGACAGCAGTACACTGTTAATGCATCATATCACCAAATCACCGTTTAATCGTGACTTCCTCACAAAAGAAAAACTATGCGAAAGATGTTGGCTCACAAAACACTGTCACGGATTGGATTGGGATCAAGGTGATATCTGGTATCACGTACTAGAGGAAACATTACGAGTATGTATCGCCAAACGACCGATCGTCTATGTCAAAGGTGCTGAGAAAAAAGAATATTTATGATGCAATTTAATCATGGATCCCTGCACTACTAATGTAATTGATACTGTATCAACGATATTGGTTGTGGGTCACTATCATCAATCAACAATCTACTATCAACAAACGCAGTGCGATGTCGCCATCACAAGACAGCTCACACAAGATTTGCCCTAAGCAAATCACGTATTACATTACGTGGTTGGTTACATCTAAGTGCAAACATCAGTGATGATGATGATGTGAATTATATCAGTTCCTGCTTCTGTTTGGCTATCTACCTGCACAAAGCAGGAGGAATAATTGAATTCTTTGACAGCAACGGTCAACCTCCACATCTAAAATTCTAACAAGGATTCCAGAGACGCAACGCTCGCTACTACCTGTAAAACGAGCATCGCCTTCAAAGTGACAGCACTCTGGTCTGCGGTAAATACTGCCTTGTATACCTGTACTGCCGCACCCACAATGGTATGAAGATGATGGACTTTGTTAAGCTCTTTGATGACTCTTCTACTGCTCGCAACGACGAGAATTTCTTTATTAGTGAGTTTCCTTTGGAAAGTGAACTATTAGCATGACCCGCACGGTGAAACCTAAGGTGGTGCAGTCGACTCTATTGACAAGCTATTCCGCCTAGAGGTCAGGCCAGTCGCTGCTCACTCACACACATGCAGAGTCCCGGATGCTCACTCACACACACGCAGAACCCTCCCCTCAACTACCCCCAACCCCCAACTTCCCCAAGTGGTCAAACCAATTTCACTCAGCTGGGCTTGCTACACGCCCTGCCCTGAACCGTCATCAGGCACCAAGATTCTGAAATGGCAAATAGCAAGTAGCACAGCGGGAACTCAACTCAAACAGCCTCTCCGCATGTGTTTTATAAACATATTTATTTGTTATACAATTTTCAGCGGTTAATATACTATTTAAAAATGTCATATTTAATGAATTCAGTCAAGTCTCTCAAATCTATGATATCGTAGATAAAATTAATTCAAGTTGGAAACGCTCTACTAACATTCAAATAACCCCGTCGCAGCAAACCTGCGTGCTCAGCGAATTTCCAATGCATGAATATGTGCCTCGCTACCACATAAAGCCACTTACCAAGTTACATAACAATACATACGTAAATAAGTGATATATACCATTTTTATTATCGATTTATTTGGACTTTACCTATCACTTATACTGTTTAAAACACTAGAAAAGTTTTTAAACCCTAGAATCGATAGGTAAAGCCCAAATAAATCAATTATAAAATTCAAATCCATCGCTATTATGAGTTTCAAAAATACAGTATAACATTTTATTTTAGGGCTGAGTACGCAGGTTTTCGCTGAAACAAGGAAGATAAGAAACTTTTTTTATACAATTATCAAATTAACTCAAGAAGGTGAAGCTTCATACCTTTATTAATTTAATTTAGGTTCATAACTAAGGGAGGTAGGCCATATCAAACATTAACTATTCTTCATAAGAATAACACTAGGGCTGAGTATGCAGGTTTGCTGCTTCTGGGAAAATAACAAATTGTTTTTAATCAAATATTTGTTTACAAAAATCGAATTGATACAGTTCATATGATAACGGGTTTTAACAAGATCCAGTATAAAATAGATTGAATCACGGATAAAATATCTGATAACAATTAAACACATTAACTTTGAAACAAAGTCTAAGGCATCATTAAACTACTGTTACTGATCCTAACAACATATTAAAATATCAGAGCTAACCGTTTGTTTGCGATTTTAATGTACAAAATTAAAATTGCAATGGTTAAATGCTAGTAGAGCAATGGTTAAATATTTTTATACTATAGTGAAGTTTGTAAACTTCAGATGTGCCCAAAAAACGGGTGGCAGTTTGGTAGTACCCAGATAGGGAGGGAGGCAAATGGTTTCCAAAAATATACATACCACCAAGAGATATCCTGGTAAACCATGTCAGTCAGGTCCCGAATTTTGTATTGCTTGAATTCCTTTACAGCAACTCATGCGGACAGTTAACATAAAACCAATAGACACGGTCCAAGACAGTCCGTAGAAACCACAATACCCCATGTTTAAGAGAAGGACTGGCTGTCTTTACCCAAAAACAGGCTGTGAGGGTAAGAGTAATTTTGTCTGTTAATGTGCAGTGTAAAAACTTTAAAATGACACATCGATTGTCCAAATCGGTTGAGAAATAACGACGTAGCGGGCCAAAAACGAAATTCCTTAGCGATTTAATATGTAAGACTGGGCCGTATTTAGGACCTCTGGGGCCCCGGGCGAATACGAAAATGGGGCCCCCTAACATAAATACAAGCATGTATGTAGGTATACATACAATAGTTATTTATCTATTCCGTAATATACCCTTATTAATTTTAATTGTCTAGACTGTAATAAATACACCAAATATACAAATAATTAACAAATTTTAATTTGTTGTGAAAACTTTAAAAATTTGCAAAATAAAAATGTTGTATTTAATTTTCTTTACAGGATTTAGTCTAGTTTTAGCTCTCAAGCCTATATCCAACAACAAGCTACTAATATATTAAGTTAATATACAATAAAAACCATTATAACTAGTTAAACCAACAACTTATAAATTTAAAAAGAAATATCTCGTGTAATTGCTTTACCACAAAAATCATTGTAATAACATGAAAACAATTAAAATATAGCACATATGAAATGTTTTGTTATGTTTTGTCATAATAAATGTTATATGTTTGAATTTAATACACATTGATTTGGAACTCTTTAAAGGTCGTAGATCAACATACTGCTGGATAGACTTTATTAAATAGTATTTCACGCAGTATAGACGGTAAAAACTCCTTCTTTCTCGGCATTTCTAGGCTGAAAAATCATAAATTATATGTTCAAGTAACATAGGCAACGCCAACACAAAATATAATTTTCTAAACTCTGGTTTAATGCTAATTCAAAGGTAACTTTTTACAAGTTTAAACTTTAAAACATGTTCTTTTTCCGGATGCAGTTGATATTATCGCACATAAAAATATTCTTAAAGAGATTTATATGTTTGGAAATGTAGTAAAAAGTCAGTTATATTGTAGACGTTTGTACATTATTTTCGAGATAAGTTTACGTGATGTTGATACAATGAAATATTATCTTTATCATTGGGCCTTGTTTCTTCCTACGTTAAACTTGATGTGGAGGGTAATCGGAGGATTCAGTGTTGGCAACAATGATAAGCATACATTCCGTAACACTCACTGATACCGGGGCAGTGCTGATCGTATTGAGTAATATATATTAACTCATAATTTATAATATTGACGTTGACGTTTTTAAATCCCCATGCTTTTCTTATGGGGATGTTTTACGTTGTTGTTCGTTTGCTGGTAAATATTTAGAAATACTGTTATTTTTCCCGAGTCCCTGGGAACAAGACCTCTCCCATTATCCTGCAATTAGCCAAACTCCCACAATTTTGACTTTAAAATTTCGCTTACAGAATTATATATAAAGAAGATACGAACAAAATAACAACAACAAAAAACAGACTAAAAGCTACCGTACCATTATTATTATCATCTTTATTATTAATTGTATATCATATTTAGGATAACCTGAAACACTTATGACTACTCAGTGTCCTACATTAACTGACTTTCGTAACCAATTATTGTTTTGATACTATTTTTGGCTGTTTGTTCCTAATAATTATAATATATCATAATGAGTTTTGTGCAACAATAACAACAAACTTAAATCGGCTTGAACGGAATATGCAAGTTCCAAGTACGGCAGAGCATGGCTGTTATAATTTATATTAAACAATACAATACATACAATCTATGCTCAGCAAAATAAGTGCTCTACAATGCCATCAGTAGTTATGTTTCAGATCTTACCTGGCCAATTTCAGTTACTGTATTTGTGCAAGTTTATCAAGTCCGCACATGGTATTAAAAATAATACAAATTATTGAATGACTTTGGATTTGATACTTAGTTTGAACGTACACCTTTTACATCTTAAAATTATTTGTATTGTTGTCAGTAGAGAAATAAACAGCTTTTTCAGAACAAATTATAAAAACTGCCTCCTTAGTGGTCTGAAGGGTCCCACTTTCGTGGCCTGGGGGCCCCCCTCGGGCCCGGGGCCCTGGGCGCTCGCCCCGTGCGCCCTTACGGCCCTGATATAAGGCTAGTTTTGCCCAACAGCTTCTATTGTTCATCTGAGTTCTGTTTTATAGTAAAATCAAATCACAAAGCTGAACAAATTATAATCCATTGCTCTTTATAATCAAACGTGCAACTGATTTGTATTTTAAAATATGGTTGGCTACTATTTAATGTGAAATTTAAGACTCATAAATTATGTTTGATTTACATAGAAAAAGCAAAGAAAACAGTGTATAAACAACTTGATTATTAGCTAAGAAAACCCCTTTTCACTAACAGAAATAAAATGTGGCGGTTTTGTCTTAAGAATAAATTTTTAGGGCCTAATTAACAATTGTAAAAATATATTAAACATCTTTGATGGGCATAAAGAAATCCGACTTTAGGCCTGCATACAACTTAACACAACCTGGCTTTTAGACCATTGTTTTATTTGCAAGGAAGACACCTCCTCTGTCACGGGGTGACGGTGCCGGCTGTCGGCGCGGTGGGCCGATGCGGGGTAGTGAGAGAGAGAGAGGAGATGTATGAGAGAGTAAAGGGATGTGCGAGTGAGAGAGAGAAATATGGTGCGCGGGTGCCTGCACGTGCGAGTCGGGGCGATATGGGCGGCTCAGGGGTAGGTAGGTGTCTGGCGCGGGCTAAAATTGAAAAGTTTATTGCACACAACTTTTTTATGAAACTTAATTTTTACATATTGTTGTATATAACTGTCTTTGTACACCCTTGGCTTGGGTTAGCTGAAGTTTTAAAACCACTTGAATAAAAAACAACCGAGATACAAACTTTATTTCCTGAAATAATAAAAATTTTAATAAAATCCATTTAGGTGACCCTTAAGTATATTTTTTGAAAATACGTAAACCAATTTTGAAACATTTGTGATTGGCCGTTTTCAACTGGTGTATAATTCAAAATACCTCTAAAACGGCACTTCAAAGGGTGAAAAAACCAACATAATGGAACTATTTTTCCAAAAATGTGTGTTAACGATTTGTATAATCGTAATAAACAAAAAACAGTGAGAAAAAAAATTAAAATTTTTTGACTGCACAGCCTTAAGCCCGGGACCACCATCGAAGTTCCTAACGTGACCCCCTGAACACGTTTTGGGGGGTCGTTCAAAATTGTATATTTTATATATATATGTGTGTGTGTGTGTGTGTGTGTGTGTGTGTGTGTGTGTGTGTGTGTGTGTGTGTGTGTGTGTGTGTGTGTGTGTGTGTGTGTGTGTGTGTGTGTATGTGTGTGTGTGTTTGCAATCTAGCGGTCGCATTTTTTGTCTGATTTACTTCAAATTTGGTGAGGACGTTCCTTTCTGTAATCAGTTGGACAAGTTCGTTGGGCAAAACAATCGGAAAACTCTAAACCCATTTTTTGGGGATTAATCTTTCAAATTTACAGTTTTTGGGCCCAGAAAGCGTCGGAAAAGCCCCGCACGTAAAATTAATGCATGTAAAAATATGGGAATTAATGAGGCAAAAGTGTTAAGCCCTCTCTTGTCATTCTAGCATACATATTTACCGAGTTATTAAAGAAAATGTGTTTCGACAAAACACAGTATGTTGTCTTATGGGGGTTTTACACTAGAAAAGCCTACTATTCCTTTGTTAGAGCACTTTTATCTTCCCCAGCAACCTCACGCCTACTTTCAAGCCTGTCTGGACCTTCTCCTACCATTATAATGCGCAAAATTGTATTCCCAGCTTTGCAGGAAAATGAAACCAGGAACATCAATCAGCACAGCCAAAAAATCACTGTTTTCAGATTTTGATAAAAATTGGAATAAATGTACTTTTTTACACTGATTTTGAGTTTTAAAAGTTTTCATGTGGAAATTAACTTCCCTCACGTCAGCGTGCTGCGTGTGAACTCGTATTAATTTTGAGGTTAAGTTTTGTTTAAGATCAAAACTTAAAGGAGTTTATGACTATGGCCTTAAGGTCCGCAAAATGTCGGTCTTAAAATAAAATAATTTAAAAAAGGGTTCTGTGTTTAAAATAATAACTATATTAGTAGCCCTTTTTACTGAAAATAATATATACATATATATAAATTTGAGCGAATAGTGTTTTTGGCATCTGGCGACCTCAAAACAAAAAGTTACCATGGTCTCGGGCTTAACTCTTACCATGCCCCCTACGGTAATAGCTTCTTCCCTATAGGAGAAATTCGCTAAAATCCTTGGTCGGAAACTAATATGGAACTGGCTTGTGGCTTGTCCATTGCAGCTAGCCTCTCTGGTTCCCTACTCTTCATCTGTGTCAGAGACTTTCCTATTGATCCGTGTTCTTTCCATTTATGTACACACGGATCAGCTTTCTTCATCTTGCTATCTCCAACCTGCTCTTCACCCGAATTCTTCCCTCCCCTTCCTCTATCTCTGTTACAGGCCAACCCAAGGTGTTACGTGGACCGTGCTGATGGGTGGATGGCACCAGGCCTTTTGTATGGTGTCAAGAACGGTACCTGCAGGATACCAGGCGCCCTCCTGCAGTATACAGCCTTGCCCGGGCATGCGGGGCTCTGTCCGGGTCGACTTCATGTCCCTAGCTTCTCGTGAGAACCACATGGACCGCCAAGGGCAAAACAACCAATCAGAACCAAACCTCGAGGCAACTCCAGAAGTTGCCTTGCCCCTAATTCCATCAGGATCTGCCCCATCAGGGCAGGTTCCTCAACCTGAAATGAGTGCATCAGGAACACAGGAGGTTCCGATGCATTCTCATGAGGAGGCTATCAACAATGAGAAGGCTTCCACAGACTTCAACATGGACGATGTGAGCTCAATCACATCAGCCCCACTGGAGGGGGAGGATGAGCTTCTCAGAAGTCCAGGATCACCAAAATCTACGGGTATGCTCGATGATGCCATAGAGCAACTGAACAGCCTGCGGGTTAAGAGAACGAACCTCACCACTGCCCAAAGAAGGAAGGCTATTCAGGCAAAACTTCTTGAGAGAGGTGAAGTTTTTGACCCAGCGAAGTTTCGGAGGGGCAAAAAGAAAAAACCAAAGAGACATGATATGGGTGAAACTCCAGGCACGAATGTGGGTCCAGAAGCTGAGTCGAGGGCGGCCAAGCGCCCTAGAGGCAATATGGCCACCCCTCCCTCGGCGGAAGGACCTACTAAAAAGGCCAGGAGTGGAACTCATGGAAATCATGATGACCAAACCTTGAATCCAGGGACTTCTAGCAAAGGAGTCTCTTACAGGGACATTTCCGCAATCAAAATGGCCATTGTCTTGGAGGGCTATCCTGAGGCTAAGCTTTCAGCAGAGCAAGGTGAAGCTATTGAAGACGCCATCATGGATGAGCTCGAACCCCTAGAGGACGGCTCTGCTCCATCGTTTGCAGGCACCTACATGGAAAAAGGTGCCTTAATAACATCCTGCATCAACGAAGCAACTAAGCTTTGGCTGGAGACACTCATCCCCAGACTTAAACCACTTGGGGAGAAGAAACTTACTGTTGGACTAAGGAGAGACATCTTGAGGTCAACGAGGGTATTCTTTAGAGCTCACCCGAAGCTCCTGAAGAAAACTCCAGAAAAGGTCCTTGAGATGCTCGACAAGCAAAACCCCACCCTGAAGGTGAATGAATGGAAGGTCCTGCCAGCTAAGCCAGACCCAAAAGGTTACGGATTCGTCTGTTTCCTGGATGAGGCCTGCTTCAATGCTGTTAGGTCAGCCAACTCTAGAGCCAATCTAGGACTCTGGCAAGTCTCAATTGTCTCAACGACAGTCAAGGACAATGCCCAGGGTCCTCCAGATCAATCTTCACCACAGTAAAGCGGCCTCGGCCGCTTTATGCCAGTTCTTCCTCAGAGAGGGATTTGACCTGGCACTGATTCAAGAACCATGGCTTCACCAAGGAAGGGTTGCAGGCCTGGGCAATACCAAGGGTAGGTTGATTTACTGTACCTCTCTCAAAAATGTCAGAACATGCATACTTGTGAAGAAAGGTATGGACTGCCTAACCCTCACTGAATTCTGTTCTAGAGATCTCACTGCGGTGTCTATAACCTGGAGTTATGAAGGCAAGGAATGGAGCACAATTGCAGGCTCGGTTTACTTGCCCTACGACTCCGGGGAACTTCCTCCATCGAGAGAGCTCGAACTTTTGGTGGAGTCATCCTGCGCTGGCGGACGACAACTCCTTTTAGGTTGTGACGCCAACGCTCATCACACAATCGGATGGGGAAGCTCTGACACGAATCCAAGAGGTGAGGCTCTTCTTCAGTTTCTCATATCTAAGAATCTTTATGTCTGTAATGTTGGAAACCGTCCGACGTTCGTTACACGAAATCGAAGTGAGGTTATTGACATTACTTTTTGTTCAGAAGCAGTCCTTAGAGTCATTGACAATTGGCACGTAAGCCACGAGGCCTCCTTGTCTGACCACAGGTACATCTGTTTTAACCTGCAAGGTGAGGGTGATTCGCCCTGCTATCGAGATCCCAGGAAAACAGATTGGTCACTCTATAAGTCTGACCTCCTGTCTCAACTGGGATCATTAGGTGGGAGGGTCAGCTGCTTTGCGGACATGGACCAGATTGCTTCTGATCTTCAGAACGCAATTGTAAGCTGCTTCCAGGACAATTGTCCATTGCGGCGGGGAAAGAGTCGCACTAATACTAAGTGGTGGACTGCTGACCTTGAACGTAAAAGGACGGTTGTCAGGAAGCTTCATAACCATTGCAAACGGAGCCGTATCTGGGAGCCATACCATAAGGCACTCACAGAATATAGCCTTGCAATCAAAAAAGCCAAAGAGAACTGTTGGAGACGGTTTACACTGGAGGTAAACAGTCTCAGCACAGCAGCAAGACTGCAGCGTGTTTTAGCTTCAAGCCCTATTGGCCTCCTGGGATCCCTGAGGTCACCAGGGGGACAATATACCACTGGAATTGAAGGAAGTCTCAAACTTCTCCTTGAGACTCACTTTCCGGATTGCATTTTTGAGAGTGACTGTTTAGGCATGTCCGGCAACAGCGAAAGGGGCTCATGGCCAAGAGCTGATCGCGGAAGCTGGACTTTAGCCAGACGGATTGTCACACTTTCCAAAGTTAAATGGGCCATCAGCAAGTTTGGCCCTTTCAAATCTCCTGGGGGGGACGGTATCATACCGGCAATGCTACAGCAAGGACCGGAAGCTCTCTTGGTCCTCCTGTGCGAACTCTTCAGAGCGAGTCTGGCTTATGGGTACATTCCTCAAGCCTGGCGCCTCAGTAGGGTGGTCTTCATTCCCAAGAGAGGAAGAGCAGACTACTCAACTGCAAAATCATTTCGGCCTATCAGTCTCTCATCGTTTCTCTTGAAGACGCTGGAGAGACTGGTAGAAAGACATCTAAGAAAGGGAGTGCTTTCAGGTACTCCTCTCCATCGAAACCAGCATGCCTATCAGTCTGGTAAGTCCTGCGAAACTGCCCTGCATCAACTTGTTAGCAGGGTGGAGGACAGCCTTGCTGCTAAGGAAATCGCTCTATGCACCTTCATGGACATTGAAGGTGCATTTGACAATGTCACTTACACGGCCATGGTCCGGGCGGTGCGTGGGCGTGGTCTTGAGTCTGCTGTATGTAGGTGGATTGAGACCGTGCTCTGCTCCAGGTGGATTAGAGCCGATCTTCAAGGTGAATCGATAGTGATCGCACCCACGAGGGGTTGTCCGCAGGGAGGTGTACTTTCGCCTCTTCTGTGGAACCTGGTGGTGGACGGTCTCCTTCGTGAGCTCACTAGCAGAGGCGTCTTTGTCCAGGGCTATGCAGACGACATAGTCCTAATGGTACAGGGAAGGTTCACGAATATTGTTGCTGATGTCATGAATGTCAATCTTCAATATGTCAATGTCTGGTGTCTTGGAGAGGGTCTAAGCATAAACCCCTCAAAGACAGTAGTTGTTCCGTTCACAAGGAAAAATAACCTGGAGTCTCTTTCCAGGCTGAGACTTGGACCAACACGGCTTGAAGTATCAGGTACAGTCAAATACCTAGGGCTGACAATTGATTCTAAGCTGACTTGGAATGATCATTTGAATAATACACTGCATAAGGCGAAATGGGCGCTCATGACGTCCAGGAGATTTGTAGGCTCCACGTGGGGGATCAAGCCTCACATAGCACTGTGGCTGTACAAGGCAGTAATAAGGCCTCAAGTCACATATGGATCACTAGTCTGGTGGACAAAGGTGAACCAGACTACAGCCATAGCCAAACTCACAAGTTTACAAAGGTTGGGCACACTTCTAGTCACTGGAGCTTTCAGGAGTAGCCCGTCAGCAGCTCTCGAAGTTGCTCTTGGATTACTGCCTTTGGATATCTTCATCAAGGCAGAAGCACGGAAATCAGCCTATCGATTAAAAGTCGCAGGCCAATGGAGGGAAGGCCTGTCTGGAACAGGCCATTGCACCATCACCAAAGCTGTTGCTCAAAACCCTGTGCTTGATATGACATCAGATGTCATGAGTACGGAGATGGTTTTCACTAAACCTTTTTCTGTTGGATTCTGCTCCAGAGAAGAGTGGACATCTGAGGAAGGGCCCTATTCCAGGAAGGGCAGCCTTGTCTGGTACACGGACGGCTCTCTCATTGAAGGAAAATCTGGCTACGGGGTGTACAGTGAATCACCTAGAACAGAACTCTGTGCAAGTCTGGGACAACACTGTACTATTTTTCAAGCAGAAATTTGTGGCATCATGGTTTGTGCCAATCTCGGCATTGCCAGACGCTATTGCGACAGGCATATAGTAATCTTGTCAGATTGTCAGGCTGCCCTCAAGGCTCTTGACTCCAACGAAATCAAGTCAAAATTGGTGTGGGAATGTTACAACACTCTCTGCAAACTCGCGACACGCAACTCGGTGCATCTTGGTTGGGTACCTGGCCATGTAGGCATAGGTGGCAATGAGTGTGCAGATAAGCTTGCTAAAAGAGGTTCCGGTATGCCATTCTTTGGTCCAGAGCCAAGCTGTGGCATAAGCAAAACAACTGCTTTTCACACAATAAACAAATGGTCCAGGGACTTACATCGCCAGCAATGGCAAGGTCATACTGGTCAAGCACTTGGCAAAAGGCTGCTAGCAGATACTAGCTCTTACTTCACTAACTGGTTGGTGAGGTTGGGCAGAGGTCGGGTTAAGCAGTTGATTGCTCTGATAACTGGACATGGCCATTTCAGGAAACATCTCTACACTCTCGGACTCAGAAATGAAAGTCAGGTGTGTAGGCTCTGCAATCAGTCTGAAGAGACTGCCAAGCATATCATACTGGACTGCGAGAGACTCGGGGCAAGGAGAAGGGCTCTGTTTGGTTGTAAGCAACCAGGTGATGAAAGGGACGCTAGTATTGGTAAAAAACTCCTGGATCTCGTAAAGGGTACGGGCATTGGTTTGCCATACTAACGTACAAGGGACACACAATAAGCTTCGGTTGACGTGTGAGGATCTTTGAATCTTTGGATCTCTGAATCCGTCCCTTTAACAACACATAAACATATAAACATAATATGGAACTGCATTAAACACTATTTTTTCAATGTTTTACATGTGTTTATATGGGAAACAGAATATTCATATTTTTTGGTGAACGTTAACACGACAACGGCCGTAAAAAAGGTCCGATTTTAATGAAATTTGGCACAGATATGTAAAGTAGAATAAATTTAATATGTATTTAAATGAGTTTGAAAACCAGACGGATCGCATTATTCAAAGGGGGTAATAGGGGAGCATTGTACCCTTATATATCGATATATATGTGTCCATGAAAAAATGTTCGATTTCGATGAAATTTGAGTCAAATGTGTAAAGAGCCATTCATAACTTTGAGTTCGGAAACCAGAAAGATTGGTCCATGGGACCAGTTTATTTGTTATTTTTTAGCTCTCATTCTCTAGATTCACAAAATTTGGTTTAGTTTATTTTATATAATGTAACAAAAAAATCTAGTATTTTGAATCATTAAAATAGGTTAAGTGGTTGCGGAGAAAATACAAAAATCCTATTAATAAAATTTCCCATATTAATGTTATGGGACACAAGTTTTTAGCTTTTCCGCAGTTAATTTTACTGAAAACTGCACATTTGTTGTTACCAATAACTTCAGCTCTACAACAAATTGTTATGGTGTTAACATTGTGATTACACGTTCAACCTTTGCAGAGATATTCAAAATGCTAAACATATCAGTTCAATGTTCAATGATATCCTTATGGAGAATAAATCAAAGTTTATATCTCAATTATTTATGAATTTACATTCATGAAAATTGGTACATGGGGCTTCATCTAGTTGTGGTATATTTATCTTTGCACAAATAATAATTGTTTTGATCATTGTCCTTGTAGCAACGACATGTATACTCATCTCTAATGTTGTTCTTGTGGGAGAAAAAATAAAGTTTGTTATCTCCCTTAATTATGAACATACTCGTAAATTAATACAACTCGGTATGTAGCTTCACCTGGTGAAGTTATACTGACAATTGCATAAAGACACATTTCTTATATTCCTTTTTGCTGCAAACCTGCGTACTCAGCCCTAATGTTATTCTAATTCAGAACAAATAAAATGCTATATATCACTTATTTAATTATAAAACTTGGTACGTGGCTTTATGTGGTAGCGAGAAACGTATATATGTATTGGAAATTTGCTAAATATGCAGATTTGCTGCGACCGGGGTATTATTTTAATATTGTACTCGGGGATCAATATGAATATTTCTATGGAGCCAATTTTCAAACGTGATATAAACTTTAAGTAGCCTAATATTCCCGCAGCAAACCTGCACACTCGTTCATACCAAATTTAATCAAGATCTTAATTTTTTCTCGAAGGTTATTGTGCCTTCGGACAAATTTGAACGAATGATGTTTTTGCCATATGGGGGCCCAAAACGAAAAATTATCATTTTCGCAAGTTGAAGTCTTCCCATGCCAATACTATAGAAAAATGAACCTATTTTTCTATGCCACTACGGCAATAACTTCTTCCATACGGAAAATTCGCTAAAAATTAAAATAAAGGTTGTTCGAGGAAAAATATATACTTTTTTTTACTTTACATATTTAAAAAATATATACAGTGTGTTAAAAAAGTCCCGGAACGGTTTAATATTTTATTAGCCAACACAGATACGGTTATACAACTTTTTATCTAGACATTTATCATAAAAACCTACCTTTTTAAGCAATTATCAATTTCCCACTCCTACACGGGGACGGGCCACAAAGAGTAAGAAGAAAATATTTACTTTAAGCATAGGTTGAGATGTAAATCAAATTAAAGGCCTTTACTAGTAGAATACAACGCCACAAACCGGACCTCAAAAGGTTCATCCTAAACGACATGGCATCCATTTAAAGTTTCTATTTCTATACTAATTTAAAGGAAACAAAAATATTAAAAAAGTTTTAGAATGTCATTGCACCGCAACAAAGTATAGCTTACCTACAATAAGAGCTCGAAATGTTGGCCCAGTGTTTGTTGGCAGTAACCCATCCTGTGGTAAAAACCAGCAACAACATTGTGCAACATCTCAGGCGGTATTTTCCGAGCTTCTTCTGTGATCCGTTGAATGAGCTCCCGGTTGTTGGCAGGCTTGGTTAGATAAACTCTTTGTTTTAAGTATCCCCACAAAAAGAAATCCAAAGGGTTTAAATCAGGTGACCTAGGGGGCCACTCTATTGTCCCCCTGCGCCCCATCCATCGATTTCGAAACACTGTCCAGAAGTCCTCGTACCTGCACAGCGAAATGAGGTGGTGTCCCATCCTGCTGGAACCATACTGTGTTAAAACGTCGACCTAACAAATCATGTCATGTCGGTATGATTGTATCTCTTAATAATAACTCGGAAGAATCCCCATTCAAATTTCTATCTATTACGAAAGGTCCTACAATTTAGTGCCAACTATTACAGCCCATACGTCGACTTTTTTGGGTTTCTGAGTGCTGCTTTCATTCATCCAATGAGGATTTTCGTCACTCCAGTACCGACAATTGTGACGACTTACATGACCGTGAAGCGTGTTGCTTCACCTGAAAAAACCATGTTGTCCAAGAAATTTTGTGTTTCCACACACCTAATCAACGGTTTCACAGAATTCAACTCTTCTGTCAAATTCGTCCTCTGAAAGTTTCTGGACTAATTTTAGCTTATACGGGTGAAAGGAGGTGTTCTTTAAAACATTATGAATTGAAACATGACTTACATCGTGTTCAGTTGCTACAGCTCTTGTAGATTTTCTGGGGTCTTCAATTAAAGATTGTAGTACATCTAATGATTTTTCGTCGTATGTTGCAGTCTTGGGTCTTCCACTTCTGCCAAGGTCTTTAATACTGCCGGTTTCTTCAAAACGTCGAAATGTTCTGCATTCGGTAGATTTTGTTACAGGTGATCTATCCGGAAATCGGTCATTAAATAAGTAAACAACTTCTTGAAATGATCTTAATCGATCGCCATACCCCCTCATCATCAGCAACGATATTCTTTCAGTCTCAGTGAGAGACATTTTGAGAAGGATATTAAAAGGATTAATAATTATAAAATGTAAGTTAAAATCTCAATAAAAATCGTCATTTAATCTTTCAACTCTTACTACACAGCATAAACGTATAAAAAGGAAGTGTAATTTCTAAAATATCCTATTGTTATAAAAACTGTAATCATATAGTTTAATTTTGTATTTTTTATTTTTTTTATTAATTTTTGAATCGCTGCCATTTTATTTAGGATGAACCTTTTGAGGTCCGGTTTGCGGCGTATTCTACTAATTAAAGCCTTTAATTTGATGTACATCTCAACCTATGCTTACATTAAAAAGTATTTTCTTCTTACTCCTTGTGGGCCGTCCCCCTGTAGGAGCGGGAAATTGATAATATCTTATAAAGGTAGGTTTTTATGATAAATGTCTAGAGACAAAGTTGTATTACCGTATCTGTGTTGGTAAACAAATAATACACCGTTCCGGGATTTTTTTTAACACACTATATACTTAGATACAAAATATTTATTAAGCTGAAAAATAATTGGGAAGAACAGGGAATTTAGTATACCCAAGAAAATAAGAAAATATTAGGAACAACTGTAGGAAGTCAACGAATTATGTGTAGGCTTAAATATCCTGGAAACCAACCGGATTTTCCGTCTCGACTCTATTTCAGTCGCGCTCGTGTTATGTTTAGCAACACAACTACAACCATAATCGCATCAAAAACCCCTTCTCATCTCTGATTGAAAAACAGACTTCCCCTGTGCAGGTGAGCACCTAAGTTTTACAAGAAAAATACTACCCTTACGTAAAAACTTGTAGGGGTTTCGCCAAAAATGTTCCGTGAGGGAGTGTTACGCTTACGTAATCAATGTTATATAAGAGCAGTAGGAGCCGGCCTCCCGGACTGGAGTGGTGGTATATAGGGGGGTGGCTCCCCCCTCCCGAGCAGCCAGTAGCGTGGGGTCGGTGCGCGCGTGCGTGGTCGTGTCAGTGTGACAGTAGTGACATCCACACCTACCGTACCTCGTGCCGACATCCGAAATGGACCTATCACCTGTCAATCTTCTCCTCTTGTGCCTCTGTGCTCCCGCCGCCCTTCTGCCCTACTATAATGGTAAGTACATACTGCAGTTATTTTATGAGTTACGATACTATAATGGTCTATTTTTAATGTACCAGGTAAATGCGAATAAAGTCATTGCAAATCTTCTACTGGAAACTAAATAAAAAATGCATTTTGCACTGACATCAATTGATAATTTGTGTGTGTTAAGGTATGATATAGTTAACCTCAAATAGTTGCCTTTAATATTGATTATCGGATGTGTATTAGTTTATAGTATTATTTATAGTGATTTAGTATTGACTAAATTTGTAGCATTTAGCTAAAGTTAAGTTAAATAACAATTTTCAACTTGTTTAACCTTCACTGAACTCGGGAATCCGTTTCCTGTGTAACATTTAACTATCAACGAACTTTAATGTTTTCTCTTTTACAAGAAATGTGTACATCTTAATAAATACATGAGTAGGGTAGTGTACAGTATTATTATCAATGTAGGCTACCTAAAAACGATAAATAATGTTACACGAAGAATACTTATAATCCTATAATTTATGCTTTATACTTTACTGTACTTTTCATCAGTAATCTATAACGTTTTACAGCAGGGTCTCTATAATCGAATGTGTGACTATTCATTGTAAAGTCATTAGGCTAGTGCTATTTATCAGGGTTTACCGATTCTGGGTAAAGATAAAAATCCTCCTGATAACGTAATAATGTATAGGTACTTTAAACCTGATATTCACAAGATTGATGTTTCAGATTAGAACACGCAATTTGTTATGACATTAACTTTCCTATTGAGACAAATTTAAAAAATTTAAGAATCTTTAAATTTGTATATCTTTAGGCTATGGTTGGTAGGCCCTATTCAGTTAAGCAAATATTTGATTGCAGAATTAATAGTCTAATGTTAAGTTACAGTACGATCTTTAGTTACCTATTACAATTACATTTAACTTCACAACAAAAATGAAGCCACCACAAAAGTATTACGAAATTTCTCATGACTGAATTACTGTTTGTTGATAAATACATTATGGATATCTTTATATATAATTCTGTAAGCAAAATGTTTAAGTCAAAATTGTGGGAGTTTGGCAAATCTTAGGATGGATGGGAGACGGCTCAAATTAAAGGTCTCGATCCCAGGGACTCGGGTTTGCAGTACCTCCATAAAGTTACCAGCAAACAAGAAATAACGTAAAACATCCCCCATAAGAATAGAATAGGTAATTAAAAACGTCTGCTTTGTTTACACTAAAAAAAGTGATTAAGAATCTATTTTATTTACGAACTGACATGTGTTCAAATCAGATTAGGCAGAGTATTGGAGTAAGGTTAGGAGCTATGGCCCCTTCAAGCTACTAGTAGACTTTAAAACAAATAATGTTTACAAAAACTGTAAAGAGTGTTGATATCGTAATTTATTCCAAATAAATTGCGATTAACTTATTGTTCAATGCCTGATCATTTTTTAAACAATGTAGGTACAGTTGAAGAGGTTGTAAGATAGAACAAATAATTCCGAGTTATTTCAAAGGTAATTCAAAGTGGAAACTAACAAAGATACAAAATACAAACCAAACATACTCTTTTAATTCAAGTGATTGCGATCAGAGAAGTCTGACTCAGCACACGAAACCATTTGGCGTTTCCACCTGCTTCCTAAACAAGGTTCACAGTTAAAGGCCGTCCCCTTATTGAGTTATCCAATATTGTCCTTGTATGGCTAAAATTAAGCAAAAACATAGCGTTTTAAGTGGGCAAATTTCAATATATAATAATCGTTAAATAAAATTAAAAATATTTTATATTTTTATTGGTGAACTATTTTTGATATTTCAATTCTGCTCAGTGAAGTTGCTAGGCACCTTGCGCTCTTTAAAATGATCCATAACTCGACGATTTTGGATGATCCGTTTAGAAGGAACGGACTTTGAAAGTTACGGCAACGATAGCCTTGTGGGAGAAACAGGTAGAATCGCGGAGTATTGCGTGACTGGTACCCCCTCTTACTGAAGGTCCGGTACGTGAGTCAAATGTGTCGGATTGTGAACACGTTGCAGCTGTCCTTTTACCTTCATAATAGATACATTCTTGTGTAAAAATAACTTTAATGAAATCCATCTCCAGAAATTTAAGAATTTGTTTAAAGCAACACGTAGTCGCAAACACCTATAAGTGGAGACCGATCAACGTGACGTATCTGACGGACAGGTTAGATTAATGGGGTGTGAACTTGGCCACAAACAAACAGGGGTGGGAATGTATCCGGGATCAGTCGTCAGAAGATAATAACGAACTCATAAAGTTACCTGGTTCCTAATATAATGCTATAGGATTCCCTTCAGAAAACCCCAGTTTGATGTTTTCAGTATTTCTCGCCTTTGTTTACATGAAGTGGTCCTTTCCCGGACTCCAGTGGGCACCTGAGCTCGCTAGTTTCTGGAAGTATGCGACAGTGCGGCCTGAGCCGGGAATCCCCTGGCCGATCAGTGACCTGGGGCTACCTCTCCTTCCTTCACCCTCCCTCACGTCACAGGTGGTATCGCATCTGCAGGATTACACGTGTTATAGTCAATGTCACTCGGCCCTTGGGCTTCGGGCTATAAGCGTCAGCCCTCTCGAACTAGAAACCTGTCCAACTAGAATAAAATCAGTCTCTTGAACGTGTTACTTAAATATGGTCTGCACAGGATATAGGGGGATCCATGCATTTTTATGGAATCAAGGTTCAATGTTGACTGTATTTAAATTATACAATCATCAGCTTATTACTGCTACGGCTTTTAGTTTAACCCCCAAAATGTAAATTAATTGTTTTTCCACTATTTTAACTTAGTTAATTTGATCAAAGTTTAGTGAATTCGGATGGGAATGTCAAATTGAAATCCAGAAAGTTCACTTCGCCAGTGTTTACTTTTTGGCGAAGTATATATAATGCGAAAATATACATTATTTTATCATTTAAAGTATATTTTCACGTATCTTAAAAACCTTCGTGTTTTAACCTGTGTGAGTTTAAAATAAAATATATATTTTATACTATAATAAGAGTAAGGTTTGGTTGCTTGCTTGCTTGCGACACTGATCCCAAAAACGGCTCCAACGATTTCCTTCAAACGTTTATAAGAAGAGATATATCCTAATATGAGTAAGGTATATCTAATATGAGTAAGGTTTGCTTGCTTGCTTGCTTGCGACACTGATCTCAAAAACGGCTCCAACGATTTCCTTCAGATGTTCGAAACATCTAATTTCTGGGATAAAAATAAGTTCTAGACAGGCCTCATCCCCAGGAAAAATCAAATAATGTAAAAAAACTAAAATGAAAAATTAACATTGGGCTTATGGAGTTTCAAATCAAAACAATAGAATTGTAACAGCTGTTCATAATCAACCAGGGAACTGTCAAAGTAATACTCATGTTGTTTATAATTATTAACATGTGGTTTCCTGAGAGCAGATATTAAAAGATTTAAGTGAAGATTACATATTATATAGAGTAGTAAAATAAATCAAAGGGACATTGAGCTATAAATAACAGCTGGAGTGACCTTAAAAATGTAGAAAAGAGGCAAATGAGTTATACAAATCTGATTATCAGTAAGGGGAAGTGGTGAAATATGCTCAAAGTCATCTAACAAACTGACTGGCCTTCCCCGAGCAAAGCTCGGCCCCCAGGTACTGTTTTTTAAACAAGGTACCTATAGGCTACATGATTTTGTAATATGATGACAAATATTATTTGAACAACTTTCTGCGTAAGTTACTGAACATTAAGTTCACACATTCATACATTCATTATTAAATAATTTGTCTTGTTTTGTTTGTCATCTTGTTATTGTAAATTTCAGAGTTGTTTGTTGAAAAGTCGTCGGTTTCACAATCATAACACCAGCTCTATATGACATGTTAGGTTTGTCGAGTTTGTGAGAACATCCAATTGTATTCTATCAATTAAGATTTCATATTTCCCCCTTCAAGTTTAGTATTTTCGTTGTATCTAAATGTTAAAATTGAAGTTTCATTCAAGGTGTCGTTAAACGGACTCGAAAAGCCTTTAACGCTATCACTTGCAAAATACCAGTTTTCCATATTGTCTTAGGGTAACTTAAAAGCCTTAAAGTTGTCGTAGGATTTACCATTTGTATTTAATATTTTCTTTGTCAACTATGTTGGTAATTGAATTAATTTAAACATTTTAACATTATATATTAAGTTGTTTGAAATGTTTGTTATATAATTTACATAATACTAATTATTAATTAATACAGTAATAATAAATTTGACATTATTTTATCATTTAAAGTATATTTTCACGTATCTTAAAAGCCTTCGTGTTATTTTTATTTTAAAATCTTAATTATTTTTCTTGATTCAATACGGGAAGTGGAAGTTATTCCACCTTCAAGCCAGTTGTTGTCGTTGTTACATGTATTTAAAAAGAAATGCATGATTGTAACACAGTGCTATCACCGAAAACGGATTTTAAAATTACCATTTTTTATATTACTTAAATTTGTTTATTTGTGGTATCACACGCTTGATTTATTCATGAATGATTTTGATCGAACATTAACTTAACAATGGCGTGCAAATACTGAATCCGCGAAAGTTACAGATTCTGACTCAGATTAGTTCTGAAATGTAAGCATATAGGCAATTGGTTATAGATGAACGCCGTTGTGTAATATACCGATTTATATTTATGGATTCCAATATCCTTTCAATCTGTTTCAATTATACTCAAATAAATTTAATGTGCCAGCATATAGTTTCTCTGCATCATTGTAAGTGGTGTTTTAAACGATGATTTAGAACCATAAAACCTTGGTCAGCAAAATATTTAGAGCCAATTAAAACAAACCCCTGGTTAGTAAAACATTTAACATTATGTTAGGAAGTAGTACTGCTGAAACTGTGTTCACTGACAACAAACTGATCGGTAAATTACTTGAACACTCAGATATGATGCGGGGTAGATGAAGGCTTAACTCGTGCTGATTGGTCTGAAGACACCATACGCACATTGCTATTACTTTCATCCGTTTCGGCATTAGGCTTACTAGGAGGTACATTATGGAAAAGTAAACTCGGTAGCTTGAATGAGAATTAGAGGAACGACGCGCTTAATCAAAGTAGTGTGTGTGTGGTCCTCTACTCCAAAGCCAAATATATCTCTCAAGGTACATATAATTTTTATTGTAACAAAAATAATTTGTATTACACAACTTTCAAAGTTATGGCCCTTTTCATTGAACATGTAAAATAATGGTTAATTTATATTGCGCGTTTACATAAAATTGTTTGACCTTTCATGAAAATACGTATTTTGTTATCAACCGTTTGAACAGATGATTAAATTGTGATTAATATCATGGAAAATATATGACTTTAATTGAGTAAATCTGTCATGCGTTTTCCAACGCGCGCCAAGTATACAGTCAAAGAGAAGACTGACTGATTCTTTCTGGGGAACGCAGAACATTAGTCAAAATCTGTGTTTGAAATTTTAAATCTGTAACTTTAAGAAAAATCAAATATATGAATTAATGTCAATAAATCAAAATACATAGGAAACATTTATTCATACATATTTTCATTAAAGAGTTTGTAAGTCGTGGATTGCCGACGTACCATCTCGCAAGTGTTTTATTTTAAATGTTATTTGTGTTATAAAGAAACTTATTAATGGTAAATAATTATACTGTCATAATAATTTTATTCTATTAACTGTTGCAATGTTTCTATTTTGAAAGTTGAACGCCATTAGTATGCTCTGGTTTAAACTTGAAATTAATGATTGTCGGTCACTCAGGGATAGGCTACATGCATGCACTACACAACTATTCGTAGCCTTGAGGAGCGATTTAGCTGAGGAAACTGATATTTCTGATTAAGAAGTTGAAACCACCTAGGAATTTAAAGTGGCGTACATTATTGCTTAATTGCTTTTAAAGAGCCGACAAAATCCTAGTTGCTTAGTTGAAGGTGAATATAAGCGTGTATTATGAACGAGATGCCTTCTGTAGCCTTGTTAATAACAAATACTAACTGATTAATGTGTTAGGATAATTTATTAATAGCTGCCAAATGATCAAAGGCAGCTGTATCTTGTATTTAACCTTCACAACGTTTTCAGATTGCTCAGGATCGAGCTGGTGATTATAAATCTTCAGTTACATAAACAAACTCGTAATATTTAATACGCGTAGTTAAAAAAATAAGTATGACTAAACAACGTTTTCCCTCAAAGCTATTGGCGTCACGGATCAAACTCAATGATAATCAAAATTAGTTATTACTCCAGCAATGATTATGAGGAGTTTCAATTCAGATTTTCCTTTGCAGCAAATTCTCTTTAAAATCATTCAATATTATCCATAACTTGGCCTGAGGTCAAGTTTAGAACCGACAAACACCCACCCACAGTGTTGTAGCGGGATGTTTGTTCTCCCTAGACGTTGACGTTATTTACCCTTTTCACACGCACGCCTTACTCAGAAACACTACAATAACAACATTATAATGGAGTTTAGATAAAATAAAGAGATAAATAAGAAGGGTAGACGAAAACGTGTTGGAAAACCCCAAGCGGGATGTACATGAATGACTAAATATTTGCATGAAAGTGGACAATAGCCTCGAGGGCTGCCGCGATTATAGTGGGGATAACCTACCCCCTGGCCTCCACTAAACAATCTAACTCTTCCCCCGGCGCTAACTGGCGCCACGTCAACCTATTAGTGATTGCCAACCGGATGTTTTTTCTATGACCTTTTGATGAGTCAAGATTTTTTTAAAGATAATTACTAATAAAGTATCGTTTACAAAATAAATTTTCTAATCTTGCGTATTTGTCAAAACAATTTTGACTTCTCTGAGAAGAACTCCGAAGAAAATTGAGGGAGTTTACGTTAAATAGGTAATATACGCTATAATTTTTTTGTAAATGTGTTTATTTATTTTTGTGTGAATATATACATAGTTTGAAACTAACATTTCATTTGATAGAATGATATGTAGCTACTAAATAGCATGATATAACAACTAATGTATTTTTAAATTGTTCTTATTATTACTAATTTTTGTTAACAAATTGTCTAATTACTGCTATTAGGGATTTGTACTTAATTTAAATTTACTGTCCTCCAAGGTAGTATCTTTATTAATCTTAGTAAATTTATGCTTTATCACTTTGCAGATAGATGGGAATAATAAAACAATTAATAACAATAAAGAAGGCAGAGTATATACCCAAAAACTAACAAATTCAATAATGACTAGTCTCAAAGATCCCAATTTCCCCAGCAAAATTCCAGTTAAATTGTCTATATATTTTTCAGAACTGCATTTTGCTGTGAAAAATTAACTTTTACGTCTAATACAGATATGAGTAAATAATCATCTTATCTGATCAAATCTTTACTAGCGAATTTCCCCTATAGGGAATAAGCTATTGACGTCGTGTCCACCGAGATCGTCATGTCCGAGTTCGTCACATCTACGAAAATCAATGAGCCGTACTAATTAGGGTCGGCTGTCTACCTGCCCCGCCGGGTATGTCATGCCTCCTCCGCCCGAACGGGAACAACTTATCCTAGTCACAGATCACAAGAGAACGGTCAAATACCGTTCTGAATCTTTACGCTCAGAGTTTACTGATGTTGGTTCTTCATGTAGCTGAAAATTACAACTAGCCTGTACATTTCGCCGAGCAATATTAAAAGTGTTAAATATAAGTTCAATTAAACTTTTATCCATGATAGGATTTGGTTGTTATTATGGTATTAAATTCTTAAATTGTAAGAATGTATTTAACATATTTTTAAGTAAGTAATTGCGAAAATATCATATCAAAACTACTACAACTTTGGTAAATTTAAAGTGACAGCTGTATTATTGTATTTATTTTATCCGCACGAATACCAAGCCCTTGGCTTAAAAATACGAATAAGTTTCTTAAAATAATCTTGTTATCCTAGTATAATATAATGAATGCACGCACCCCTTTCAGTGCGATATCCTTTTGTATGACACTTTTCAATTTTGTAACACGAATCCTTTTGTACTAAGGCTGTTTTTCGGACTCACGAACAAACATCAATCGGCCTAATTCATCCTTTCAGTGCGATATGTAGTCGTATGACTTCAATTTTGTCACGAGTTAGTTTGTATAATGTTTAGCTTCATGAAGAACCAACATCATTAAACTTTCAGCGTAAAGATTCAGAACTGTATTTGACCGTTCTCTTGTGATCTGTGACTAGGATAAGTTGTTCCTGTTCGGGCGGAGGAGGCATGACATACTCGGCGGGGCAGGTAGACAGCCGACCCTAATTAGTATGGCTCATTGATTTTCATAGATGTGACGAACTCGGACATGACGATCTCGGTGGTGACCATTGACGTAGGTTTCATGGTAAGACTTATGCCCGAGATGATAACTTTTTTTGAGGTCCCCAGATGCCAAAAACACTAATCGTTCAAATTTATTTATATTAATATGTGTATGTATATATATATATATATATATATATATATATGTCCGATTTCGATGAAATTTGGCTAAAATGTGTAAAGCGACATTCATGACTTAAGTTCGAAAACCAGAAAAATCGGACCATGGAAAGACGGGTTTATGGGGTTCCAACATTTTTCAAAAATCTGTTTTTTGCACTTTTCACCCGGAAATTTTTAAAACACCCCATTTTTGATGTGACCATTTTATAAAGCTTAAAAAATAAATAAAATAGTATTTTTAATCATTAACCTAGGTTAAGTGGTTGCGGAGAAAATCCAAAAAACGTGTTCATAAAATCTCCCATGTAAATTTTATGGGAAAATGGTTTTTAGCTTTTCCTCAATTAATTTTACTGTAAACTTCATCGTTGCTTTTACCAATCAGTTTAGCTCTACAAAACAATAATTTTGGTGTTTAATTTGTGATTCTACGTCCAACCGTTGCCGAGATATTCAAAGTGCTAAACACAGTACGTTGTCCAATGTTATCCTTACGGAGAATATTTAAAATTTGATATCTCGATTATTTATGAACCTTTATTGATTAAACTTGGTATGTGGCTTCACCTAGTACTGGTATATTGATATTTGCACAAAAAAGTTACTTTTTTATTATCTCCGTAGCAGCCAACCTGCATACTCAGCCATAATGTTATTCTTATACAGAATAAGTTAAGTTTTATATCTCCCTTAATTATGAACATTAATTATTAAAACTTGGTAGGTAGCTTCACCTGGTTGAGTTATATTGATAATTGCTTAAAACACATTTCTTATTTTTCTCGTTGTAGCAAACCTGCGTACTAAGCTCTAATGTTATTCATATGGAGAATAAATAAAATCCTATATATCACTTATTTATTTATGTATTTCTATGAAACTTGGTAAGTGGCTTTATGTGGTAGTAAGACACATATGCATGCATTGGAAATTCGCCGAGTACGCAGGTTTTCAGTGACGGGGTATTTTTATTACGGTAGATAGGCCCCCGACGCGACGGCTCTCTGACTGGTCAAACTGGTCTATACTAGTCGACTAGGTCGACATTAGGTACAACAAAATGAAGCTGTCACAGGATTGGTAGGTCTTTTGGTTATCCAGCATGACTAACTTCCCTTCCTGCGTTCCTCCTTAGTAGGGTTCTTTATGCGGTTCTTGCAATGGGGGGTGTGGATGGTGAAATTTGCATAACCCCCTCTGTGCGATGGCGGCCCCTGTCTGGTGGACTTGGGGAGCGTCGGGTTAGAGGGCGAGTTGTCCTGGGGTGTTCTTTCACTCATAGAGCCCAGGAGCTATGGGGTTCTCTCTCCCTTTATGGAACGAGGCAGACTGACCCCGTCCTATACCATTCCCGACCCTGAAAATCCCCTTTTTCCGGTGGCTGCATGACATCCAAAAAAAACCGGAGGCATGCCTAGCCGGGGCCTCCTAATACTCCCAAAGAAACAAACAAAACAAATGATAGCTACCCTAGTGGAAGTGATCAATAAAAATCAATAGAAATATTTTTAGTTATAAGTAGTGATATCAATACATAATTGATCATAACGTATCACTAGACATCAATACGTATCACTAGAAATCAATAGTATCATTAGACATCAATAGACAATTTTTTCTACTTATGTCTAGTGATACGTATTGATCTCTATTGATACGTAGTAATATCAATATGTAATTTGATAAATACGTATCACTAGTCCTCAATAGAGATCAGTAGAAGTAGATTAATCCTTTACAAAATCCAGTTGACTGTAAATTATGTAAAAAAAATTGCATCGATTTACGCTAACATTAATGTTTTTTTTGTAGTTTATTCAAAACAAATATTTGTATTAAAACGCCACCTTTAATCGTAGATTTTTGAGTAGGCTAATTTACAAGATGTTATGAACAAATTCTAATCAAAAAGATATTAAATTAATTAATTGGGAAGTGTAAAATATAATAGCCTTGCATGTTGAGCATAAGCTGAACTGTATTAAGAACATGTCGGGTACCCAAGAATGTATTCATCTCTTTAACTATGGAATGGTGTATCATTAGCAAAACAAGAATTTAAGTTAAACCCATACAAGAAGTATTTTTTAAAGACAATTAGCCCCGCCACACAGTGATGTGGAACGAGGAGGAAGAGGTATTTTTGTAATACAGTACGTTCAAATAGAGTGGCACACGTATTAAAGCGAGGCAAGACAGAAGCTGCAGTATACCCCTCGCTGCGTTTGTAGTTGACGTAAACCTTTTCTTGCTTCTCCTCCCTTACTCTACAAGTTTATGTGACTGAAAGTGGGTTTGATGGAATGAAATCATGAATGAGCTGTTTTCGATTTATTGAGTCTCGAGTTATTGAGGTTCCACTGTACCTCTATTTTCCCTTTACATAACCTCACCTAACCTAAATGCCACAGAGCATGCCTTAAATTAGGTAGGCATAAAGGCGAAGATCTACATGCGCCCATTGCGGGTACACTTTCATAAGCGGAACGATATAAAATCCCGCATGAAAATGTTCGATAAATTGATTAGGTCGATTGTAAAATATGTTATCGTCTGTATGTAAGTTATAACGTCACGTTTTATTTGTTTATGTTTGTTTTTCAATTAAAATAATAAAAAAATTAGATAAACGTTACCAGTCCTATATAAACAAAACATAATTTATCTACAAACATCAAAACTAAAAAACGAGACGAATCAACAAATTTAAAAGGATGAAAGTAGGCTATACAGCTTTCTGGTATACTGTAGCATGTAAAAATAACATAAGGAGTAAGATTTCCATAGATCTGTTACAATAGTTGTTCCTGACAATACATATTTAAGTATAAGTGGAATCAACATTGTTATCTGGACAAATTTCAAGACGATATCTTCTACATCTTTGAGACCGAACATAGCCAAAACCTAAATACCGGAGGGCCTAATCGATATACCGTGTCGAACAATTTCATTCGGTTTTTCATTCCGCTTATGAAAGTGTGCCCATTTGTGCTACTCTTTCCTTTTAATTGCAACTGTTTTATAAACAAAGTGATAAGATTTTACAAAAGTGAATTACGGTATGCATTTCTTGTTTAATAGCTTAACAAGTGGGAGTGATATCACCTCCCAAATGTAGAAGAAATATAACTCAATGAGTAGATAATAGGCACAGACCTTACAAAGTATCTATGGACCTTGGTTAATAGGCCCATTCAAGTTAGCAACAAATCAGTTTGGATTAGCCTAGGCCTCACTAATGAAGTTTTCAAAATACAAACCCAGTACATATATTTGCTTTGATAGAGAATACTGTTGCTCAATTATTATTGTAAACTGTACCTATAGGTAGGTATACAGAAAATATAAGTCACCTAAAGACTTGTTAACCAAAGTTGGTAGTACACAGTTCCCTGGTTTAACCTCTAACCAAAATGTCATGCCCCACACAATCCCACTTATCCAAGATATTTATCCATGTTCTAACCCTATAATTAGCAACTGTAAGCTCATGTAAACAGTAATCAGTAATATTTTCAAACATATAATTGAAAGAACTTATAACGGACCACAATGTATGCAAGACAGCAGGAGCCCCATGTGGAAAACTTTTCTGGCCCAGTACTGGGCCAGTATCGGCCAGTACCGGCCAGTTCTGGGCCAGTACCGGCCAGTTCTGGGCCAGTACCGGCCAGTTCTGGGCAAGTGCCGGCCAGTTCTGGGCCAGTACCGGCCAGTACTGGGCCAGAACCGGCCAGTTCTGGACCAAAAATATAATTTAAACTTGTTTTGAATCATGTAATTCATGTTCCCGTCGCCACACCTGCTTCATTCTCAGTTTGACAGAAAGTTAGTTTAGTCGTTCCTTAGCTCATGATTAGGGATGGACGGGTTCCGAAATTTCGGGAAATTTTCAGGAAAAAATAATCACGTTTTTTGGGCAGGATTTTTTATCCTGGGATTATATCACCAAACCGGTCATCTGTGGTGCAATCGTCTTTTAATATTGTTAATATTTGATGGACCAAGGTTGGTTGTTTAAATTATATTAAATTATATTCATGTTATTATCTTAATACAGTACACAGATTTAAAAGGGTACACATGCAGTTATAATTGTTTTAATATTATTTATCTATTTATCTTAATTATGTGTTAATAACATTATATTTTTTGATTATTAATTAAATTAAATAGGCCTGTACACTAATCTGCTAGCAGTTTAATCATATCTCACAACAACAACATGGCAAGAAAATATATACATATAAATCAAATGAACCAAATGATTTTTTTCCAGCTTTTATTACTTTTATTCCAGTGATGTGCATGAGTATAGATTCTCTTCGAAAACCCAAACTGAAGTATCGCGAGGCGTGTAGGTGTATACTATTGGTAATTTATATACTCCACTCCATCCTATAGTTTACAGGAGTCAAAACAGCCGCGGGGGTTAAGACGTGTGGTCATATAGTCAAAGATCGTGGGTTCGAGACCCAGTCTGGTCGTGATATTTTTACAACTAAAAAACCTTATTAAAAATTTGTATTATTGGTTTAATAAAAAATTCAATAAAAAAAATCATATTTTTAAGCAATTAAAATAATTATTTAAATAAAACATTATACTTCTGGCCCGGTACTACTGGCCCAGTACTGACCAGATCTTGCAAGTTTTGGAAGTATTCTAGAATCTGGGCCAGTACTGGCCCAGTAAAAATTTGTTCCACATGGGGCAGACCGAGCACGAGCAGACCAGCAGGCATCTTTGTGATTTAAATTTGAAATCTACTGTTTACAGTAACCAAGCACCGTCCCAACTGGACTAGACTCAATCCAGTTTATTCAAAAGTACAAACTGCGCGGCCACACACCTTCTGTGTTGCCGTTACGTTACCGACATATAGACTACTGTAGCTGAAGTTAGTCTATGGTCTTATGCTATGGTTAGCTAATGCAAGATCATGTGCTTATATTACTGTATTGTTTGTAATAATCTATACTTATTTAATAGGCGAGCAGGTTTTTTGTGACAATCACTCCTCCTAAACTGCTGAACCGATTTTCATGTTTTTGGTGTCATTGGAAAGAGCTTAACGTGAAGTTGTGCAGGAAACCTTTTTTATAGAGAAATAATTTGTGAGTGAGGCCCTGGGGCCCCTTAAAGTTGAGTTTTTCCCATAAGCTTAACATTGGGAAATAACTATAAGTTTTAAGCAATCAGCTGGATAGAGTAAACACAGTTGATCAGTAGGCCATGTTGGCTTTGGAACGGTAACACAATATTTATACGAGAATGTCAGGATAATGCGTTGTGATCGCGAGCGAAGCCGCGACAGGTTTACTAGTATTAATTAATTTGTAACTTATATCTTTGGCAAATGCAGTAAAGGCCTTTGGTATGATCTCATACCTCTAGTTGTTGGGTCACAAAATAAGGAATACATTTTATGCCAAATAAGAATAAATAAATATGTAATTATAATGACTCTAATTAAAAATAGTAATTATTAATGTTGTTCTTGGGAACTCTGCACACTAGAGACTTAATATAATTTCTTGTTGAATATGTGAATAACACCAGAGAAATTTAATTTTATATAACAATATTATGCATAATTATGCATGTTATATAATTATATTGAATTTTGATTACTTATAGGAAAATTGATACAATTATTTACTCATCAATATAATATTTTATTGCTCTGCGTTATACACCATAAATAATATTATTTAAATATTTTTAAATACTTAGGCCTACCAGTATGGTTTAAACCAATAACAAGTAATTATATCAAATAAAAAACACTTAAATATTTAAAATTTGAAAAATGTACCTAAAAGCATTTTATAAAATTCGGCAACAAAAAAATATGTCCCACATTAAAATATGCAGTGAGAATGTTTTTCGTGCAAAAATGATACCTGTTACTGGACTAATAACATTAAAGAAAAGTGTTTTTATTTAGAGGTGGATGATCATACAATTCATCCATCCTCTTTTTCAAACTTATTTGAGAATGATTTAGAAATACTGATGGACATAATCTACAGAAATTTCATAATTTATAAATTATTCATATTATTTTATTTAAATTGGTTTATTTGGCATTGTTGAACAATTTAAGTGTTTTCTTTTTAAATTAATAACATTGTATAGTTGCCTCTTGATGTTTATTTCACAATGTGTTGATTTTAGTAAAGGGGGTTTATTTTTCATGATTTTAATGATGCCTGGTGATGTGTATTTACTCGTATTTGTTGTAGTGATCTTTATTGATATCAATATGTGTCAATAAACTCCTAATGATTTCTATTTACCTTGGTTTTAATGATTTATGTTGATGTCTGGTGATACGTATTTACATCAACTAGTAAACCTGTTGCAGCTTCGCTCGCGATCATAATTTATAAATATTGTGTTACCGTTCCAAAGCCAACATGGCCTGCTGATTAACTGTGTTTACTCTATCTAGCTGATTGCTTGAAACTTATAGTTATTTCCCAATACCAAGCTTATGGGGAAAACTCAACTTTAAGGGGCCCCAGGGACTCACTCACAAATTATTTCTGTATACAAAAAAGTTTCCTGCACAACTTCATGTTCGGCTCTTTCCAATGACACCAAAAACATGAAAATCGGTTCAGTAGTTTAGGAGGAGTGATTGTCACAAAAAACCTGCTCGCCTATTAAATAAGTATAGATATACTTCTATTGATATCACTGAATGGTCTAGTGATATTAATATAAATTTCTATTGATTTCTATTGATCACTTCCACCAGGGTAGACATACCATAATTTAATTACAAAGGGACATAGCTTTCAGGTATGAATCACACCGAATACTATATGATAGGTTTAAAATGTATTGTATAATATGGTACGTTTTGTCATAATAACACATGCAAATTTTATATCGCAGATTCCCCATTAGATTACTCATACATTTCAAAATTAGCGCATTAAAATTCTTAGACGACAATTGTTGCGAAAGACTGGAGCCGATATTATTTTGATACCACATGCTGAGAGATCTCTACCAAAAAATTTTGGTAGGCTGCTAATTTTTTTTAATTATTTCAACCCCAGGGGCATTTTTGCTAAGAGTGCATTACAAACACTTTTCAGGGAAAGCGGTCCAAACCCCCAAATTTGTGAGGACATCCTGGAATTCAAACCCATGACCCCTTGACCTGGAGTCCAAGATGCTAACCGTTAGGCTAGTGGGACACCCATACTCCCTAGTTATAAAAAATACTAATACTGATTGAGTGTGTTAAACAGAAATATTATATGACTATCTTTATGTTTTGAATGTTGCAGAGTGTGCAGAGCGAGGGGGAGACTGTGTGCCGCCGCAGCAATGTCCTCCCACCTCCAGGCTGACGTCGTCGCTAGTGCAGTGCACGGAGAACACCATCTGTTGCCTGGGGGGAGCCGAGCGGCAGTACCAGCAGGACTATGTGGCGCAGTACATGTTGCCTCCTCACAGGGTGCGCCACAACCTCTCCCGGCTCAGCTACCGACCCAAGGTGCTCTACCTGCGCCCGGAGAAGGCGAGCTCCACCTCCCCGCCGGCTGAGTGGGAGTATTCCGTCAACCAGGGAGAAGAAGAACCGAAGATTGTCAACTTCGAACTGATCAAAAACACTTTAGATAACTCACTACCTCAGACAAGCACTGCCGTAAAGGATAAAGATGAAGATATTGTATTCCCGAATAAAGGGGAAGAAGATGTTGATCGCTTACAATACATACAAAAGCTTTATCAGAAGTATGCGATGGACTTTAAAAAATATAATTCTGTTAAGAGTCTTGATGATTTACCTAAAAGAAAGTTGAAGTATGCTATTGGATATAAAAGTGCAAAGCGTAAGTATTTACCGGTATTCTTCTTCAGGAAGGTAATTCTTAACTAAAATAACTAGTTGGTGGTATTAAGAAAAATTCAAGGGTTAAACGGTCCAGGAAGGGCTACAAAATGAAAAATATTCTAATTATATCACATTTATACTACATAATTTATTAGCTCATTTATTTTTATTTGAAGCAAAATAGCTTTACTTATTTACTTCCTGTATATGATAAATTAATTAATTTTACCCTCTATCTACCTTTATGTAAATTGGGTTCTTTTGTCTATCTTAAGTTTAGTTGGCGAGTTACTAACTGTTACATTTAGGTTATTACATGCTGAAGTAATAAATGTAGTTTGTAGTACAGTATGCAGGTAACATACATTCATATATACATCTCAAAATATATAGGCTTATTTCCTTTTAAAGTTTTTTGGAGTTAAAATTTTTGGGGATGCTGTTTAAGAGTTCATTCTAACTACACATTATTTTATATGTTGTAGGAATCAAATGCCAAATAAAAACCAAAAGAAACATACCATTTCTTCAAAAGAAGTTTTAAAATAAACCTCATTTGCTAACTTTATGAATCAGTTATTTATAGTTGAGTATAATTGAGGAGTGTCTATAGTTATTTTGTAAATAAGCCTGGGCACGAAACCGCATTTTAATTGGTCGATTAAACTTCTTCTCTAAACAGTGAATTTATATAATTATTTTATAAAATGTACACATAAATAAATAAATAAATAAATAATGTCTTTTATTGGAGGGGTTTTTAATCAAGATGTTGCTTTACAAAATAACTCAGCATAACAAATAAGTCAGTACAACAAATACAAAAAAAATACATACATGTATACATATATATTACATTTTAAAGTTCTCTGCCTCTAAGGCCAGCTTGAGTTTTTCTTTGAATGATCTGCAACTCAGCACTTTAAACTTATCGGAAACCCCATTGTAAATCTGTGGACCAAAGTATGAAAATACATTTCTGCCCACTTCAAGTCTAACTTTGGGGACCTCGAGCATAAGTCCTGGCGAGTGTGGCGTTCCCTAACCTCAGAGCGAGCTTGCAGCATTTCTCTCAAGTAAGGGGGGCTACCAGATGATAAAATTTGATGAACCAAGCATGTGACATGGAATCAAAATATGACCCTTATTGGAAACAGCTTTGCTGATGTCCTAAACTGGCTGATATGGTCAAATTTTCTGAGGTCATTCACGAATCTCAACGCAGCATTTTGTAATCGTTACAGTAGGACTGTGTTGTCCAAAGACAATCTGCTACCAAACACTGGTAGAGCATACAACATTGAAGGGAATACTACAGACCTGACAATCTGCAGCTTAGGTTCCACCTGGATCAATCCCTTAAACCTAAACATAACTCGCAGTCTACACATTGTGCTGCGATTTACAGACTGAATATGTTTTGAAAATATCAGTTGCGGGTCAAATTTCACACCAAGAATCCTCACCGAATCAGAGATAGACAAGGGTTCGCCGCCCAAGGAAAGACAAGAAGAGTTATATGTACACAGTGTCTTTCACATGTATTTTAAATCAGAAAAATATTTGAAATAACAGATGATCATGTTTATTTCATTTTTCAGATTGTAAGCTGTATGAGAAGTACACAGCAGATGAGACGTTGTATGCCATTCCTCTGCTACCCTCTCTGTTCCCAGTCATGATGCAGAAAAATCACTGCTCCAAACCTCTGCCATTAATTGTCGGCGGGATGGACGCTTCCAAAGGGGAGTTCCCTCATATGGTGAGTTTGCTGTGATAAATGAAGACTGAAGAATTAACCTTGCCCAGAAAAGGTTTTTATTCTCAATTACATTTACACAAACGCAAATTATTAATATACATTTTACAACACTTAAAAACAGCTATGGTTACACTTTTACTGTTCTCATATTCTCACACAGAAAAGTAAATACAAGGTCAAAGGCAGCAATATTTGTATGGATTGTGTTCATCTCACGAATAATCAGCCACTCCCATAATCTTCCAAGCAAACCTGCTAACAACTCTGCCATAAATGGGGGAAGACTTTATGAGTTGAACAATCTAATCAGTTTTGTCATGGGCAGAATGTGAATATGAAAATTTAAAAAGACAACCTGACCAAGTCTCTATGAACATAAAAGCAAGGCTACCATTATTATAACAAACTAGCAGTCAACTCTAGAAACCAAAGGGATACCCTCAAAAGCTTGATTTAGCAGGGCTGTCTTGTTAAAAAGGAGGTATTAACAATTGAAGTGACTAGCCTCTTTAATGTGAATGTGGATTGTTCCAGGCAGCTCTTGGCTATGATCGCGGGGAGTGGATAGACTTCCTCTGTGGAGGGTCTCTCATCAGTGAGAGGTATGTCGTGACTGCGGCTCACTGCGGCCACACCAAATGGTAAGTTTGAGATCATGTTAGATTTTAAAGTTTAAGAATTTCTGCTCATAAATTACCTTTTTATTTCATCATATTAATGATAGAAGTAATCAGAAAATTAATATCCCCCCTTAACCGATACAATTAGGAGAAGCAGGGGCAGTTTCAGCTGGGAAATTTGGTAAGATATCAGTATATCACGAGTGAGTTGGCTGCATGGGCCGCACAGTCAGTATGGCAGCTGGTTGGCTGTTTGTGTTAAAAAAAGGATCAAATTGTTCTCCTAAAGTGGCGTGACAATGCATCATTATGAAACGGCGATCCAAGAATCAAGAATAACCATACTTTTGGCAATGACAGAATCGGGACCTTACCGGTCGCTGTGATAGTTAGTAGTGGTTTTAAAACTACCAAAAAAGATTTAACAAAACAGTTTGCATTAGGAATTTGAAGAGAAAGTTTGTACAAACTATTTCTTGTATATTAATATACGGAACATGGTTTGCTTAAAATAAAATTCCTACGACCGCCCCTGAGGAGTTGGGTCAAAATTAAGCCTCATAAAATATAAAAAAACTTTTTCTTAGTGACACTTGTGAATATGTTTCTGAGTTTTGCGAATATTATTAAGTACCATCGTGTAGGCTTCCATGGTCCGAAGATATACTCCTGAAGTTATGTAGTTTTATTGTTGGTTACCAATTTAAAATACATTAACGAAATGCTTAAAAAAGAAAACCCATACCGGACCCAGAAACTAGCGAACATTCTCTATTAACATGCCGAATGGAGATACCGTCCTTCCACCTCCTCACACGAATTCCATTAACACCTGCCTTTTAGAAACAATGGAGAATTGATTAAGGTGCTACCCCTACCAACATTCCTGCAGATTATAGAATGACCGTGCACCACGTCAGGTCTGTTGACAACCTACGGTCGCGGCACTTATATAAGCGAAAGAGTCGGACAAATGTGCCAGTCAGTGAGTGAATTATTTGTAAGTTTGCATTACTAATACATATCGTCCTCCCTGAATATTGTTATTATATCCAAAACGATGGCCACCAACTTTGTTGACATCCACATGACAGTTAAAGCACAGATATAACCAGAGTTTATATGTATATATTTTTGTAATTAAAAACTTGTTTGCGATATAACTAAAAATAATAACTAAAATAGTTCTTGTAATTTATGATAGAAAAAACAACTACAAGTTAAATATTCTTCTGCTTATAGAATTAGAGATAAGTTCATTGGTTCAATCCGCGAATCTGCAATTCTATCGCCCGGCCCGTGCTTCATACTGTTTTGTATTTAGTGATTGATAATTTTATTGGTTGAAATAGTAAGCAAAATATATAGCCATTTAAGGAAACAGGATAAATGTACTGTGACTTGTAAGTTACGTTTGAGGGATATAAAACTCTTTGGAAATACAAATTACCACTTCAAATACCACATGTCAATAATGTAATTTTAAATGGGTGGTAGACCTAATGAATGTGTCATTTCTATAAATTGTTAGTCATATAGAATATGTTCAACCCAATAAACACTCTTAACTTCATAGTGGTCCTAAAGTAATGGTCATGTAAGCCATCTAACTGTTTCATTCAAACCCGAGTTCCTGCAAGTTTTAGAACTTTATAGCTTCTAATGTTGGTTTGTAATCCAAAAGTCAGGGACACTGTAGATATAACAAGTTTTCTATGCATCATACTAATGTAAGGTGGGCAAATTTCCATTTGAAAAAAAAAACAAAAAAAATAACCACTTAAAAAATAGGTAATAAATAGGTAATATTTTGTTTAAACCAACACTTAAGCCCTAAATTTTAATACAGTAGACTCAGAAATCCGGATCACACTTATCTGGACTCCCGGTTATCCGGACCGATGATCTTGAATTTTCTTTTAATATTTTGTTGCAAATAAAAAAACAGAACTTCACGATTTAGTGCCTTTATTTTTCAAGCGATTATTCCCCATTACAAAAATATCATCTAGATTGCATCTTTTTCATGTAATAAATGTGTTATTTCTCTCATATCCCGACTTTTTTCATGTTCCGATCATGCTCTCAGTCCCGTTGGTGACGGATTAACGAGGTTATAATGTATTATGGATTGTTTATAAATTTCTTCTAGAAACTCACTCTTTTCATAATGAAAACGCATATTATTGTCCTAATTGTTCACTATAAAGGCGGAACTGATAATTAATGCTCACCTCCAAGAAATCCGGATTTTTCAAAATCCGGACTGGCCGTCTGCCACAATAGTCCGATTTCTGAGAGTCTACTGTACTTTCAAAATTCAAAAGGGTCCCATAAACAAGGTTTACATAGTCCATACAAAATAAGCATTTATAAAGTTATAAAGATGTGATGCTGCAGAGCCAATTAATTTACATACTTTATGTTAGGGGTCCTCCAATCATTGTCCGGCTGGGAACTCGCAACCTGATCACAGACGCAGGCCAGAACATGGACGTGGAGAAGGTGATAGTTCACCCGGACTACCATGAGCCGAGCTGCTACAACGACATCGCGCTGGTCCGCATAGCCCCGGGGCTGCAGCTGAGTCACAGTCTGCGACCTGCATGTCTGCCGCTGCTCGACACGGCTGCAGGCAACCCCGGGAGCTACCTCACCGCCACGGGCTGGGGCCGCACTGGATATGGTGAGTTGGTTACAGACAATGGTGTAACTGTTTTTTTTTTGGGCCCCCCCATTTAACATGATCAAACAGTTTCACCCTATCCCTATCCGTTGCTATATTCTGGGATGAGGTTATAAGGTTGCATGAGCCAGAAATTTCCTAACCTCTAGATACACGGTAAGGTTAGTTCCAGTTTTGTTTAAATTTAGTGATTTAAGAACGCCAAAAGGTTTTAATTCACGTCAATTAAGGATAAAATACCTAAGAATTAAGTCGAAAAGTGGCATAGCACATATGTTACAGTAGCTTCAAAACATCCAGGTCAGTAACTCGTTCTGTTCCTGTCAAAATGTGGGAAAGTATTTGTTTGGAGTGAAATTGCCGCAATGGTGTTTTCGGTTGCCTTGAGGTTTTGAAACGGTTTAATTTATTCAAACACGAAGCACAACGCTAGGCTAAAAATAACTTAATGCTTAAAGTTTACTAAGAAAATTATTTCTGTTTTGAAAGTTAATTATAACAGTTTTATCCCATCATGTAGGCCTGCCAAAGCTTTAACCTCGGTCTTTGGGCTTTGCCACCTTGGCTCACACAGGGGCGGCCCGTCAGATTTTCAGTGCCCGTGCAAAGACCAAACTTGCCGCCCCCCTCCATAACAACTAAAACCTCCCCCCCCACCATAGCTCTGAAATAAGTCTGACGTACGCGCCTCGCTCCCTCGCTTGTTGCGTTTGCGTTGTTTCTGGTTCCGTGCGATACTGATCACCTGAAATGACAAGCTATGGAGCACTGTCAGCTCAGAGACTTGAGTAATTCAAAATCTTGATTTCATTTAGTATCGACATGGAAATGCTGAGTCACGATAACTTTGAAATCATACAGCAGTCACATCTGCATGGCTGTTCTGAAAAACCCAAAATTAAAAAGGGAAACAACTAAGCAAATTTAACTAATTTAAGTAACTTTAAATTTAATTTAGTAAGGCCAAGTCTACACTCTACTCTAGGTCTGACTTGTCGTGCATTTATTTATGTGTTGCTTCGGCTACTATATCTTGTCCAGGATGATCTCGAGGAGCGGCGCGCGTCGTGGTGGTAAGCTACCTGCTACGATCGCACGGCTCCCTCACACTGACGCAGGGGATTATTCTTTGACTTCTGCGTATCAAGAAACAATTATGTGTTTGTTTAAGAAAAATAACGAGTTCGCACGCAGCGCGCTGACGTGAGGGAAGTGAATTTCCGCATTAACATCTTGAAAAAATAGAATAAAGGGTTTAAAACAACACTGGTAACTTTTTTTGAAAATTGAAAAATGTAATTTGTTGGCTGTTTTGATGCTTCTGGTTATATTTAAATTGACTATTAGGATGGCAATGTTGTACATTATGAGGTTAGGAGGAGGTATGGTCAGGATAACAAGTTGGTAAAGGGGTATTGGGGATGATAAACTACATAAATATATGAAAACAGCCTTTTCCAGTGTGAAATCCCCATAAGACAACGTACTGTGTTAAGACAATTGACATTTTCTTTAATAACTCGGTAAATATTTGTGCTAGAATGATGAGAGAGGGCTTAAAACTTTCGCCTTACTAATCTCCGCCTTCTTATTTCCATTAATTTTACATTGGGAGCTTTTCTGACCCTTTTTGGACCAAAAAACTCAAAATTTGAAAAATTAAAATCTCCAAAAAAGGGGGGTTGGAGTTGTCCGATTATATGTAAATATATATGTGTATATATATGTTAGCGACACCCCAAAACGTGTTCAGGGGGTCACGTTAGGAACTTCTATGGTGGTCCCCGAGCTTAAGTTTCACCATGCTAATAGTTCACTTTTCCATAGGAAATTCACTAATAATGAAAACAAACCTCAAAACTGAGAAGGAAGGGAGAAGTACAAACTGATAACAGTACACCTGTTCTGAGCGTGGGAAAAAGATTTCTTCCGGGGGAACCAAAAAAATCATCAAAACCGACCAAGGTTCTATCGGTTCCGGGAATTTATTAGGCTGAAGTTTGCAATCAAAAACAGCAAAGTTTGCTGGTAAAGTTATTTTTGTTTTTGACGAAACTAATGTTTTATGAATATAGATTTCTGATTATTGTTTCTAATGTGTAACACGTTTTTCAGTTATACAAACTCTATCTTCGAGTATTTGGTCTTTAAGGATTTTTGTAGCTATAAAGGTTAATTTTTCTGATATATTGAATCTTATCTTCTAAAAGTGTTCTGATCACCTAAGTTTGATACCAGTTACTTCAAAAACTGAAGTTGGCTGTAAACATGTTTTTTTCGTTAATACAAACGAAACTCATCTAAGGTACTGCCACTTTGGAAGAAATATAGATGTTTAATCAATTAACCACGACGAAAACACAACTAATCTGTGATGACGAGAAGTATTTTTAATTCTTAACATTGTCCACTCCATCTCCAATGCCCCGAAATGGCTCAGTTAACAAATAAGAACTTGATTGAAATTATACTAAACAGAGACGGAACTATTAACTATATTTTTCAAAGTAAGGACCATACAAGTACCGAAGGAAGGGGGCGCCAAAATCTGAGGGGGCGTATCATATTTTCCCCTCTTATTAAATATAATAGCAATATAAAACTCGAATCATTTTAACTTCAGTTAAAGATGAAATGCCGACTCAATACTCTTCAATCCCCAAACCATATATTTCCTCAGCTAGGAAGTCGTTTAAAATAATCGAAGATGGCGGATTAAATTAATTAGTTGAATCGAGTAACTTGATATTTTAACATTTCAATTTTCTTTCATCGTATTGCGAGTATTATTCACACTCTCAATGTCACAAAACGACAGAGGTCAAAACAACTTTTCGATTCGGAATAGAGGGGAGCGGAGATTGTGATTATCTGATTTGTGAATTTAATATTTTAAGTATAATGAATGTGCAACATGGTGAATGCACAACATACTTCCCAATAATGCCTTTAACAATTTATAATACTATTATACAACAAATTTATAAAATTAGTCGGATTTATATTTTTTTCAAATACTTTATTTTAGTGCTACGGACTACGCCCCCAATCCCACACACACCCCATGGCCCGTCATGAGCGCCGAGTGCCGCCCCCCCAAAAGCGCCGCGCCCCGTGCTGGAGCACGGCTCGCACTGCCCTAGAGCCGGTACTGGGCTCACAGGTCCCTTAGGCCTGTGGGCCCCCCCGCACCGTGGGCCCGGCAGTTACACCACTGGTTAAAGACAACGAATAGTCAGTTTTAGGGTTTTTATATTTTGATACAGAGAAAATATTAGGCACAGAGTGGTAGAGAAGCAAGCTGCCTTGTTGTCTTAGGCGCTACACCCTTGTTGCTAGTGTTTACTTAAATAAATAGTAGGCTTCTAGGATGATAACATAAATTTAAATATATAGGATTAATTTAAAATGGCAGGCTATTCTGGGAAAATCATACTACACTATTGCAAAACAATTTTCAGTGAGAAATACTCACTTAAAAAACTTGTGAGTTAAGAAATTTATCTAGTTCCCTTGTTTTAGTGCAATCAAGTATGAATTTTATTGTTTAGTTTGTTGAAGAGGAACTTTCAAATAATCACTTTTGATCAACAAAAGTTAGTAAAATGTTTTTAAATAAAACTAGCTTTCAGGTCAGATGCTTAAAACACAGATGAAACCATTGTCATTTGATAGTGAAAAGTATTGTGAATAACATATCAAAAGTCTCCAAAAATATTTTTGGTGGATAGCCGCCGTTTTCCAAAATGGCGGCCAAATTCAGTACTTATTTTCTTTTTATTGAAATTCTGACTTACCTGTCAATTTTGCTGAAATAACTCATATCACCTTTATTGTTCCTCTTGAAATTAACTTACAAATGGTACCAAACACGTGTATTAATAACCAAATATAGATATTGTAAAGACAATTCAAAATTCAAAACAATAATAATGTTTATAGATTTATACCATTGTACTGTTAGGGGCCATCCATAAATTACATCACGCTATATTTAGCCCTTTTAGACCCCCTTCCCCCCACTTTGTCATGCTGTTCCCCCCCCCCCGTCAAAATGTCCCGTACCCCTCCTCCCCCCCGGCGAGGTGTGACAATATATGCACGGCCCCTTAAGCATTTTGTTTACAAGTAAAAACCTATGTTAAATGCAATAGTGTGATTGAATTTTACTTTCATACATACAAAATTAATAATATATGTTCAAATAAACGTATTTTAACTATCATAAAACTCCCTGGAGATGGCCAACTCAGTGTCAATTTATTTAGTGTTCATGCACGATCCTCAGCATGCTGAATATGCATCAGAACATTTCAACTCACTCTTTCGGCATCCACACTTACTACCACAACCAGAATGGCAGTTGCAGTGATTGAGCTTCAATATAGAAAGTGGTGATGGTCACATGTGCGTCTGCTAGGGGGCTTCTAAGCCATCAGTCAAGCGCCACCCCAATCCGTTGGACCTTCCACGCTGTGTGTTAATTCCACGCTATACTTGAACCTGATGGCATACCCTCTGGCCGTGGTAGCAAGTGGCTGCTGTTTCATTACCTGTAAAGATTTTACTGCTTCTGCTGTTTTCTGTCAATACATTTTCCTGCGGAGGCTGTCTAAGGCATTGCCTTCCAAGCCACCATACAAATGGACGAGAGACTTTTCTCCTGCTAAGATTATATCTTCTGGACGCCACTCTTTCTGAAAAATTCCCCACAGTATCTGAATGATTTCACCATTGCAGAGATTTTTAATACTCATTCCTTTGACTATGCCAAACAAATTTGAAGTCGTGTGACATACCACAATCGAAAGTACAAAAAGAATATTATTATCCAAATTGAGGCCGAGCTTAGATTTTAAGGCTTTTATGTTCCACATTTTCAGTTAATTTGCTGACGTACTCTTTCTTTCGAGCTTGAAGAGTATGTCAAATTGATCAAACTTTGCATGGAAGCACAACAATACCAATAAATCGGTGTCATCGCCAATAACAATGGTTTTCTTTGTGCTGGAACCCTTAAAGGCTTCTTTTCTATTAGCTCATCCGCTTCCTCAATTGCATGGAGTCAGATACCCAATTTGTTGGAATGTACCAGAGAGTTAGATAGTAAATCGCTGTTTGTTCTCTGTTTTAATCAGAAACTTTTCCTTTTACGACTGATTGACCACGTTCACTTAATATAAAACTTGTTGTGAAGTTATACCCTTTGACCTTTTTAAGTTGCACTGTCTTTGGTTATCGGACCAGAAGAATATCCATAGAACACCACGGTCACTTGCCTTTTATTTTCTTACGGGATGTACAACAACACGTAACAACAACACGATGGATAACAATAAGTAATATGCTAATCAAAAATTTTTTTTATTTTCTGACTACATACCTAACATAGCTGTCACATATGTCATCAAAAGTACAATTTTGTCCCTATGATATTCGTGTCAGTATGCACCTCCATCAATAACATAATAAACATCATTGAACAGTTCTGTTTACTCAAAAGATCACAGTTTCCACAGTTCATCTGCCAATTCTGGTTTATTTACTTGTAAGCAGGATGGATAAAATACGTCTTATAACACTATAAAGTATATTTACACTTATACTGTACTTACATACAAAACGGTAAAATATACACAAAAGATGGTACAAGGTGATCGATTTCAACCAGTTACACCGGTCATCATCAGGCCCAATCAGAGAATGACAGAAACAAGATGGCGAACAGCTTATATACTATTGGCTACTGGAAGTTCCGGAAACAAGTTGCGATAAATACCACCAGAGTCAAAGTTGACCTGATCATTGATCAATTTATCCATATCCTTACATTTTTCCTTAAAATAAACAATTCTTCCCATGCATTCATTACATTTCCTTTCTTAAAAATATAGAGAATATTCAAATTGTCTTCAATTAATTGTTCCCAATGAGTGGCCATTTTCCAGGAGATGTTTTGCGACATTTGATCTTTCCGGTTTTCGGTTCTTCCATGCTGAAACATGATTCTTGTATCTTTTTACAAAATTAACAGTTTGACCACCATAAAAATTATCACAATCATTACAACTGATTTTATATACACCGGGCTTATCAAACTTTTCACAATCTTCTATGTTCGGATGCAGAATTTTACTCATGGTGTTTTGTGTCTCGAAGGCTACGGATACTCCATACTTCTTAAATCGATTTGCAATATTCTGTGTTTTATCGCCAGTGAAGTTAAATGCAACATATCTCGTTCTCTCCTTCTCCCGTTTGTTGCTCAGAGTTGCCATATTTCGGAGCCGTTCTTGGTTCTTCATCTTCTTCATATCTTCGCCCCATTTCATCAATGAGTGTAGATTGTATCCGTTGGCTCGAGCTATAAATTTGATTGTAGCTATTTCCTTTCTTCTGCTTGTTTCACTTAATGGGATCTTGTAGGCTCTGTACAGCATTGAACGAAATGAAGCGGTCTTGTGGCTTGATGGATGAATGGACTTGCTGTTGATGGTTGTATTAGTTTGTGTTGGCTTCCTGTAGATTTCGTTTTCCAGCTTATCTTCTCTTCTCATTAGTGTTAAATCCAGGAAGTTAATTTTTCTTTCTTCTTCAAGTTCGCTTGTATAAGTCAGGTTTCTGTGGTGGTTGTTGAATATTTGCATCATATCATCTGCTTCACCATCCTTGGTTTTGCTATAAATTATAAGGACATCATCTAAATATCTATCGTACATTGCTACTTCATGATCTTTGTTCAATCTTTCCAAAATACATTCTTTATGATGTTGCAGGAACACTTCTGATATTATTGCGGAAAGTGGACTCCCCATAGCTAATCCATCAGTTTGTGCATAAAACCTATTGTTGAATCTAAAATAATTCTGTTTCAGTACGATTTTTAACAATTTTACAAGTTGATCTACATAAAATTTATCCAATCCGTTATCTATAAGCCTACATTTAATCAAATTAACCATTTCCATGACATGTACATTTGTGTACAAATTATAAATATCAAACAAAACTAATCTACTATTACCCTTTTCATTGACGTGTTTAATTTTATCTTCGAAATCATAGCAATTTTTTACATTATATTTTTTTGTATTCTAATTCCAAGTCCTTGTTTAATCTAGCAGACAACAACTTTGAAACATTGTATGTGGGTGCACATTTAAATTTACAAGAGGTCTAATAGGCACATTCTTCTTGTGGATTTTAGGAATTCCCTTCATTACTGGAGCTTTTGAGTTAAGGAATAAAATTTGATATCTCTATAAATTGATGAAACTTGGTATGTGGCTTCAAATAGTTGTGGTATATTGATATTTGCACAAAAAAATTATTTATTGTTGATTATCCCCATAGCAGCAAACCTGCATACTCGGCCCCCATGTTATTCATATGGAGAATAAGTAAAGTTTTATATCTCCCTTAGTTATGAACCTAAATTAATAAAACTTGGAATGTAGCTTCACCTGGTTGACTTATATTGATAATTCCAAAAATACACATTTTTTATCTTCCTCGTTGCAGCAAACCTGCGTACTCAATCCTAGTGTTATTCTAATGGAGAATAAATAATACCCCCGTCGCAGCAAACCTGGGTACTCAGCAAATTTCCAATGCATAATAATATCTTAATACCACATAAAGCTGGATAGTAAGTTTCATAAACATATACTCACAAATAAGTGATATACACAATTTTAATTATTCTCCATAAGCATAACATTGGGGATGAGTACGTAGGTTTACTCCAACAAGGAAGAAAAAATATGGGTTTTCATGCAAATATCAACTTAAATCACCTAGGTGAAACCACATCCCAAGTTCCATCAATATACAATCATAAATAAGCGATATATACCATTTTGATTTTTCTCTATAAGAATAACATGGGGGATGAGTACGCAGGTTTGCTGCAACAAGGAACACAAAAAATGGTTGTTTTTATAAATATTAATATAACTCAACAAGGTGAAGTCACATACCAAGTTTTATTAAATTATGTTCATTACTAAGGGAGACATTACACTTTACTTATTCTCCATAAGAATAACAGGGGGGCTGAGTACACAGTTTTGCTGCTACGGGAATAATCGGTAAAAATTGCTGTTTTGTGCAAATAACAATAGACCAAAACCAGATGAAGCCGTATACTAAGTTTCATTAGTATCCGTTCATAAATAAACGAGATATCAAATTGTTCTTATTCTCCATATGAATAACATTGGACAACGTACTGTGTTTAGCACTTTCAATATCTCTGTAACCATTTTACGTAGAGAAATTATCAAAACACCAAATTGTGTGTTTTTTTAAGCTGAATCTAATGGTGAAAACTAAAATTATAGTTTTTAAAATATTAGATGTAAAAACTTAAAAAAAAATTGTTTGAGGTACAAAACCCCCCCAAAATACCACTTTGGATGGGGCGATCTGTCTGGTTTTCGAACTTTAAGTCATAAATGATGTTTTACACGTTTTTACAAAATTTCATCTAAATAGGACCATTTTTACGACAGTTATTGCACCCACGGACACACATATATATACAGTTTCGAACGAATGGTGTTTTTGGGGTCTGGGGACCTCAAAACGAAAATCACTGTCCCGGGCCTAGGTCTTACCATGCCGACTACGGTAACAGCTTCTTCCCTATAGGGGAAATTCACTAAAATGCTATGTATCACTTATTTATGAATTTATTTTTGTGAAACTTGGTAAGTAACTCTATGTAGTAGTGAGACACATATATATGCATTGGAAATTCGCTGAGTACGCAGGTTTACTGCGACGGGGGTATCTGTATTGTATTGCTATTCTTAGAATTAATGTGTGATTTTAAAAGTTAATTTTTTGTTTTGATTAGGCCTATCAAAATTAGTCCAAAGTAGTTCGGAAAATTGACTCTACTGTACATTCAAGCATTCTTTTATTAGTTTATAAAATAAGTAAAAGACCTCAGTGAGTAGTATAAAAAATAACAAATCCTGAATGATAATTATTTACAACAATTTTATTTGTGCAGGCCTATTCTCGAGCCCCAACCTGCAGAAAGTGTCTCTGGAGGTGATGGACAACCGTACATGTGATGAGAAATTCCTAGGAGGCCGAAGGTCTGAGAGGCTGCCTGTAGGCATCCAGACCTCCATGCTGTGTGCCGCTGGCTACCTGGACTCCTCCCACGACACTTGTCAGGTACTGCTCACAAGAAGGGCAAGAAACAAATGCATTATATCTGTATTGATTGGGGGTTTTGTATTTAATTTTAACTTTTGTTGATTAGAACTAGTTCAACACCTTGGTACAGCTGGTTTCTAGTTGTTTCTCTGGGGCAGGTTTCTTGAAATACTATACCATGTTAAGCCAGGATACCCATTAGGCGAGTTAGACATAGGACAAACTACAGACATACCGGTAGGCAACTTATACAATGAACTAGTGTGGCAACTACCTAGGGGTGGCAAAAAGGAAGAAATTCAGAAAGCAAAAATACCCCCGTAGCAGCAAACCTGCGCACTCAGCGAATTTCCAATGCATATATATGTCCACATATGCATATATCTTAATACCACATAAAGCCACATACCAAGTTTCATCAATTTACATTCATAAATAAACGATTTATGATATTTTAATTATTCTCCATAAGAATAACATGGCGGCTGAGTATGCAGGTTTGCTGAAAGAAGGAACACAAACAATGGGGTTTTATACAAATATCAATATAACACATTTAGGTAAAACCACATACCAAATTTCATTAATTTATTTTCATAATTAAGGGAGATAACACGTTACTTATTCTCTATAAGAATAACATGGGGCTGAGTATGCAGGTTTGGTGCTGCGGGAGCCTTTGGCAAAAAATTTTTTTTTTGAGCAAATATCAATGGTCCACAACCAGATGAAGCTGTATACCAAGTTTCGTCAGTATACGTTCATAAATAAGCGAGATATAAAATTTTTCTTTTTTCTCCATAAGAATAACATTAGACAACGTACTGTGTTTAGCACTTTCAATATCTCGGTAACCAATTGACGTAGAGAAATGATCAAAATACCAAAATTGTGTGTTTTTTTAAGCTGAATTCAATGGTAAAAACCAAAACTTGACTATTAGCGAATTTCCCCTATAGGGAAGAAGCTATTACCGTAGTCGGCATGGTAAGACCTAGGCCCGGGACCATGATAACTTTTCGTTTTGAGGTCCCCAGACCCCAAAAACACCATTCGTTCGAAACTGTATATATATAAATATATATATATATATATATATATGTGTCCGTGAGCACGATAACTCTCGTAAAAATTATCCGATTTTGATAAAATTTGGTATAAACGTGTAAAGCAACATTTATGACTTTAAGTTCGAAAACCAGCCAGATCGCTCCATCTGAAGGGGTATTTTGGGGGGGTTTTGTACCCCAAAAATGGGTTTTTTGAATTGTTTACATATAATTTTGGAAATAGTCAAGTTTTGGTTTTTACCATTGAATTCATTGAAAACTTGGCTATTACCCCTTGACTATTACTACTTGACAAAATACCCCTTCAGATAGAGCGATCTGGCTGGTTTTCGAACTTAAAGTCATAAATGTTGCTTTACACGTTTATAACAAATTTTATCAAAATCGGATAATTTTTACGAGAGTTATCGTGCTCACGGACACACACATATATATATATATATATATATATATATATATATATATATATATACAGTTTCGAACGAATGGTGTTTTTGGGGTCTGGGGACCTCAAAACGAAAAGTTATCATGGTCCCGGGCCTAGGTCTTACCATGCCGACTACGGTAATAGCTTCTTCCCTATAGGGGAAATTCGCTAATTCCCTATAGGGGAAATTCGCTAATAAACAAGCAAATGAACAATTGTAAAACAAAACTTGTTAGTAGCATTGTTGGGATATTTTCAAGCTGATGGTTTACTTGTAGATTTTATCTGCAGTTCCACGTGATAGCTGACTTTAGTCTACCATCGACATGTAAACCTGGAAAGCAACATCATTTGCGTAATACTGCCATAATCTAATTACGAGGGTCATCCAGAAGGTAAATAACGTTTGCACACTGTACCGAGCACAGCTACCCCACGACCAAGACTGCATTTGCGAAAGTCCACTCCACTTCCTCACCAAAGTGTGAGCCAAGTTCGGTTGCGGAGTGGTCACTCATAGTGTTACTACAGCGATTCAAAATGGCGGTGTCAATCGAAAATCCTGCTAAATGTAGAATCCGCAACAAGACTTGGCTCACAATTTGGCGGGGAGATGAGTAGACTGAATCACATGCAGTCGTGATCATGAGGTAGCTGTGCTTAGTGCAGTGTTTTTAACTTTCTGTTTGACCCTCATATATCTTGATACAGAAATTTTGTATCAAGCTAAATAAAATTTAGCACAATTGCTTTTACTAATAATATTGAGTTTCAAACAGTTTTGCTTGAACCAATTTTGAATTTAACACAGATGACTATTTAATACTTATAGGATTGATTGTTCGGTTGTTTCAGAAATAGTTAAAGAACAGTCATTACTAAACTAGAAATTTTAAAAAGGTTAGGTAGACTGTTTGATACAAAGTAAACACAGGACTGGTCCCAAAATAAATCCTGGGGGAGACCAGAAGTTCACCTTAAGGATAAGATCTCTTAATTTCTCTGTAAGACGCCGACACAACTTGGGCGTATTTTGAGGCGAACATGAATGAATGATGGATGTAGAATGGGTGAGATGCCATGTCTTGCCTTGTTACTGACTAAGACCAACTTTTTTTTAGCCAGAATCATTAACTCGTTAGCTGCCATGTCGGTCATCTCTAACCGGCACACAATTGCGGCATCTAAGCCACAGTCTTACCAAGTCCCTCCCTTGTGATTGCCAATTTTCAGCAAGCAGTATTTTTGCTTATATTCCTTATATCAGATATTCTAAGACTATTTTTTACCAATTTAGGATGAGATATTGGCAAATAAATACAAATAAAATGTCGGTCATATCTAGCCAGCACGAGTTTTTTTAAGTAAAATATCACGTACAAAAATTAGTGCCGGCCACATCTAACCGACACGTGTTTTACTATGGCGTTCGGGTATTTCATCGGTTGACGTTGGTATACCTGACACACGTGCCCGCCAATATCTACAGCACGAGTTTTACCCCGCCTTTCACATTTTGCAGATGATGGTACCCCTGACAAACGTTCCCGCCAATTTATTGTTTACATATTACAGAGTACAAGTGTCCACCAGTATCGTATGCAGTGTAGGCGTGGTGTTCAAGGTCGAAACACGGCTTAGCTATGAGTAATAATTTGGACGATAACGACATACAAAAGTATTTAAATTGCCTGACTTCAAGTGAACGAGACCGTGGTGCTAACAATATGAGTGATGATGAAATGGAGGATTTAGGGAATGACAGCAGTGACTATGTCGATGACACGGACGAAGACCCGGACTTTGATCCTAGTGATTTGGAAGAGGAATGTACATCTGATGAAGAATTATCTGACAGTATGATGGACACAGATGACAGTCGAGTGTATAGTAAAAATGACAGTCAAGTGCAAAGTGAAAATGATGAGAGTGTAAGTGTTGGAGGGAATAATACAACTGAAGAGGATGTATGGGGTTTTTTTGAGGGAAAGCAGCAATATTTCCCTTTTACTGGAGAGCCTAAGTTTAACATTAACATGGCAAATAATGCTACTCCTTTAGATTTCTATAAGGTTTTTTTGACAGATGATGTTATACAGATGATGGTCCTTGAAACAAACAGAAATGCCAGAAATGTTATAAGTGAAGCCAGATTACGTCATAGCAGCAGGCTCAGAAAATGGTGTGACACAAATGAGGGGGAAATGAAACAGTTTATTGGCCTTTTGATTTGGATGGGTTTGGGGCGCTATCCCCGCATCACAGATTATTGGGCAAAAACATGTTGTATAAAAACTCTGTTGCTAACCAAGTTATGAGTAGAAACCGTTTTAAACTCATGCTTCGTTTCTGGCATTTCAGTGATAATGCTCTGGTAGAATGTGATGGGCGTATTTCAAAAATATTGCCTCTCATAATGCAGCTGAACGAGTCTTTCCTGCGCACAAAATCTCCCGATTAGGATCTTGTAGTAGATGAAGCATGGTCCCCTTTAGGGGCCGGCTGTCCTTCCGACAATATATCCCTAATAAAGCGCACAAATATGGGATCAAAATCTTTAAGCTCTGCGACAAAACAGGTTATACACTGAATACAAAGCTTTACATGGGCAAAGGAACAGTTAGAACTGAAAACAATGAACAGGTTTCTAAAGTTGTAACAATGGAACTGATGACAAATCATCCTTTATAAGGGACATAGCTTGTGTGTAGATAACTACTACACATCAGTTCCACTGGCAAAAGACCTTCTATCTAAGCAAACTCACATTGTAGGTACAGTCAAAGCCAATAGGAAAGGTCTGCCGACAGAGGTAATGAAATCTAAATTGAAAAAAGGAGAAATGGTGGCACAGGAAAGTGCAGAAGGTATTGTAGTGAGTAAGTGGAAGGACAAGAGGGAAGTTAGAATGTTTTCTACTAAACATGGGGTGGATTATGTTGACACTGGGAAAAAAGATAAAAAACAACGGCCAATCCTTAAGCCTATAGTTGTAGTAGAATACAATAAATGTAAGAGCGGAATTGATGTATCGGACCAAATGTCCTCTTAAAGCACAGGAGTTCGAAAATCTAAATGTTGGTACCACAAAGTTGCTGAAGAGCTACTTATAGGAACTGCTGTTGTTAACACTTGGTTGGCTTATACCGACACTGTCAAATCCAAACCCACAGCTAGTGGTCGCCAGAAGAAATACTGCATGTCAATTACGACATTTAGAGAACGAATGGGTTTGATGGGCCTGAAAGACGATGTTGTGCCTCCAGTGAAAACCTCGGGCCATCACTACCTGGCAGTCTCAGAGACGTTTACTGGCCATGGAAAAGCAAAGCACAGGGTTAGGAAATATTGTAATCTGTGCTACAAAAAAACAATGGAAGAGAAGGGTAGGCAACATGCGAAGAATCTTGGAAAAGTAAACACATTCTGTGACCAATGTCCCGAGAAGCCCTACTTGTGCCAGCAGTGTTTTCGAGAAACCCACAAGTAACTTTTGTTAAGTTAAACAAGTAGCGACAAGTCAACGTTTTCCTAAGAGACATTATATTTTTCACAACCTTATTTTATAATTTTTTTCTATTTGATAAGACTGTATACAACTATTTTTTATTTAGAATTTATTGACAGATTTCTTATATAACAATGGTAACATGTAGTGTGACAATACAATAATTTCTACATTTTATAAAACTTCTTTAGTTTATTTTTCATCCCCCAAACATTGTTATAAAATAAGAATTTAATTTAGTCCAAAAAACAAGACAGTAAATAGTTTTAAAGGTTTCGTGTTTGTAAATAAAAACTGCCGGCCAGATCTGCCCATCACTATGACGGCTAAATAACGTTGCACAACATTCCATTGTTAGTTCCCTTTGTAACAGATATGAGCGCTGCAGTCGTTCTGTGGTAGGCCAGTATCATTGAGGAACGTAACGAGTTGCCCGGTTCGTCGCTAGGTCGCAGCACTGCCCAAAAGACAGAATACAAAATGGCGTCACATTTTCAAGTGCGGGTCATATCTGGCCGGCGCTGTACCTGTTAATAGACTTACGTGCCGGCTAGATATGACCGACATGGCAATACCACGAAAACCCAAATTGACGTCATGGCAGCTAACGTGCCCAATGACCAATAGCAGCTGGATCCAGTATCGAGCCTGATGTACAGTAAAATTCAAAACTAAACGGACTGTCTCTGAGGTAGCCCCTCCATCCTAATCCTCTGTTTACAAATCAACCCTATTGTAGTGCGCTCAGAGCGCGGCCAACCAGTTGGAGGACAGAAGATTGATCTACCATCGATTCTTAGAATTTCACCCTGTGCCTAAACCAGCTAATAATTGAACCATTTCACTCTCATTAACAAGCGACGGTTCATTTGTTTCATTATGGTTAGACCAATACAACAAAAATTTTTTCACAATTCTACAATGTTCTTTGATCATGATAAATATGTTAATAAAATTATTGATTAATCGATAACTTATATTTATCTTGGTTACAGAACCTCGTAGAATTGAAGTTTCATGTTTCTTTGTATTCATCTAACCGTGACGAAACAAAGTACATAGTTAACGAGTTAAGTTTTGTTAACGAGAGTACATAGTTGAATATGCTATCTTCTTTACGTAGAAGACAAAATTCTAAAAATCGCCTGGTAGTGAGGGTGCGGCTTCCGTTGTCCAACCGGTTGGCCCACGCTCTGCACCACTAGGGCCAGGTAGCTCACTGGCAAAGCGCCACTGCCAAATCCACCCCCCAAAACCACCAGCGCCAGTGTGGCTTTCCTTTTGCCAGAAATTTTCCTTAGAAACTGTCCCAGCAAATAATGGTGTAAACTACTTATTTACTGTTCAAACCAATAGATTTAGTTTAGTCCCTCTCTTAACTATGATTTTATCTTGGCTTTTATTTAATGCAAATTTACCTGCACTTTGAATTATTGCTATTATCTGAAATCAGCATGTAGACTTGACTAAATTAAAGAATAAAAATTCAAATCAGTTAAATATACAATCAATATTTATTTTTATAATATTAAAACAGCCATATTTGACTTACGTATTTGCAATCACCCCACCTTCACAGACACTTCAAGAAATGTAATATATAAATTTCTCCGTTATCCGCTGCAAAAGTTTCCTATCAACGTTCCCAGACCCTTTTTCGACCCTCGCATAACTAGCGCTTTCCCGGTTTACCCGCGCTCTGACCTCACTACAGTGGGGTTGTTTTGTAAACAGAGGATTAGGATGGAGGGGCTATCTGTGAGACTGTCCGTTTAACTTTTAATTTTACTATTTTGTTATTATAACAACACTATAATAATGATTTCCATAAAAGAACAAAACTATATAAATAAAGCAGAGTTCTTGTCTGTGTGTGGATCGCTGTAAGGAGTTAAGGCATGCAATTTTCAGGGTAGGTTCATTTATGTTACAGCTGTTGTACCTGACTCTCAGTTTCCTCTAAATCCTCTAGGGCTACTCCCCGTGGGACATCCAAAATTCCAATGTTAATCAAATGAGACCATCCGGTTAAAGTTTTCTGCTTATTTAATGTTATTTAAAAGAACAGCTAACATTAGTAATTTACTTTCTTAACTAAATTTTATACCCTGGCGAAACCGGTATAATCAGCTAGTCTTAACTAAAACAACAGGTTGTACAAATAAATATAAAAGTTCACTTAAATATACAAAGAACTTAAGCTAATATATTGGTTGCACACAATATCGCAGAAGGAAGTGGTGTTGCACTAAAACAATCATTTATACAATCACATATCTACATGGTCTCTTAGATACGTTCAGAGGAATGTCATGTAGGTATAATGGGTATTTATTAAAGAGTTTCTGGCCAATAACTTCATAACTATTAATAGATTTTGATAATATATGGAATGGGATGAATGTGCTTTTTACTTCTAGTATCGTAAGTATAATTACCCTCCTTTCTTAGAAAATTTGGCAACTTATTTTTAGTGAAAATTAGGCCAGAGTAAATGTTTATGTTAATTATAGTCATAATTCTGTATTCAATAAACAGTAGTTTTCAGCGTGCTATGTATGACAAGCAGGGCCGTACTCAAGGGGTATGGGGGAACAACTGCCCCGGGGCCCGGGCCTGTCAGGGGAAAAGAGAAATTTGAAATTCATTTTTATTAGCCCCTGGACTATGTTCAAGACTAAATAGATGATTTACCTCCATCAATAGTCCAAAATAAAATGTTTGATGTTTGATGTATAGGGCTGTTAGAAACCTATTTACTAGGCAAAAGAGAAAACCTGTCATCTAAAAAAATGTCACCAACTTGGATCTGAACACATATACCACCAGGCCTGCTAGGGGCCCGTGAAAGCTGAGGATAGCCCTGATGACAAGCCATACTCTAACTGCTTTTTTTGCAGTAACTAAATGTCATTGTCATGGATAGAGTTTCCCTACAATCAATATAATACCATACATTACTATACTTTGGAATATAATGAGAAATAAGACAACCATTATAAAGTTATCAGGTATACAATTCAGAAGATGTCTCAACATATATTACTCTGACTCTGGACAATTTACCGCCAATGAAATGATGTTCCCATGTTAGTTTGGAGCCAAAATACCTAGATAATTAATACTTGGAATATCCTCCAATTGTAAGCTGCCCCTCAGACAAAAATACATATTTTGTGTTTTATTTTTATTGAAAAGAACCCCTTCTTTATCAGTACGATGCTTCGGATATTGTACGTTTTTGAGGTCATTGTTGTCTTAGTTAAAATTAATGAACTGTGTGAGATCCCAAAAAAATGCCAAGACGTTTTATTACGGTAAGGAATAAAAAGGGACCAAGTACAGAGCCTTTGTGGCACTCCAATATTGACTGAGCAACACTTGACTTCTCTCTACCAATAAAAATCACCTGATTGCGGTTCTCCAAATAAGATCTCATTAGTTCTAAACCCTTACCCCTTATCCCATAAACTCTTAACTTATTTATGGTTGGATTTTGATTGTGCGTAACAATATAGCTGCATTGTGATTGTGTTAGCTAAATCAGTATATTAAAAGTATTTTTGTCATTTCAGGGTGATTCAGGAGGTCCTCTTCAAAAGCCTACTCACCACAGCAAGTGTATGTACGAAATCATCGGAATCACCTCCTTCGGCAAACTCTGTGGTACGGGACTGCCTGCCATCTACACCCGAGTGTCTACGTATATTGAATGGATTGAAGACATTGTTTGGCCATCTTAGTGCATCCTTAAAACGGTTTTGTAAATAGCATTTTAAATTGTGATAAATGTTCAAGCATCTATGTTGTTATTGTTTTAATGGGTGATATAGACTTTAAATCTGTAGTATAATAAAAATGTATAAATATTTTTAGAGTTTTATCTTCTAGCAACCTTCTGAACAGTTTAGCAGTGATGGAATGTCAACGGGATAAAATTTGAGTGAATTTGGAAACTAATTTGTGATTTTAAGTGTATTCTTTGATAGAAGAAACTTCATAAGTATACTTTTGAAAAAGATTAAACGGGTCTAAACATTTACTTGGTAAAAACTGGAATATTAATAACAACACAAAAGCCTACTATTCAACAAAGTGAGGTTCCTATTTCCGATTTATATTTAGTTTTTCTACATAAACAATAAATTATGTAATTTACAGCCAGAAGTAAGTAAGTACAAGATAGATAAATAGTACATTTTAATCCATACAATATTGCATAGTTAGTCTTCTTTCCTGGTGCCTTGATTTAAGGAGCATTCAGACCAACAATTTGATGCCTTGGTTACTTCCATAGTCCTTCATAGTAATAAACCACTACGGTTTCCATTTAAAATTTATTTTTTTAAATGTACTAGTATCTCGTTACTAATATAAGACTGAATGTGTAACCAAAGAAAATATTTCCTTGCATTACATATTATATTAATTACAAATGTATACTAGCAATAATTTGTTATACACAAAGTATTTGAATTTGCTAAAAGATCTAGAACCAATGAGGTTTTTACTAGCCTACAAGTAATAAAAACAAAAATATATATTTATTGGTTAAGTACTGAGAATTTAACGTTACACTATAAAATGATTTTCTAACACATGTCTATATTAGAAATGGAGGGTTAAATGCAGATGAATAATTAATGCACATAGTTATTTTATATTGATTTGCAGTATTGATTAATTTTAGTATTTATTGTTTAGTTCATATATTATTTAGCTTTGTATAATGCATATTTTAGTATACTATTATGTCTGTCCTTATTTCTTATTCTAAAAAATGGTCTGTGTATATTTTAATATTACATTTTGTACAGTAATTATTGTGTTTTTATGCATAACATCCTTACCTCAGCAATGGCAAAGCAGTAACTTTGATTAATAATATAAATAAGTCATAATAGTGGTGTTTGAAAAATACCACTCTAGTTTTAGTTAACAGTAAAATCTCTACAAAGTGACTTACAAGATTCTAGTTTCCTTAGTTGTATTTAGTAACCGTTCCATCTTACCCTGTGTACACAAGGGAGTTTTTGTTTCCTCCAGTTGGCGGGCCTGTTTACGAAGAACATGTACAGTATATAGACGCTTATTTATTTTTCTGGAAAATAGACATGCAGGATGTAGGCTCAATTGGATGACCATATTAAAGCCCAGACTTAACCCTACTTGACATTTTCTTTAAGGGTTTTGTAAAAAAGTAGTCAAGAGGCCTACTGAAAGGATCCTTGACATCGATCATTTTCAGCAGTTGCAATAATCTTCCCAGCAGTTGTGTCAGTCATGGCTGCGATATTGTTGAGTACCCAGAATATCTGGTGAGCTGTGAAATATAGTTTTGTCTTGTTAATGGCTGCAATTTAAGTTATCCTCATTCGAATCATAAATGTAATCCTAATATATAGTATAATTGTATCAGGAAAATATGGATAGGACAAGCAGGCTTACCTTGGAAAGTAAAGGCATACCCTACTGATAGCACACTGACACTACAAAACACACATTCTAGTTCTACAATCATGTCAGAACTTATTATTTCGTCTTATTTACTGTGGAGTTGAATGACAATTCCTCCCGACAGAAAAGAAGGATGCTATTGCTATTTTGACATAAAGAGTTAGATTCGGAATAAAAATAAGTTAATACTACATACTGACCAGACCTAAACCCTCAATCTGAAGCAGTAATTAGCAGTGTGAATTCCACATTAAATTTCCTTTGGTAGATCTCTTGGTAAGTATGATCATTGATCTATTCATTAATGACCCTGATTTCTTTTACAAATGAGTTGTCTTCTAATAAATTAGAATAGAAAATGACAAGGAAATGAGTGCTTGCATATTATACTCAAAGTTAATAACAATGTATGCTAGATTGTTCAATGTCTATAAGCTATTATGATTTATTTTGTGATTTTATTCTACATTGCTCGCCAATAAATGTGCATTGACCTTCTTAAATGATGGAGAAGATTAAAATCAACTTGATTTTTAACATTTCTGATGGAAATATGTTACTAGGCAACTAATTTGACAATATGAAGTATAAATTACTGATAAAATAGGTATAGGTTCCTTCTCAATTTGACCACTCTAACCTTAGTTTATTTCTTAAACAATATGAATGTCTTTCCATGGATGAATCAGTCTGATCTCTGATCTCCAATAAATTCCCAGTTCTACTCCTCATGGTCACATTGAAGGTCAGAGGAAAATATTCTCCATGTTACTCTCTCCTAAAAACTTCTACCATCTAAGATGAAAATTGGCATGAGAAAGTGGGTCCCAACATCATAACTTAGTTATGAGTCATTCCTACATTCAATGCAAGTTGCATATTTATCGTCATAAAATGAGAAGAAATTAACAGAAAGAACACCCTCTGTTACAGCGAATGGGTGACCAGTAAGGCTGCTGAGGGGCATGGAAGTATGTACTATATGCCTACTCCTTCTGGGTATGGTCCAAGTGCAAAATTTCCCTTATATAATATGGTATGTTAAAAAGCTACCCCTGATTGTTGCCTCTTTGGTCCATCTTGGCATCAGCCTTCCACAGCGATGATATATTTACCATATCTAGAAAAAAATTTAAATGCTTAGGTCATACATAGTAGTGCCGGAAATAGTAATAACATTTCTAAATGCATTTTCATGAACACTTTTACTGGCTACCATTTATGGCTTTCTAGTTTGCTTGATGGGGTAAATTTAGCAATATAGTCTGTTTGAATAAATAATTAATATAATTAACAACTTAAGTTTTCATTAAGTTAAAGAATCTTTTGGGGCCATCTTAGGAATGAGTATGAATGTAAACATCGAATCGTTTATTCATACACATTCCTTAAACATAGTCGTAATTTTTATTTCCAATATTATTATGTGGAATTTTACTTCTTCAAATTAAAACATGCTCATTCTACATAAAAAGGTGGCAAAGAGAGGGGGGGGGTTATTTTAAACCCACTCCTTACAGATTACATTACAAATAACTTGCCACAAGTAATAACGAGTTCGCACGCAGCACACTGACGTGAGGGAAGTGAATTTCCACATAAAAAATTTTTAAAACTAAAAATCAGTGTAAAAACATACATTTGTCCAATTTTTATTGAAATATGAAGACATTGATTTTTTGGCTGATCTGATACTCCTGGTTTCATTTACTTGCAAAGCTGGGAATACAATTTTGTGCATTATAAGGTTAGGAGAAGGTCCAGACAGGCTTTAAAGTAGGCGTGAGGTTGCTGGGGATGACAAAAGTACTCTAACAAAGGATTAACAGGCTTTTCTAGTGTAAAACCCCCATAAGACAACGTACTGTGTTTAGTCGATACATATTTTCTTTAATAACTCGGTAAATGTTAATACTAGAATGACGAGAGAGGGCTTTCGCCTCTCTAATTCCCATCTTTTTACATCTGGGGATACTCTGACCTTTTTTGGGCCCAAAAACTTGAAATTTGAAAGATTAATCCCTAAAAAAAGAGGTTTAGTTTTTTTCTGATTGTTTTGCCCAACGAACTTGTCCAACTGATTACAGAAAGGAATGTCCCTACCAAATTTAAAGTAAATTGGACAAAAAATGTGACCTCTAGAGTGTAAACACATATATATACATACATATATATAAAATTTTGAACGACCCCACAAAACGTGTTCAGGGGGTCATGTTAGGAACTTTTATGGTGGTCCCGGGCTAAAGTTTCACAGTGCGGGTCATGCTAATAGTTCACTTTCCAAAGGAAATTCACTAATAATAAAAAATATCAACATCGAGTTGTATGCCTTAAGTGTGCCCATTATGCGTGTTTACAACTAAAAGAAACCACATCTAATTAAGTAATTGAATGATTTAAGCAAAGGGACATTTCATAAATAATCTTATGCTTTTAATCAATTTGGTAAGGCACAATATTACTTTTTGTAAAGTCAAATGCCTTCTTATTCTTAATGTTTCAAAATCACATAAACTCATGAAATATAACCATTGACTATAAATATTAATATATCAATGATTAATATATTAATATGTCAATGATGTAACTCAAATACAAACTTTAATAATGTAGGTTATTTTCGCATCTGAGATCGAGCTTATGACCTGGCTGAAGCTTTACATGTTAGCGAATTTCCCCTATAGGGAAGAAGCTATTACCGTAGTCGGCGTCATAGATTAAGCATACTCCTAAGGAGTATGCTTAATCTATGTCGGCGTCCAATGTCATTCTTATGGAGGATAAGAAAAATTGTATATCTCGCTTATTTATCAACTTATCCTGACGAAACTTGGTATAATGCTTCATTTCACTGTGGTCTATTGATATTTGCACAAAAACCCATTTTTTTGCCGATAGTTCCCGTAGCAGCAAACCTGCATACTCAGCCCCATGTTATTCTTATGGAGAATAATTAACGTGTTATCTCCTTTAATTATGAACATAAATTAATAGAACTTAGTATGTGGCTTTACCTAGTTGAGTTATATTGATATTTGTACAAAAGCCCATTTTTAGTGTTCCTTATTTCAGCAAACCTGCATACTCAGCCGCTATGTTATTCTTATGGAGAATAATTAAAATGTCATAAATCGTTTATTTATGAATGTATATTGATGAAACTTGGTATGTGGCTTTATGTGGTATTAATATAAATTAATATGCATTGGAAATTCGCTGAGTATGCAGGTTTGCTGCTACGGGGGTATTTTGACATATGCCACTGCATAAACATTCCCTTATAACAAATAGGGACTTTGTTTGATAACATTTAATTTAGTTCAATGAGTTTTAGCTTGATCAGTGAATCAATTGACCAGTTTGGTATTACTGGACAAGCTACATAACACAGTGGTCCTCTTTATAATTAGTGCTGAGTTTTCAATGGCAACACAAATCAGAAATCAAAATCTTTATTGCCATTGACCAAGTCTTATATTGAAATAGGCATTGTCAATATTTTAAATCAAAACTAGCTTAGTTTAACTATGAAATTACTCAATCATAACAGTTAAGTTCAAAAATTCATTAATAGAGTAAATATTGGACTTAAATTTAGAAATGGTGGCTACTCTAATAGATTCAGGCAGCTTATTGTACACAATAACACTTCACACAATTATTCTTAAAGGAGTTACCTGTAAGGGCCAGCCTGTGTTGTGGAATGTCCAGTGTCCTTTTGCTTCTTGTACAGCTATAGCCAGCCAGCGTGACCCGCGGTGAGAGGAGTATGAAAATGTCTCCAACCACATTTCCCCTACCTGACTCTACTCAGCTGTGTCCTTCCCTCTGTCAAGTACAGTCAGACTAAGGCACTTAATTTTCTGTGAACACCACGGAGGTTTATTGTATAAATGGAGGTAACACTGCTTAACGATTTTGGTCAAAAATGTAATTATACAAAACTTGCGTTTTACATAGTTACTAAAATAAATATTTACCTTTTTTCTCTTTTATTATTTAAATTACATAGCTGATAATAATTTACGTAATTTTACTGACGACATTTATTTATAATGCTTCAATTGAATGTACATATCCAGGTGGTACTGGAGGGGGAAAGGGCTCTAATGTGCATGCGCTAACGGCGGTTCACGCTGGTTGACTCTAGCTGTACTAGGTGTACGCTCATTCTTCCCGTAAGAGGATGAACGAAGACTGAATTTTTAAAGATATGTAGGCAGGTACTGGATTGGTAACACTCTTCTGTTATCGGTTTTAACTCCACAACAGCAAGAACAGATAATTAATAAACCAAACATTTTACTAATGGAATGGTAACACCATTCCCATATCTGTTTTAACTCCACAGTGGCAAGAACAGATAATTTAGGACTAATGTAAATAAAAAATACTACTGGCTACTGGAGTGGTAACACCCATCTCATATCCGTTTTAACACGACAGTACCTGGGGGGCTGAGCTTTGCTCGGGGGAATGCCAGTCAGACAGTTTAGATGACTTGGAGTAATATTTCATCACTTTCCCCTACTGATAATCAGATTTGTATAACTCATTTGCCTCTTTTCTACATTTTAAAGGTCCCTCCAGTTGTTATTTATATCTCAATGTCCCTTTCATTTATTTTACTACTCTATATATGTAATCTTAACTCAAATCTTTTAATCTCTGTTCTCAGGAAACCACATGTTAATAATCATAAAAACATGAGTATTACTTTGACAGTTCCCTGGTTGATTATGAATAGCTGAAAAAATTCTTTTGTGTTGATTTAAAACTCCATAAGCCCAATGTTAATCTTTTTAACTTATCATTTTAGTTTTTTTACATTATTTGATTTTTCCTGGGGATGAGGCCTATCTAGAACTTATTTTTATCCCAGAAATTAGTTATTTCGAACATTTGAAGGAAATCGTTGGAGCCGTTTTTGAGATCAGTGTCGCAAGCAAGCAAGCAAACATACGAGCAAACCTTACTGATATTAGAGAATATGATACATGGGGGCCGAGCTTTGCTCGGGGGAAGGCCAGTCAGTTTGTTTAGATGACTTGGAGCATATTTCACCACTTCCCCCTACTGATAATCAGATTTGTATAACTCATTTGCCTCTTTTCTACATTTTTAAGGTCACTCCAGTTGTTATTTATAGCTCAATATCCCTTTGATTTATTTTACTACTCTATATGTGTAATCTTCTCTCAAATCTTTTAATCTCTGCTCTCAGGAAACCACATGTCAATAATCATAAACGACATGAGTTCCATGTGGTTCCATAAAATCAGATAATAAAACCTTTGAATGAAGATTACATGTAGAGTGGTCATATCCAGAATGACTCAATGGTGCATTATAATAACAACTGTTGTGACCTCAAAAATGCTCGTTAGTAGGGTACATGGTGAAAAACTACTTCAAGTCATGAACAAGATTGATCTTTCCCTAGCAAAGCTCAGCCCCAGGTAGTTTAAACTATATGAGTATAACTTTGAGAGTTCGCTGAAAGATTTTGAACAGCTGTTATGACTCTTGCTTTTATTTTAATCTCCAAAGCCCAATGTGATTTTTTTAATTTTCCATAGCGGCTTTTTACATGATTTGATTTTTTTGGGGGATGGGACATGTCTAGAACTTATATTTAACCCAGATATCAGGTTTTACAACACAAGTAGTTGAAAGGACACATTAGTTATTTTTCAAGAAAATCGTTGGAGCCGTTTTTGAGATCAGAGTTGCAAGCAATCAACCAAGCAAGCGAGCATGTAAACCTTACTCATATTATAGTGTAGGATAGGATTGAGTCAAAATAATTCAGCATTTGTATTGATTGACTGTAACATATTTTTACTCTTAGGCACATAGAATGTACACGAGACAGGGACAATGATTCTGGATTCTAGCATGTTTGAAGTTCTGCATACAGACGGCCAGGGCTGAATTTAGGGTCTGTACAGGCTCTAGTCTAGGAACCTATTAATATTCGTCCTAGTCAATACCAATACCCTAAAACTAGTCTATACCAGTTTGGATGCTGACATTGGGTACAGCAAATGAAATTGTCATTACATATGAAGTTTTTTGGATGTCCATTATGACAAACTTCCCATTCACCTTTGGTCCCTCCACTTGCAGCGGCTCGGGGCGGAAACTCAGGGGTTGGTCCCCAACCTGAGAATGTATGGTCCCTGGCTGTTGTACATGGATACCCATCCGTTGAGTTGGCCAGTTGGAGGGCAGAGCGGGTCCACATTGAGTCTGATCACAGCTGTCACAAGGCACGGGTGTTGGTACTCTGAAAGGCCAATTTGGCTGCCTGTCCCATCCCACCCTTTCCTTTCCTGCTATATCCTAACCTTCTAGTAACCTGCGCAAAATTCCCGCTTGTGGAAAACGTGCCTATAGCAGCTATGCTGGGGTTTCCTAATCCAGCAACAATGAATAGAGAATATGCGGAATACGTTTCCATCTAACCCTGGAGGGTGAGGTGGAGCAATTAACCTCTTAAAACCATTGTGTGTACCTAGCAAATTAGATTAAACTGATTGCGTTTATTTGGTGACAGGTCCTAGCTATGGCCATCAGGCCTGTTCACGCTTTTTTATGACTCGGCCAATGACTTAATATTTTTTGACTAATATGGTTTTCGACGAGTTTTAAATATATCACCTGAGGGAAAAGTTGCCAATTATTATTAGACCTATTAATTTCCAGCTCCAAAATCAGGGGGTTAAACATACAGAAATATACTTGTTTTAAACCCATTTAATGTAAAAAAAGGTATTCAATGATTTATTTATATAACAGTATCTTATCAAATTCATAGGTACCTTAAATTTAAAAATGTTTACATCATTAATATATGTTAGTTTGAATTTAAATACACAAGCTACTGAAATCGCAGTACGAGAGGTTTAAAAGCAAAATCCAACATCTACATTAATAACAATTTTTCAGGAGGGCAATCTGTCTACAACGTAATTACTTGAACAATGTAGACGGTTGTGATTACGGAGTTTTGGACATCTTGATTGTTTATGAAAATCAATATTAACCACAGAAAATGCAAACAAATATAAACTGTAACCAGACTATTTTACTGCCGGTAGATTACAAAACTTTAATCCCATGTCATTAGGTGACAGTGAGGCTTATTTGGTACATTACATGTAATAAAGATAGATAGCACGTATGATCGTTTAGTAAGTCTGCCATCAAGTAATTTGTTCACAATGTAAAGAAACTACTATAGGTCTACAACACGCTTGATTATCAATCACAGTCAGTCGTGTTACAGAGTTATACTGTCCCAGTAATTCAAAAATTCCAAAACTTAGTGTATTAATTTATCATCACTAGTCCAAACACTTAGCTTTTACATCGAAGTTTTCCAGTAAAAAATAAACTGATAATAAATCTAAATAGATACAAGCATTGTTTTAAAGACGACAAAACACCATTAATTTACATAACACTCACATCTTAAAACTATTTCAAAATAACAAAATTGATGGAACAAAACATAACCTAACTTCATAGTTGAAAACGTGTTTAATTTTTTTTTAAATTTATAAACAAAGATTCAGTGTTTCCACTCTACGGTAAAAATATGCCACGCACTGATACAAAAAATCCCACTTTATCCCAGACTCTCCCTTATAGTATCCCTCGTCATATCCCACACTTTCCCACTGATTTGTTAAACATTGAAAATTAAACAATTAATGTTAAATATTATATGATTATTGAATAATGTATTAGTAAAATATTTATACCGTTAGATAGAGCTTATTTATATCTACTAATTACCTATAGGTATTTTACATTTTAGTACCTCAAAGGATTTTGAGCAATGCGACATAGGTTAAATGATACGGTGAATTAACTAAATTAAATAATTTATTTACGTGAGAGGTACTAATATTTTTAATGGTAGTACTAAAGAGTACGAAGTAGGTACAAATAATGGCAAATAGTTTGCTTGATAATTCCAACATGGCTCGGCCAGCGAAATTGACATGATTCAGTGTTCGTTCTTTGACGTTTATAAAATCATAGTAGGTGCGGACAGCGAGGTTAAAAAATGGGCAACCCCGCAACTGCCAGTACGGCGAGAAAATCCACTAGAAGTGCTATTGCTAAGGTGCTCTGGTCGAAAGTTGTAAGCAAACTAGCAGACGTAATGCCGATTTAAAAAAAATCCCACTTTATCCCACAATCCCATTTTATCCCACAAGCAGTCAAAATATCCCTTATAGGGGATAAAAATCCCTCAAGTGAAACACAGATAAATCCCAGCTGACATTTTAAAGACAACCATGGTCAATAGCTTACTACGAAAACCAATTCAACTACTGAATATCAAACATTAAAATTAGTTTTAATAATTATTAATAATCCAAAATAAAATACAAATGCTGTGTTAAAACATCCCTTTGGTATCCCAAATGACTCCTTCAAAATGTCATTAAGAAATGTTTTACAGTTATTTAGTATTTCGATAACACACCCACACACACACACACCCACACACGGCCACTGAAACTTCTTCATCAATACAGTGATTCACTTCGTTCATCAACTAGGTGTACGCTCATTCTTCCCGTAAGAGGATGAACGAAGACTGAATTTTTAAAGATATGTAGGCAGGTACTGGATTGGTAACACTCTTCTGTTATCGGTTTTAACTCCACAACAGCAAGAACAGATAATTAATAAACCAAACATTTTACTAATGGAATGGTAACACCATTCCCATATCTGTTTTAACTCCACAGTGGCAAGAACAGATAATTTAGGACTAATGTAAATAAAAAATACTACTGGCTACTGGAGTGGTAACACCCATCTCATATCCGTTTTAACACGACAGTACCTGGGGGGCTGAGCTTTGCTCGGGGGAATGCCAGTCAGACAGTTTAGATGACTTGGAGTAATATTTCATCACTTTCCCCTACTGATAATCAGATTTGTATAACTCATTTGCCTCTTTTCTACATTTTAAAGGTCCCTCCAGTTGTTATTTATATCTCAATGTCCCTTTCATTTATTTTACTACTCTATATATGTAATCTTAACTCAAATCTTTTAATCTCTGTTCTCAGGAAACCACATGTTAATAATCATAAAAAACATGAGTATTACTTTGACAGTTCCCTGGTTGATTATGAATAGCTGAAAAAATTCTTTTGTGTTGATTTAAAACTCCATAAGCCCAATGTTAATCTTTTTAACTTATCATTTTAGTTTTTTTACATTATTTGATTTTTCCTGGGGATGAGGCCTATCTAGAACTTATTTTTATCCCAGAAATTAGTTATTTCGAACATTTGAAGGAAATCGTTGGAGCCGTTTTTGAGATCAGTGTCGCAAGCAAGCAAGCAAACATACGAGCAAACCTTACTGATATTAGAGAATATGATACATGGGGGCCGAGCTTTGCTCGGGGGAAGGCCAGTCAGTTTGTTTAGATGACTTGGAGCATATTTCACCACTTCCCCCTACTGATAATCAGATTTGTATAACTCATTTGCCTCTTTTCTACATTTTTAAGGTCACTCCAGTTGTTATTTATAGCTCAATATCCCTTTGATTTATTTTACTACTCTATATGTGTAATCTTCTCTCAAATCTTTTAATCTCTGCTCTCAGGAAACCACATGTCAATAATCATAAACGACATGAGTTCCATGTGGTTCCATAAAATCAGATAATAAAACCTTTGAATGAAGATTACATGTAGAGTGGTCATATCCAGAATGACTCAATGGTGCATTATAATAACAACTGTTGTGACCTCAAAAATGCTCGTTAGTAGGGTACATGGTGAAAAACTACTTCAAGTCATGAACAAGATTGATCTTTCCCTAGCAAAGCTCAGCCCCAGGTAGTTTAAACTATATGAGTATAACTTTGAGAGTTCGCTGAAAGATTTTGAACAGCTGTTATGACTCTTGCTTTTATTTTAATCTCCAAAGCCCAATGTGATTTTTTTAATTTTCCATAGCGGCTTTTTACATGATTTGATTTTTTGGGGGGATGGGACATGTCTAGAACTTATATTTAACCCAGATATCAGGTTTTACAACACAAGTAGTTGAAAGGACACATTAGTTATTTTTCAAGAAAATCGTTGGAGCCGTTTTTGAGATCAGAGTTGCAAGCAATCAACCAAGCAAGCGAGCATGTAAACCTTACTCATATTATAGTGTAGGATAGGATTGAGTCAAAATAATTCAGCATTTGTATTGATTGACTGTAACATATTTTTACTCTTAGGCACATAGAATGTACACGAGACAGGGACAATGATTCTGGATTCTAGCATGTTTGAAGTTCTGCATACAGACGGCCAGGGCTGAATTTAGGGTCTGTACAGGCTCTAGTCTAGGAACCTATTAATATTCGTCCTAGTCAATACCAATACCCTAAAACTAGTCTATACCAGTTTGGATGCTGACATTGGGTACAGCAAATGAAATTGTCATTACATATGAAGTTTTTTGGATGTCCATTATGACAAACTTCCCATTCACCTTTGGTCCCTCCACTTGCAGCGGCTCGGGGCGGAAACTCAGGGGTTGGTCCCCAACCTGAGAATGTATGGTCCCTGGCTGTTGTACATGGATACCCATCCGTTGAGTTGGCCAGTTGGAGGGCAGAGCGGGTCCACATTGAGTCTGATCACAGCTGTCACAAGGCACGGGTGTTGGTACTCTGAAAGGCCAATTTGGCTGCCTGTCCCATCCCACCCTTTCCTTTCCTGCTATATCCTAACCTTCTAGTAACCTGCGCAAAATTCCCGCTTGTGGAAAACGTGCCTATAGCAGCTATGCTGGGGTTTCCTAATCCAGCAACAATGAATAGAGAATATGCGGAATACGTTTCCATCTAACCCTGGAGGGTGAGGTGGAGCAATTAACCTCTTAAAACCATTGTGTGTACCTAGCAAATTAGATTAAACTGATTGCGTTTATTTGGTGACAGGTCCTAGCTATGGCCATCAGGCCTGTTCACGCTTTTTTATGACTCGGCCAATGACTTAATATTTTTTGACTAATATGGTTTTCGACGAGTTTTAAATATATCACCTGAGGGAAAAGTTGCCAATTATTATTAGACCTATTAATTTCCAGCTCCAAAATCAGGGGGTTAAACATACAGAAATATACTTGTTTTAAACCCATTTAATGTAAAAAAAGGTATTCAATGATTTATTTATATAACAGTATCTTATCAAATTCATAGGTACCTTAAATTTAAAAATGTTTACATCATTAATATATGTTAGTTTGAATTTAAATACACAAGCTACTGAAATCGCAGTACGAGAGGTTTAAAAGCAAAATCCAACATCTACATTAATAACAATTTTTCAGGAGGGCAATCTGTCTACAACGTAATTACTTGAACAATGTAGACGGTTGTGATTACGGAGTTTTGGACATCTTGATTGTTTATGAAAATCAATATTAACCACAGAAAATGCAAACAAATATAAACTGTAACCAGACTATTTTACTGCCGGTAGATTACAAAACTTTAATCCCATGTCATTAGGTGACAGTGAGGCTTATTTGGTACATTACATGTAATAAAGATAGATAGCACGTATGATCGTTTAGTAAGTCTGCCATCAAGTAATTTGTTCACAATGTAAAGAAACTACTATAGGTCTACAACACGCTTGATTATCAATCACAGTCAGTCGTGTTACAGAGTTATACTGTCCCAGTAATTCAAAAATTCCAAAACTTAGTGTATTAATTTATCATCACTAGTCCAAACACTTAGCTTTTACATCGAAGTTTTCCAGTAAAAAATAAACTGATAATAAATCTAAATAGATACAAGCATTGTTTTAAAGACGACAAAACACCATTAATTTACATAACACTCACATCTTAAAACTATTTCAAAATAACAAAATTGATGGAACAAAACATAACCTAACTTCATAGTTGAAAACGTGTTTAATTTTTTTTTAAATTTATAAACAAAGATTCAGTGTTTCCACTCTACGGTAAAAATATGCCACGCACTGATACAAAAAATCCCACTTTATCCCAGACTCTCCCTTATAGTATCCCTCGTCATATCCCACACTTTCCCACTGATTTGTTAAACATTGAAAATTAAACAATTAATGTTAAATATTATATGATTATTGAATAATGTATTAGTAAAATATTTATACCGTTAGATAGAGCTTATTTATATCTACTAATTACCTATAGGTATTTTACATTTTAGTACCTCAAAGGATTTTGAGCAATGCGACATAGGTTAAATGATACGGTGAATTAACTAAATTAAATAATTTATTTACGTGAGAGGTACTAATATTTTTAATGGTAGTACTAAAGAGTACGAAGTAGGTACAAATAATGGCAAATAGTTTGCTTGATAATTCCAACATGGCTCGGCCAGCGAAATTGACATGATTCAGTGTTCGTTCTTTGACGTTTATAAAATCATAGTAGGTGCGGACAGCGAGGTTAAAAAATGGGCAACCCCGCAACTGCCAGTACGGCGAGAAAATCCACTAGAAGTGCTATTGCTAAGGTGCTCTGGTCGAAAGTTGTAAGCAAACTAGCAGACGTAATGCCGATTTAAAAAAAATCCCACTTTATCCCACAATCCCATTTTATCCCACAAGCAGTCAAAATATCCCTTATAGGGGATAAAAATCCCTCAAGTGAAACACAGATAAATCCCAGCTGACATTTTAAAGACAACCATGGTCAATAGCTTACTACGAAAACCAATTCAACTACTGAATATCAAACATTAAAATTAGTTTTAATAATTATTAATAATCCAAAATAAAATACAAATGCTGTGTTAAAACATCCCTTTGGTATCCCAAATGACTCCTTCAAAATGTCATTAAGAAATGTTTTACAGTTATTTAGTATTTCGATAACACACCCACACACACACACACCCACACACGGCCACTGAAACTTCTTCATCAATACAGTGATTCACTTCGTTCATCAATTATGTTTGTTTAGGTCCTGCCTGGTGTGGAATTCATATAAATTAGTTTTGGTGTAAATTAAGACAGTGCAAATGTAAAGAATAATGACTGTAAAAATGTGCAAATTGATCAAAAGTGGTTTGCAGTGCTCCACAGGTCCAGCCTCCGCCATTGTGCGGATAATCTTTTTTTGTAGCATAAGAATGCTATAAATGTGAAATGAATGACCCCAAGCAATAATAGCATACTGCAAATGAGATTTAAATAAGCCAAAGTAGGCTAGTTTTTAAATATTCAGCACTAACAAAAGAGGTTCTGATCTCCAAAAAAGATATATAACTCTTGAGAGTTTTTTTACTAAGATTTTTAATATGTAATTTCCAATTTAGCTTACTATCAAGGTAAATACCCAGCAGTTTCACTGATTGTTCAGTTTGCTTTTGTGTAAGAGAGAAAGTTATGCTTTGGGTCTTTGCTTCATTGTATATTAGTTTGTTAGCAGAAAACCAGTTTAAGACAGTATTTTGAGCATCCTGGATGCCATGTGAGAGGAGGTCAAGATCCAAAAATGGTAGCGTCGTCTGCATAAATCACAAATTCTACTGGTATATTACAAGGGAGATCATTCATTGCCACAATAAAAAGAAAAGGGCCAAGGACTGAGCCCTGCGGAACGCCTGCTTTGATGATTGTCATCAAAGAATCCTTACCTTTAACACTAACAAACTGCAATTTATTAGTTAAATATGATTTGAGGATATCAAGTGAAGAATCTTTTATTCCATAAAACTGTAGTTTCTTAAGCAAAATATCAAAAGCGATACAAGCAAAAGCTTTAGTGAGATAAAAAATCAGCATGGAAATAGATTCTTTAGTTTCAAAAAGCCTGTATTACTGAATCAGTTATTTTGGAGACTGCCATTGTGGTAGATCTACCAGGTCTGAATCCAAATTGTGAATCAGTCAACAAATGATTTATTAAAAAAAAAAAACATTGAGTTGTTTTAAAATCAGTGACTCAGAAATTTTAGAAAATATGGGAACAATAGAAATTTGACGATAATTCTTGCACAATGACTTATCTCCTTTTTTAAATTCAGGAATTATTTTGGAGACCTTGAGTTGGTCGGGAAAGTAACTTACCTGAAGGCACATATTGAAAATAAAAGCAAGTGGTGTACTGATCAGGTGAATGGTCTTCTTAATAATGTAATTAGATATAATAATTATCCATGGATTTAGAATTTGAAAATTTGGAAACAGTGTTGATTACCTCATCGGGTGTGATATACGCCCAGCAGAATTGTGTATCTTCACTGTGAGGAGTAGTGCCCAGCAAGTCCTCACCATAGGTACAGGGTTGGCTAACCATTTGTGGAAAGCTCCTCCACAGAATCTGTAAAATATCTGTTGAGTGTTTCTGGATCTAAAGCTACATCCTGTTCCTGTTGTAGTGTTTTCCTGCGTTATAATGCCCCAGGCGGCTTTACATTTATTATTTGATTTTTCAATGTAGTTTTCACAAGCAATTTTCTCTTATATGGTTATATAAGAGAAAATTGCTTGTGAAAACTACAATTGCTTGTCATTTCCTTTTTATAGTGCTTCTTTATTGTAATATACATTATGATTTAAGCAGCCTGAGCCTATACAGAAACAGAGTTTTTAAAGTTCTTATACAAAGTATGGTACGATAACATTAACACGTTCAGCCCGACGTGTACCACCAAATGATTAAAATTACGATACAGCAAACAGTAATCTAAGCAAAAAGACGAAACTAAATTAACAGGTACTTTTAACAGTATCGTCAAAATCTCTATTGATTTTGTCTCGCATACACTGAAACTTTGTTATGGGAGTGAATTTACGTAATTTTGTAAGTGTACCACCGGTGGCGAACGTTGGCCGGTGGGTATTCCAGAATCCCCACCGGGCGACGTGCGCCTTATGTGGTACACACAATGTTTGCCGATGGCACAGCGCACGGCCAAGTGGCGAACTACATTCAGTTAGTTATTGAAATCCTATGAGAGCAGCACTTCCTGGGTCTTCTGACGATCCTTCCCGCCATTCTGAATTTTTGTGGAAAAAATGTAAACATTTTTTATTTTCAATAAAATGTTTTCATTTTAAAAATTAAAATTATTTATTGTTTATTTACCTTCAAAGCCATTAGGTAAGTTTCAAGGTAAAGAAGTAAGTATACAAAATTATCTCAAATGGAGCAATATTTTTCAAGAAAAATTCTGACAAAAAAATGTATACGTGCGCCACCGGTAGCCACGTGTGTCTATATACACCTAAACCACGAATACATAGTTTAAATAACTCAGCAAAGCTCCGAATGCACTTTAAAAAGGCATCAAATCAAATGGAAACAGTGCGCCACGGGTGGTTCACGTCGGAGTTTTATAAAGTTTGCCGTGCTCCACCGGTGGCGCATATCGGGATTTCTGGGAGTTCAAAAACTGACTATCATTTTCCATCGGGCTGAACGTGTTAATTCTCTACTTTTCTTTAAGTTTTCACTATACAAATTTAATCTCTTCATCTTACTGTGGGCTTTACATTTTCCTTAAGTGATTCTTTCTTAACAAGTGGTGAACATTGATACCATAAGTTAAGATATCTATTGAAAAAAATATCAAATAAGTTACCTACATTTCCATTACAGTGGTTAGGACAATCCTAAGACTCACTAAGTATAATATTGTAAAAGAGTGAAATTTGTAGTTAATTTAAAATGAGATTAAATGGACTGACTGAAGTGACTACTACGACGTAAATCAAGTGGCAGTACTTGTTACATTTAACTAGTTCATGATTTGGATTTTTTTTGTTTTGGAAAAATCATAATAGTATGTGTGATTAATTACAGTTACTTTATAAGTGTTAAACTAAGTAATTGTTGAGGAACTAAATTAAGTAATCACAAAGGAAATATACGTCATTTCATTACAACTGATTAAAAATATAATACGACGCTTTTAAAATTGCACTTTTAGTTACAAATATTAATATTTAAAACGTGACAGAAAGTGGTGATGGTCACATATGCGTCTGCTAGGGGGCTTCTAAGCCATCAGTCAAGCGCCACTCCAATCCGTTGGACCTTCCACGCTGTGTGTTAATTCCACGCTATACTTGAACCTGATGGCATACCCTCCGGTCGTGGTAGCAAGTGGCTGCTGTTTCATTACCTGTAAAGATTTTACTGCTTCTGCTGTTTTCTGTCAATACATTTTCCTGCGGAGGCTGTCTAAGGCATCGCCTTCCAAGCCACCATACAAATGGACGAGAGACTTTTCTCCTGCTAAGATTATATCTTCTGGACGTCACTCTTTCTGAAAAATTCCGCACAGTATCTGAATGATTCACCACTGCAGAGATTTTTAATTCTCATTCCTTTGACTATGCCAAACAAATTTGAAGTCGTGTGACATACCAAAATCGCAAGTACAAAAAGAATATTCTTATCCAAATTGAGGCCGAGCTTAGATTTTAAGGCTTTTATGTTCCACATTTTCAGTTAATTTGCTGACGTACTCTTTCTTTCGAGCTTGAAGAGTATGTCAAATTGATCAAACTTTGCATGGAAGCACAACAATACCAATAAATCGGTGTCATCGCCAATAACAATGGTTTTCTTTGTGCTGGAAACCTTAGCGGCTTCTTTCACTATTAGCTTATCCGCTTCCTCAATTGCATGGAGAGTCAGATACCCAATTTGTTGGAATGTACCAGAGAGTTAGATAGTAAATCGCTGTTTGTTCTCTGTTTTAATCAGAAACTTTTCCTTTTACGACTGATTGACCACACGTTCCCTTAATATAAAACTTGTTGTGAAGTTATACACTTTGACCTTTTTAAGTTGCACTGTCTTTGGTTATCGGACCAGAAGAATATCCATAGAACACCACGGTCACTTGCCTTTTATTTTCATACGGGATGTACAACAACACGTAACAAACACGATGGATAACAATAAGTAATATGCTAATCAAAAATTTTTTTTATTTTCTGACTACATACCTAACATAGCTGTCACATATGTAATCAAAAGTACAATTTTGTCCCTATGATATACGTGTCAGTATGTACCTCCATCAATAACATAATAAACATCATTAAACTGTTCTGTTTACTCAAAAGATCACAGTTTCCACAGTTCATCTGCCAATTCTGGTTTATTTACTTGTAAACAGGATAGATAAAATACGTCTTATAACACTATAAAGTATATTTACACCTATACTGTACTTACATACAAAACGGTAAAATATACACAAAAGATGGTACAAGGCGATCGATTTCAACCAGTTACACCGGACATCATCAGGCCCAATCAGAGAATGACAGAAACAAGATGGCGAACAGCTTATATACTATTGGCTACTGGAAGTTCCGGAAACAAGTTGCGATATGTACCACCAGAGTCAAAGTTGACCTGATCATTGATCAATTTATCCATATCCTTACATTTTTCCTTAAGAATAAACAATTCTTCCCATGCATTCATTACATTTCCTTTCTTAAAAATATAGAGAATATTCAAATTGTCTTCAATTAATTGTTCCCAATGAGTGGCCATTTTCCAGGAGGTGTTTTGCGACATTTGATCTTTCCAGTTTTCGGTTCTTCCATGCTGAAACATGATTCTTGTATCTTTTTTCAAAATTAACAGTTTGACCACCATAAAAATTATCACAATCATTACAACTGATTTTATATACACCGGGCTTATCAAACTTTTCACAATCTTTTATGTTCAGATGCAGAATTTTACTCATGGTGTTTTGAGTCTCGAAGGCTACGGAGTTGCCATATTTCGGAGCCGTTCTTGGTTCTTCATCTTTTTCATATCTTCGCCCCCATTTCAACAATGAGTGTAGATTGTATCCGTTGGCTCGAGCTATAGATTTGATTGTAGCTATTTCCTTTCTTCTGCTTGTTTCACTTAATGGGATCTTGTAGGCTCTGTACAGCATTGAACGAAATGAAGGGGTCTTGTGGCTTGATGGATGTATGGACTTGCTGTTGATGGTTGTATTAGTTTGTGTTGTCTTCCTGTAGATTTCGTTTTCCAGCTTATCTTCTCTTCTCATTAGTGTTAAATCCAGGAAGTTAATTTTTCTTTCTTCTTCAAGTTTGCTTGTATGTCAGGTTTCTGTGGTGGTTGTTGAATATTTGCATCATATCATCTGCTTCACCATCCTTGGTTTTGCTATAAATTATAAGGTCATCATCTAAATATCTATCGTACATTGCTACTTCATGATCTTTGTTCAATCTTTCCAAAATACATTCTTTATGATGTTGCAGGAACACTTCTGATATTATTGCGGAAAGTGGACTCCCCATAGCTAATTCATCAGTTTGTGCATAAAACCTATTGTTGAATCTAAAATAATTCTGTTTCAGTACGATTTTTAACAATTTTACAAGTTGATCTACATAAAATTTATCCAATCCGTTATCTATAAGCCTACATTTAATCAAATTAACCATTTCCATGACATGTACATTTGTGTACAAATTATAAATATCAAACAAAACTAATCTACTATTACCCTTTTCATTGACGTGTTGAATTTTATCTTCTAAATCATAGCTATTTTTTACATTATATTTTTTGTATTCTAATTCCAAGTCCTTGTTTAATCTAGCAGACAACAACTTTGAAACATTGTATGTAGGTGCACATTTAAATTTACAAGAGGTCTAATAGGCACATTCTTCTTATGGATCTTAGGAATTCCCTTCATTACTGGATTTGAGTTAAGGAATAAAATTTGATATCTCTATAAATTGATGAAACTTGGTATGTGGCTTCAAATAGTTGTGGTATATTGATATTTGCACAAAAAAATTATTTATTGTTGATTATCCCCATAGCAGCAAACCTGCATACTCGGCCCCCATGTTATTCATATGGAGAATAAGTAAAGTTTTATATCTCCCTTAGTTATGAACCTAAATTAATAAAACTTGGAATGTAGCTTCACCTGGTTGATTTATATTGATAATTGCAAAAATACACATTTTTTATCTTCCTCGTTGCAGCAAACCTGCGTACTCAATCCTAGTGTTATTCTAATGGAGAATAAATAATACCCCCGTTGCAGTAAACCTGTGTACTCAGCAAATTTCCAATGCATAATAATATCTTAATACCACATAAAGCTGGATAGTAAGTTTCATAATCATATATTCACAAATAAGTGATATATACAATTTTAATTATTCTCCATAAGCATAACATTGGGGATAAGTACGTAGGTTTGCTGCAACAAGGAAGACAAAATATGGGTTTTCATGCAAATATCAACATAAATCACCTAGGTGAAACCACATCCCAAGTTCCATCAATATACAATCATAAATAAGCGATATATACCATTTTGATTTTTCTCTATAAGAATAACATGGGGGATGAGTACGCAGGTTTGCTGCAACAAGGAACACAAAAAATGGTTGTTTTTATAAATATTAATATAACTCAACAAGGTGAAGTCTCATACCAAGTTTTATTAAATTATGTTCTTTACTAAGGGAGACATTACATTTTACTTATTCTCCATAAGAATAACAAGGGGGCTGAGTACGCAGGTTTGCTGCTACGGGAATAATTGGTAAAAATTGCTGTTTTTTGCAAATAACAATAGACCAAAACCAGATGAAGCCGTATACTAAGTTTCATTAATATCCGTTCATAAATAAACGAGATATCAAAATGTTCTTATTCTCCATATGAATAACATTGGACAACGTACTGTGTTAACACTTTCAATATCTCTGTAACCATTTTACGTAGAGAAATTATCAAAACACCAAATTGTGTGTTTTTTTAAGCTGAATCTAATGGTGAAAACTAAAATTATACTTTTCAAATTATTAGATGTAAAAACTTAAAAAAAAATTTTGGGGTACAAAACCCCCCCAAAATACCACTTTGGATGGGGCGATCTGTCAAGTTTTCGAACTTAAAGTCATAAACGATGTTTTACACGTTTTTACCAAATTTCATCTAAATCGGACCATTTTTATGACAGTTATCGCACCCACGGACACACATATATATACAGTTTCGAACGAATGGTGTTTTTGGGGTCTGGGGACCTCAAAACGAAAAGTTATCACTGTCCCGGGTCTAGGTCTTACCATGCCGACTACGGTAACAGCTTCTTCCCTATAGGGGAAATTCACTAAAATGCTATGTATCACTTATTTATGAATTTATTTTTGTGAAACTTGGTAAGTAGCTCTTTGTAGTAGTGAGACACATATATATGCATTGGAAATTCGCTGAGTACACAGGTTTACTGCGACGGGGGTATCTGTATTGTATTGCTATTCTTAGCATTAATGTGTGATTTTAAAAGTTAATTTTTTGTTTTGATTAGGCCTATCCAAATTAGTCCAAAGTAGTTCGGAAAATTGGCTCTACTGTACATTCAAGCATTCTTTTATTAGTTTTTAAAATAAGTAAAAGACCTCAGTGAGTAGTTTAAAAAATAAAAAATCCTGAATGATAATTATTTACAACAAGTTTATTTGTGCAGGCCTATTCTCGAGCCCCAACCTGCAGAAAGTGTCTCTGGAGGTGATGGACAACCGCACATGTGATGAGAAGTTCCTAGGAGGCCGAAGGTCTGAGAGGCTGCCTGTAGGCATCCAGACCTCCATGCTGTGTGCCGCTGGCTACCTGGACTCCTCCCACGACACTTGTCAGGTACTGCTCACAAGAAGGGCAAGAAACAAATGCATTATAACTGTATTGCTTGGGGGCTTTGTATTTAATTTTAACTTTTGTTGATTAGAACTAGTTCAACACCTTGGTACAGCTGGTTTCTACTTGTTTCTCTGGGGCAGGTTTCTTGAAATTCTATACCATGTTAAGCCAGGATACCCATTAGGCGAGTTAGACATAGGACAAACTACAGACATACCGGTAGGCAACTTATACAAAGAACTAGTGTGGCAACTACCTAGGGGTGGCAAAAAGGAAGAAATTCAGAAAGCAAAAATAAACAAGCAAATGAACAATTGTAAAACAAAACCTGTTAGTAGCATTGTTGGGATATTTTCAAGCTGATGGTTTACTTGTAGATTTTATCTGCAGTTCCACGTGATAGCTGAATTTAGTCTACCATCGACATGTAAACCTGGAAAGCAACATCATTTGCGTAATACTGCCCTAATCTAATTACGAGGGTCATCCAGAAGGTAAATAACGTTTGCACACTGCACCGAGCACAGCTACCCCACGACCCAGACTGCATTTGCGAAAGTCCACTCACTTCCTCACCAAAGTGTGAGCCAAGTTCGGTTGCGGAGGGGTCACTCATAGTGTTACTACAGCGATTCAAAATGGCGGTGTCAATCGAAAATCCTGCTAAATGTAGAATCCGCAACAAGACTTGGCTTACAATTTGGCGGGGAGATGAGTAGACTGAATCACATGTAGTCGTGATCATGAGGTAGCTGTGCTTAGTGCAGTGTTTTTAACTTTCTGTTTGACCCTCATATATCCTGATACGGAAATTTTGTATTTTAAACTAAATAAAATTTAGCACAATTGCTTTTACTAATAATATTGAGTTTCAAACAGTTTTGCTTGAACCAATTTTGAATTTAACACAGATGACTATTTAATACTTTTAGGATTGATTGTTCGGTTGTTTCAGAAATAGTTAAAGAACAGTAATTACTAAACTAGAAATTTTAAAAAGGTTAGGTAGACTGTTTGATACAAAGTAAACACAGGACTGGTCCCAAAATAAATCCTGGGGGAGACCACAAGTTAACACCTTAAGGATAAGATCTCTTAATTTCTCTGTAAGACGCCAACACAACTTGGGCACATTTTGAGGCGAACATGAATGAATGATGGATGTAGAATGGTTGAGATGCCATGTGTTGCCTTGTTACTGACTAAGACCAACTTTTTTTTAGCCAGAATCATTAACTCGTTAGCTGCCATGTCGGTCATCTCTAACCGGCACGCAGTTGCGGCATCTAAGCCACAGTCTTACCAAGTCCCTCCCTTGTAATTGCCAATTTTCAGCAAGCAGTAATTTTGCTTATATTCCTTATATCAGATATTCTAATACTATTAGTATTTATCTATTACTATTTACCAATTTACGATGAGATATTGGCAAATAAATACAAATAAAATGTCGGTCATATCTGGCCGGCACGAGTTTTTTTAAGTAAAATATCACATAAAAAAATTAGTGCCGGCCACATCTAACCGACACGTGTTTTACTATGGCGTTCGGGTATTTTATCGGTTGACGTTGGTATACCAGACACATGTACCCGCCAATATCTACAGCACGAGTTTTACCCTGCCTTTCACATTTTGCAGATGATGGTACCCCTGACAAACGTTCCCGCCAATTTATTGTTTACATATTACAGAGTACAAGTGTCCACCAGTATCGTATGCAGTGTAGGCGTGGTGTTCAAGGTCGAAACACGGCTTAGCAATGAGTAATAATTTGGATGATAACGACATACAAAAGTATTTAAATTGCCCGACTTCAAGTGAACGAGACCGTGGTGCTAACAATATGAGTGATGATGAAATGGAGGATTTAGGGAATGACAGCAGTGACTATGTCGATGACACGGACGAAGACCCGGACTTTGATCCTAGTGATTTGGAAGAGGAATGTACATCTGATGAAGAATTATCTGACAGTATAATGGACACAGATGACAGTCGAGTGTATAGTGAAAATGACAGTCAAGTGCAAAGTGAAAATGATGAGAGTGTAAGTGTTGGAGGGAATAATACAACTGAAGAGGATGTATGGGGTTTTTTTGAGGGAAAGTAGCAATATTTCCCTTTTACTGGAGAGCCTAAGTTTAACATTAACATGGCAAATAATGCTACTCCTTTAGATTTCTATAAGGTTTTTTTGACAGATGATGTTATACAGATGATGGTCCGTGATGGGGGTATATCAAAAATATTGCCTCTCATAATGCAGCTGAACGAGTCTTTCCTGCGCACAAAATCTCCCGAGCAGGATCTCATAGTAGATGAAAGCATGGTCCCCTTTAGGGGCCGGCTGTCCTTCCGACAATATATCCCTAATAAAGCGCACAAATATGGGATCAAAATCTTTAAGCTCTGCGACAAAACAGGTCATACACTGAATACAAAGCTTTACATGGGCAAAGGAACAGTTAGAACTGAAAACAATGAACAGGTGTCTATAAAGTTGTAACAATGGAACTGATGACAAATCATCTTTATAAGGGACATAGCTTGTGTGTAGACAACTACTACACATCAGTTCCACTGGCAAAAGACCTTCTATCTAAGCAAACTCACATTGTAGGTACAGTCAGAGCCAATAGGAAAGGTCTGCCGACAGAGGTAATGAAATCTAAATTGAAAAAAGGAGAAATGGTGGCACAGGAAAGTGCAGAAGGTATTGTAGTGAGTAAGTGGAAGGACAAGAGGGAAGTTAGAATGTTGTCTACTAAACATGGGGTGGATTATGTTGACACTGGGAAAAAAGATAAAAAACAACGGCCAATCCTTAAGCCTGTAGTTGTAGTAGAATACAATAAATGTAAGAGCGGAATTGATGTATCGGACCAAATGTCCTATTAAAGCACAGGAGTTCGAAAATCTAAACGTTGGTACCACAAAGTTGCTGAAGAGCTACTTATAGGAACTGCTGTTGTTAACACTTGGTTGGCTTATACCGACACTGTCAAATCCAAACTCACAGCTAGTGGTCGCCAGAAGAAATACTGCATGTCAATTACGACATTTAGAGAACGAATGGGTTTGATGGGCCTGAAAGACAAAGTTGTGCCTCCAGTGAAAACCACGGGCCATCACTACCTGGCAGTCTCAGAGACGTTTACTGGCCATGGGAAAGCAAAGCACAGGGTTAGGAAATATTGTAAGCTGTGCTACAAAAAGACAATGGAAGAGAAGGGTAGGCAACATGCGAAGAATCTTGGAAAAGTAAACACATTCTGTGACCAATGTCCCGAGAAGCCCTACTTGTGCCAGCAGTGTTTTCGAGAAACCCACAAGTAACTTTTGTTAAGTTAAACAAGTAGCGACAAGTCAACGTTTTCCTAAGAGACATTATATTTTTCACAACCTTATTTTATAATTTTTTCTCTTTGATAAGACTTTGTATACAACTATTTTTTATTTAGAATTTATCGACAGATTTCTTATATAACAATGGTAACATGTAGTGTGACAATACAATAATTTCTACATTTTATAAAACTTCTTTAGTTTATTTTTCATCCCCCAAACATTGATTATAAAATAAGAATTGAATTTAGTCCAAAAAACAAGACAGTAAATAGTTTTAAGGGTTTCGTGTTTGTAAATAAAAGCTGCCGGCCAGATCTGCCCGTCACTATGACGGCTAAATAACGTTGCACAACATTCCATTGTTAGTTCCCTTTGTAACAGATATGAGCGCTGCAGTCGTTCTGTAGTAAGCCAGTATCATTGAGGAACGTAGCGAGTTGCCCGGTTCGTCGCTAGGTTGCAGCACTGCCCAGAAAAGACAGCATACAAAATGGCGTCACATTTTCAAGTGCGGGTCATATCTGGCCGGCGCTGTACCTGTTAATAGACTTACGTGCTGGCTAGATATGACCGACGTGGCAATACCACGAAAACCCAAATTGAGGTCATGGCAGCTAACGTGTTAATAAGTAGCCCAATGACCAATAGCAGCTGGATCCAGTATCGAGCCTGATGTACAGTAAAATTCAAAACTAAACGGACTGTCTCTGAGGTAGCCCCTCCATCCTAATCCTCTGTTTACAAATCAACCCTATTGTAGTGCGCTCAGAGCACAGCCAACCAGTTGGAGGACAGAAGATTGATCTCCCATCGATTCTTAGAATTTCGCCCTGTGCCTAAACCAGCTAATAATTGAACCATTGCACTCTCATTAACAAACGACGGTTCATTTGTTTCATTATGGTTAGACCAATACAACAAAAATTTAATCACATTTCTACAATGTTCTGTGATCAAGATAAATATGTTAATAAAATTATTGATTAATCGATAACTTATATTTATCTTGGTTACAGAACCTCGTAGAATTGAAGTTTCAAGTTTCTTTGTATTCATCTAACCGAGACGAATCAAAGTACATAGTTAATGAGTTAAGTTTTGTTAATGAGAGTACATAGTTGAATATGCTATCTTCTTTACGTAGAAGACAAAATTCTAAAAATCGCCTGGTAGTGAGGGTGCGGCTTCTGTTGTCCAACCGGTTGGCCCGCGCTCTGCACCACTAGGGCACTAGTAGCTCACTGGCAAAGCGCCACTGCCAAATCCACCCCCCAAAACCAAACTTAAAAGCGCCAGTGTGGCTTTCCTTTTGCCAGAAATTTTCCTTAGAAACTGTCCTAGCAAATAATGGTGTAAACTACTTATTTACTGTTCAAACCAATAGATTTAGTTTAGTCCCTCTCTTAACTATGATTTTATCTTGACTTTTATTTAATGCAAATTTACCTGCACTTTGAACTATTGCTTTTATCTAAAACCAGCATGTAGACTTGACTAAATTAAGGAATAAAAATTCAAATCAGTTAAATATACAATCAATATTTATTTTTATAATATTAAAACACCCATATTTGACTTACGTATTTGCAATCACCCCACCTTCACAGACACTTCAAGAAATGTAATATATAAATTTCTCCGTTATCCGCTGCAAAAGTTTCCTATCAACGTTCCCAGACCCTTTTTCGACCCTCGCATAACTGGCGCTTTCCCGGTTTACCCGCGCTCTGACCTCACTACAGTGGGGTTGTTTTGTAAACAGAGGATTAGGATGGAGGGGCTACCTGTGAGACTGTCCGTTTAGGTTTTAATTTTACTATTTTGTTATTATAACAACACTATAATAATGATTTCCATCAAAGAACAAATCTATATAAATAAAGCAGAGTTCTTGTCTGTGTGTGGATCGCTGTAAGGAGTTAAGGCATGCAATTTTCAGGGTAGGTTCATTTATGTTACAGCTGTTGTACCTGACTCTCAGTTTCCTCTAAATCCTCTAGGGTTACTCCCCGTGGGACATCCAAAATTCCAATGTTAATCAAATGAGACCATCCGGTTAAAGTTTTCTGCTTATTTAATGTTATTCAAAAGAACAGCTGACATTAGTAATTTACTTTCTTAACTAAATTTTATACCCTGGCGAAACCGGTATAATCAGCTAGTCTTAACTAAAATAACAGGTTGTACAAATAAATATAAAAGTTCACTTAAATATACGAAGAACTTAAGCTAATACATTGGTTGCACACAATATCGCAGAAGGAAGTGGTGTTGCACTAAAACAATCATTTATACAATCACATATCTACATGGTCTCTTAGATACGTTCAGAGGAATGTCATGTAGGTATAATGGGTATTTATTAAAGAGTTTCTGGCCAATAACTTCATAACTATTAATGGATTTTGATAATATATGGAATGGGATGAATGTGCTTTTTACTTCTAGTATCGTAAGTATAATTACCCTCCTTTCTTAGAAAATTTGGCAACTTATTTTTAGTGAAAATTAGGCCAGAGTAAATGTTTATGTTAATTATAGTCATAATTCTGTATTCAATAAACAGTAGTTTTCAGCGTGCTATGTATGACAAGCAGGGCCGTACTCAAGGGGCATGGGGGGATAACTGACCTGGGGCCCGGGCCTGTCAGGGAAAAGGAGAAATTGGAAATTCATTTTTTTAGCCCCTGGACTATGTTCAAGACTAAATAGATGACTTACCTCCATCAATAGTCCAAAATAAAATGTTTGATTTTAGATGTATAGGGCTGTTAGAAACCCATTTACTAGGCAAAAGAGAAAACCTGTCATCTAAAAAAATGTCACCAACTTGGATCTGAACACATATACCACCAGGCCTGCTAGGGGCCCGTGAAAGCTGAGGATAGCCCTGATGACAAGCCATACTCTTAACTGTTTTTTTTGCAGTAACTAAATGTCATTGTCATGGCTAGAGTTTCCCTACAATCAATATAATACCATACATTAATATACTTTGGAATATAATGAGAAATAAGACAACCATATAAAGTTATCAGGTATACAATTCACAAGATGTCTCAACATATATTACTCTGACTCTGGACAATTTACCGCCAATGAAATGATGTTCCCATGTTAGTTTGGAGCCAAAACACCTAGATAATTATTATTTGGAATATCCTCCAATCGTAAGCTGCCCCTCAGACAAAAATACATATTTTGTGTTTTATTTTTATTGAAACACCTTTAAAAGAAGCCAGATTAAAAGAACCCCGGTTAAAAGAACCCCTTTTTTATCAGTACGATGCTTCGAATATTGTACGTTTTTGAGGTCATTGTTGTCTTAGTTAAAATTAATGAACTGTGTGAGATCCCAAAAAAACGCCAAGTCGTTTTATTATGGTAAGGAATAAAAAGGGACCAAGTACAGAGCCTTTGTGGCACTCCAATATTGACTGAGCAACACTTGACTTCTCTCTACCAATAAAAATCACCTGATTGCGGTTCTCCAAATAAGATCTCATTAGTTCTAAACCCTTACCCCTTATCCCATAAACTCTTAACTTATTTATGGTTGGATTTTGATTGTGCGTAACAATATAGCTGCATTGTGATTGTGTTAGCTAAATCAGTATATTAAAAGTATTTTTGTCATTTCAGGGTGATTCAGGAGGTCCTCTTCAAAAGCCTACTCACCACAGCAAGTGTATGTACGAAATCATCGGAATCACCTCCTTCGGCAAACTCTGTGGTACGGGACTGCCTGCCATCTACACCCGAGTGTCTACGTATATTGAATGGATTGAAGACATTGTTTGGCCATCTTAGTGCATCCTTAAAACGGTTTTGTAAATAGCATTTTAAATTGTGATAAATGTTCAAGCATCTATGTTGTTATTGTTTTAATGGGTGATATAGACTTTAAATCTGTAGTATAATAAAAATGTATAAATATTTTTAGAGTTTTATCTTCTAGCAACCTTCTGAACAGTTTAGCAGTGATGGAATGTCAACGGGATAAAATTTGAGTGAATTTGGAAACTAATTTGTGATTTTAAGTGTATTCTTTGATAGAAGAAACTTCATAAGTATACTTTTGAAAAAGATTAAACGGGTTTAAACATTTACTTGGTAAAAACTGGAATATTAATAACAACACAAAAGCCTACTATTCAACAAAGTGAGGTTCCTATTTCCGATTTATATTTAGTTTTTCTACATAAACAATAAATTATGTAATTTACAGCCAGAAGTAAGTAAGTACAAGATAGATAAATAGTACATTTTAATCCATACAATATTGCATAGTTAGTCTTCTTTCCTGGTGCCTTGATTTAAGGAGCATTCAGACCAACAATTTGATGCCTTGGTTACTTCCATAGTCCTTCATAGTAATTAGCCCAGTCAATAAACTTAAAAAAACCGTCATTTGTCACAACTAATTAGGGGAAAGCTGACTTTTTTATATGTGATAGACCCTTATGAGATGTGTATTTTCTCAAAAGTCCCCGCCTCTCCCCCTTGTGCTTCCCCCCCAATCCTCCATTTTAGCCTAAAAATGCAGAGTTTCACTAGAACGCCTATAATTGCCTTAAAATAAATTGTAGCGAATAAATTATTTTTTGATTTTGTTCCTTATTACTTTTTTAAAAAGTTCAGTCCTTATGCATGTTTCGTTAAAATTAGTATTTAAGCCGTTATTAGACAACAAAAACAAATAAATGGTTTCTTAATTTATTTAAATTTACATTGTTAACCATATTTCCAAAACTATTTAAAATACACAAAGGACTTAAAATAAATATTGTAGTTTGTATTTTGAGCTTTAAAATGGTATAAGTGATTGCATGTTTGTGATTATCGCTTGCGCTTGGAATGTCATCTAAGGTTGCGCTAGCGCGCCGCCCCGCACCGACGACGACGACGCCTCGTGGACCGACGAACTTTGAAGAGGCAACGACGACAATGACTGTATTTAATTTATGTAATAGTTTGTAAGTCACAGCTTGGATTGCAAATATATTACATAAGTTCGTTACAACGATAAATATATTATAACTTTGTATTAATTTATATTGAAAGTTTTCAGAAACAATAATAAATTATACAAATAAGTTTTTATTGTTTTTGCCATTCATTGTATATTTCTTACCAAGTATGCCATGGAAGCAATTAGATTAAAGGTATTAAAATTATATTTTGAATGCCAGTTTTGATTCGGGGGGCTAACCCTACCCTGTATAATGTAATAAATAGGGATTTCCATTATCCACCACCTATGGACCCGCCGTGCCCCGGACTGGCCAAACCGGCAACCGTCATATATTGATCAAATCCTTGAAAATGGTTACGAATATTTTTTTAATATTATGATATATGACGGTGTCACGGACCACCCACCCACCACATAACAAATTGATTACAAATGTTACAATATATATACAATTTATTAAAAATTTTACAATATATAAACAACTGATTACAAAATATTACAATGAACCACGTTTAAACTACTTAGTTTAAAGAGCCATCAACTACATCGTCATACTTCGGAGTGTTCAGACATGACAACCCGTTGCATTTTTTACACATAGCGGAACGGCTAAAACCAGATTTTCTACAGCCACAGTAGCTTCCACATCCAGACTTACAGGAGCAAGACACAAGTGAAAGCAGGTCATCAGGAGCAAACCGTTTTTTTTTGTTGTGACTTTTTTGTTGGGACTGGTGTTAAGATTTTTATTTGTTGCCCGTGTTCAGTCACATTTTCGTCTCTCCATCCCCAACCCGTAGGATCAAGTCGGTTCCCTAACCAAAACTGTACTTGATAATATACCCTTAGTAAATGCTGATGGCACGCTTCTGAAGTCGGAGGGAGTTTAGCTAAATCAAATTTTGATTTTATTCTAGATTTCATTGTCAGTCTTGTAAATTCAACGTACCGAGCTTCATTTAAGCTGGCGTAGCTTCCAAGTCCATACATATCGAGAACAAGTTTTTCTCCATTTTTTACTAGGTCAGCTTCAGCAACATCTATTTGAAGAAAAATCTCTGCTATCTTTTTAGATTCTGCACTGGTCTTAATCATTTTAACAGCTCTTGTCTTTCCAAGCCCATAGAAGGATGACGTGGTATCGCAACCACTTATTGCGTGGGCAAATAGCAAGCAATTCCTGGTATCTTTGTACATCTTAATAGCCTTCTCTATACTGTAGAATGTCCTCGAAGGGGCTTTACCACCTACATTTTTACAGAAATAAATAGACTTCCCTTCAGGTACAAGACTCACTAGAAGGACAATAAGATCCGTATCTGTTCCAACGACAATCACTTTTGTGGAACTTATGAGCTGTCAGTTTAGCGCCAGTTTAATGCCAGTTTGAACGATGTCAACATCAGCATCCCCTGTTGCTTTGACTGTCTTAAAATCAGATTCATTCAACTCGTGACACAGTTCCTCGATAATTCTTTCTTTGTTCTTCTTATTTGATAGGAAAGCTTCTTTCTTAGTCAAACATTGTGTGTTTCTGTTGAATTCAATGTCGCACGATGAGATATTAGCTGATCTTCTCCTTTGCTCTTCATCTTTAGTAGATGATTCGTCCGAATATCCATCGAAAACAATGGTGGAGTTTTTACCAAATGTAGCATTTACATAACATGAGTATGATTTGACAATATTGCCGTACGTACTTTTAGTTGGCCATACAACAGAATGAAGTAGATCCATCAATGACAAATGATGCATTTTCCAAGTCAACTTCATCGAGAACACTTTTGCTAAACATTTTTACCATTGAAGATTTAGTTCCTTTACAAAGGGAAATTTCATCAAAAATAGAAAGGGGTTTCGAAGCCAATTCATAACTTAAGTAGTTCTTTAGCTTATAGGGACTATCTGTAATGCACAGGATTCGATTAAATAATTGCTGAGAACTGACTGTGACTTGTCTTGTTCCAATAGTTACCAATTTGTGTTTCCCCTGGGTGATTACCATGTCTTTTCTCTTTAGAGTCAAATTTCCAAAGGTACATCCTTTCATCTTTTGCATTGATGCTAGGCCAACCTCATAAGCACTATCGCAATTAACACTTGTGTCGGAAATAAAGCCTGAAGATAAGGACACGAGCTCTCCTGAGAGCTTAGTAAAAGGGTTATGCTGTCGAAGCCACGATGTGAATTTCCCTATATCTAGAACATCCCTACTTTTTCTTGACTCACGTATCTCCACATGTTGTTCTGTAAAACTCAAACCTGTTCCAGTGAATTCCTCTGGCTTTCTTGGACTTTTACACAGTAGGGTGTCGCAAGGATCCACTTACATATAGTGTTGTCGGATACTCCACGACCATGTGTCAACCCTCCTACTGACTTCATGGGTCACATGAGACATGCTCTATTATCATGTCCGATCATGTTCTGGACCAACTTTTGTTGCTTCTTCGTATTGTAAAGTAACCGTTTTCAGTTAGAAGTTTAAATTCTTGCTTGGACACTTTATCCTCTAGCTGCAGCATACTTTGGACATACATGTGTGCTGATTTTGCATAAGGAAGATGCCCTGATGCGTGAAAAGGTGGGAGCATGTCAATAATAGAGTTCAGATGCATTTTCCAATCCCCCGTTCTTTCGGCAGTAATGAATCTAAGCATCAGGTCAATGAAATGCAAAAGGTTAATCCATAATTTTGCTGTTCTACTACTTTCTTTTATTGCATTTTCTCGGGTATCAATATATTCAATAGTCTCTTTCAATATCGCATCATCCTGCACTTCTTCCACTGCCTTATTGCCTGATACTAGATCGTTATACAAAGTTTCTAGTACATTTATTTTCTCATCAATGTCTTTATTCTCTTCTCTCATTACTTGAACCAGGGCCGCTGCTGTTAGAGTGTAAGCTCTTATTGCTCTAGAATATGCGTGCCCATTTAGCATGTGGGTTACTGTCGAGGGTGCGTACACTGATTCCCACAGATTTTCTATACCACTTCCCTCCATAATACGCCCAATTGATCCCATGTAGGACATTAACAGATGGAATCCTCCTAGCCTTACTATTATCTTTGAAAAATCACTGTTTTTATCTGCTCATTCTACTATTTCTGATGCTTTAAGGAAGAGAGGTTGATCAAATGTCACAACGCAACATTGATTTCTTTTTCTGCTTTGTTCTGCAGCAAAAGATAACGCTGAAAAAATCATAGACATGTTACTGGGATTCATATTTGTAAAAGGAAGTGCCATGATGTAAGTTGATTCCCGTTCACCTTCATTTCGTTTGAGGATATTCATAAAGCCGTTCCAACATGGTTGATGATGTATTCCTACCAGCCACATTAGATTGGGAGGGAAAACCATCCATGCCTGGCTTTGAAAGCTCAGTCGATGAGCTCAACTCTTATAATTCTTTAAAATCCTTTACTTGTACATTCAATGGAGTTTTCTTTTTCGCATAAGACCTAGTCCTTATTGAAGCTGAGACGGGTTTAAAGGACCCAGTAACAATTCTTTTTACTTTGGTATTGGTTTCAACAAATATTTTTAACATTCTATTTAGTAATGTTAGGCCTATCATTTATAATATCACAAGACGACTATCTTCGGATTGATATTCAATGTTTACCTAAAAGCCTTAAGGCAGTAAAGAAAAACAAACTACTATAAGAATATTACTGATAGTTATTAATATCCGTCACGTCGGACCACGCGGCGTCGAGCGTCGTCGTCGTCAGTGCGGGGCGGTGCGCTAGCGCAACCTTAGATGGCATTCCAAGCGCAAGCAATAATCACAAACATGCAATCACTTATACCATTTTAAAGCTCAAAATACAGACTACAATATTTATTTCAAGTACTTTTGTGTATTTTAAATAGTTTTGGAAATATGGTTAACAATGTAAATTTAAATCAATTAAGAAAATATTTATTTGTTTTTGTTGTCTAATAACGGCTTAAATACTAATTTTAACGAAACATGCATAAGGACTGAACTTTTTAAGAAAGTAATAAGGAACAAAATAAAAAATAATTTATTCGCTACAATTTATTTTAAGGCAATTATAGGCGTTCTAGTGAAACTCTGCATTTTTAGGCTAAAAGGGAGGATTGGGGGGGGAAGCACAAGGGGGAGAGGCGGGGACTTTTGAGAAAATACACATCTCATAAGGCTCTATCACATATAAAAAATTCAGCTTTCCCCTAATTAGTTGCGATAGAAAACCTTTATTGACTGGGCTAAATAAACCACTACGGTTTCCATTTAAAATTTATTTTTTTAAATGTACTAGTATCTCGTTACTAATATAAGACTGAATGTGTAACCAAAGAAAATATTTCCTTGCATTACATATTATATTAATTACAAATGTATACTAGCAATAATTTGTTATACACAAAGTATTTGAATTTGCTAAAAGATCTAGAACCAATGTGGTTTTTACTAGCCTACAAGTAATAAAAACAAAAATATATATTTATTGGTTAAGTACTGAGAATTTAACGTTACACTATAAAATGATTTTCTAACACATGTCTATATTAGAAATGGAGGGTTAAATGCAGATGAATAATTAATGCACATAGTTATTTTATATTGATTTGCAGTATTGATTAATTTTAGTATTTATTGTTTAGTTCATATATTATTTAGCTTTGTATAATGCATATTTTAGTATACTATTATGTCTGTCCTTATTTCTTATTCTAAAAAATGGTCTGTGTATATTTTAATATTACATTTTGTACAGTAATTATTGTGTTTTTATGCATAACATCCTTACCTCAGCAATGGCAAAGCAGTAACTTTGATTAATAATATAAATAAGTCATAATAGTGGTGTTTGAAAAATACCACTAGTAGTGGGCATTTGGGGCTTCTGGGCCAAGTGATTTATGGCTTCCGGTCACGTGACCGGAAGTGCTGAGTCATTAAATACGTCATCTGAGGCTGAGCCAGTGACGTAGGCGGTTTTGTGACGTAATGAGTGAAAGTTCAAAGTTCAAGGTCACTGGGAGGTAATTTTAAAAAAGTACTACCTCGCACTCGTAAAATCCGATTGTGATTCGATAGTTGTCATTCGATAAAATATCGAATGAAAACAATCGAATGAAGCAATCGAATGAAACTAGTGCGAGGTAGTACTAATACAAATATTACTTTATTTTATTTACAATAATTCATATTACAAATATTACTTTATTTACAATAATTCATGTTTACAATAGTTCCCCGTTGTTCGTTGTCATCGATGTTGTTGATCCGGACGAGTTGCGGCCATCAATTTGCTTTCTGAAGAAAGACGGTAGATACTTCGATCCCTGCGCAGAGTCCATGTTGTGTTTTTGACACCTATCTGTTCTGTTAGGTGTTTGCATTTCATTGCTGTCAGGAGGAAAGAATACGTGACGGCAATGAAATAGAAACATCTATCAGACCTTGAGTGAAATGATATTGTTATTTTGTGAAGAGCGTCTCGGAGAGCTCGATGTTCACCGGTCGAGAGCCGGAGGTGTACTGACTATTCGCTAGCTAGCGTTTTTGGTATCAAACAAAATGGTGGGGGTAAAAGTGTAGTAGAACGAAGCAGATGGTGGACAGCAGATGGGCGGCGGCAGGTGGCAGGCGGCAGGTGGCAAGTGTGCGGCAGATGGTAGTCCCCCACTACACCAGTCCCCCACTACACCAGTCTCCCCACCAAGTTTTACATCGCACAATAACTAGTTTACATGTGTTAGTTAGGGTTTAGCTCTTAGACTGTCAAGACCTTACCTCCGTAACTAAAAACCTCAATAATGTTTGCGCTTCAACGCTGTATAAGTATAACAGCTACTATGATCTAAACCGGTGCATGTATTCATATGGTTCTTTTTGCGTAGCAAATAACTGGTTAAAAGTGTTTCAACCTCAATTATTCTTCGACGAAACCGCTCATTGTCCACTAAAAGTGTAGACCTTCTGTCTTCATCGTCAGGGAAGTAGAAAGTAGTGTCAAGGGGACTACTGAAGGTCACCTTCCTCATGTTCCTGTAAAACTGCGACATTTTTCAGACCGTCTAGGTAGATGTTCATACGACAAGAGCTGGAAGAATAATGATGTAGCGTTATCGTGTATAATAGGCATATACCCCCACCACAACGTTACCTTGTCCTTCAAACCATCGTTTTTACGCCACGGATGCTATACTGTTGGTTAGATTTAAATTTAAATTGCACCTACTTGTTCGCCTTGTCAAGCTGCGTAATTGAAGTACCCACATGTTAGACCTTGAACCAAAAACAAAGAAGTTATTTAGGTTTGTCCTTGAAAATAGTTGTTTTTTCGCTGTTGCTGCTATACCCTTTGTTGGATCTGAATTCTGTTTGCACCAACTTGTTCGTCTGATCAATCCGCGTAATTTGAGTACCCACTTAATATATTTTAAACCGTAAATAAAGAAGTTATTTAGGCTTGCCCTTGAAAATAGTTGTTTTTCGCTGTTGCTGCTATACCCTTTGTCGGATCTGAATTCTGTTTGCGCCAACTTGTTCGTCTGATCAATCCGCGTAATTTGAGTACCCACATGACATACTTTGCACAAACTGTGTAACCCCCCCCCCTTTTTTGGGTCATGTTCAAGGTCAAGGTCAAGGTCAAGGACCTTGGGACTTAGAAATTTTCACAAAGTGGGCTGCACACAAACATAAGACTAATAGTCTCCTGCCTATGTACAGGCCAAGTCCCTAACTTGAAATGCTTAGGGTGGTCCTGAAAAGGACCGTTTGTGTTTGAAGGAGATGGTGGATAAGGAGCGGTGAGCGGTAGTCAGTGTTTATTTTTCCTTTGTAACCCACTTTACTTGTCCCTTCTGTCGTACTAAAATCAAGTCGCACTTGGTCTCAGGAGGTGGCAGAGTGGACCTTGGAAGGTGGACCTTGACGTAACGGCCGCCGCCAAAGAGGTGTTGGAGTAGGTACTCATCATCGCTGATCTTCCCCACAAGTAGATACTCCACGTTTAATTTCAACTGCGCATACTTGACGGCGACAGACTCCAGCGGCGTTACCAACTCGGTAAGTTTCACCGTAGCCGTCCTCTTCATTATCTCCTCAACAGTTGGTGGCGGCGATGAAGGTCGAAGCGATGAAGGGCGAGGTGATAGCGATGGTGAAGATGCAGTGGACGTCGAAGGCCGTTGGTCGAAGTAAAGTGGGTGGTTTCGAAAATTCTTCCGTATGCAAGATTTAAAAGAACTAGGTCTTTTGAATCCGCTCCTTTTTTCCGAAGACTTCTTCAAAGTCTCCTTCAAACATTGCAGTTTCTCGGGTGTAATGGGAGAAGACATAGCGCAGAGGTGTATTCAGTTCGCAAGGCAAAGCTGGAATGAGGTACCAGACGGAGCAAAGCGGGTCGCCAAGTGTAACCGTGACATTTCCATATACGGGTAGAAAGCTAAAAACCGGTCTACATCCGGTTCCCCTTCCCCCGTGACGACACAACCTCCCCCCCCCCTTTTTTGGGTCATGTTCAAGGTCACCCCCCCCCCCTTTGGGTCATGTTCAAGGTCACCCTCCCCCGTGACGTAACATCCCCCCCGTGACGTAACATCCCCCCTTCCGCTTCGGTGACGTCACTTTGCCTTTATAAGCGGGAGCAGTCCGCAGTCTCGTCGCAGTAGCTTGCCGCCCGCTGTTTGGGTATACGTCCCAGTGGGTTGCACTCTGCTGCAGCGTAGGTCTGTTAAGTGTGCGTTGGGCCCGACGCGCAATTAAGAGATCCGCGCCCTTGCATGTTTAGTTAGTTTGTTAAGCATGTTAGATAACGCTTGTAGTTTGCTGCTAGGTAATGTAGTTAGTCTAATATATGTTAGTGTTTGGTATCGGTTTGAAGTGTCTTATTTACTAATGAAATATGTACTCCCGGCCCTACAGGTCCCTCAACAACCTTGGTCAAAACTTGGGTTCGCAGCAGCCTGACGCCGGGTGTTTGGGTCTACGTCCCACCGGGTTTCAGTGATACTGTTGACCTTTGCAAAACCGACCTTGGTTGTTCTTGTAAAAGTAACGTTAACTGATTAATTTTGTTTACATAGTTGATGGTAAAGTCTTTATTTTCAAAGTAATGTATCTTGCTTCTCATCCTTTTCCTAACCCCTCTAAGGTATGGCGCGCAAACCGACCTTGTGTCAATACGGCTCGTAAACCGGTTGACATTTCCCATCTTAGCCTGAGAAAACTGTGTAAAATATAAAGTCAGTCTCTTGTTTAAAATCAGTCTCTTGTTTGTTGTCTTTTGTCCCCTTCCCAAATACAGAGCGGGGAATAGAGCAGTATGTTATGCTCTATTCCCCGCTTTGGCTTCATGTTCAGATGACCTTGGGACTTAGAAAATTCACGTACAAAGCGGGGAATAGATCGGTTTGTGGTCCAAGTGAGAATCAATTACTGCTCTATTCCCCGTTTCAATAATATGACCAAACGACCTTGACCCACTTCGGGACTTAGACAATCCTCGTATTGTAATATCCCCCCCCCTCCCCTTTGACGTAACATCCCCCCTTCCGCTTTGGTGACGTCACTTTGCCTTTATAAGCGGGAGCAGTCCGCAGTCTCGTCGCAGTAGCTTGCCGCCCGCTGTTTGGGTATACGTCCCAGTGGGTTGCACTCTGCTGCAGCGTAGGTCTGTTAAGTGTGCGTTGGGCCCGACGCGCAATTAAGAGATCCGCGCCCTTGCATGTTTAGTTAGTTTGTTAAGCATGTTAGATAACGCTTGTAGTTTGCTGCTAGGTAATGTAGTTAGTCTAATATATGTTAATGTTTGGTATCGGTTTGAAGTGTCTTATTTACTAATGAAATATGTACTCCCGGCCCTACAGGTCCCTCAACAACCTTGGTCAAAACTTGGGTTCGCAGCAGCCTGACGCCGGGTGTTTGGGTCTACGTCCCACCGGGTTTCAGTGATACTGTTGACCTTTGCAAAACCGACCTTGGCTGTTCTTGTAAAAGTAACGTTAACTGATTAATTTTTGTTTACATAGTTGCTGGCAAAGTCTTTATTTTCAAAGTAATGTATCTTGCTTCTCATCCTTTTCCTAACCCCTCTAAGGTATGGCGCGCAAACCGACCTTGTGTCAATACGGCGCGTAAACCGGTTGACATTACCCATCTTAGCCTGAGAAAACCTTGTAAAATATAAAGTCAGTCTCTTGTTTAAAATCAGTCTCTTGTTTGTTGTCTTTTGTCCCCTTCCCAAATACAGAGCGGGGAATAGAGCAGTATGTTATGCTCTATTCCCCGCTTTGGCTTCATGTTCAGATGACCTTGGGACTTAGAAAATTCACGTACAAAGCGGGGAATAGATCGGTTTGTGGTCCAAGTGAGAATCACTTACTGCTCTATTTCCCGTTTTAATAATATGATTAAACGACCTTGACCCACTTCGGGACTTAGAAAATCCCCGTATTGTAATATATATTTACTCGTTACAACATTATTACCCCCACCGTATAACACTTGCACTCCCCACCACTATCAGTATGTATAAAAGAGGGTCCCCCAGCACTAGTAAAATCATTCTTCCTCTTGTGCTGTTATACCTCACACCATGGCACACATTAGGAAGCAGACACAACCTCTCAAATTGAAACCTTCTGCTTCGTCTTCGCCCGCCTCTACCACTCCGTCTTCTGCGGTTCCATCCATCCTTCGGACAGCCCTGATGTTAGCTAACATCGTCCCGGAGAACTGTCCACCACTACCTGCTGCGTCAACGACTTACACAAGTCCTTCACCTCTTCCGTCAACTTCTCGTGCTGTTTCTCCAAGTCCTTCACCTCTTCCGTCAACTTCTCGTGCTGTTTCTCCAAGTCCTTTGTCAACGTCTCGTGCTGTTTCTCCAAGTCCTTCTACATCTTCAAGTTGTTCTACATGTTCATCAAAGTCTTCCAAATCGTCTGCTTCTTCATCCTCATCAACATCAAGTTCGAGACCAAGCCAACCAGCCACCCAATCATCTTCTCCAACCAGACCTTCAGTAATCTGCACATATACTTCATCTCCTTCAGAGAAATTTAAACAACTTAAATCTGTACAAAGGATGTGCATGCTTCCTGCACAACAATGTAATTATATATTCAAAAAAGGTGCTAAGAAAGGTGAACGCTGTGTTAAACGTTGTATTTTAAATGAAGAAACGTGCAGTCTTCATTTAAAATTAAACCATGGCGCATCTCCTTCTTCACCACGTGCAACAGTGGTGCCAATTAAAATTCGAATTAACAGGCTTTGTAAAAACAAACGCTACTTCTTTGTTAAAATAAAGGACTTTGCAAAGGTGTTGGTTCAATGTGAAGGTAAACTGTACTATGTAGAGTTACCTAGAGCCATGGACCTCCACGTCAAAAAACCTACCCACAAGGACTATTTAATTCGAAATGATACAGGTATCACTGTGTGGAAATCATTAAAATAATAATATAAATAAAAAGACCAAAAGTTTATTCCAAATTAAATAAAGCATTTTTTCCAAATTAAAAAAAAAAGTGTGGACAACCTATTTACAATTTGTAGCATATGCTGCAGAGTGTAAATAAGTTGTCCACACCTTTTTTGCAATGTTACAACGACCTCGACCTAGATAACGGACTTGGATAATTTACACTAAGTCAAAGATAAACTTAAAAGGAAAAAGGAGAAATATTATACTAAAGTCATTATTCAACAGTAAAGAGGGGAGGGGGTAAGCGGGTATTTAAGCGAGCGATTCGGAATATAATTATTAGTTGTATCATCATGAGCGTCAACAGCAACACATGGGGAAAGGAAATTAACGAAGAGGAGTTGTACGCAATTGCTGAGGCTGCAGAAATGACTGAAGTTTTTAAGATTAATAAGGTTGCGGAGAATGATGCTCAGTCACATCCGCAACAAACTACATCATCGATGCAGTCTACAACGCAGCAACCAAGACCCTATCATGTTATCCTGGAGGAGTATAATGAGGCAATGAGGTACGCCTTTACAAAGTGGTGTGCACAACCGCGTTCTCCTGAACAATGGGAGGAGCACGATGCAGACTTTCGCCTGGTTGGAGACTTAGAACTTGAGCTTCAAAGAGCAAAGGTTGCTCAATAGTGAGAAGATTTATTGTTTACTTTAGAATACAGAGCGGGGAATAGATCAGTTTGCGGTCCAAGTGAGAACCACTTACTGCTCTATTCCCCGTTTTGGCAATTTGTTCAGATGACCTTGGGACTTAGACAATTTTCGTTTGGTAAAAACAACATTGAAATATATATATATATATATATATATATATATTTCTTACAAAAATATCTCCTCCCTAAAACTTGCACCCCCCCCCCTATATATGTGGGGGTAAACATATATAAGGCGTACAGCTTTAGAGTATAGTTATTCAGCTATGAATAGCCCAGCAGAGTTGATGCAGCCTACAACATCGACGCAGCCTACAACATCGATGCAGCCTACAACAAATAACAAGGAAAAGAATGATGAGGCAAGAAGAAGGAATGCTAGAGAAAGAGGAAGGATTAAAAAAATAAATCAAACATATAAGTTATTACAATCAAAATTACCGTTTATGGATAAAAAAAGTTCAAGGCATGCCATTTTGATACAGGCGATAAAATACATTAATGCGTTAGAAACGTTGTTAGAAGGTGCATCACTTCAACAAGATCTTCCTGAAGACCTTCTAGCATTCGTAATTGACTAAAGATGTTTTGGAAATACTGAACGGGGGGAAAACAGAACGGGGAATAGATCAGTTTGCGGTCAAAGTGAGAATCGCTTACTGCTCTATTCCCCGTTCTGGTAATAAGTTAAAACGACCTTGACCTACTTACAGGACTTAAACATCCTTGTTTCATAAACATTGTTACATATATTTGATACAATAATACCCATTTCTTATCACTAGTTACCCCCACCACTTAAATTGGGGAATATAAAAAGAGATTTCTCATCAGTGCTTATCTCATTCTGCTACTTGTGTTAGCACTAGAATATATAGCAGCTATGTCACCAAAGGATAATATATTTCCTTCTGCAAAATCAATCGTAGGAATTATAAAACATATTGTGATTGAAAGTGAGGATGAAAATGAAGACGAATTGGAAGATTTTGAATTATTAAGTGATATGGATGCAATGGAAGATTTTGAATTATTAAGTGATATAAACAGTGATGATCTTGAAGCAGGATATATGGAACAAATTGAACCGTTAAGTGACGGGGAATCTGAAACCTATAGAATCTATCAGCATCTTCTCTGTTCTGAAGAAATACATGATGAAACTCCAACCACTAGTAGTAGTAGTTTGGATGGGTTATTTTTAGATAGTGCACGAGGGGTATATCATATTCGTCGACGACTATTTCTTTCCGATGCTTCTGATACAACTGATTCCGATTCATCAAATGAGTCTGATTAAGTGTTGTCTTTTTCTTGTCAACTGACAAACTTTAAATACAGAGCGGGGAATAGATCAGTTTGTAGTCAAAGTGAGAACTACTTACTGCTCTATTCCCCGTTTTGGTAATATCGTTGTATAACCTTGACCCAGTTACAAGACAGAAAATATTTACCAGCTTTCAATTTTTTTTTTTTTTTTTTTTTTTTTTGCTTTTTTTTTGTTTAGAAAAAGTGGGGGTAACTTATAAATTTAATGGTGGGGGAACGTCTATTTAATGTCGATGCAACAGTGTATATTTATCATATCGGCATGATGAACCCACCAGGAAACTCCGTTTGCTACAGCTTTCCCCTCATCGATATCGATGATGTGATAAAACTTACATCAATAACAAAACGGTTTGAACTCGAAAGGCGACTCATAAAAGTCGACGTAATTCCACAAGATCTTCGTTCTGCAATGTTGACCATCGAATATGTTAAAGATGAATCTACAACTGAAGATCCCTATTGTTTTATGAAATTTTTAGTTGATCGAGATGCAATGTGTACAATCCGACTTCACATCCGAGTTTAAAATCTATCAAATGTTCCTGTTGGAGAAAATTGTCTTAGTTAAATACAGAGCGGGGAATAGATCAGTTTATGGTTTGATATGAAATCATTTACTGCTCTATTCCTCGTTTTGGCAAATATGTTCAATGACCTTGACCTAAATACAGAACTTTGTAGCCTCCAGCTACGATAGTAAATATAAAATGTAAAAAATAGAAAACTTAACGTAATACGTACCCCCACCACTTTTGCTAGGGTATAAATAGAGGGGCATTTGCAGTGTTTTTCATTATTGCGTTGACCCTTGTGGAGATCACACCTACATTATGCATCGCTGCAATATTTGTAAGACTTCATTTAAGGATGAATTTCTTTTAATAATTCATAAGGAACTAAAACATAACAACAACCATGATGAAGAATATGAAGAAGAAGAATTGAAGGAAATAGATCAAATGTTAGCCCAACACCAACATTCCAGACCAAGTGTTATTCAATATGCACCATCAACAACAGCTGCATCGATTTCTACGTCTGCTCTGTCTACACTTCACCGTCCTTCAACATCAATAGCTGCATCGTTTTCTACGCCTGCTATGTCTACACTTCATCATCCTTCAACATCAACACCATCGACTTCTACGCTTGCTATGTCTACACTTCACCATCCTTCAACATCAACACCATCAACATCGACTTCAACGCCTGCTATGTCTACACTTCACCGTCCTTCAACATCAACAGCTGCTATGTCTACTCTTCACCGACCCTCAACATCAACAGCAGTAGATGTGGAACTACACGCTCAAGCACTACCTGGTAAGGCCGTAACACATTTTAAAATTGACAACGTAAAATTACAACTTGAAAACTTTTTACATAACGCCAAAGAATTAGTAACCAAAACACTAAAGAATGAACAAAAAAGATTAAATTTTATCAAATTTGGACTGTTGCTAGATGCCATATTCACTAACATTCAAAACGAAACATCACCAAGAGGTTTCATGACAAAAAACCGAACCATCATGGCTGCGTCAGATATTGAAAAGATCGTAACAGAATGTATTGAGGAACTTTTGACGAAACTACAAGAGCATGAAGGAAGAGGATCTGGATGGACTTTATTAAGTATAACAAGTCTGGATGTTAGAGTTCATAAACACGGTTATGGAATGAGAGGAAGTAGCTATATCCCTCTACCTCAAAAAATTATGAATACCAAATCCTGTATTAACGTGCAAAATGAAAATAATGAATGTTTTAAATATGTTATGTTGGCCAAATATGTAAAAAACCATCCGGAAAGACCAAGTCAAGCATATGAAGAAGTTCAATACAAGTATAATTTCCAGGGAATGACTTACCCTGTTGCAATTACTGATATATCAAAATTTGAAAAGCAAAATCCGTCGGCTTCAGTCAACATATTTGGTTTGGATTCGTCAAATAATGTGTATCCCTTGCGCATAACATCGAATGAGCGCAACAATCATACTGACCTGTTATTAATCAATAAAGGAGAGATATCACATTACGTGTATATAAAAGATGTTGAAGGGCTCGTATGTAAACAGTTAACAAAACATAAAAGTAAAATCACAACATGTAAGAGATGCTTTTGCCACGTGAGCAAACCATTAAGAAGAGGAGGTACAGAATGGTTAGTAGAACATCAAAGGTTATGTAGTGGAAACTATGAGGTAAGAATTAAATTGCCACATCCCAGCAGAGCGCAGATAAAATTTGATAAAGTAAATCACCAATACCCTGTTCCATTTGTTGTGTACGCGGATTTCGAAGCATCCTTACTTCCAATTGAACAACAAGAAGAGGATATCACAAAAAGAAGCAAATATCAAAAACATGCACCAAACAGTTATTGTATACTAACAAAATCCACGTTGTCTGAAGAACATCTTCAAGAATTTGGACTATCATCTGCTCCGAAGATTTATCGTGGTGAACAAGCAGCGAAACACTTTGTAGATAAGTTGTATTACATTGCCTCCAAGGTGGAAGAAATCTACAAAATTAAAATACCGATGCAGCCTATGGATGAACACCAACTTCAACATCACAATTTGGCAACAACATGTTATCTGTGTAATAACCTATTTACACCAGAAAACGTTAAAGTGCGTGACCACGACCATCTTACCGGAGCCTACAGAGGTGCAGCCTGTAATGCTTGCAACTTAAATTACAAAGTTCCATCTTTTATACCTGTTGTTCTACATAACCTTAGTGGATATGACTCTCATTTCATAATCCCGGAGTTAGGAAGAGATGATGGAGCAATAGATGTTTTGGCAACAACAATGGAAAAATTTGTAAGCTTCTCTAAAAAGGTTGGCAAAATAAAACTTAGGTTTATTGATTCGTTTAGATTTATGCCTTCTAGCCTAATGAAATTAACTGAGAATTTAAAAAGAGAAGATCTAATAGAAACAAGCAAAATTGTAGCCAGTAGTAAAATGGATCTGGTTCTTAGAAAAGGAGTCTTCCCCTACGATTACATCGATGGACTGCATAGATTTAATGAAACATCACTTCCTCCACCAGAACAATTTAAGAACAAACTTAATGATTCGGAGATTTCACTTGAAGACTATCAACACGCATGTCGAGTATGGAACGAGTTGGATATGAAGACTTTAGGAGAATACTCAGACTTTTATGTAAAACTTGACGTGACTCTTCTCTGCGATGTTATGGAAGAATTCCGAAGAACCTGTTTTGCAGCATACGGTTTAGACCCTCTACATTCATATACATCTCCAGGACTAGCTTGGCAAGCAATGCTGAAAGAAACAAAATGCAAACTCCAGCTGTTAACAGATATAGATATGGTTTTAATGGTTGAGTCGGGTGTTAGAGGTGGATTAACTCAAAGCGTGACGAGACATGTTAAAGCCAACAACAAATATCTACCTGACCATGATCAAGAGAAACCTTCAACGTACTTGGGATATTTCGACGCGAATAATCTGTATGGGTGGGCCATGTCGAACCCACTTCCATTTGACAACTTTAAATGGGTTGATCCCGACTGTATTGGCGATATTTCACAAATTCCAAAACAAGGAGATACCGGATATATTTTGGATTGCGACTTTGAGTATCCAGAACATTTACACGATCTTCATTATGACCTTCCACTCCTTGCAAGAACAGAAATTTCACCAACTGGAAAACACCCCAAATTAATGATGACCCTTAACAATAAACAACGATACGTAGCTCACTATTGGGTTGTTCAACAAGCTATCGAATTAGGTTTACGTCTTACTAAAATTAATAGAGCTGTAGAATTTTCCCAATCGTGCTGGTTGAAACCATACATAGACTCGAATACTACCAGAAGAGCAGCCGCTACATCAGCCTTTCAAAAAGACTTTTTTAAATTGATGAACAATGCGATATTCGGTAAAACATTGGAAAACAAGAGAAGACATAAAAATGTAAAACTTGTTACAGATCCGAACAAACTACAGAAACTCGTACAACAGCCAAATTTTGGAACATCTATAATTATTAACGAAAATCTTGTAGCTGTATCTATGAAGAAAACAAGTGTGAAGATGGATCGTCCTTTGTATATAGGAATGTCAATCCTGGATATCTCCAAGACTCATATGTACGATTTTCATTACAAAAAGATGGTCACCTTTTATGGACGGGAAAACATCGGCATCTCCTACATGGATACAGACGCTTTTATATATTGGATAATTACTAACGATATGTATGAAGATCTTCGGACATTTGATTACAAAAACGACTTTGACTTTTCCGACTATCCAAAAGATCATCCAAACTACGACAATGACAGAAACAAAAAAGTGCTTGGCAAATTTAAAGATGAAGCCAATGGTGTTATACTTCAAGAAATTGTTGCACTAATGTCAAAATTATATTCTTTACAACTAAATGAAAACCAAGTCATTAAGAAAGCTAAAGGAGTAAAAAGTTTGTATTTAAAGAAGAATGTGCATTTTAATCACTATAAGAAATGTTTATTTGAAGATCAAGATATAACAGCAAAATTCAACACGATCAGAAGTTTCAACCATCAGCTGTACAGTGTGACGGAGGTAAAAAAAGCTCTTTCTTCAAATGATGACAAACGCCACATCCTTGCAGACAACATCCACACTCTACCATTCGGTCACTACTCCCTCAACCCTATTGACGAGTAACCCTTTCATCGTCCTACATCCCTTTTCCTTTTCCTTTCCGTATAAAAGGGGGAACACAGCAGTATTTTGCTGTGTTCCCCCTTTTATACATTAGTTTAGAATGACCTTGACCTATATAAGCAGATTTATACAAAAGAATATTTAATACCATATCAGCTGTCTTCGTGAAACCATCATGTCAGACCTAAAGGAGAAGATTATTAATGAACTACACAAACCTGCAAGAATAAAGTTTCCAAGAAGAAATACTGTTATAAAAGGGATAAATGATCTATATCAAGCGGATTTAATTGAAATGCGACCGCATAGCAGAATAAACAAAGGATTTAAATATATACTCACAATTATTAATTGTTTTACAAAAGTTGCAGACGCTTTGCCTCTAAAGGACAAGACTGGTAAAAGCGTAACAGAAGCCATGGAAATAGCCATAAAAAGAGATAAAAACAAAATTAAACATTTACAAACTGATGATGGAACAGAATACTTTAATACAAACTTTGCACAGTTAATGAATAAATATAAAATAAATCATTATTCTACAAATTCAGAGAAAAAAGCAGCTATTGTAGAAAGATTCAATAGAACCTTAAAAGGAGCACTGTATAAACAATTTTCAAAAAGAGGTTCTTACGTATGGTATGATGTTTTACCACAATTAATAAATGATTATAACAACAGGTTTCATAGAACTATTGGTATGAAACCTAACAAAGTAAATAGAAGAAATGCAAAAGATGTATTAAAACGCATAAAGAAAAATACAAAGCCTAAAGTAGAAAAAATGCAGCCAAGAAAATTTAATGTAAGTGATAAAGTACGGATTAGTAAATATAAGGGAGTGTTTACCAAGAAATACCTTCCCAATTGGACAAATGAAGTTTTTACAGTGTATAAAGTGCAACCGACTGTACCTGAAACGTATATCTTAAAAGATAACAAAGGAGATTTGTTGCAAGGTGCATTTTATGGACATGAAATGTTAAAGTCAACAGTAGGTGATGTATATCTTGTTGAAAAAGTGTTACAAAGAAAAAAGGACGCAGTTAAAGTGCGGTGGTTAGGGTTTAACAAAACTGAGGATTCATGGATACCTATAAAGGACTTGGTTTAATGCAAGCAACTCATTTCATCGTTAACCTTTGAGCAGGATGGAGATTATTCACCATAAAGATCGATTCAATATTAATAACATAGATGATTTAACTGTGGATAACGTTAAAATCAACAATGGTAAACACGGTAGTTTACTTCCAAACACTGTTCGATGTATAGTAAGTGGCCCCTCAAACTGCGGAAAGACCAATGTTGTCTTTAATTTGATCACTAATCCGTAGGGATTAAGGTTTAATAACCTATATATTTTTTCAAAGTCTCTACATCAACCAAAGTATCAATTGCTGGATAAAATCCTATCTGATGTGTCTGATGTTAATTTTTACAAATTTAACGCTAGTGATAGCATTATGCAACCAAACGAAGCGAAACCGTATTCTGTATTTATATTTGACGATGTATCTTGTGAAAATCAGGATACTATTAGAAACTACTTTACCATGGGAAGACATAATAACATCGACAGCATATATATAGGACAAACTTATAGCAAAATTCCAAAACAACTTATCAGAGATAATGCAAATATTCTAATTGTATTCAAACAAGATGATACTAACCTAAAACATATATATAACGACCATGTGAATGCGGATATGTCATTTGAAAAGTTTAAAGAGCTTTGCGGAAAAGCATGGGCGGAAAAGTATGGATTTTTGGTTATTATGAAAGATCAAGCTATAAAAGATGGTCGTTATAGAATAGGTTTTGATAAATTTGTTTTAATACACTGATTAGCGGTATTACTGTACAAGTCGTCAAGGTGTGAAGATGGTTAACCAGGAAAAGCTATTAAAGGAAATAAAATCACTTAGTGATTCTATTAGACAAAAAAACCGAGCTTTAAAATCAGGTATAAATGAAAGAGAGCAATTTTTAGAAACAACATTCAAACCTGTTACTGAACCTTTAAAGCGATTAGCACAAAATATGGAAAAACCTTCAATTCGCTTCGAAGGAGACAAAATGCTACCAATTTCCAAATATGAAGAAGAATTTCAGAATGATGAAAGTTTTGACCAGTTACAAACATCTGAAGAAAGCGACGAGTATGAAGAAAGCGGAGATATAGGAGATTTAAGGGAAAAGAACATTGCAGGAGATACAAGTACAGAAGATACAAGTGCGGAAGATACAAGAGCAGAAGAAGAGGATATCAACCCATCCAACTTAAGCAAATTAGGCACAGATATTATGTTTAAAGGAACACTTGGAAGAAAATATACATTAAAAATGTTACATGGCACACATGCTAATCGAAATTATCATACATATGGAGCTAGAATAGAGGATAAAGGATTAATGATTGGAGATAGAAAGTTAGATATAAACGAAAATGATGATATAGTTATTGGTGATAAGAAATATAAAGGTACAACAGGTTTGTTTGAACTCATCTTTAAAAATAATCCTGGTAAATATACTAAAAAGGATTTACAATTGTTTAAAAATATACTAGAGTATACAAATGCACATAGAAAAAAATATTCCAAAGACCTACCTATTCATAGAAACAGGTCAATAAAATACACAAACATTATATCTAGTCTTTTCCCCTCGAAATCAAATAAAGCTCCAATTAAAAGAAGAGCTTTATCTTCTGCTGAATTAAATGTTTTGCATAAAAAAAGAAAAACAACTGATCTTACTACATCTGGAAGGGGATTATTGAAAAATTTGTATAAAACCAATATAATATATTACAACGATATAAATAAGTTAGTTGATCGAATGAGGTTATTACATGAAGCTATGGAAGCCGGGCACACTGGTTTAGAAAACGAATGGGTAGCTTTGGTTGATGAACTGCGAAAACGAGAAATAATTGTTCAGTAGACGTATATATATAGTAAGAACCTAAACGATAGCGATTCAGTTACATCATGAGTGTGGACAAGTTTGGACGGTATTCCGAGTTTGGAGTAAAATCTGGATATAGTGAAAAAAGAGCTGGGTTTCCGTTAACACCTGATGGTAATTATAATTTTGAAGGAAAAGTAATTCAAAATGTTGGTGATCCGCTTTTGTCTTCTGATGCGGTTACGGTACAATATATGGATAAAAGAACCCCGATTGTACACGAAGACCATTGGGGATTTTCCGGTAAAAGGTTAAGCAATATAAAACATCCCATTTATGATGGTGAAGCAGTAAATTTAGCGACTTTAAAATTGTTAACGATTTACAACAAGAATGAAACTGATACAAGCTATGATGTAAAAAAATTAAAATTGTCAAATGTAGGTGATTGTGAGCAGGATGGAGACGCTGTAAATAAGAAAATATTTGATATAGTACACAAGAAATGGACTACAGAATATGAAAAACATATGGAAAGGTTTGGTGCAGCTTTATTTAATTATATCCATCGGGCTTCAGGAAGAGCTGTAGCTTCAGATGTTGACAGCCACAATTATTTAGACTGGAAAAAGATACACAATCCAGAAAAACCTAATCAATTAGATAAACCGTCTGAGCCTTCTAAAGTCAAGACATTAGGAAAGGGGGATAAAGTGAATGTGATTAATGAACCAACAGAAAACGATGAAGATTATATAAGAGAAAAAAGAATTTAAATACCCATGATAAGGGATAAAGCATCAGTCATATTCGAGAGATAATACAGAGAGGATGATGGAATCCAATATTACTGCGTGGAGTTTAATATCTCAAGAGCCGAGATTTCCCCAAGGAGTGCTGACAGATGGTTTTGTTCAACGGTTTGATAGATTTATGGATTGGGAACAACTTTCCATACACTACCTCTTCACAATGACTATGTTAAGAATTTATTTTCACAGAGTTAACTGGATTCATATTTTACAAAGACAACAGTTTTCAGAAGACTTCCTTGTAGAGATGACATCAAATTTTAATAACTGTTGGGAAGTAATAAGTAAATATCAAAATCTCTCTGAAAATTACATTGACAATTTTAAAGATAAACTAAACTGGAATGTGTTATTTAATTACCAACGATTAAGTGGCAAGTTTCTAAGGGAACATGACAACTATTTAGATTTTATTCATTTTACCGAAAACAACGATACCATCACCAGCGGAGAAACATTTGAAACATCTTCAATTACACCTTATTTCTATTTTTACTACTTTTATTTATTATGTCTACATTTAATTAATTAATCCATTTCTATATAATAAATGGATTTTAAACAGTATATATAATACAAGAAGCCAAGACTAATATTACATTCATTGTAAAACATTTATAGAGTGCACCTACTGATTGTAAGTTTGGCTATAAATAGTCATGCCGAGGGCTAAACGCATAAGTCATAATCGAGAGAGATTACAGAGAGGAAGGGGAATAGCATCAACAGCATTTTCTCTATTAAGTAAACCGGTTGGAGCTATAGTTAACAAGGCGATTGATTTATTACCTGTGGAATTACATTTACCTGGAGGATATCAATATTGTGGTCCTGGAACCAAATTAGAGAAACGGCTTGCTAGAGGAGATCCTGGAATAAATAAGCTTGATCAGGCCTGTAAACAGCACGATATAGCGTATTCCAAATTTGGTGATACAAAAAATAGATCAATAGCAGATAGAGCACTTTCTGAGAAAGCTTGGCAAAGAGTAAAATCTAGTGACGCGAGTATTGGTGAAAAAGCAGCGTCTTTAGCAGTAACAGCAGCAATGAAAGCAAAAACTACGTTTGGAGGAGGAAAGAGAAGAAGGCGTGGGAAAAGACCCGCTAAGAAACAAGGAGGTAATATCAGAAGAAAACGTCGATCTACTAGTGGTAAAGGTAAAAAGAAACCAACAATATGGTCAATGATAAAAAAGGGAGGAGGACTATACCTAAGACCGTATCGTGTGTATTAAATAAGAAAGAGCAATTAATAATTAAAAACAAAGAATTAACCAATGAAGAACTGATTACATATGCTTCTTGTTTGAAAATCCCATTTTTTAGAGGAGTATTTATGAAAGATGAATTACCGGTTAAAATGTGGAAAAATGAGACTGGTATAGTAAATTTGGATAATAGTGAAGGATTAGGCACTCATTGGGTGTGTTACAAGAAACTTGGTGAAACGATTTATTATTTCGACAGTTTTGGAAACCTTCCACCACCGAAAGAACTTCAACAATACTTTCGTGCGGCAGAAAATGTTTTTTACAATTATACAAGAAAACAACCTGATGATACATCCATTTGCGGTCATTTATGTTTAGACTTTTTAGCTAAAAGTGTTAGTCAACTTTAAGATGTCTTCGTATACAGTGTCATTAACCGGTAACTCATGTACTTTGCGCAGTATTCTGTTTCCAGCGCTACGTTTGCAAAAAGGAAGACTATGGGAAGCCGCATTATTGGATTTAACAACATATAACTCTATTCCAAACGTTAGTGAAGGAATTAATAACAAAATACATTATTACAAGACAAAAGATAATAAAGGAAAATATTCAGCTTTGGAAGAATTCAGTTTACCAACAGGAGCTTATGAAATTGATAATATAAATGAAGTTATACAAAAACATATGGGAAAAGAAAATATAACGATAAAAGGCAATAACAATACAATGAAAGCCGAAATTACTTCTAAGTATTATATTGATTTTGGCCAAGAACGTTCAATTGGTAGTTTATTGGGGTTTTCTAAGGAAACAAAGGTATTAGAACCTAATACAACTCATTCTGGGAATAGAACTGTGACGATCATCAAAGTAAACAGCATAGACATTACATGTAACATTATACAAGGATCCTACAGAGATGGAGAAAATCGGCATATATTACACACATTTTACCCATCAGTCGCACCGGGTTTCAAGATAGTAGAAAAGCCTCAAAACCTTGTGTACCTACCGTTAAACACCAGTTTCATTTCAGACATCGTGCTGAACATAGTGGATCAAGACGGAAACCTTATTGACTTTCGAGGAGAAGCTATTACTGTAAGAATACATATAAAATCATCCGCTTAGATAATGGGGTTATCATTTAAAAAGAGAGAGCCAACCAGCAAAGAGGTCAGTAGCTCATCAGCTGTAGAAGGATTAACAAGTGACAACATTCGTTTTCTAGAAGAAATTGGATTAAAGGTCATTAACAATGGATATACTGGATATAGCGCAGGACCCAACATTCGACGAGACCTTATGGGAAAAGGAATATCACACGCACAACCCTTACGCTTCGTCCAAATTAAACAATAACGATGAAATTAGGATTCCTATACAACAACAAGACATTTATACTCTTCCATGCGAAAGTTATTTATATATTGAAGGAAAAGTAACAAAAGCTGACGGTACTGTTGGAACCACTGTTCCGTTCATAAATAATCCTATGGCATTTTTGTTTGACGAGATTAGATATGAAATTTCAGGAGTTACAGTCGATTCAACAAAAAAGGTTGGAATTTCCAGTACATTAAAAGGATTAGCGTCTTTAACACCAAATGAGAAGAATCTGTTAGCTGTTGCAGGATGGGTTGCACCAGACAAAAGTATAATTACTCCTGACGCTTCGGGAAACTTTGATTTTTACGTACCTTTAAGATTACTTTTAGGATTTGCTGAAGATTACAGAAGAATAATAATAAATGTAAAACAAGAAATAGTTTTATTAAGGTCATCAAACGATAATGATATTATTAAAGCATCTGCTGGAACAACTGAAGCCAATTTAGACTGGAAACTAACATTAGACAAGATTGTTTGGAGAGTACCACATGTGCGACTAAATGATGAACACAGGATTACATTATTAAGAAAGTTAAAATCAGATCGAGACATTGTAATGCCATTCAGAAGCTGGGAGTTTCATGAATACCCCGTTTTACCTTCAACACAACGGCATACATGGACTGTAAAAACTTCTACTCATTTGGAAAAAGCGAGATATGTAATCTTTGGATTACAAACAAAGAAAAAAAGTATATTAACTGAAAATGCTGGTGAATTTGACCATTGTAAATTAACAAACTGTAAAGTGTTCCTGAATTCACAATTCTTTCCCTACGACAACTTTAATATCTCTTTTGATAAAAAAAGGTACAGTGTTTTATACGATATGTACGCTAGGTTCCAAAATTCATATTACGGCAAAACAAACACACCTCTACTATCTCCCGTACAGTTTGAATCGAAAGCTCCGATTGTTGTAATTGATTGCTCCAAACAAAACGAATCTGTAAAATCGTCTAGTGTTGATATAAAAATAGAAATGGAATTTCAAGAAAACGTACCTGCAAATACATCTGCGTATTGTTTAATTTTGCACGATAAAATTGTTACATACACACCGTTGACTGGTATCGTAAAGACGGTATTGTAAAACGTTGTACCACCACCGGCACCGCCACTGTCGCTAACCTATAAATAGCGGAGCAACAATGCAGGTCTTCAGTTGATCGTCTATCGTCGCATGGGCAACATCTTCTACAAAATGAGTTCTCCATCTGTTGTACAAGGTGATGCAGAGGTAGCACCGTTATTGGAACGTGATAATACTAGTGAAGAAGAAATCATCAAGGAAATAACTGCATTTTTAAAGTTTGGTAAAAGAGATAGAGAGGAGGAAAGTAATGCAGACCCATCAAAGGTAGTACCAAAGAGGAAGAAGAAAGTTGAAGAAAATATTCCTCCTCACATTTTAACTGAAGTTTTTTTGCGAATCTTTTACCCCATCTCAGCATGCATCAGTAAAAGTGTATCAGTTGGATTGATGAAGTCATTGGATTATTCCCCTACAGTAATACTACACCATGGAACAAAAAAGGTTTTATTTTCGCAAAATGCTTGGGAGTCATTTTTGAAACATGTACATTTAATAGAATGTTATTTAACTAACAGTTTGTGTGGAAGGAAAACACATATTCGACTTTTGGATTGTGACAATGAAATCGATATTGTTAAACATCGTGGACAACTACAAGTGCGAATTAGAGACTTGACTCAACATGAAAATAAGATTCTACTGTCACGTGAAGAATTCTACGTTTTAAACTACGCAACAGAACCTATTACAAGGTACATGAGACAGTTGGTATTTGCAAGCGCTATTATTAAAGAATATTTGGTCGATACTTTGGAAAAACAACCTGATAGCACCATCGTGTACGGACCTGTGGATACATCTATTTTTAATAGAATACCTCATGAAGTTTGCATGTGGAGAAAGTTAAAGGATTTTGAACCACTTGTAGAAATCGCTACAGAAGCTACAGAAGAAACAACACAGGAAGAAGAAACGGAGAAACAAGAAGAAGAAGAAAACGGAACACAAGAAGAAGAAGTTAAAAAAGACTAAAGTTTGACTAAGTAAAGAAGAACACACGTGGGGTAGGCCTATTGGGGACGGTGCCCACGTTAAATATACACCAACGCGCCTGCAACTGTACGGCCTGGTATTTAACCTACCGTGGTGTGGAAAACAGTTTAGTTGATCGCTAGGTGCCATGATGAGCGGAGGGGATGAAGAAGTGAGTGTAAAGCCTTGTGTAATAGAATTTCAAGCATTTCGAAATAATAATGATAGGTTTATTATCAAGGAATTAGTAATTTTAGACTTGCTTACATTTGTAGTTTACCCATTCACGTTTGAAGCTCCTTTTTCTTTTAACAACCTTAACGCCAAAGCAAAAAGTACAAACAAATGGATAACAAACTACTTTCATCACATACATTGGTATGAAGGATTTATAAGCTACAGTAATCTGCACAGTATTATGTTTAACTTTTGCAAACAATATTCACATATATACACAAGAGGATTAGAAAAAAGGAACTGGATACAAAAGTACACGCACGGTGATGTTTTCGATATAACCATCGGTAAGGACTTTAACATTAATCTCGGTAATATTTGTGTTGCTGCAAAAGATCCTAAACACGGACAATTAAACTGCGCATTGCACAACGCATATCGTTTGGCTGCTTACTTGGAACAAACGCAGAAATGTGGTGGGGGTAGCAAAGAACCGGAATGTGGTGGGGGTAGCGGGGCCTATAAATACGAGGAGCCAACACCGCTCCGGCACGAGTATTATTCGAGACTCCGAAGAGGCAACATCACAGAAGACATCGCAACCACCACTGACGAAGATGGCATCACAACAGTTTCTACAAACACTGGTTGATCAATTCAACACTCATTCAAAATCCGACCTTCTGCTAACTAAAAAGTGTTCAGAATTAAAAGAACAAAAACACTACATTATTCATAACATCAAGAAAGTGGAAACCACACATGGAGAAGCAATTCTAGTTTCATTGAGCGAAGCACCTTTAACTTCAGGAGATGAGCCGAAGTTTCAAGTATTTCTTCCAAAACGATTTGTTCAACTGCTACAGAATGAAGATTTGCGAGATATTCAACCGGGGACGTTGTATTTGGTATCACACGGTGTAAGCGGCAACAACTCAACGGAACTCACTCTGCACATCATGCATCCTTGTACATAATGTCTCTGTTTGTATTTCTCTGTTTGTATTTTATTGTTTGTATTTCTAGTCATCAATGTTAAACTTAAGTTTATTGTATTGTAAAATGTTTGTTTAATAAAGAAAAGAAAAATAGAAAAAAAAATATGAAAAAAACATAAAGAAAACAGCAACACAGCAGTATATTATTTTATATACTGCTGTGTTGCTTTTTTTAAAATTCGAATGGGTGACCTTGAACTTTCATTCAGGGTTAACTTATGAAGAGGTATAAAAGAGAGGGAGCAGTGAAGTTAGTCTCAGTCTTGTCTAACACACGCTGCAGCTAACATGTCGGTGCCACCTATGAACAATTTATTTTTCGATAACAATTTGAAGACATATTGTTGCGAGTTACAATGTTTTAAAATACCAGGCGATCAAGTTGACGGGAAAGCTTGTCGTAAGTGCAAGTGTTTTAATCCATACAATATTGCATAGTTAGTCTTCTTTCCTGGTGCCTTGATTTAAGGAGCATTCAGACCAACAATTTGATGCCTTGGTTACTTCCATAGTCCTTCATAGTAATAAACCACTACGGTTTCCATTTAAAATTTATTTTTTTAAATGTACTAGTATCTCGTTACTAATATAAGACTGAATGTGTAACCAAAGAAAATATTTCCTTGCATTACATATTATATTAATTACAAATGTATACTAGCAATAATTTGTTATACACAAAGTATTTGAATTTGCTAAAAGATCTAGAACCAATGAGGTTTTTACTAGCCTACAAGTAATAAAAACAAAAATATATATTTATTGGTTAAGTACTGAGAATTTAACGTTACACTATAAAATGATTTTCTAACACATGTCTATATTAGAAATGGAGGGTTAAATGCAGATGAATAATTAATGCACATAGTTATTTTATATTGATTTGCAGTATTGATTAATTTTAGTATTTATTGTTTAGTTCATATATTATTTAGCTTTGTATAATGCATATTTTAGTATACTATTATGTCTGTCCTTATTTCTTATTCTAAAAAATGGTCTGTGTATATTTTAATATTACATTTTGTACAGTAATTATTGTGTTTTTATGCATAACATCCTTACCTCAGCAATGGCAAAGCAGTAACTTTGATTAATAATATAAATAAGTCATAATAGTGGTGTTTGAAAAATACCACTCTAGTTTTAGTTAACAGTAAAATCTCTACAAAGTGACTTACAAGATTCTAGTTTCCTTAGTTGTATTTAGTAACCGTTCCATCTTACCCTGTGTACACAAGGGAGTTTTTGTTTCCTCCAGTTGGCGGGCCTGTTTACGAAGAACATGTACAGTATATAGACGCTTATTTATTTTTCTGGAAAATAGACATGCAGGATGTAGGCTCAATTGGATGACCATATTAAAGCCCAGACTTAACCCTACTTGACATTTTCTTTAAGGGTTTTGTAAAAAAGTAGTCAAGAGGCCTACTGAAAGGATCCTTGACATCGATCATTTTCAGCAGTTGCAATAATCTTCCCAGCAGTTATGTCAGTCATGGCTGCGATATTGTTGAGTACCCAGAATATCTGGTGAGCTGTGAAATATAGTTTTGTCTTGTTAATGGCTGCAATTTAAGTTATCCTCATTCGAATCATAAATGTAATCCTAATATATAGTATAATGTAATCCTAATATATAGTATAATGTAATCCTAATATATAGTATCAGGAAAATATGGATAGGACAAGCAGGCTTACCTTGGAAAGTAAAGGCATACCCTACTGATAGCACACTGACACTACAAAACACACATTCTAGTTCTACAATCATGTCAGAACTTATTATTTCGTCTTATTTACTGTGGAGTTGAATGACAATTCCTCCCGACAGAAAAGAAGGATGCTATTGCTATTTTGACATAAAGAGTTAGATTCGGAATAAAAATAAGTTAATACTACATACTGACCAGACCTAAACCCTCAATCTGAAGCAGTAATTAGCAGTGTGAATTCCACATTAAATTTCCTTTGGTAGATCTCTTGGTAAGTATGATCATTGATCTATTCATTAATGACCCTGATTTCTTTTACAAATGAGTTGTCTTCTAATAAATTAGAATAGAAAATGACAAGGAAATGAGTGCTTGCATATTATACTCAAAGTTAATAACAATGTATGCTAGATTGTTCAATGTCTATAAGCTATTATGATTTATTTTGTGATTTTATTCTACATTGCTCGCCAATAAATGTGCATTAGACCTTCTTAAATGATGGAGAAGATTAAAATCAACTTGATTTTTAACATTTCTGATGGAAATATGTTACTAGGCAACTAATTTGACAATATGAAGTATAAATTACTGATAAAATAGGTATAGGTTCCTTCTCAATTTGACCACTCTAACCTTAGTTTATTTCTTAAACAATATGAATGTCTTTCCATGGATGAATCAGTCTGATCTCTGATCTCCAATAAATTCCCAGTTCTACTCCTCATGGTCACATTGAAGGTCAGAGGAAAATATTCTCCATGTTACTCTCTCCTAAAAACTTCTACCATCTAAGATGAAAATTGGCATGAGAAAGTGGGTCCCAACATATGTTGGTACCAACATCATAACTTAGTTATGAGTCATTCCTACATTCAATGCAAGTTGCATATTTATCGTCATAAAATGAGAAGAAATTAACAGAAAGAACACCCTCTGTTACAGCGAATGGGTGACCAGTAAGGCTGCTGAGGGGCATGGAAGTATGTACTATATGCCTACTCCTTCTGGGTATGGTCCAAGTGCAAAATTTCCCTTATATGATATGGTATGTTAAAAAGCTACCCCTGATTGTTGCCTCTTTGGTCCATCTTGGCATCAGCCTTCCACAGCGATGATATATTTACCATATCTAGAAAAAAATTTAAATGCTTAGGTCATACATAGTAGTGCCGGAAATAGTAATAACATTTCTAAATGCATTTTCATGAACACTTTTACTGGCTACCATTTATGGCTTTCTAGTTTGCTTGATGGGGTAAATTTAGCAATATAGTCTGTTTGAATAAATAATTAATATAATTAACAACTTAAGTTTTCATTAAGTTAAAGAATCTTTTGGGGCCATCTTAGGAATGAGTATGAATGTAAACATCGAATCGTTTATTCATACACATTCCTTAAACATAGTCGTAATTTTTATTTCCAATATTATTATGTGGAATTTTACTTCTTCAAATTAAAACATGCTCATTCTACATAAAAAGGTGGCAAAGAGGGGGGGGGGTTATTTTAAACCCACTCCTTACAGATTACATTACAAATAACTTGCCACAAGTAATAACGAGTTCGCACGCAGCACACTGACGTGAGGGAAGTGAATTTCCACATAAAAAACTTTTAAAACTAAAAATCAGTGTAAAAACATACATTTGTCCAATTTTTATTGAAATATGAAGACATTGATTTTTTGGCTGATCTGATACTCCTGGTTTCATTTACTTGCAAAGCTGGGAATACAATTTTGTGCATTATAAGGTTAGGAGAAGGTCCAGACAGGCTTTAAAGTAGGCGTGGGGTTGCTGGGGATGACAAAAGTACTCTAACAAAGGATTAACAGGCTTTTCTAACGTAAAACCCCCATAAGACAACGTACTGTGTTTAGTCGATACATATTTCCTTTAATAACTCGGTAAATATTAATACTAGAATGACGAGAGAGGGCTTAAAACTTTCGCCTCTCTAATTCCCATCTTTTTACATCTGGGGATACTCTGACCTTTTTTGGGCCCAAAAACTCGAAATTTGAAAGATTAATCCCTAAAAAAAGAGGTTTAGTTTTTTCTGATTGTTTTGCCCAACGAACTTGTCCAACTGATTACAGAAAGGAATGTCCCTACCAAATTTAAAGTAAATTGGACAAAAAATGTGACCTCTAGAGTGCAAACACATATATATACATACATATATATAAAATTTTGAACGACCCCCCAAAATGTGTTCAGGGGGTCATGTTAGGAACTTTTATGGTGGTCCCGGGCTAAAGTTTCACAGTGCGGGTCATGCTAATAGTTCACTTTCCAAAGGAAATTCACTAATAATAAAAAATATCAACATCGAGTTGTATGCCTTAAGTGTGCCCATTATGCGTGTTTACAACTAAAAGAAACCACATCTAATTCAGTAATTGAATGATTTAAGCAAAGGGACATTTCATAAATAATCTTATGCTTTTAATCAATTTGGTAAGGCACAATATTACTTTTTGTAAAGTCAAATGCCTTCTTATTCTTAATGTTTAAAAATCACATAAACTCATGAAATATAACCATTGACTATAAATATTAATATATCAATGATTAATATATTAATATGTCAATGATGTAACTCAAATACAAACTTTAATAATGTAGGTTATTTTCGCATCTGAGATCGAGCTTATGACCTGGCTGAAGCTTTACATGTTAGCGAATTTCCCCTATAGGGAAGAAGCTATTACCGTAGTCGGCGTCCAATGTCATTCTTATGGAGGATAAGAAAAATTGTATATCTCGCTTATTTATCAACTTATCCTGACGAAACTTGGTATAATGCTTCATTTTACTGTGGTCTATTGATATTTGCACAAAAACCCATTTTTTTGCCGATATTTCCTGTAGCAGCAAACCTGCATACTCAGCCCCATGTTATTCTTATGGAGAATAATTAACGTGTTATCTCCTTTAATTATGAACATAAATTAATAGAACTTAGTATGTGGCTTTACCTAGTTGAGTTATATTGATATTTGTACAAAAGCCCATTTTTAGTGTTCCTTATTTCAGCAAACCTGCATACTCAGCCGCTATGTTATTCTTATGGAGAATAATTAAAATGTCATAAATCGTTTATTTATGAATGTATATTGATGAAACTTGGTATGTGGCTTTATGTGGTATTAATATAAATTAATATGCATTGGAAATTCGCTGAGTATGCAGGTTTGCTGCTACGGGGGTATTTTGACATATGCCACTGCATAAACATTCCCTTATAACAAATAGGGACTTTGTTTGATAACATTTAATTTAGTTCAATGAGTTTTAGCTTGATCAGTGAATCAATTGTCCAGTTTGGTATTATTGGACAAGCTACATAACACAGTGGTCCTCTTTATAATTAGTGCTGAGTTTTCAATGGCAACACAAATCAGAAATCAAAATCTTTATTGCCATTGACCAAGTCTTATATTGAAATAGGCATTGCCAACATTTTAAATCAAAACTAGCTTAGTTTAACTATGAAATTACTCAATCATAACAGTTAAGTTCAAAAATTCATTAATAGAGTAAATATTGGACTTAAATTTAGAAATGGTGGCTACTCTAATAGATTCAGGCAGCTTATTGTACACAATAACACTTCACACAATTATTCTTAAAGGAGTTACCTGTAAGGGCCAGCCTGTGTTGTGGAATGTCCAGTGTCCTTTTGCTTCTTGTACAGCTATAGCCAGCCAGCGTGACCCGCGGTGAGAGGAGTATGAAAATGTCTCCAACCACATTTCCCCTACCTGACTCTACTCAGCTGTGTCCTTCCCTCTGTCAAGTACAGTCAGACTAAGGCACTTAATTTTCTGTGAAAACCACGGAGGTTTATTGTATAAATGGAGGTAACACTGCTTAACGATTTTGGTCAAAAATGTAATTTTGGTAAATTACAAATACTACAAACATTAGGCCTATACAAAACTTGCGTTTTACATAGTTACTAAAATAAATATTTACCTTTTTTCTCTTTTATTATTTAAATTACATAGCTGATAATAATTTACGTAATTTTACTGACGACATTTATTTATAATGCTTCAATTGAATGTACATATCCAGGTGGTACTGGAGGGGGAAAGGGCTCTAATGCGCATGCGCTAACGGCGGTTCACGCTGGTTGACTCTAGCTGTATTATGTTTGTTTAGGTCCTGCCTGGTGTGGAATTCATATAAATTAGTTTTGGTGTAAATTAAGACAGTGCAAATGTAAAGAATAATGACTGTAAAAATGTGCAAATTGATCAAAAGTGGTTTGCAGTGCTCCACAGGTCCAGCCTCCGCCATTGTGCGGATAATCTTTTTTTGTAGCATAAGAATGCTATAAATGTGAAATGAATGACCCCAAGCAATAATAGCATACTGCAAATGAGATTTAAATAAGCCAAAGTAGGCTAGTTTTTAAATATTCAGCACTAACAAAAGAGGTTCTGATCTCCAAAAAAGATATATAACTCTTGAGAGTTTTTTTACTAAGATTTTTAATATGTAATTTCCAATTTAGCTTACTATCAAGGTAAATACCCAGCAGTTTCACTGATTGTTCAGGTTGCTTTTGTGTAAGAGAGAAAGTTATGCTTTGGGTCTTTGCTTCATTGTATATTAGTTTGTTAGCAGAAAACCAGTTTAAGACAGTATTTTGAGCACCCTGGATGCCATGTGAGAGGAGGTCAAGATCCAAAAATGGTAGCGTCGTCTGCATAAATCACAAATTCTACTGGTATATTACAAGGGAGATCATTCATTGCCACAATAAAAAGAAAAGGGCCAAGGACTGAGCCCTGCGGAACGCCTGCTTTGATGATTGTCATCAAAGAATCCTTACCTTTAACACTAACAAACTGCAATTTATTAGTTAAATATGATTTGAGGATATCAAGTGAAGAATCTTTTATTCCATAAAACTGTAGTTTCTTAAGCAAAATATCAAAAGCGATACAAGCAAAAGCTTTAGTGAGATAAAAAATCAGCATGGAAATAGATTCTTTAGTTTCAAAAAGCCTGTATTACTGAATCAGTTATTTTGGAGACTGCCATTGTGGTAGATCTACCAGGTCTGAATCCAAATTGTGAATCAGTCAACAAATGATTTATTAAAAAAAAAACATTGAGTTGTTTTAAAATCAGTGACTCAGAAATTTTAGAAAATATGGGAACAATAGAAATTTGACGATAATTCTTGCACAATGACTTATCTCCTTTTTTAAATTCAGGAATTATTTTGGAGACCTTGAGTTGGTCGGGAAAGTAACTTACCTGAAGGCACATATTGAAAATAAAAGCAAGTGGTGTACTGATCAAGTGAATGGTCTTCTTAATAATGTAATTAGATATAATAATTATCCATGGATTTAGAATTTGAAAATTTGGAAACAGTGTTGATTACCTCATCGGGTGTGATATACGCCCAGCAGAATTGTGTATCTTCACTGTGAGGAGTAGTGCCCAGCAAGTCCTCACCAGAGGTACAGGGTTGGCTAACCATTGTGGAAAGCTCCTCCACAGAATCTGTAAAATATCTGTTGAGTGTTTCTGGATCTAAAGCTACATCCTGTTCCTGTTGTAGTGTTTTCCTGCGTTATAATGCCCCAGGCGGCTTTACATTTATTATTTGATTTTTCAATGTAGTTTTCACAAGCAATTTTCTCTTATATGGTTATATAAGAGAAAATTGCTTGTGAAAACTATAATTGCTTGCCATTTCCTTTTTATAGTGCTTCTTTATTGTAATATACATGATTTAAGCAGCCTGAGCCTATACAGAAACAGAGTTTTTAAAGTTCTTATACAAAGTATGGTACGATAACATTAACACGTTCAGCCCGACGTGTACCACCAAATGATTAAAATTACGATACAGCAAACAGTAATCTAAGCAAAAAGACGAAACTAAATTAACAGGTACTTTTAACAGTATCGTCAAAATCTCTATTGATTTTGTCTCGCATACACTAAAACTTTGTTATGGGAGTGAATTTACGTAATTTTGTAAGTGTACCACCGGTGGCGAATGTTGGCCGATGGGTATTCCAGAATCCCCACCGGGCGACGTGCGCCTTATGTGGTACACACATTGTTTGCCGATGGCACAGCACACGGCCAAGTGGCGAACTACATTCAGTTAGTTATTGAAATCCTATGAGAGCAGCACTTCCTGGGTCTTCTGACGATCCTTCCCGCCATTCTGACTTTTTGTGGAAAAAATGTAAACATTTTTTATTTTCAATAAAATGTTTTCATTTAAAAAATTAAAATTATTTATTGTTTATTTACCTTCAAAGCCATTAGGTAAGTTTCAAGGTAAAGAAGTAAGTATACAAAATTTTCTCAAATGGAGCAATATTTTTCAAGAAAAATTCCGACAAAAAAATTTATACGTGCGCCACCGGTAGCCACGTGTGTCTATATGCACCTAAACCACGAATACATAGTTTAAATAACTCAGCAAAGCTCCGAATGCACTTTAAAAAGGCATCAAATCAAATGGAAACAGTGCGCCACGGGTGGTTCACGTCGGAGTTTTATAAAGTTTGCCGTGCTCCACCGGTGGCGCATATCGGGATTTCTGGGAGTTCAAAAACTGACTATCATTTTCCATCGGGCTGAACGTGTTAATTCTCTACTTTTCTTTAAGTTTTCACTATACAAATTTAATCTCTTCATCTTACTGTGGGCTTTACATTTTCCTTAAGTGATTCTTTCTTAACAAGTGGTGAACATTGATACCATAAGTTAAGATATCTATTGAAAAAAATATCAAATAAGTTACCTACATTTCCATTACAGTGGTTAGGACAATCCTAAGACTCACTAAGTATAATATTGTAAAAGAGTGAAATTTGTAGTTAATTTAAAATGAGATTAAATGGACTGACTGAAGTGACTACTACGACGTAAATCAAGTGGCAGTACTTGTTACATTTAACTAGTTCATGATTTTGATTTTTTTTGTTTTGGAAAAATCATAATAGTATGTGTGATTAATTACAGTTACTTTATAAGTGTTAAACTAAGTAATTGTTGAGGAACTAAATTAAGTAATCACAAAGGAAATATACGTCATTTCATTACAACTGATTAAAAATATAAGACGACGCTTTTAAAATTGCACTTTTAGTTACAAATATTAATATTTAAAACGTGACAGAAAACAAAAATTATATTACATGGCCCAATACTATGTAGATGTATTTGGCTTTAATTTCCTGTACAACTTCAATGGAGTCAGTATTGTTTTCATCAAAAACTTTAAAAATTTAAGTTTGATTGGATATACTTGTTTCAGTACTACTTGAATAAATAAACGGTATCAGGAAACTGACACATACTATCTTCCTTTTTGAGTCCAACTTTAATGAATAAACTACTTTATATCTACTAACTATAGAATATAACATACGTTTTAATGCACAGAAAATCATCTAAAAAACTTGTTTCAGAAATGTTCACCCATATCCCATTTTTAGAGTCACTACAAAATCCTTTGCTACATACAGTGGTTTTAAGAGGAGAATCGCCCCCTTATCCCCATCAGGGTTAGGGAGATTCATATTTTGAATATCCTCTGTTGGTTAATGCTAACTTGACGTGCATATCAAATTTCAATTAAATTGATCATTAAATAAGAGAGAGAGAAATAAATGAGAACTAATGAGGAATAGTGAGAAATAATAGAGAATAACATTCCTCATAGCAATAACATTGGACAACGTACTGTACTGAGTATACTGCTCAATGAAAGTTTCAATTTTCTCCGCAACCAGTAATCGTAGAATAATAATTCTAAATAGAATTTTTTTAGTTTTTTTGAGCTTTTCTTAACGGTGAAGTAAATTTTATTTAGCCGTTAAAGTGTTTTTGAAAAATAAAAAAAAACTGAATTTTGGAAATTTTAAGCATTGTAATTTTTGAAACCAAATTTTTACAGAAATGCGGGTGGTATCATTTTGTTGGAAACCTAAAGCGCTACAAACTACTAAAGTTTAATTAAAAATTAATTCGTTAGAGCCGTTTTTGAGAAATTTGGATTCGTCATGTTTTTTGGGGATAATTACCCTTAAAAATAAAAAAAATGAAAAAACACCTGGAAATATTGTGGATTAGTACCTAAATACCAAATTTCATCAAAATCGGTCCATTGGTGTCATCTCTAGCTCTGTACATATCCAGACAGACAGACAGTCAGACAGACAGATAGACAGACACACAGACATTACTCAAAAACACTTTTTTGGATTTAGGGAGCACCAAAACGAATGTTTCCACTAACAACTCAAATTCGAAAATTTGAACGAAAAGAATACTTTCTCCATTAACTGGGGGAGAAAGTAAAAAAATATATTCTCATGTATTAATTGTCTGTCTGTATGTCTGCTTGTTTTCTGACCAGTTATCCAATTTCAATTAAATTTTGAGGTGAGGCTGAAGTTTCTCAATATCTCCAAAATATTTTCATAAGTACGGGTTTGGGTTTGTACTTTCGTTCATATAAATTTAAAAAAATCATCAAAATAACCAGAAAAATATAAATTGCCTAAAACACATTCAATGATTTTGTTTTAAATTTATTGATTCATGATATTTTACGATCAAAACGCAATTACACTATTCACATGTCTGGATTCATAAGAAACTTATCTTAAACAGTTTAATTCATTGAAGATATACAGAACATAGTATTTTCCAATGCAGGTTATTCAAATAGCCAAATAAATTAATGTATGTCAGATTGTGTTTTGCAATAACCAACGTTCAGGAAAGGCCAAAAGAAGTGATGATCGGGTTTATCAGACAGTCATCAAAATGTGATCAGGTTAGAGCCGTGTGGTGGTGCTATCAGCCCTCCTGCAATCTGCTGTCCGCCCTACCTAGTATCGCTGGTGTGTTTTCTCTCGTATGTATGTGTTAAAACCATTTATTTCAGTTTATTATAGGTTGAATTTTTTATATTTTATCAACACTACTATTATAAAAATAAGGTGGTGTCTATCTGTCTGTCTATCTAATGTTCCATCACGCCAAAACCACTGGACCAACTATGCTGAAAATTTGCACAAATATAGTATATGTACTCAGGAGTGTCATAGGCCTGTTGACGTTTAGAAAAGTCCTCAGGGCACTACCTCACGGGACTTCTAAGTTCCCATGTTATTCGTAAGAAGGAGAATTTTATGTGGTTTGTGTCACATATTTGTTTCTAATTCAGTTGATCTAAATAAACAGCTGTTATATACTAAATAATAGGAATCTAATAGGTATCTAACTGCAGAATATCATTATTTGGTTTACATTTTATACTCTGGATTTTCATCCCGTTGCAAAGCACAGGCATAGCAGCTAGTCTACATTTTATAAATATCCCCGTCGCAGCAAACCTGCGTACTCAGCGAATTTTCAATGCATGTATATATTTCTCACTACCACTCCCACTTAATACAACATAAAGCCGCATACCAAGTTTCATAAAAATATATTCACAAATAAGCGATATATACAATTTGAATTATTCTCCATAAGAATAACATTGGGGATGAGTACGCAGGTTTGCTGCACAAAGGAAAAAATTTGGGTTTTCATGTCAATATAAATATTACTCAACTAAGTGAAGCCACATACAAAGTTTCATCAATATACATTCATAAATAAGCGATATATACCATTTTGATCAGTCTCCATAAGAATTACATGGGGGATAAGTACGCAGGGTTTTCTGCAAAAAGGAACACAAAAAATGGGTTTTTATGCAAATATCAATATAACTCAACAAGGTGAAGCCACATACCAAGTTTTATTAATTTATGTTCATAATTAAGAGTGACATTACATTTGACTTATTCTCCGTAAGAATAACATGGGGCGGAGAACCCAGGTTTGCTGCTACGGGAATTATTAGTAAAAATTGCTTGTTTTGTGAAAATAACAATAGACCACAACCAGATGAAGCCGTATTCCAAGTTTCGTTAGTATACGTTCATAAATAAGGGAGATACAATTTTTTTCTTATTCTCCATAAGAATAGCTTTGGACAACACACTGTGATTAGAACTTTCAATATCTCTGTACCCAATTGACGTAGAGAAATGATCAAAACATAAAATTGTGTGTTTTTTAAAGCTGAATCCAATGGCGAGAACTAAAATTTGACTTTTTTTATATATTACATGTAAAAACTAAAAAAAAACACATTTTTGGGGAACAAATCCCCCCAAAATACTACTTCGGATGGGTCGATCTGTCTGGTTTTCGAACTTAAATTCGTAAATGTTGCTTTACACTTTTGTACCAAATTTATAAAAATTGGATATTTTTTACGAGAGTTATCGCACCCACGGACACACACACACACACACACACACACACACACACACACACACACACACACACACACACACACACACACACACACACACACACACACACACACACACTCATATATATATATATATACATTTTCCAACGAATGGTGTTTTTGGGGTCTGGGGACCTCAAAACGAAAAGTTATCATGGTCCCGGACCTAGATCTTACCATGCCGACTACGGTAATAGCTTCTTCCCTATAGGGGAAATTCGCTATAAAGGATGTTGGTTTGTTTGTTTGTATATATATTTGAAGTTTATTGACTCGGACACCGTTGGACCGTTCGCCATGAAACTTGGTATATATATGTAAAATTTCACAGAGAAGGTTTTTAAGCCATCTATATCGTCCTAACTCAATTGGGTTCCTCCAAAGAGGCCCAAAAGAGTTCCTCCCAAGAGGCCCAATAGAGTTCCCATATAAACCTTGTGGAAAGATATTTTTGTTTACAGAAAAGCTAATGACATGTTTACTTGAACAGGTGATCTTGATCTTGGTGATTTTGGTTTTAGTTGGTAATAGTCAAAGGCATGACAACGTATGCCGAGTAACAGGTAGTATTTTATAAAATATAAAAATATTCTTCTCATAATTAATTAATTGTAATCATTGGTTCTAGATGCATTAAATCTATAATTAATTATTGGATGTGTACGAACCTATAGAGGCCATAATATTGACCCGATTTTTATAAAATTTGGTTTGTAGATACAAATTCAAAACTCCAGGTGAATTTTAATTTTGTTATTTTCAAGGGTGAGGGGATTTCCAAAAAGCTCCTAAAACAACAGAAAAATCAAAATTTATCATAATTGGCTAATTATTTGTTTATCAACATTTGTTGTTTTTAAGTACTTGATACCCAAAAAATGTTACTACTGACATTCCTGGGCAACTTATGATCAGAAATTATGGGGCTTACAATATTCTGCAGTTTATCTTAAGATTTTGCCCAAAACCAATAAACTTTTAATAAAATGTGTCTATCATCATAAAAAATATCTCAAATACTACATAAATTGATACCTTGTTATTCTACGACAAGTGGCTGAGTATAAAATATAAAAAATAATTTGATGGTATACACAGGGAGTTGTTTAATCATATTTTTACAATAAAAATAAGAAATCAAAATAAATCTCTTAAATATTCACAAATTTTAACCAAGTTTCAGTAAGTAGGTTATAAGTGATCGAATATCGTTTTTATTGATTGCTATTTATTTTATCTACATTACGAAATGTTAGATCACAAGTTAGACATTTAAAACCTTTATATTATACATTTTAAATTCATATTTATATAAATACAAGATAATGCTCCGACTATGTTTTACTCAGGGTTACATGAGATATCATCAGGGGTAGTTCTTTGCCGCCAAACATTTAAATTGTTTAATTTTGCTAATATGAGTTTTTATAATAATACCAATTATACAAATAAATTTCATATTCGGAATGTGTAGCCTGAAAAGAGTTCATTAGAAAAATCACTAATACTTAAATAAAATATAATATTCATCATTCGCAAATCTCTGCATGCCTGGCATCTTCCTTCAGTTATTGGTATGAAATTTTATAGTAAAAAATTGTTCTTACCCACTTATATTATTACCAATTATAATAAACTTTTTGTTCAGTGTAGTATATGCTTCAAGTTTTTATATTTTTGTTCTTTCTTCATTAATTATTTTTAACACTAATAACCATCTTTATGGGTTGGCATTTTTTAACTCACACACATACTTTTTGTTTTTAATTTATTATACACCTATAGAATTGTTCAAGTCCTATAGAATGTTATAGTAATCATAACTTGTGCATAGTTGCTGGAGTTTGTACTATATTTGGGTCTACACATTATTAATCGCTTTATAAATTATTGCCAATGAGAGAATTTTAAAATATAATAATTGTCAATCTCAAATAACTATTACAATATAAAACTTATTTAAAATAACACAACACAATATTTATAAAGATTAAATAAATTATTTATCTTTATTATTTATTTAATAAATTTTATTAAAGATTTGTAAATTATTTAATATAACATATGGGTTTAGAAATAATAAAAACTGGAATGGTACGTAAGCAGATATAATCATAGTTAAATTGATTTGCATGTTGTTATTCCATATTCTATTAGTTACAAGTTAATAAGATATTTAATCCCAGCTGATAATATGTTAGTTATTTACCTTTCATTGCTTATGTCAAATGCTTTGTTTATAAACATAGCAGAGGTTATTGGGATTATTGCATGGTTGACAATTAATCAGCGAGAAATTGATAACGCGTGGAGCTGGGTTGAAGGGACCCCTTAAAATCCTTGAGTAGACAGGACAGGACAAAACAACAAGATTTAAAGCTGTCCTGTGAATCAAGTATACAGCTATTATTTACAAGCCCTCAGATATATGTAGGCCTACTGATTGCTCACAGATTTACATGGGATAGTATGTGTAACTTCTCTGATACATTTTATGCCTTTGTATTTAACATATACAACGCTGACAACGGATTTAATACTGGGAAAAATTGTAAAAAATGAACATTAAAATACAAATTTTAATTAAACTCCCATTTAAAATGATCTCTGGCTTTATGCAGTGGCGTAGATACGGGGGGGGGGTGTCAGGGAGATACATCCCCCCCTTGTAACTTGGAAAAATAAAATTTGTATCCTCCTGAAATCAAGTCTATTCATTTTGATTAAAAATAAATTATGTCAGTTAAAAAAAAGATATATGTGCAATATATTCAAAATATCTTATTTATATAATAAGAATGTGTTCGCGTACAATAAATAGTAGCAGATGAACTGCACCGGCACGCAGCACGGTATTAGGTATTGGCGCGCCACAAGTGGGGGCGTGAGTCACCGAACAGTCTACCCTCACCCCCTAGCAGGCAGTTCGTCAACTAGCGCACCTATCTTGACCTTGACGGTCTTAGTGATGTGCTTAACTTACGCCGGTTGCCATATTAGATTTGTAATTTAATAAACTGCAGGGAGCCATAAATATTCCTACTATAACGGCAAATATATGTAAAAGTCAACTATATTTCCCGGCGAAATAAAGCCAAAGGGTAACAAATAATAGAGGTTAGAGTGAACAGGGTTTAGTTTATTTGGCAATCGTCACAAGACGACGAAATTGCAAACGTAAAAATACATTTTCGTTTACAGATAGGATTTCAACATATAATTTGCGTTTTTCAACGCATATTTGGGAAACATTTTAAAAAGGAGAGATTTTAATTTTTTACGGAAATTTCCCGGAGATTTTTTTACCCAAAAACTCCGCAATTCTCCGGTAAAATCCGATGACTTAGCAACCCTAGTTTAATCGATTACTTTCCAGTACTGATTACAACTGATACAAGTACTTTTTAGTCTTAGTTGCAAATACTGATTACTTTGTATCAGTGGTTTATGTCTTGGATGTGTAGGCCTGTCAATAATTATGAATGTAAGGGACATGTCAATGGAATCTTAAATTGTGTATACTGGTATCAGCGCTAGTCACGAACACAGTTTTTTGTGGGAACCTTGTGTTCGGTCAATTTGGCGTTGGGGCAACGATGATGAATGAAAACCTTGATAGCCAATGAAGACGTTCGGTGTCGTTAACCAATTAGCTTAGTTTCGTTACTTTTACTTGTAGCTAACATACATAACTATGGATATTATGCCTGGCACATTATATTACGTAAAATGTACCATAAAACGACAAATAAACTAGGCACTTTACTATAACTGTGATTAAAAAGTGATCAGGTAAAATAATGTTATAATATTATATAATTACTCATATCGATCGATGTATGAATTAGGTTATAATTGTTATGACAATCATCTGTTTAATATTCTTTTAAATTGTTTATTATCTTAATGTTCGTTCTACTTTTAACGCATTATCGTTTTAAAATAATAAAATAAACCTTCTCTCCTGCCGAACTAATTATATTTTTTTTTCTCCAGTACTTATGTTGGTACTCATAGAACAGAGTGTAAAAATTATCAATGAAAATATAGTAAAGCCTCGACTGACAGGTGCTTCGACGAGCTAACAGCTGATCGTTGCGGAGAGCTCGCGTTTGATTGGCTCCGCTAAACGGGACCGGCGAGAAACTACCGTTGCCGCAACGCCGAATTCCCCCAATGGCTTGTCCCCTTTTTTTGTATTCTCTAATGAGATATCCCCCCGTGACAACGGTGTATCTACGCCACTGGCTTTGTGAATGTGAGATAGTAAAAGAACCATACTAAAACCATGTCTTCTTTAATTTCAAACTTCTTGAACTCGTAATGAAATATTTAATTTCTTGAGTAGTATAATAAGTCTTCTTACAAATAAACATGATAAAATAAACCACGCCTCACGGCACTCCAAAATATATTTTCCCTACAATGTATTTACAAACAAGACGATAAACATAAACAAACATCGAACAAGGCGATCGATTTCAACCAGTCATTCTCTGATTGGGGGCACATATTATGTAACTCATTTTTTCGTAATTGCAAACCCCCTCCCTCCCTCTCATAACATACCTGTAACACCTGAGCATATCCCCTCCACCCCCCATAAATGTTAAAAACATTAAATCGTGTTCAAATTATCATTTAGCAAAGATTTCAATAAGATAATGTTATTAATTTCTTAAACAAATTTGTTATACCAGTAAGAATTACCAAATTAACTAAGTAATAACAAATTTTCTTTCAACCGACACTAAAATGTTATCATGAAAAACCTTAAAGATCAAAGATAAAATAGTAAAACGATAATGATAAGGATTGAGGTAAACGACAACATAGGAGTAAAATGTACTCTACCTTTTTTCTTAAGTAACATTTTTGAGATTCAGACAATAAAACAAACTACCACAGCTAAAACGTAACAAATCAGTAAGTAATAACTGCCATAAATACATAAAACTGTGGTGTAAAATTTAATAAAAAAATACATAAACACGAAATTAATAGTAAAATACCCTCGTCGCAGCAAACCTGCATACTCAGCGAATTTCCAATGCATATATATGTATCTTAATGCCACATACCAAGTGTCATCAATATACATTCATAAATAAACTATTTATGACATTTTAATTTTTCTTTATAAGAATAACATGGCGGCTGAGTATGCATGTTTGCTGAAACAAGGAACATAAGAAATAGGGCTTATACAAACATCAATATAACTCAACTAGCTAAAGCCACATACTAAGTTTGATTAATATATGTTTATAATTGAGGGAGATATTTTTCTTAATCTCCATAAGCATAACAAGGGGCTGAGTACGCAGGTTTGCTGCTACGGGAACTATCAGCAAAAAAATAGTTTTGTGTGCAAATATCAATAGGCAACAACGATATAAAGCAATATACCCAGTTTCGTCAGGGTAAGTTGATAAATAAGCAAGATATACAATTTTTCTTATTCTCCATAAGAATAACATTGGACAACGTACTGTGTTTAGCCCTTTCATTATCTCTGTAACCAATAGACGTAGAGAAATTATAAAAAAAAAAACTAAATTGTTCGTCTTTTTAAGCCGAATCCAATGGTGAAAAGTAAAATTTGATTTACTAAAATATTATGCGTAAAAACTAAAAAAAAAAAACATTTTTGGGGTACAAAACCCCTCAAACCCCTTTGGATAGAGCGATCTGGCTGGTTTTTTAACTTAAAGTAATAAATGTTTTAAATGTTTAAATGTTAAATGTGCTTTAAATGTTTGTGCCAAATTTCATCAAAATCGGATCATTTTTACGAGAGTTATCGCAACCACGGATACATATATATAATACATATACACATATACATATACATACATATATACATACATATATACATATACATATACATATATATATATATATATATACAGTTTTGAACGAATGGTGTTTTTGGCATCTGGGGACCTCAAAACGAAAAGTTATCATGGTCCCGGACCTAGATCTTACCATGCCGACTACGGTAATAGCTTCTTCCCTATAGGGGAAATTCGCTAACGAAAAAAACACAAAATCAGATCATAAGACTGAAATTAATTTTTAACACCTTTTAACATTATATGTAAAACCTGTGAGTTACGTAGCACCATTGACTATACACACTACAGTGTGTATAGTCAATGGTAGCACTGAGCCAGACCCCCTCCTCCATATAACCAGCGATCTCTATAACTATAGAGATCGCTGCATATAACTCAGAGTATCGCTATGCCGTACCCCCTCCTCCCCTTTAAGTGCATTACGTAATATTTGTGTACGGTCTGATGATGTTCGGTGTGACTGGTTTAAATCGTTCGCCTTGTACCATCTTATTGTATATTTACCGTCTTGAAGTATGTAGTGTTCTGACAAGTAGTTTGTTTCATCCTGCTTAATGCAATATATTTTTGTTTAAATTAAATTATTTGAATATTACAAGAACATTTTGAATATTATAGTTGATTTTAGCGAATTTCCCCTATAGGGAAGAAGCTATTATTATAGCTAGTTCTCATGGTAAGACCTAAGCCCGAGACCATGATAACTTTTCATTTTGAGGTCCCCAGATGCCAAAAACACCATTGCTTCAAATTTTTATATTTGTATATATATATACAGTAGAACCTCGCTACGACGACCCTCGATAAGACAAAAACCTCGATAATGAGTCTGATTTTCTAATACCCGTGAATCTCCCATAACGCTCAATGTTATAAATACCTCTATAACACGACTCATTTTCAAATAAATACCTCGATAGCACGTCTTTTTGTAATTTTATATTACTGATAAATAAACCTCTATAGCGCGTCTTTTCAAATAACTGAACCTCTATAGCACGACACCCACCTCAATAACACGCTTCTTTGGGTAAGTGAACCTTTATTACACGACTCTAACCTCAATAGCGCGCCGTTTTGCGTTACGGAACCTTTATAGCACGACTAAACCTTTCTCACGCATAGTTCCCACGGTTAGAACTGATGTTTTGAAGTAAACAACAATGTCTTGGGCTCAGGTCTCAACAGGAAAACCCCTTCCCTACCCCCTTCCTAGTCCGGCCTTTCCTTGTCTTATAGTGTACAGTTTCGGTTTTATTACGTAAGACCAGTTCTGCTAAGTTCAATTTTTTAATTTTTTAACATTACAGTATTTTATTCCGTATTTCACAATAGGTTAAGGTTTACTGTATTTCGAGCTTATTAACTCTATACTGTACTTTGGTGAACTGAGTCTGTTGATTTTTTTCTTACTGTCGCAATAATAAAGAAGTTTGTTTTACTTGTACGTTTGTTCTTTTATTTATGACTGATTTATACAGTAATTTTCTACTTAAAACACAACTTATTAGAAATGTTTCATAAAAAATGTGCTTGGTATAGCAAAAAGTCTGTGACCTCGATAACACGTCTTGTTGTGAAAACCACCTTGATAGCACGACCCTCAATTACAAGTGCACCTCGATAAGAAGACTATTTTAGAGATCCCCTTGAGAGTCGTGTTATCGAGGTTCTACTGTATATATATATATATGTGTGTGTGTGTGTGTGTGTGTGTGTGTCCGTAAACACGATAACTCTCGTAACAAAGGTCCGATCTTAATGAAATTTGTTACAAATGTGTAAAGCACCATTTATTTGAACAAGTTCAAAAACCAGACGAATCGCACCATCCAAAGGGGGGTTTTTGGGGGGTTTTGTACCCCAAAAATGGGTTTTTTGGGGTTTCCACATGTAATTTTTATTAAAATCAAATTTTAGTTTTTAACATTTAATTCGACTTAAAAAAACAAACAATTTGGTATTTTTATCATTGCTTTACGTCAATTGGTTCCTGAGATATTGAAAGTGCTAAACACAGTACGTTGTCTAATGTTATTCTTATGGAGAACAAGAAAAATTGTATATCTCGCTTATTTATGAACATAAACTGACAAAATTTGGTATATGGCTTCATCTGGTTGGGGTTTACCATTGTTTGCACAAAATACAAAATTTTCACGTATGGTTCTCGTAGCAGCAAACCTAGGTAATCGGTCCCCATGTTATGGAGAATAATTAAAATGTTATATATTGCTTACTTATAAATGTATATGAATGAAACTTGGTATGTGACTTTACTTAGATGAGTTCTAATGATATTTGCATAAAAACCCATTATTTTGTGTTCCTTGTTGCAGCAAACCTGCGTACTCATCCCCAATGCTATTCTTATGGAGAATAATTAATATTTTTAATATCGCTTGTTTGTGAATATATTTCTTATGAATCATGTTAAGTGTTAATGTGTTATGTTATATATTCATTGGAAATTCGCTGAGTATGCAGGTTTGCTGTGACGGGGGTATTAAATATTGTGATGGTCATATACACACTAACCGCAATAAAATATTTACGATATGAGATTATTCGGATAGGTTGAATTTATCACACCTTTAAGTAAACTAGTTTGTTAAATATTTTGTTTTCTTTGTTTGTTTTTATAATACCTATAATTTTTACCAGCAAACATATTTTACGTTGTTTAACGTTCAGAAGCAATTAATTGCAGTATGAGTATTAATGACATGTGTATTTCTTAAAACTAATATAATACACGAAGTTAAAGATTGATCGTTGCAGCAAAAATGGCATTCCGGTCCTCGTTGCTCGATCCTCACAAATGGCTGCTAAATGCAAAGTGACTAGGTGCTTGACATATATAACTCAGCGTGACCTGTCCTCGTGATTCACTGCCTGAGCTGGGGCATGACGCGGTTTGGCCCAGTTTGTCAACCACCCTATCCGACAGTTCCACTGCAGTTAGTTTAGTTCAATTAGTTATTTGACATTATAAATTCATGTTATTTAATGATAGATCTTTTAGATAAAAGCGTTATTTAACCATGTTTGCAAAACGACATGCTAGCGAATATTTATAATATAGTACCGTATTTAAAGTATAATGTTGCTTTACCTGTGTTTTTAGTGAAGCTTCGTCAACCCAAAGATACACATGTTAAAACAATTTGATTGGTAGGCCTATACAAATTACCCTTTGTTGATCGATTTCAGCGGTAAAAAATAAAATGTTTTTCCGATACACTATTATCTCTACAATGTGTCGATAGCACAGATCACAGAAACCTTTCCCCTGGAACATCTGATTACAAGCCTGACAATAGACGGCGGGAGTGCGGCGAGGCATTAAGTTTTCTTTTTGGAAAACATAATACCACAAACTATTACCGGGTGTATTATTTTTATTTAATTTTTTTAGATAAATAAATGTGTTTAAATGGTTTTGTACAGAGATTCACGTTATGACACACAAGGGAGAGGTTTATTTGCAATGAATTTAATACTGCTGGCATTCATTTGGAGCTAAATATCACTTCACATATCACATTTTAAAATTTAGTAATTAAAGGGCCCAAACGGTTAATAATACAATGAGTTTGAATAATTGGACTATGTATAAAAATAAAAGTAACGTTTTATCCTATATACGGTATGATGAATCTCTTTTTTACTAAATTAGATTATATCCTCCAGATCAGGGGTGTCTACAAGGGTGGGGGGAGGGTTATTATGCAAAGTGCATACAAGTAATATTCGGTTGGCGGTGCGGTACTTTTGGGTTGTCCGAGGGTTATATATCAGTTCGGTTGGATATAGACATTTGAGAAATTTGTACTATAATCCGTCGCCTTGAAAAAACAAACAAAATAACTGCCATCCACCGTATTAAGAACATGTGTATAAGACTAAAATAAAAAGTATGAAATTGCTCTGCAAAGTAAAGTAAGTTGTAGTGTTTTATGTAGTACAAAACATTAATTGAAACTATCTTGTAAAGTACCGAAGTGTTTTTGTGGACACCCATATTTTATAAAGCATATTTTTGGGAGCTTTCATTATTAGATAGTATATTAGTTATGAAGGCTTTACAGTCCAGAATAACATTAAATACAGAGGCAGACCCTAAGCTATTGTTGGCTACGCTCGGCCAACCACAAGGAACACAGCCAATCTTCTGGTCCAGTCCACCTCTCCCTACCCCGCTGTCTTGCTTTAGATCTTATCTGTTTTATCATTAAACGGCTGCAACAATTTAGTCTCCCAACACTATAAATAATATTTTAATAATAATATGTTTGGGAAATACTAGAGAGGTGCGAGTACAGGTTTTTTAAGTCGAGTCGAGTTCGAGTCGAGTAAATGGCAAAAGGTTCGAATTTCGAGTTCGAGTCGAGTATACAAATAAAAAAAACAAAAAAAAAACAGATAGGTCGACTTGAATTGGATCAAAACAGTGTATTGAAAATAACAATAGTAAGTAAAATAAATGGATTCCTGCTTCGTTGGAAAAAATAAGTACATTTATCTGAAAATAAATCATACCTAAGTAACTGCAGAACATTTTGCCATGAAGATAAAATACTTTTAATCTGTTGGTATCAAGGTTGTTATAGCCTATATGATATTAATTAACAGTTCCATTGAAAATAATCTCAGTTTTTATTTTATTTCCTTCTTTTTATATAAACTATGTTGTGTATATTATGTTTAGACCTAAGCTACATCTTTCTACGAATGGAGAAAATAAAATTAAATTTAGGCCTATAAGTTAAAATAAACTTTATTTTAATATTTAAAAGGTCCATTGCGTAGTAAAGCATTAGCCTACTTACTTACCACACAGAATTTTATTACTAACATATCTTAGCATTAATTTTAACACTAATAGTCCTAATAAGAACAATCAGTTAGTAACAACATGAAGATATGTTTGAAAGTGCCTGACAAATCAATTGATGAAATTGAAGCCATGTCTTCAATAGAGTTTTAAAATATTACAAATTATTTAAAAAAATCATTAATGAAACTTAAACAAGGCCAAAACAAATCACTTGTCTTTAAAAACAGCTCAATGCCAAAGGACAGTTGAGCCTAAAATTAATGGATTTACTCAATTTCAATTATTATGGAACAAAAAACAAGCACAAACTTCTTATGCTTACCTATTAGATTTCATTACACATATAATTTTGTTATTTTACTTTACAAAATTACAAGGTTAGGTTAACCTAAAAGTGGACTATACAGACAGTGTTTATACAACTGAATCTGAAGGTCCTGGTAAATCCTCAATTTTGGTGTAAAGAGTAACACAAATTTGTAAGCCACAACTTACTTATTTATTAATAAACACTAAAATCCACATCACAACTCTTTAACACCTCAAATGCGTTCACACTCAATTTGAATTTACAGCAGACGTGCGGCCGCGGACGACCCTTGGTAGCGCGGGTAAACGGCGGGAGTAAACTCGCTTGAAACGTTAGAGTTTCAGTGCCAAACTCGGCTCAAACTCGAAATTTCGAGTACTCGCACATCCCTAGGAAATTCTGTATTTTAGCCACTGGGATACTATTTATTTAAATAAATTTATCTGGATCAGGGGCGTTCCTCTTATATAGCGCAGAACATCTGGGATGTAATCCATCGTAATCCATCCTCGGCAGAGAATCGTCGAGTCAGTTCCTCTGGAGATACTGGCATGCGTGTGGGAAGCAACTGGTTTTCGTTTAGATGTGTGCCGAACGACCAACGGTGCCCATATTGAATTGTAATTAAGAGGAAAGAACTTAATAAAACAACGATACAGAATGTGTTTTGTACATAACGAACTTTTATTTGATTTTTGTTATTGAAAATTATTTGTATTAAATATCCTACGATATTGATGTTTTTATTACCCTGGCATAAATTATCGGCAATTCCTGCTCACAGATCAAATATCATGTCTTGCACCTCTCTGAACCCCAGTTTTGGATACTGTTTTGAACTGAATTTGATATACTTCATTTCAATATATTTTGTCTTAAACTAAATTATCATTTACTCCGGGAAATAGAGTAGTGGGAACAATTATAAACATTAACTTTTGATTATATTTTAATAAAATTTTGGGTATTTTCAGTCCCAATTGCCCGGCTAGAAGCTGCACACTCAGTTGCATCAACGCCATGAATTGCAGAGTGCCGTTGCGTGAAGTTGCCCGGTTAATATTAATGTTATCTTCAAGGGAGGCTGATGCTCCGCGATTGACACCGAGCTATCCCCCTGGTAGATTCCGGAATCTAAAATTGTTAGCTGTAATAATGTCTTAAAGTTTTGGAGTATATAATTAACACGTAATTATTGATCGTCCCACAACTATATATGGCAAATAGCAATCCCTTTAAACACCTTTTTTTATTAAAAGTTGAAAGTTATTACATTTTTAGCGAATTTCTCCTATAGGTAAGAAGCTATTACCGTAGGTCTCATGGTAAGACTTAAGCCCCAGGCCATGATAACTTTTTGTTTCGAGGTCCCCAGATGCCAAAAACACCATTTGTTCAAATTTATATATATGTATATCTATATATGTATCCGTGAATGCGATAACTTGAGTAAAAAACGTCCGATTTCGATGAAATTTGGCTCAAATGTGTAAAATGACATTCATGACTTTAAGTTCGAAAACCATAAAAATCGGACCATGGGAAGGGGGGTTCATGGGTTTTTTAAATTGTCCAAAAATCAGTTTTTTGCATTTTTCATCCTAAAATTTTTAAAAAACTTCATTTTGGTTTTGACCATGTTATAGACCTTAAAAAAAAATAATATGGTTTTTGAATTATTAACCTAGGTTAAGTGGTTGCGGAGAAAATCCAAAAAACGTACTCATAAAATCTCTCATGTTAATCTTATGGGAAAACAGTTTTTGGCTTTTCCTCAGTTTATTTTAATGTAAACTTCACATTTGCTTTTACTAATCTGTTCAGTTCCACAAAAACATCATTTTGGTGTTTAAATTTTGATTCTACGCCCAACCGTTGCTGAGATATTCAAAGTGCTAAACACAGTACGTTGTCCAATGTTATTCTTATGGAGAATAAATACAATTTGATATCTCGGTTATTTATGAATGTATGTTGATGAAACTTGTTATGTGGCTTCACGTAGTATTTGCAAAAAAATTCAGTTTTTGTTGATTATTCCCTTAGCAGCAAACCTGCGTACTCAGCCCCCATGTTATTCTTATGGAGAATAAGTCAAATGTAATGACTCCCTTAATTATGAACATAAATTAATAAAACTTGGTATGTGGCTTCACCTTGTTGAGTTACATTGATATGTGCATAAAAACCCATTTTTTTGTTCCTTGTTGCAGCAAACCTGCTTACTCAGCCCCATGTTTTTCTTATGGAGGATAAATAAAATGTTATATATAGTGCTTATTTATGATTGAATATTGATGAAACTTGGTATGTGTCTTCGCCTAGTTAAATTCTATTTATATTTGCATAAAAACAATTTTTTTTTCTTCCTTGTTTCTCAAACCTACGTACTCATCACCAATGTTATTCTTATGGAGAATAATTAAAATTGTATATATCGCTTATATGTGAATATATTTTTATGAAACTTGGTATGCGGCCTTATGTGGTATTAAGACATATATTATGCATTGGAAATTCGCTGAGTACGCAGGTTTGCTGCGACGGGGGTATTTTAAATCTTTGTGTACACAATGTGCCTCAGACTGTCCTCAAGTAACTCGATTCGTTAATGTACTATCCATTTTGAGAGATTAAAACACAAAACACAGTCATACAAAATTTTATAAACTTGCGTGGTTCCCGGACATGTACTAATACACAAAACCGCTGCTGTTCACCAACTTTATATAGGTTAGTTTAAGCAATAAGTCGTCGACGCTGTCTAAACATTCCGACATGTCGCTGCAACCTTCGAAGATTGTTGCCAAATTGATAAAATCAATTTGTCATCAACCTTCCAACCCTATTAAGTTGAGCCGTATACACGTAACTATAAATAGGATGGGTTGAGAAAATACTTTGATAACAAGTAACTAAGGTATAGTTAAGAAGAATTCTATGATGTTCTTTTATGCTTTACAACAATACTGATGGAGCACCCGAGCAGACTTGACGCCCCTGGCGGTGGGTGACTCAACCACCCAACACGGTGCCCGCGGCGTCTCATTAGACCACCTTCTCTGTCTCAAAACTCAAAGTCTCATTTTCTTTACCTAGCTTACAACTTTGAGCGCTGGTTTTTTTAGTGTTTTTGCTCCCAATTGCACCTAACTCTCCGAGACTGTTATTATAGTAAGCTTGTTGTTTTTAGTTTTAGTGGGGCTAACAATTTACTTTAAAATGGCAAAACGCATTTTTTAGGTGCAATTTTTAGTATACTTTTCAGGTGATAACATGTCTCTACAGGAATCCCAAGTAAACTCTTGATCAATATATCAAATACAATATTACAACTTCATTGGATATACAGTAGTTAGCATTTAGTTCAAGTTTTAGAGTCATATTTGTGTGCATTAAAACTACTGATCCAAAATTCACACGGCTATTCCAAAGGTCAAAACGAATAATATTCTATCCTACGATTCATTACAACAATGGGTAGTTTTATTGTCTGCCCGTCTAAATGTGAGTTTTATAAAACCTTAATATTTCAAAAAGGGTTGAAAAAATGAAACGTACTAACATTTAAGCATGTGGTTATAAATTCCTAAAAAAGATTGTGATTCATAAAACATTTTGTTTAAAAGAGCTGGCAATTGAGAATTTTCAACATAAAATATTTAAAAATCTAAAAAATACAGAAAAAATCTATGCACAAAATGATTATAAAATGTAAAGTAAAATCCATGGAAAACGGATAAAAATTTAATTTTGTGGTTATATCTTTAGCAAGAGATTTGACTACACAATTGTGTGTTTTCCGGAATTTGTTGCCATCCCAGCATAGTGCTAAGTGGAATAAGGATTCTCTAACCAGCATATTTGCCCATTTACCACTAAATATGTTATATGAGATGTGTGATCCAAAATACAACTAATCGCAATCTAGAAATGTCAAATGAATGACAAAATGTGGTAAAGCAAAATCCTAAACAAAATTAAGATGCAACCGCTCAAACACATTTTAAGGAAATACATTACTTCTGAAACAATTATATACGGTACTGTTGTTTCTTGTTACATAACACTGCAGTTAGATAAGCGCAAAACATAGACGTTGGGGTTAAGTGTTCTAGAAACATTTTTTAACTACAAACATGCAATCTTATCATCTTTACCATCAAAATGCGTATTACGAACCTGTTTCCTTTGTAAAGTGTTAATGGTGTTTATCCTTCATGCTAATATGCACCGCGTAACCACTGTAATATTTCAGCCTAATTTTCCTGTTTTTTTAGCGAATTTCCCCTGCGAATTACCATGGTAAGACTTAAGCCCGAGACCATGATAACATTTCGTTTTGAGGTCCCCAGATGCCAAAAACACTATTCGTTCAAATTTATATATATGTATATATATCTATCTATCTATCTATCTATATATATATATATATATGTGTGTGTGTGTGTGTGTGTGTGTGTGTGTGTGTGTGTGTGTGTGTGTCCGTTACCGCAATAACTTTTGAAAGAAACACCCGATTTCGATGAAATTTGGCACAAATGTGGAGAGTGGCATTTATGGCTTTAAGTTTGAAAACCAGATCGATCGCACTATGGAAAGGGGGTTTTATGGAGGTTTACAATTTTCCAAAAATCTTTTTTTGCAAATTTGACCCCAAAATGTTAAAAACAATCAATTTTGGTTATAGCCATTTTATAGAACTTAAAACAACAAATAAGTTAGTATTTTGAATCATTAACCTAGGTTAAGTGGTTGCAGAGAAAATCCAAAAAAACGTGGCCCATGTTAATCTCATGGGAAAAAGGTTTTTAGATTTTTCTCAGATAGTTTTAATAAAAACTTCACATTTCTGTTTATTAATGTGTTTAGCTCAATAAAACAAACATTTTGGTGTTTTAATCGTTGTTATACGTCCAACCGTTGCAGAGTTATTCAAAGTGCTAAACACAGTACGTTGTCCAATGTTATTCTTATGGAGAATAAATAAAATTCTATATCTTGATTATTTATGAATGTATATTGATGAAACTTGGTATGTGGCTTCAACTAGTTGTGGTTTATTGATATTAGCACAAAAAACAAGTTTTTTGTTGATAGTCCCCGTAGCAGCAAACCTGCATACTCGGCCCCCATGTTATTCATATGGAGAATAAGTAAAGTTGTATATCTCCCTTAATTATGAACCTAAATTAATACAACTTGGTATATAGCTTCACCTGGTTCAGTTGTATTGATAATTGCAAAAAAACACATTACTTATCTATCTTCCTCGTTGCAGCAAACCTGTGTCCTCAACCCTAATGTTATTCTTATGGAGAATAAATAAAATGCTATATATCACTTATTTATGGAAGTATTTTTGTGAAACTTGGTAAATAGCTCTATGTAGTACTGAGTCACATATATATGCATTGGAAATTCGCCGAGTACGCAGGTTTGCTGCGACGGGGGTATTTTTGTTTAACTTAATCAGAACAAAAATACTGTGTAAATTTTAGGTTGCTTAGGATTATAGGACATTTGTTGTCATTTAACAATTTCCGTCATACATAATCATTTAAATAATTTCATAAATATTTAAATCAATAAATTATTTTATTCCCTATGATTGGTGAAATTGTATGGCTCAATACCCAGCAATATCTATTTTGTGTGCTTCAATGCCAGTATCCCTGGTGGAAGTGATCAATAGAAATCAATGGAAATTTCTATTGATATCACTAGACTATTCAGTGATATCAATAGAAGTCTATTGATATAAATACGTATCACTAGACATCAATAGAAATCATTAAAACCAAGGTAAATATAAATTATTAGCAGTTTATTGGCACGTATTGATATCAATAAAGAACACTACAACAAATACAAGTGAATACACATCACCAGACATCATTAAAATCATGGTAAATAAACATCACTAAAATCAATACATTGCGAAAACAACATCAATAGACATTATTATACAATTGTATTAATTGTGTTTTAAATGTTTTAAAAAGAAAACATTTAGAATTGTTCAACAATGACAAATGAATATATTTAAATAAAATAATATGTATAATTTATAAACGATGAAATTTCTGTAAATTCTGTCCATCCGTACTTATTAATCCTTCTCCTTCTCAAATAAATTTGAAAAAGAGGATGGATCATCTACTTCTAAATAAAAAAACTTTTCTTTAATGTTATTAGCCTAGCAACAGGTATAATTTTTGAAGGAAAAACATTCTCACTGCATATTTTAATGTGGGGCCCCTTTGTTGCCGAATTTTATAAAATGCTTTTACATTTTTCAAATTTGAAATATTTTAGTGTTTTTTTTTCTGTTGGATGTAATTACTGGTTATTGGTTTAATCCATACTGGTAAGTATTTAGAAATATTTAAATAATATGGTTTACCCAAACGATAATTTTAACATATTTTAAAGGTGTATAGCACTGAGCAATAAAATATTATATTGCTGAGTAACTATTGCATTAATTTTCCTGTAAGTAATTAGAATTCGATAGCATAATATTGTTATACAAAATTAAATTTCTCTGGTGTTATTCACATATTCAACGAGAAATTCTATTAAGTCTCTAGTGTGCAGAGTTCCCAAAAACAACATTAATAATTAGTATTTTTAATTAGAGTCATTATAATTACATATTTATTTATTCATATTTGGCATAAAATGTATTCCTTATTTTGTGACCCAACAACTAGGTATGAGATCATACCAAAGGCCTTTACTGCATTTGCCAAAGATATAAGTTACAAATTAATTAATACTAGTAAACCTGTCGTGGCTGCGCTCGCGATCACAACGTAATATTATACTGATATTCTCGTATAAATATTGTGTTACCGTTCCAGAGCCAACATGGCCTGCTGATTAACTGTGTTTACTCTATCCAGCTGATTGCTTAAAACTTATAGTTATTTTCCAATGTTAAGCTTATGGGAAAAAACTCAACTACAAGGGGCCCCAGGGCCTCACTCACAAATTATTTCTCTATAGAAAAGGTTTCCTGCACAACTTCACGTTAGGCTCTTTCCAATGACACCAAAAACATGAAAATCGGTTCAGTAGTTTAGGAGGAGTGATTGTCACAAAAAACCTGCTCGCCTATTAAATAAGTATAGATATACTTCTATTGATATCACTGAATGGTCTAGTGATATTAATATAAATTTCTATTGATTTCTATTGATCACTTCCACCAGGGTAGACATACCATAATTTAATTACAAAGGGACATAGCTTTCAGGTATGAATCACACCGAATACCATATGATAGGTTTAAAATGTATTGTATAATATGGTATTAAATAAGTATAGATTATTACAAACAATACAGTAATATAAGCACATGATCTTGCATTAGCTAACCATAGCATAAGACCATAGACTAACTTCAGCTACAGTAGTCTATATGTCGGTAACGTAACGGCAACACAGAAGGTGTGTGGCCGCGCAGTTTGTACTTTTGAATAATCTGGATTGAGTCTAGTCCAGTTGGGACTGTGCTTGGTTACTGGAAACAGTAGATTTCAAATTTAAATCACAAAGCTGCCTGCTGTTCTGCTCGTGCTCGTCCTGCTCCTGCTGTCGTGCATACATTGTGGTCCTCTATAAGTTCTTTAAATTATATGTTTGAAAATATTACTGATTACTGTTTACATGAGCTTACAGTTGCTAATTATAGGGTTAGAACATGTAAATATCTTGGATAAGTGGGATTGTGTGGGGCATGACATTTTGGTTAGAGGTTAAACCAGGGAACTGTGTACTACCAACTTTGGTTAACAAGTCTTTAGGTAACTTATATTTTCTGTATACCTACCTATAGGTACATTTTACAATAATAATTGAGCAACAGTTTTCTCTATCAAAGCAAAGTAATATATGTATTATTTTTCCATATGAAGAATACATGCAAGAAGTGTTTTGCAAATTAACATGCATTTCATATGGAAAATAATGTTTTTTGCTGATTGCAGAAAAACGAAAAGAGATACAAGGTTGGTGTAAAATAGAAAGTTCCTAGGATTTACAAGACCTTTTCAATGGTACGCTTTTTGACATACGCTACCGTTTGACTTTTTTGAATTTTGGGCATATAGGTATTATCCAAATAAATACTTTTTTGAAATATAGATTCTCCCAAAAAAGCCTGTCATTTAGCATACCAGGGTAAAGCTGAGTTTATCACGAGTAAGAAATTTAAGTCGGAAAAAAGATACGAGTAGTGGTTTAGAAAATACAGGGTATTCCGTAAATGTCAATATTTTACACAAACATGGCCGCCGTTTTGAAACAAATAAAGATAAGTGAATTCTACTTTCACCAAAATGTTTATTTTAACAAGACCTTTAAAATAATGTATAATATTCCCTATGTTTAAATAAGAAAATTTTGAGATTCGAACCCGTGGCCTTCAGTTTTGGAACATTCTGTACATAGATTTTGATGACAATATTTTTAATAGATAGCCCATATGTCTTTTAGTGGGAAGAATTTTGTTTGCCGACTTTAGATCAAACTGTTCTGGACGGTTTACATGCTGGACGGGTGGTCTGACTCACCCTGTAGGACTGGTAACGTTTATATAATTTTGTTTATATTTTAATTGAAAAACAATCATAAACAAATCAAACGTGACGTTATAACTTACATACAGACCATAAAATATTCTACAATCTTCCTAATAAATATATTGAACATTTTCATTCGGGTTTTTATATCGTTCCGCTTATGAAAGTGCAACCACAATGGATGTAGATCCTTCCCTTTTGGCCTACCTAATTTAAGGCATGCTGTGGCATTTAGGTAAGGTCAGGTTATGTTGATGTAAGGTGAAGGGAAAATAGAGGAACAGTGGAACCCCAAAAAATCAAAACTCATTAAATCGAAAATAGCTCATTCATGATTTCATTCCATCAAACCCACTTTCAGCCACATAAACTTATAGAGTAAGGGAGGAGAAGCAAGAAAAGGTTTACGTCAACTGCAAATGCAGCGAGGGGTATACTGCAGCTTCTGTCTTGCCTGGCTTTAATACGTGTGCCACTCTATTTGAACGTATTACAAAAATACCTCTTCCTCCCCGTTTCACATCACTGTGTGGCGGGGCTAATTGTCTTTAGTAAAATACTTCTTGTATGAGCCCTGTTCACTTGCCGCATCTCAGACTAGTAAGCCATTAAATGTTCCCTGCAATTACACAGATACTCCACATCGTCCAAGTATCGTAAAGAAACGTTTTTTAGAGGTAGGTTTCAAGCCAAAACACAAATCTTACAGACAGTCAGGTGCATGGTTTCCAATGTAAAGGAAAAGTCATTTACTCTTGTACATCAGAACATAGGCCTACAGGGTTCAATATTTAAATTCGACATGTTAGAAGTGTTTATTGAATTGGTCTCACCGAATATACTTTGCTTGTCTGAGCATTTCCTTGTCAGTGATGAACGTAATGCATTCTGTCTTCCTGGTTTTACATTGGTGTCTGGTTTCAGTCAATGCAACTTGAATAAGGGTGGTGGATGTATTCTTGTCATAAATGGTTTAAACTTCCAACCGATTGACGTAGAGAGATTTTTTTGGAGGGATTTTGTTAATTAGCAGTCATCTCTTTCAATATGGAGACTATTTCGTATTTCCTGCTTGCCGTCTACAGGCCTACACACACTTCTGTTGAAAGCATTAATAATTTTTTTATTTCCCTTGAAGCTTTCAATAAACCATATCAAAGAACCGTTGTAGTTGGTGACTTTAATACAGATATGGCTGTTTGTTCAGTCTCTTCTATGGAATTCTCTGATCTAATGCTGCCCTTTGGCTTACATGACACTTTTTTTCCTATACCAGAGAATTCAATTGCTCTAAATCATTATTTTACAATGTATTTTGTAATATTAGCCCAATAATGTTTTATACTGATGACGTGGTGTCTGGAATATCTGACCATCATGCTCAAGTTTCTAACATTACTCTGTCCCGTCCAACTAAATTACTCTGTCCCGTCCAACTACAGATGAAGTACCTAAATGTACAGTTAAGAGGTTATTCACCGATGATATATCCGGATTTTCAAGAGTCTTTTAAAGAATGAAAAATGGAGTGACGCCTCCTCAGCCCATGGAGTTGATGACAAATTTTAACGCTTCCTCTCTACTGTTAACTATCATCTTGGAAGTGGTTTTCATTTTAAGAAAACTAATGTACGTACAAAAAAGTTCTTCACTAAAATTATACTTGATGACTCTATATTGAAATCGCGTGAAAGTCTTATTGATATGTATTTTAGCATAATAGATCTTCAATCCACACACCTGTTGAGAGTACAATATAGTTACCTTAAAAAGTAGTACAGAAGTTAGACAGCTAAATCTAACAAGGTCCTGTCCCATCTAAACAATTCTATCAACAAACCGAAAGCCGTTTGGAATATTATTAATGAAGTTAGGGCAAATTTTTCTTTACGACATGTAAAAAAGATTCAAATTGAAAATGATGATGGTGTTATTGTTAGTAAGTCTAAGGAAGTACCGATTCTTTCAACTCATTCTTCAGAGACATTGCAATTAAATCTTGTGTGAACAATCCTGCAGCTTTGAGGAACACTTTTAAAATGTCTCCTGCTACATCATCTTTATACTTTCGTCCAACTGATAGTGTAGAAGTCTTAAAAGTTATTGATTCCCTGAAAACCAGTTACTCTGCTGGGCAAGATGAAATCTCCTCCAGATTGCGAATGTTGGCTTTGCCGGTGTCCCATCTTACTAATTCATCTTTTGAGCAGGGTAAATTTCCCACGTTACTGAAATCGGGTATTGTTAAACCACTGTTTTAAAAAGGAAATAATGTAGACAGAAACAACTACCGACCTATCTCCATCGTCTCAATCTTTTCTAAGGGTTTGAAAAAATTGTTCCTTGATAGCCTTTATCCCTTTCTGACTGCAAATAATGCTCTTTTTGAGAAACAGTTTGGTTTTCGAAAAGATACATCAACTGTTGATGCAATGTTTAGTTTTATTTCAAGGATATCGAAGGCTCTGGATGACCGTCAACACGTTTTTAGCGAATTTCCCCTATAGGGAAGAGGCTATTACCGTAGTCGGCATGGTAAGACCTAGGCCCGGGACCATGATAACTTTTCGTTTTGAGGTCCCCAGACCCCAAAAACACCATTCGTTCGAAACTGTATATATATATATATATATATACGAGTATATATCTATATCTATATATATATATATATATATATATATATATATATATATGTGTCCGTGAGCACGATAACTCTCGTAAAGATTATCCGATTTTGATGAAATTTGGTATAAACGTGTAAAGTAACATTTATGACTTTAAGTTCGAAAACGAGCCAGATCGCTCTATCCGAAGGGGTATTTTGGGGGGGTTTTGTACCCCAAAAATGGGTTTTTCGAATTTTTTACATATAATTTTGGAAATAGTCAAATTTTATTTTTTCCCATTGGATTCAGCTTACAAAAACACACAATTTGGTGTTTTGATCATTTCTCTACGTCAATTGGTTACCGAGATATTGAAAGTGCTAAACACAGTACGTTGTCTAATGTTATTCTTATGGAGAAAAATAAAAATTTTATATCTCGCTTATTTATGAACCTATACTGACGAAACTTGGTATACGGCTTCATCTGGTTGTGGACCATTGATATTTGCTCAAAAAGACACTTTTTTACCCAAGGCTCCCGTAGCAGCAAACCTGCGTACTCAGCCCCATGTTATTCTTATGGAGAATAATTAAAATGTCATAAATCGTTTATTTATGAATGTATATTGATGAAACTTGGTATGTGGCTTTATGTGGTATTGAGATACATATATATGCATTGGAAATTCGCTGAGTACGCAGGTTTGCTGCTACGGGGGTATTGGTGTATTCCTCGATCTTAGCAAGGCCTTCGATATGGTGAATCACAGCCTGCTCTTGACTAAGTCGGAGCTATTTGGTATAAGAGGAAATGCTTTTCATTGGTTATCCTCTTTTGTTACAAACAGAAAGAAAACAGTTAGCATTCCCTACGTGGACAGTAATGGTTGTGTTTCCTGTCAGCAATCTGGTGAAACGATCGCACGTTCGGGTGTCCCTCAGGGATCGGTGCTGGGGCCGATCCTGTTTTTGCTTTTCATCAATGATATTTGTAGTAGCGTGCCCCGCGCTGACTTATGCTTTTGCGGACGACACCTCGTTAAGTGTTAGTAACCATTCCCGTGATATTCTTGAGATGGAAACGTTCTTACAAAGTAGTTTTTTGCTGCAGTGGTTAGCTGAAAATAACTTGCTGGTTAATACAAATAGAACAATGTTCATTGAATTAAAGTTGAGAGAGTGGGGTGATTCCACCATTGGTTCATTGGTCCATTGGTTCTTCTATGATTGTAGGTGAAAGTATCATTGATTCATGCCAGCATACCAGTTTATTGGGCCTTGTTTTGTCGATTCTCGTCTTGATTTTCGAAGCATTCTGAGAAAGTAACCAGTAAATTAAACAGTGGTATATATGTTCTTCGAAGCCTGGCTCAGTTTTCAGACTCAAACGTACTTCTTACAGCATATTACGGCTGTTTGTTTCCTAATATATCATATGGGATCGCAATATGGGGTGCGGAATCTACACGGAATGACAGAATTTTCCGTTTACAAAAGAAAACACTCAGACTGATACTTTGTATGAAGAAGTCTGAATCGAGTCGAGGAGTTTTCTCTAAAAACAATCTTCTAACTTTGTATAGCTTATACATTCTTGATTGTCTTTCTCTTCTTTCAAAAAACAAACATTTATATCAATCCCGTAACACCAATAGATACAACCTTCGCAACTCTTTAAAACTCATTATTCCGAAACACAAGACGTCTTTTTTTGAAAAAACAAACGCTTTACTCTTCTATAAAGGTGTACAATTCACTGCCTCTTCTTCTTAAATCAGAACCAGATGCGGGGAGATTTAGCAAAAACATAAGGGCTTTTCTGGTTGAAAAGGAATATTACACCGTCCGTGAGTATTTATCAGATATAAGTATGGTTTAGTTGTGTCATATGCTTACAACTAATGTTCTTTTTTTGTTAATTATGAGTGTAAGATGTTTATTAGTTAGTACTCACTGTGTAACAAAACCTGACGCTTGTAATTGCTATGTTTATAGTCGAATTACAATAAAGATTTTTTATTTGATTTGATTTGATTTAACTTAAATTCTTGTTTTGGTAATGATACACCATTCCATAGTTAAAGAGATGAATAAATTCTAGGGTGCCCGAAATTTTCTTAAAACAGTTGAGCTTATGCTGAAGGTGCTAGGTTATTTTATTTTACTCTTCCCAATTAATTCATTTAATATCTCTTTGAGTAGAATTTATTCATAACATCTTGTAAATTAGCCTACTCGAAAATGTACGATTTAAGGTGGTATTTTAGTACTAATATTTATTTTGAATAAACTTAAAAAACGCCATTAATTTTAGCGTAGATCAATACAGTTATTTTTTTATATAATTTTGAATAAGCTGGATGTTTTTGTAAGGATTAATCTACTTCTATTGATCTCTATTGATGTCTACCCTAATGACAACATTGTTTTATGGCCCAGATCTGGGCCAGAACCGTATAATGTTTTATTTAAACGGTTATTTTAATTTGAAAAATATGATTTTTCCAATTGAATAGCTTGATAAACCAATAATATAAATTTTAAAAAGGGTTTTAGTTTCAAAAATATAATGATCAGGACGGGTCTTGAATCTATGATATTTGACTTACTGTCCACACATCTCAACCCCCGCAGCCATTCTGACTTGTGAGTGTGCCTGGATGGAGTGGGATATACAAATTACCAATAGTCTACACCTACTCAACGCAGACAATACTTCAGTTTTATTTTTCTAAGTGAAATGAAAGTTGGAACAAATTCAGTTTGTTCATTTGATTTAAATATCCATTCTTGCCTTGTAATATGATAAACTGCGAGCAAATTAATATATATTTAATATAATTATAATAAAAAATATAATGTTAATTTATATACACTTAAGAAATTAACACCATTTGGTTGCAATTTTTCGAGGTATTCTCTTTATCAAGCAACAACAAATGTATATATCAATGTATAATTAAGATAATTCATTTTAAAATAATTATAACTGTGTACCCTTTAAATAATTGTATTAAGATAATAATATTAATATAATATTATATTTATGTAATATATACAACAATCAACCAACCTTGGTCCAACAATATTAATTATATTAAAAGAGGATTGCACCACAGATTACCGTTTTGAGGACATAATCCCGAGGTAAAATAAATCTTGCCCGGAAAACTGGATAATTTTTCCTTAAAAATTCCCGAAATTTCGGAACCCGTCAATCCGTAATCATGAGCTAAGGAACAACTAAACTAAATTTCTTCAAACTGAGAATGAAGCAGGTGTGGCGACTGGAAAGGGCGCGCGGAATTAAAATTCCCTCTAACCAATTGATCACCGCACTTTTTAGATTGTTCAAAAACAGTCCCTTGACTGACTGGTGCCCTAGGCTGCTGCCTAGTCAGCCTAATGGTTAATCAGGAATCAGACTCTGGTTTTCACTTGTGCAACATATTATTGTATTTCATTTTCATTGACTTATAAATTTGATAGCAACACCCTTTTTATAAACAATTGTTTATTACCGGTAATAATTACTATCCTACTCCTACTAACTAATTAAATATTTGTATAGCTATTTCATTACTTATTCCCAATTACATGATTTAAAAAAAGTTTAAACTATATTTTTTGTATACTATATTTTTGTTCAACATTTCATGCAGTGTTCTCACTTCACATCTTCCTTCCTAGGACAGACATCCCCAAATTTGGCTCAGTCATCCCCAGTTTTGGCTTAGACATCCCCAGGTATGGTCGAAACATTCCCAGTTCTGGCCCAGACATCCCCAGGGGTCTGGCCCAGAAATCCCCAGATCTGCCCAAATATACCCACATCTGGCCCAGAAATTCCCAGATCTGCCCCAGACATCCCCAGATCTGGCTCAGACATCTCCAGATCTGACCAGAAAATATTTTTTCACTAGGGTAGTGATACTTATTGATGTCTAGTGATACGTGTATATCCAATTACGTAGTTAAATCACTACGAATGAATAGAGATCAATACGTATCACTAGACATCAAAAGAACAAATTTTATATTGATGTCTAGTCATACGTATTGATCCAATTACCTATTGATATCACTACGTACCACTAAAAATATTTCTATTGATCACTTCCACTAGGTATAATTTGTCTACATTTTGAGAACGGTCCAAATTTGAGTCTTGTTACAATTTAAGGTAGACTCATTGCTAGAGACCATCAATTAGCACAGTTTTAAACGGCAGACGGCTCAAGTGTCCAACATCTTAAAAATTCGCAATCTCAGATGATGAGGCAAGTGTACTTTAGCGACTTCAACAACAGTGCAGGCCAAAAATGTCTGATTGAAAGTATAGCAACATAAAAAAATCTCCCCAGTTGATCAAAAGAAAGAAATATTAATTTAATAACAGTGTTACCATTGACTATAAATACTTAAGGAGACATCCCATCCATATGGACCAGCTGTCCCACTTTTAGTGTATGCTAGAATTTAAAATTGAAATACTTTGATTGGGTCACCGACAGATAGTGCTGCTGTCAAATTTTTATTTCAGTTATTTACGTTAACTTTTAAAGTATCTCCGCCCCAGAAAGCAAGTGATAATCAACTTATGTCTGCTTCCTGACACACCAACTGTTGTATTATCCCCTCCTTGAGAGGATAAGTAATAGTTGACAGCAGTATACTCTGTTGGTGACTGGTGTAAACTACGACCTCTTTCAATCCTGGCATACACAAAACTAAGGACACATTTTACAATGGCAATGAGAAGTCTACTTCAGTATTTATAGGCAATGGTTGTACTATCATTTGGATATTACAACCAATGGGAGTTTTATTTTAGTGGATAAGTTTTTATTTCGGTTCTAAGATCGCAGGTGTGCGGTGTGTTAAAATATGTTTGAAGGTCTATTATAACGTTATTGATTATGATATTCGTACAGACCTATCAATTGCATCCTTACAAAATAAGTTAAACTTTAAGGTAGGCTACTAGCTTAAATACTGAACATGGGGTTAACAAACATAATTTACCATCTAACCAAAATAGTAGGGGAAAGGATGGTTCTGTGGCAGCAGGAGCCGAAGGCAAGCGGAGGTGGAGGGACCCCCCACAGCACTTTTCGTCTGCGGCACTATTGCCTAGGGGCACGCACCACGCACTTGCCTGCCCCCCCGCGACACTTTTGCCTAGGGGCATGCACCACGCCTACCCTCCGGACGTCTACTGTGCGGTACGTAGCTTCGACCTCTGCCTCCTCCCTCGACCTCTCACCTTGACTCCCACGTCACCGCCTAATATCAGTGCCTACGTGACCACCCGGGGCTGTTTACTTGCAGTGTTCTCACTTTCTTCTCGAGTGATGTCATTAACCACTCTATTGCGTCATCCTCAATGGAATTTACCGCCGTTTTATACCCACGAGTGGTGGAAATTGCCATACTACTGGCACTATTGGTGGTACTATTGAGTGGTGGCGAGTGGAGTGGTGGAAATTCTCAGTTAACTGTACTCCACCAATCCCAAAAGGTCAGTCGCGATTCCGAGAATTGTTTACCTCTTTCACTCGCCTCAGACGCTGCAAGCTCCTAGAAGCTTCTAGAACGACTGTTTAGTCATTAGCGGACCGCCCGAAACACGGTGGTGCATCTTGTTTACCGTGGAAATCCCCCAAGGTCATCCGTGAGAGTTGTAGGGAGTTCCGAAACGGCTTAAAAATTGTGCGGCTTAAAAAGCCCCCGCTAACTGGGAACGATCGGCGGCGCGTGTCGAGGTGTGCATGAAAGAGTTGCTTAGTGGCTTGCTGATGTTCGAGGGTGTCATGGTGCACCCTCTTTGACGGTCACGCCCGCCCGGCGGGGGCATACCCGGTTGCGCGCACCGCCGGTATAAACCTGGGGTCCAGCTCCGCGGCCTCAGTTTTGCCCGAGACGCCATTATGAGCAACAGCAGCGCAACCGAAATGGACCGAGCGGTCCACTATGTGATGGAGGGGTTCAATGTGATGCATGAGAACGCCAAGCCTGTGCCAACCATCAAACCTAAGAAGAAAAAGCCCGATGGGTGGACGGTGAAAAAGGAAGTGGATAGCGATTCTCCAGCATTCAGTTGGAGCGGTGCTGGATATCAATATACCGTACAGAACCCCACCAAAATAGGAAAAATGTTGTTGAAGATGTCGGTGTTCAAAGGAGGTCGCCTGAGGCATAGTTGCGGCCTGTATCTGGACGAAGAGAGAGACGATGAAATTTGAATGTGTCTCACGGATCTACTAACGAGGCTGGAAAACCTGTGGGTGAACTGCGATACCGGAGTGCCCAAAATAAACGGAGTTGGCAGGATCGCGTTTCCATTGCCCGCTTGGCGAAAGACCCACGATTGCGCAATAGTTGGCGGAAAACGCAGAGGCGATTGCGTCATCCCGGTAAAAGCGCGATAAATTGTAAACCTAAAGACCTTGAAGCAATTACATCTCGTCCTGTGGAAAAACCCACGATGGCAGTTGGCACGTAGGCAATTGCGTCATTAACTTGTCGGACCTTGCCCGGAGGCGATTACATCATCCTGCAAATAACTTGCGAGCCTATAAAAGCTATCTGGTGGCAAGCAACAGTCATTCTACATCGACAAGGACCAAAAAATGGATCTAGAGGCGGCCCTCAACAACTGCAAGTCTTCAGGGTACATTCACATCACCGACCTGCGGGAGAATGTGAGCTATCAGGGTCAGGTAAGAAGGGCCGTAAAATTTCGCCTGTGTGCGGACCCCCCCTGTCACGTGACGCACTACGTCACCGCGCTGACAGTCGGCTTAAAGCACCGCGCTACCAGTGCTTTACTCATATAGCGCTGGTTCACAGGCTATATTTTTTTCTGGATTTTAAGAAGTGGTGGTCATAAATAAAATAAAAGAAATGAATAAACTCTTCTTGTATATTTAAATAAAATTAAATAAAACTTTTCTTGTCAAATAAAACAGTTCAAAATTCAAAATAAAATTTAACTTGGTTTTGCTTATCACTTCTGTCTTTCAAAATATTACATTAACTGTTCGATCTTTATTTTTATATTACTGTACTTTAATTAATAATCAAAGATCAAAAGATGAAACCAAGAAACGCTTCGAAACCTTCAAATCAGAAGAGATTCACGTTTCGTTGGAAGACGTACGACACACACACAAGACCAATGGTCAACGTAAAAATGCCGTAGCCTCCCAGCGATCGTGTATATATACCCCTTGGCTTAGAAACTTCCAGAACGCGACCACGCCGGCCGTCACGTGACCTAGCTCCGGTTCAATCCAGCCAAGGAAGAATTTAAATCATTGTCTCCAACTCTCAGCCTGACAAACCCGAACAAGAAAATCGTGATCTTGCCTTGACTTGCAAAACCAAGTAGCACCAGCAATTCTTATTTGCAACTGCCAGCAATTATTCACAAAACATCTTTTACATTTTTATACATTAATTATTTTAATACATAACAAATAGTAAATTTAATTATATATAGCGTTTCAATTACAATTGGGACGCTATACTCACTACAACTTCCATGGCTGAAACTTGTTTTCTATTAGACACCATGATTATACGACTTCACCGTTATCGGTAAATATAAAAAACTTAAATACTATGACCAGAAGAATTATTTTGATCAATTTAGAAATAAAGGATGGTAGTTTAAGTTACAGGATGTTTTTAAAAAACATAAAACATCCTCCTTTAGCGGCGGAGGAGTCATGCGAGAATTTAAGAAACAACTTTACTAAAGAGAAATTAAGCGCTTAGATAATGTAAAGAAACACTCACCTGTTATATTTATTTTATATTTATATAGATACAGAATATACTCATAATAAAATATTTCTGAATGTCATCATACAACTATTTACAAATTGATTTGATTTTCCAGCAATCTTTCTCATGCAACAGACAGATTTCACTGAAAACAGAAATACCCCCATTCCAGCAGACCTGCATACTCAGCGAATTTCAAATGGTACTTCACTACCTCAAAGCCACTTACCAACTTCCATCAAAGCATATTCATTAATAAGCGAGATATGACTTTTATTTATTCTCCATAAGAAAAACATTATTATTGAGTATGCAGGTTTGCTGTTTCAAGAACAAAAAAATACGTGTTAAAAAAACAAATGAATTACCGCTAGTGAAGCAACATACCAAGTTTTACGAATTTATGTTCATAAACAAGCAATATATCACAAGTTTCTTATTCTCCATAAGAATAACATTATACCTGCTGAGTACGCAGGTTTGCCATGAGGACGACAACGAATGCGTTTTTATGCAAATATCAGTAAACACTAACCATATGAAGTTACATACAAAGGTTCATTAATATATGTTCACTAATAAGCGAGATATAAAATGATACTTATCCTTCATAAGATTGACATTGGACAACGTACTGTGTTTAGTACTTTTAATATTTCACTAACCAATTGACATAGAGCGAAGATAAAAATACCAAATGGTTTTATTTTTTAAGCCAAATTTGAGAGTGCTAACATTTGTCAAAAAGTTATATGTAAAAAGTTCAAAATCCCATTTTTGGGGTACAAAACCCCAGCAAAACCCCCTTATTATGGTACGATCTGTCTGGGTTTCGAACTCATGAAACCATATGCTGCCTTACATGTGTATACTAAATTTAATCAAGATCGGACCATTTTTACGAAAGTTATCGTGCCTACGAATATTTATATGAATTTGAAAGAATGGTGTTTTTGGCATCTGGGGCCAAATCATGTCCCGGACCTAGGGCTTACTATGCCTACTACGGTAAATTTAAGCTGGGTGACACGGTGTGCATAGCCAAGGAGAAAGGTACGTTCGCCAAAGGTTATGCGATCAATTGGAGTAAAGAGTTGTTTTTGGTGGACCGCGTATACGGATTGCATCCCCTGCCGTTGTACTTGCTGCGCGATCTCAACGGAACACTGTTGGAAGGTCTTTTCTACGAGCACGAAATGCAAAAAGTGATGATTGCTCCTGACAGCCTTTACCAAATAGATCAAATTCTGGGCCGCAGTAAGTGCTACCTTGTCAAGTGGGTCAGCTACGGAGACGAATTCAATTCGTGGGTACCGGCTTCGGAAGTACAACAGCTGCTACTATGCCGAGCACGGTCAATTTTACCTGACGTTACCCAACAACAGTTCGATGAAATATTATCCTAACAACACCGTGGCTAATTACATCGCTCATGTACCGTCAGTCGTTCAATTAAGTGGTGGTGAATGGGAAATCGCTTTAGTAGAAGCTCATTATCCGTGCTCGTTTCTCACAGTGGGTCAAGACGCTCGCATATTTCTCTACACAAAAATTGACACTGACAAGTCGGTACTGATCGCGGTACAAGTGAAAACTGGAAACTATAAAAACATTGACGAATTGATAAAGGAGATCAATGCCATTCCAAAATTGAAATCTTACCAATGCTAGTTTGTGCATGACAAGAAGACGGAAAAGGTCGAATTGATCTCAATACATCAGACCATAGAGCAACTAAAATTGAGCCCCACTCTAGCGTTGGAGAAGGGTTAGGATGTCCACAATGAGGATTTTATTAAATAGAGAAAAGCTATAAGACCGCCCAACTTACTAGCTGGGATCCCTTCGTACATGTACGTATATTGCGATCTAGTCGAACCTCAACTGGTAGGTGACACGGTGGCACCGTTATTTAAGATCGTTAACATCAACGCTAAAAACTACACGTACGGAGCGCAGAACATTGTGCACTTCATCGATCCGCACTACGTGCCGGTGTTGAAGAGCTCGTTCGAGAGCGTGGAAATAGCTTTAAGGAACAGTACCGATCAACAAATGCCATTCCACTGAAACGTAAGGTGGACGATAAATTAGATCGCGTGTTGAGCGGCGGTGGCCATAAGAAAAGGCACATACAGCGGTTAACCCCTCAGTCTCTGGCCAAGCTTCTCAGAACGTGGTAGGAAAGGAAACCCGCAAAACCCTTCAAGAAGAAGAGGGTTGTGAAGAGGAAAAGCGATACAGTGAAAGACATTTTCTGATAATGGCGTTTCTACTTCAGAAATTGTGCGTGTGTGTCAAGACCGAGTTGGAACTGTTCTCACTACCGCCAAGACAGACCAATATAGAGAGTGGAAAATGGGTCCAGTATAAGCCCATCTCTTCTCTGACGGACGAATCGCCCGTGGAATTTGTGGTACCCGGTCACGGAGAAGAGTACATGGATCTGTCGCAGACGTTGCTTCACGTGAGGGCGACCATTAAAACGGGAACCGGAGATGCCGTAATGGGGGACGCAGTGATTAAAGAGATCATCCGGTGAATAACTGTTTGCATTCGATGTTCAGTCAAGTGGACCTGTACCTGAATAACAAACTGGTGCCGCCACAGAACAACATGTTAGCCTATCGTGCCTACCTGGAAAACCTGTTGACCTATGGCGGTGGCGCGAAGATGTCACACCAAGGAGCTGTTCTTCGAGGACATTGCCGGTAAGATGGACAATATCGATGAGGAAAACATTGGATTCATATCGTGGCGGACATATGTCAAGGTCCGAGACATATGTCAAATATAGACAAAATTCATCAATAAAGTGGCTGCACAATCCTCCACGTAGAAACTCTCGCACTGTTTATTGAACACTGGTACCGGATACTTAGTGTCTCTGCTGAGGGATAGCTGCTTACATATGTGTCAACATCACAACCTAAATCCAAATGTTCAGCTGGGACTTCTTCAATGGTATTTTGTCCAACCAATCAGTAAATACTGTCTCATAGTCATTTTCTAAATTAGCAGATTTAAGTTTACTCACAGTTGCTTCGTTCCTTTTTGGTCAATTCAAAGTTACGTGGTAAAGGCGGGTGGTCTTCCAACCAAGGCAAATTTGCTTCATACCTGCCATCCTTAAAGATCGATACTGTATCCAGCAAGTGTTGTTCAGCATCGAGGACTTTTTGACATTGAGACTTCTGCTGCACTGGATCAACACTTCCTAGTATATCTAGTTTCCAAACATGCGTAACTGAATGATTAGTACAAAACATATTTATGTTTTCCATGTAACTGTTTTTGTTGACTCTGACTCGGCCCATGACCGTCCAGCCAAACAATGTTTCGATTGCCACGAGACCACAACTCAATACCTCCTTTTTGACAGTCAACAGTTTCCCTGCAATATCAGCGCCCACAAGAATATACATATTGAGCCCTGGTCAAACAAAGAGATTCCCATTTTGTCTAAGTCCTCAACCCAACATGCGAACATTGCCTACAACACGCCAACAACAGAAACATTTTTACAAATTACTTCTGTGTCAAGCATAGTTGTTTACGACACTTTCAACCTTAACCTTGTAGCTTGTATGTATTTTAATTTCTGTCTGTGCTCCCCCAAACAAGGCATGAGATAACCTTTGCTTGGATAAAGGTTTCTTGTTCATTACAGATGCTAAACGCTTAGTTAGGTAAGATCTCTGAGACCCTATATCAATTAACAAGCGGACTGTATCCTGTTCACCTTCCCCATTTACCTTTACTTTCAAAATTTGCAATAATACCTGGTTTGATATAGTATTAGACAAATTCTGTTCCACAGCTTCTCCTGTTGCTTCTCAGGACTGTTCATTCCTCTCCTGTCATGACATAGCAGCATCGAATGCCGTCTCTTACATAAATTGCATTTTACGTGTACCATAGACTTTGAAGACATGTGGGCCTTTTTTGGACATCGGAAGCAGCAGCCATTTTCCCTGAGAACCTTCAGCACATCCTCAGACGTCAGTTTACGTGCTTTAAAGCACATTTCGCTGGAATGCTGGCCCTCACAGAACACACAGGTTGTTTGCAGTAGCTTAACGTTGGCCAGATCTGCCATCGTTGCTGTATGGTCCTTATGACACGAGTCAGATCACTTAAACTTATAGTTACTTGATTGGGGAAAATAGTTACTATCGTCGCTTTGAAAAGCAACTTTTGTTAATGCCAATCGTTCCTCTCACTCTACTTCTTTCCTTAAGAATTTCAGGAGACCATCTAACTGTGTAGTTTGGTTAGCCGTTTCAAAGTCAGAAATCCTTGATCGTTTCCACTCCCATTCCTTCACAACTGGCTCAGGGAGTGCTGACTCGACCAGAGGGTACAACATACATGCATATTTGTCCGATATTACACCTAAACTCTCCAGAGACCGTAGCTGATTTTCTAATTTATCATATAAGCTACATAAAGGGACAACTGATTTCCTATCTGCTTCAGCTATAACTAATTTCAACAGTTACCTTTCGTAAAGCTCTATCAACAACTCATCTCTATCAAATCTAAGTTTTAGCTAATTTATGGCTTTAAAGTAATTAGCAGAGGAGGGAGGAAAGCTCACCAACAACTCTATAGCTGGCAAATCTTTAAAAGTTGACTGCAAGATATACTGAAACTTATTTTCCTCATTAAAACTCTCATCTTCATGAATCTTACGAAACTGTGCCCAACACTAAATCCAATTTTTGATGCTACCATCAAATTTCTCAATTTATAATTTGCGTAATCGATAAACTCTCCTATTAGAGTCAGATGAGGAAGACGGGATACTGTTTGCTACAGATAGGTCAGTAGGTCTATGTTTTAGAGCTATCAACTTTTCCCTCTTATTACAAATATAAACCCATCTTTCCCTGTAACTTTCTGTCACATCATATTCTTTAGCTAGTAATTCATCATCATTAACTGTTGAAAATAGAATATCCATAACCATCTCATCGATTTTGAAAAGTCTTTCTGCTTTATCTGCAGTGTTTAGGTAGAATTTATTAAGCTTACCAATATCTTGCTGTTGTTTTGTGAGGTTCCAGTGGGTGGGAAAGTCCCTGGCCCACTGAGGCTGCTTTAGGGCGCTTGGGCCCTCTTCAGCCATCGGATAGGGTTGGTTGGTAAGGTGGAGATTGACGCACTGCAACAGGACTTTTTTTATTATTTTTTTTCGTTGCCTGCTACAGTGACCAGGGAATGGTTTGGGGTTGGGGTGAGCACACTGCAACAGGACTTTTTTATTATTTTTTTTTCGTTGCCTGCTACAGTGGCCAGGGAATGGTTAGAGGTGAACACACAGCAACAGGACTTTTTTTTTTGCCTGCTACAGTGGTCAGGGGATGGTTTGGGGGAAGGAGGGATGAACACACTGTGACAGGACTTTTTTTTTGTTTTATAACGAGTGCCTGTCACAGTGGTCAGGAGTGGGAGCTAGGCTAGGTTTGCATGGGGTTTAGTGGTGGGGGTTATGGTTCGGGCTGCTGGTCTAGGTCGGCAAGGTGGTGGATTGTGAGGCTGGGGCGGTCAGTAAAGTAGGGTTGGAAGTAAGGTTGGAGGATGTCGGAGGTGCGGGCTTTGTCAAGGTAGGTGATGTTGAGGTGGTGGAGGAAGTCTTTGAGTCTGGGGATTGAGTGGGCCTCGTAAGCCGTGTGGTTACGGGCCCAGGGTGGGAGGTGGGAGGCAAGGCGGAGGGCGCGTCTCTCAGTGGCCTCAAAGCTGGAAAGGAAGCTGTTCGGGGCGGATAGAAGGAGCGGGTGGGCGTATGTTAGAACAGGGCGGATGACTGAGGTGTACAGGCGGGCAAGAGTGGGTTTGGAGCAGCCACGGCTGCGGTGGTTGAGGATACAGAGGGCACGGAGGCGGGTGGTGCTCTCTTTTTGGATTCACGGAGATGGGGGACGAAGGAAAGTCGGGAGTCAAGGGTGACACCTAGGTAGGTGCAGGATGTTTTGAGGGGGAGACGGACGTTGTTAAGGAAAATGGGATCGCTCTTGGTGCGGGAGAAGCGGCGGGCGTGGAAATTAAAGAAACAGAGTTGGGTTTTGGATGCATTGAGGAGGATGCGCCATTTGTTGCAGAAGGAAAGGTAATTCTGGAGGGTTTGGGAGGTTTTCCGGATAAGGGTTTCATGGTATCGTTCGGATATCCAGAAGGCGGTGTCATCAGCAAACTGGGCAAGGCCACAGGAGGTGTCAGTGGGATTGCGTGGAATAGGGGCAGGGAGGTCACGGACATAAAGGATGTAGAGGAGGGGGCTGATGGCGGAGCCTTGGGGGACGCCAGCACGCAAGGTGAAGGGAGAGGAGAGGGAGCCACGAAATTGGACCTGGGCCGTTCGGCCGTCAAGGAAGTGGGATATCCACCTGATGATAGGAGCAGGGAGTTGGAGGTCCAGTAGCTTGACACGAAGGCCGTTGTGCCAAACGGTGTCGAAAGCTTTCTTGACATCCATGAGGGCAAGGATTGAGGGACGGTGGAGGGCGTTGTTGGTCTGGAGGCATGTAACGACCCGCAGGAGCTGGTCGTACATGTTGACTCCGGGACGGAAACCGGCTTGGGTGGTGGGCAGTAGGCCGAGTGTGTTGAGGTGGAGGTGGATCCTGGAGGCGAGGACTTTTTCGAAGAGTTTCGAGAGGGTGGAAGTGAGGCTGATGGGACGGTAGTTGTTGGGATTGCGGGGATCTTTGTGGGGCTTGGCAAAGACGATGACATGGGCATGCTTCCAGGATCGCGAGGAGAAGCCCAGGAGGAGGACGGAGGTGTAGAGGGTGGCAAGAAGAGTGACAAGAAGTGGGGGAGCTTGTTTAAGGAGGAGGGATCCTATTCAATAAGCAAAGGTCCAATAATATTAGTACCTTCGGTGAATTTCCTTCTAAGTTGAGTCCCTTCTGATTTAAATCTATTCAAATCCTGGTCTGCCATATTGTTTCTTGTTTCTTCCACACAAGGGATGCTAAAATGTTTTGGAAAACCAAAGAATAAAATATAAGTAAAGGCTTTACAACTTTCAATGGGTTAAATACACTTAAAAACCAAATACGTAAGATCTGTAAACTCATTTTATAAAATTTGTTCAAATAATTCTACCTATCAAAATACAAACACATTCAACAGAAAAATGATGTGTGCTCAAACTAAATAAACAAAAACCAACTGACAAATAAATAATATTTGAAAATAACAAAATAGTCAGCTATTTTAATGTTTCTGACAACGTCCCTCGTGTAATACGTGTGGCCCAGGAAGTTGGACTTGGCCATGTATTTGCTAAACTTCTCGTGGGTGCTCACCAGCTTCACGTTGAGGCGCTTGTGGAAGTTCTCGATCGTCTTGCCGAAGACCGCGTTGTTCATCAACTTGAAAAAGTGCTGTTTTAACTTGGTCTTGCCCTTCTTCCGCAGCTCGATGTTCATGAGCATGTAAAAGGTTCCAACCACCGAGACTGACAAAACGAGATCGCCCGATGCACAGACGAAAGCTCCAGTCCGTTGTCCAGCACCTGCTGCAGGATACCGTAATGAAAAATGTAGCGGTATTTATCATCCAGGGTGGTGACTAGCTTGGGCAACCTCCCGGTCGGTGGGCGCTTGGTCTCACAGCAATAGAGAAGATCCTTGTACAGGTTATGGAGAGGGGTGTGGGAGCGGAGGTCATGCGCAGCTCTTCCATTTTTTGCGTTCTGCTTCTACGTCCAGCGTGGCGATGTCCAAGGCGTCGATCTCATCATGGCTGAGCCACTGGAAATCTCTGGTGGGGAGATACTGGGACATGGCTCAGCCGTACAGGTTATTAGCGTCCAAGTACAGGAGGTGGGGCGTCGTCTCGTTGGGGCATCACGTCGGTCTTCCAGGTGACACCAGTCGTGGTTGGCCTTGGCGTAGCCGGTGATCACCTGAGAGATACCTCTTTGGATGCCTTGCTCCACGAATAGGTACATGTCAAAGTCCCGCAGCGTGTCTAGCTCCTTGTCACAGGTCTTTAGCATGACATCCCAGGCGTAAGATGGCAGAGTATAATAGTGGGCTGGGTCCAGTCCGTACTCGGCCAACGATGTGTCCCGGAACTGCTTGGACACGTCCGTGAGCAGCACGATGTCGCAAAGCAGGTACGTGTTGGCGTAGTCCTTGAGGTTGCGAAACTCGAAAGCTAACCACACGGTTGTGGGCGTCTTCATACTCAGTGTCCTCGATGTCTTCCAGGGCCAGACTGTTCTTGAAGGCCGCCTGGTGTGGCAACTCCTTGGTGGAGTACAATATGTTGTATGACGTGACAAAGTCAAGGGGGAAAACGCCCTTCCTGCGCACGAGGTCGAAGAGCCGGGGAATCGCGTCCTGGTCTCCCGCATCTTGTCGGTGGGAAGAACTGCTGCGAGGCTGGCCAGGCTCATGGATAGGAACCTTTAAGTGTCCAGGAACTGCACCTTGAATCCCGCCTGATACCGTTGGTCGTCTTCGGGCCAACCGAATTGGAATCGCTTCGTGAAAGCGATGTACCACTCTTCAGTGTGCGCCAACACGTCCACATCGCCAGGGTCGATCGCCAACTCCCGCACTACGAAGTGTGTGTCGTATTTGGATAGGTTGTGGAAGTAGCAGTTGACAACTCACTGCTCCCTGTACTGCAGGTTGTACCACTGGTGCGCCGCTCCACGAAATTCGTACGGTGGGGTGTGTTTGTGGTCCCGTACATTGGGATCCCCCTCGGTGAACTCTTTGCTGCAGAGGTAGCAATGAGTCACCGCAAAGTATCCGATCTCCTCCTCTCGGGTCAGCAAAGGCTGCAGAGCTCTCATGTTGAACAGGAACATCCACAGCACCTCTCCATAAACACCTTGGACGCGTAAGCCCTGAAGTAGACCCGAGGATCGAAATCCTCTAGGCTCAGCGAGTTGACGATCTGGTAGGTGAAGGTGTACGGGACGTATATTCGCAGGGGTCTGGTGCCAGGTGGTGCTTTCACCGTGTCGTCCGCCATTGGCTGAAGAGAGCACTCAAAGTCAGCGTAGATGCAGAACCTCTCTCGCCTGGTGTACTGGGGATGTCTGAACCAGATCTTCTTCGACACGTGCAAGCGAAGGGGAGCCTTGGCGTAGCAGTAACGCCTGTGATCCTCAAGACGCTGGGTGCCCGACAGTCCGAGCTTGTTCGCCTGGTGTTCGAAGTAAGCAAAGCACCGCTTACAGATATAGATTTTTTTGCACGGTTGGTAAGTTAAGGTCGAACCAGTTGACCCAGGTCCCTGATGTACGCGTAGTGGCTGTCTCCGTCCGTTGTCACGTACAGTAGATCACGGTGGTCTTACCGCGCCCACTTGCAGATGTTCAACGGATACACCTTGTCCTTGAACTCGGGCGTTCCGTCGGGGCATCTTCCCACCATCGCTCGATCGATTCCGTTAACGTTCACGCTGATGGCGCCTTTACGCTCGAAGATCTTGATGCCCTTCAGAGCCACGGGAAAATGCAGGCCGGCCCATCGTACCGATCGATGATGTCAAGGGTGTAACTTGCGGTTCTCTGTGGATCTTGCGGGACGAACTTGGCCAGGATGGCGTACATGAAACACATGTCGTCGGCGTTCTGCACATTGATGATGGGTGTATATAAGCGATAGCCTTTAGTAACTAAATAAAGGCTCTGTCTCCTACCGGCATGTACTCGTTCACATGGATCTCCAGATTTTTGTATGCGCGGGAACGTCCAACCGCTGCCGACCAGCTCGCACTGCTCCTTCTCGTTAACGAGTTTGAGGAAGGAAGCCGACAGGAAATCCATCAAGCTGGACGCTTAGGTCAAGGGGACGTTCTTCGTCTTGAACGAGCGTATGGAAGTGGCTCCGTTGACGTTGGTTAACTCACACTCCAAGAACATGTTCACCTTGATGTTAGGATTACTAATCCTAACATCGGTCAGGAGGTCCAAACTTCGTCTGAACCTTGTTGCAGAGGGGTGGGTCCACCGTGGGTGTTGATCACCTGGCGTTGGAGAGCATCTCTGTAGCTCATCGTGACACCGCATACGACGCACACGTGCTACCGCTGCCTATCGCCGTGGACACTAGTAACGTGTCGTGTCAACGTGTCTCTGCGCGTGAAGACGCAATCGCAGTTGTGGCAGCGGTTTGTAGCATCCATCTGAAAAAATATTCGCATAAGTGCTATGTAATAAAAATGAAGTTAAAATAGATATTGAAAATAATATGTAGATTGTTCGATAGATTATTTATATTTTGTAAAACCTATTGGCTGTGCAATAAATAAAAGTCGTTATAACAAATCGATAATTTCCTTGATTAGAGTTAGACTAAATATACAGAAATAATGAATCGTTCACCCTAACACAAAATGAAAAGCATACCAATTTTATTAATGAGCCAGATCCTCAGTCGCAAGTTATGAAGTCTAAATTGCTGAAAAATCATACCTCAAATGAAAATTTTACTATACAAGATTAATGGTGATGTAATAGTCTTTCACACTGCAACTAATAAGAATGAAATATACTTACGTTTAATAATATCAGAAATAAAGCACAATAAAGACTAGCGCAGCACTGAAGTAGCGCGTCTGCAATCACTGAGCATCAAACAAAAACCGAATGAAGGAAGTTGTTGTTGTTGTTGTTTTTGTGAGGTTCCAGTGGGCGGGAAAGTCCCTGGCCCACTGTGGCTGCTTTAGGACAATTGGGCCCTCTTCAGCCGTGAGAATGAAGGAATTGTTGTTGTTTTTGTGAGGTTCCAGTGGGCGGGAAAGTCCCTGGCCCGCTGTGGCTGCTTTAGGGTGCTTGGGCCCTCTTCAGCCGTCGGATAGGGGTTGGGTGGTGAGGGGGAGATTGACACACTGCAACACGACTTTTTATTATTTTTTTGCCTGCTACAGTGGTCAAGGGATGGTTTGGGGGTTGGTAAGGTGAACACACTGCAACAGGACTTTTTTGCCTGCTACAGTGGCCAGGGGATGTTTGGGAGAGGAAAGATGAACACACTGCGACAGGACTTTTTTGTTTTATAACGAGTGTCTGTCACAGTGGTCAGGAGTGGGAGCTAGGGGAGGTTTACATGGGGTTTAGTGGCGGGGGTAATGGTGCGGGCTGCTGGTCTGGGTCGGTGAGGTGGTGGATCGTGAGGCTGGGGCGGTTAGTGAAGTAGGGTTGGAAGTAAGGTTGGAGGATGTCGGAGGTGCGGGCTTTGTCGAGGTAGGTGATGTTGAGGTTGTGGAGAAGTCTTTGAGTTTGGGGATGGAGGGCACGGAGGTGGGTGTTAGCTCTCTTTTTGGCTTCATGGGGATGAGGGACGAAGGAAAGTCGGGAGTCAAGGGTGACACCTAGGTAGGTGCAGAAAGTTTTGAGGGGGAGACGGACGTTGTTGAGTAAAATGGGGTTTCTCTTGGTGCGGGAGAAGCGGCGGGCGTGGAAGTTGAAAAAGCAAAGTTGGGTTTTGGAAGCGTTAAGGAGGATGCTCCATTTGTTGCAGTAGGAAAGGTCATTCTGGAGGGTTTGGGAGGTTTTCCGGATAAGGGTATTGTGGTAATTTTCGGAGATCCAGAAGGCAGTGTTATCAGCAAATTGGGCAAGGAGGTGTCAGTGGGATTGCGTGGAATAGGGGTTGGAGGTCACGGACATAAATGATGTAGAGGAGGGGGCTGATGGCGGAGCCTTGGGGAACGCCGGCACGCAAGGTGAAGGGAGAGGAGAGGGAGCCACGGAATTGGACCTGGGCCGTTCAGCCGTCAAGGAAGTGGGATATCCACCTGACGATAGGAGAGGGGAGTTGGAGGTCCAGGAGCTTGACACAAAGGCCGTTGTGCCAGACGGTGTCGAAAGCTTTCTGGACATCCATGAGGGCAAGGATTGAGGGACGGTGGAGGGCGTTGTTTGTCTGCAGGCATGTAACGACCCGCAGGAGCTGGTTGTACATGTTGACTCCGGGACGGAAACCGGCTTGAGTGATGGGGAGGAGGCCGTGTGTGTTGAGGGTGGAGGTGGATCCTGGAGGCGAGGACTTTCTCGAAGAGTTTCGAGAGGGTGGAAGTGAGGCTGATGGGACGGTAGTTTTTGGGATTCCGGGGATCTTTGTGGGGCTTGGCAAAAAGGAAGACATGGGCGTGCTTCCAGGATCTCGGGGAGAAGCCAAGAAGAAAGACGGAGGTGTAGAGGGTGGCAAGCAGGGTCACAAGAAGTGGGGGAGCTTGTTTGAGGAGGAGGTTGGAATTGCCGTCAGGACCAGGGGCAGTGTTTCTGAGGTGCTTTCGCTTGAGGTTGATTTCCTGGGTGGTGATTGGGAGAAGGAGGTCATGACGAGGGATGTCTGGCACGATGGAATCCAGTGGGTTGAAGGTGGTAGGTTGTTGGGTGACTTGGGCGTTCACCTGGTTGAAGTGGGCCTCATCAAAGTCAGGATGGGACGGGACAGAGTGAATGGAGGACAGCGCATCTCGGAAAGCCTCGGACATGCCTTGACTGTCGGAGATAACGGTGTCGTTGACAAGGAGGGGAGTAGAAGGGGTTGATGGATTGTTGTAGTGTCTGACGAGGCGCCATAAACTACGGGGGTTGTTTGAGAAATCGGAGTCTGCCTTCTCGCATACCTTCTGATCCCTGGCGTCCTTAAACCCTTTCACGCGTTCGAACAGGGTCCTGTAGGCGTCGTGAAGGTAGGGGGAGGAGGGATCTCGGAGGAGGAGACGACGAGCACGACGTTTCGCCTTGATGAGACCCAGGATGTCTGGTGGGAGTCTGAGGGGGGTATGGAGGACTTGTTTGACCGGGACGGCAAGGTTCATTGCAGGGAGGATGGCGGAAGTGATGATGGAGTGGAATTCTTCGACTTGGGCAGGGGTGTTGGGAGGTGGTTGTTGGGTGAGTGGAGTCAGTGTGGCAGTGAGGTGTCTGAAGTAGAGGTTCCAATCCGCATTTCGGTAGTCTGTGACTTCAAAAGCTTCATGGTGGTCGGACTTGTAAGGGTAGGGGGGTGATGTTGAGGTCAAAGATGAGAGGGATATGGTCAGAGCCAAGGTCAAAGCCGGAGGTGATGTTGGTAATTTTACGGGAGAGGGATGCAGAAGAAAGGAGCTTGTCGGGGAAGTGGGGACCTGGCCTTCATGAGCAGGGTGCCTGGTGGGTGGAGTCATGTGGTGCTGGAGGCCGGAGTCGGTCAGGAATTGGACTAGCACCCTACCCGGGGGCGTCGAAGTACGGTCCCCCAGGGCCTGATGGTGGCAGTTCAGATCGGCCGCTATCACCAGTCGTGGGTGGGGAGCAGCGACCTGGGCCATTAGGTCTATTAAGTCCTGAGTTAGGGGCAGGGCGTGTATGGTAAGGAGAGTGATTGGAGGTTGTCTTGGGAGGTGAATGATTGCCATAAGGGCATCGGAGGGATCACCTGGGAGTGGAGAGTGTCGCACTTCAAGCTCGGATTTTAAGGCGATGGCCAGGCCTTCAGAGTGGGCTAGGTGGTCTCGGCAGAGGATGGTGAAGCCTGGAAGTCAGCGGGGCGTGTTGGGGTGAGTTTAGTTTCGTTGAGGGTGAGGATGTCGATCTGGAAGTCGGTGATGAGGTCGCGGAGGGCGGGAAGTTTGTTGTGGAAGGAGTTGAGGTTGATGTGGCAGATGCGGGGGTAGGATCTGGACTTAGTGACGACTACCATGAGCAGGACGCTTAGAGGAGGTGTGGATCACGTTCATGCCAGAGCAAACAGCCTGCAGGATGGTGCGAGTGTCAAAAAGTTTCTTAGTGACACTGTTGACAGCCTCCCTAACACGCTGCTGGCCCTGGACTGGGGCAGATGTGAGGAGGAGGGTGAGGAGGGCGTCGAAGGTACGCTTGAAGCCTTCACTGAGGACAGTGAGAAGCTGGTCAAGGAAGGAGTTGAGGACTTCATGGGTGACGTAGGACTGGGGAGTAGGGGCGGGGCCGGAGTCAGTGGTGTCGTCGGAGGGACTGGCAGAGGTCTGAGGGTCGTCGATGGTCTCAGTGGGTGTCGGGTGGGTTGGTGGTGTGAGGGTGGTCTCGGGTCGGAGGACTGGAAAATCAGTCAAGTGGAGGTTCCAGGGATTTGAGGCAGGAGTGGTTGAGGGGGCGATGATGCTGACGGGCTGAGGATCACGCTGGTCGCGGGGATAAAAAGGACAGTGGCGCTGGCCCGTTTAGTGCCCGAACCTATTGCAGGTAGCGCAGTACGGCCGGGACAGATCGTGCCCCTCGTGGTCGCACTTTGCCCCCGCAGGCACGGACAATCCACAAACCAGCCACTGGGCTTGGGACCTGGAGCACCTGGGCGCCTCCACCTTATAGGCTCGCCCGTGCACAGCGAGACCATTAGCCAGGAGTCCCTCGCAACAAGTCTTGCAGGTCATAAAGAGCCTGACTAAGCCCGTTGGTTGGTCGTCCTGACCAATGATCCGCTGCACCCGCACGAAACTACGACCACAGGAGCAGAAGTCGGGGGGGCTTAAGGCCTCCAGGAACTCCTTGTCCCCTATGTCATGGCTGACGCCGTGTACCACTACGTGCAGAAGGAGTGGGCGGGTGGTGGTAGGCTTTGAGGTTTTGGGTTTGGTGGCTGGGCGGGGGCGGGGGCGTAGGCGGATTTGGGTCCAAAAGTGGTGGGGGGGATGGCTGAGGTGAAGGCCGAGGCATGGGCTGGGTCGTAGAAGACGAGTAGGGTGGACTGGTTTTTGTGGCTGAAGAAATTGGTGGGTGGGGGGAACTTGAGGTTGTGGAGGTTCATCAGGCGGACCAGGTGGAAGGGGTTGTTGGCACCGGCGATGTGGTTAGTAATGAGGATTCGGTGGGTTGCTGACGATGGGGAGGGTCCCTAACCGCAGGAAACTTACCCACACCACTGGAATTCTCGGCCATGGCGGCTGGTTGGGCGAGCAGGAGGGCAGCAGGTGGGCAGCAGATGGACAGCAGGCAGGCAGCAGGCGGAGATCGTCGGGTCGGAGTCGCAGGGCCGGGTCACAGAGCAGGAGCAGCGGGGTGACAGGCACGGACGGGTCGGATCGCAGAAGGGGGGCGGCTGGTGGGCCGACGGGGGGAGGTCCCCGGGGCTGGCCGGAACACAGACGTGGTGAAGGGCAGGCACGGGGCGGAGAGTCCGGGTAGCAGGAACTCGCAGGTCAGTCGGGGCCGGGGCGTTGTCCTCTGGGCCGGAGAGGATGAGTCGCAGGAATGCAGGAATGCAGGGCGCGCAGCTGAGTATCGCTGGAGAAACGCAGACAGGTAGGCTGGCAGGTGTCTCCCTTGATGAGTCATGGAATGAAGGAATTTTTGTTTGTTGTTTTTGTGAAATTCCAGTGGGCGGGGAAGTCCCTGGCCCACTGAGGCTGCTTTAGGGCGCTTGGGCCCTCTTCAGCCGTCGGATAGGGGTTGGGTGGTGAGTGGGAGATTGACACACTGCAACAGGACTTTTTTATTATTTTTTGTTGCCTTCTACAGTGGCCAGGGGATGGTTTGGGGGTTGGAGAGGTGAACACACTGCAACAGGACTTTTTTTGACTGCTACAGTGGCCAGGGGATAAATGAAGGAACTTGTTGTTTTTTTGTGAGGTTCCAGTGGGCGGGAAAGTCCCTGGCCCACTGAGGCTGCTTTAGGGCGCTTCGGCCCTCTTCAGCCGTCATATAGGGTTGGTCGGTGAGGGGGAGATTGACACACTGCAACAGGACTTTTTTTATTATTTTTTCGTTGCCTGCTACAGTGGTCAGGGAATGGTTTGAGGTTGGAAAGGTGAACACACTGCAACAGGACTTTTTTTTTGCCTGCTACAGTCGACGACGATCGCTTAAATAACGAAGCTACGTACCGTACAGTAGACCGTACAGCGGGTGAAAGTCGTTAAGCCAGTCGTCAACAAGTTTAAACAGGATGCAATACCTCCGTGTAGGTGATTAAGGCGGTAGATAATTCTCGGAATTGCGGCTGACTTTTGGGGATTCCCACGGTAAACAAGTTGTACTGCCGTGTTCCGGGCGGTCCGCTAATGAGTAAACAGGTTTCCACGACGTTCTAGAAGCTTCTAGAAGCTTGCAGCGCCTGAGGCGGGTAAAAGCGGAAAAAATTCTCGGAATCCTGGCTGACCTTGGGTGATTGTTGGAGTACCGTTAACTGAGGATTTCCACTAAAGATAAAACGGCGGAAAATTCTATTGAGGATGACGTAATAGGACGACGCCATAGAGTGGTTAATGACGCCACTCGAGAAGAAAGCGAGGACACTGCAAGCAAACAGCCCCGCGTGGTCACGTAAAAGATTGTTCACTTTGTATAGACGAAGGCAGTGAATTACCAGATTGCTGTAGCATTTGGTTCTCCTGTATTAAACAAATATATAAATGAGTAGGAAAACAAATTATTAGAATTAATGATTAAAGTAAACATCGTGTCGCACTAGCATTAATATTAACAGTGCATTAACATGCTACTGTCAGCCTGCGTATCCTGCGTAGCTCGTGACACACGAAAGGTTACTCTATAAGGATTTTTATGAATTCCATCAGTTCCCATGTTTTATTTATGTAATTCCCAAAAGGTTTGTCTATCTTCCTTAATAATTATCTTACCAATAATTATCTTTTTTTATAACCCAAGTCGTATTATGTCTGTGCAAATTATCAAAAGGAAAAGTGCTTTCTCTAAAAAAAGTTAAGTTACACAATTATCCAACCTTATACTTATTATTTACTCTTTTTAGAGGATTATTTAATGCAATAAATTACATTTAAATTTACTCAATATTTTGTAATTAAAATTAATTAATTAATCAATTTTATTTCAAATTTGTTTTGGTCTACAGCGCCATTTTAAACCGCTGTAGAATAAGACGTGTGACCGCACGGAAACGAGACTCGGCTTATACTGTGGTGGGGGGTGAGTGGACTGCTACTCACGCAATCGCGGTGATGGGGGAGCTGTGCTTGGTGCAGTAAGCAAAAGTTTTTTACTTTCTGGATGACCCTCGATAAAAATAGTAGATTCTTTAAACCCGACATTCCAATAGTTTCTGAATGAGACCACCTGAGAACAATTATAATTTAATATCTAAATTGATTCCTGACATAAGATTTGTTATAATAAACATTGGGCGTGATAACTCTACCCGTTAAAGGTTGGCCCTTTGATTGAAGGACCCCCTGTATTCATGTATACGTATTTCTTGTATTGAAACAGAATTAATTCAAAACACTACATGTAACCTTTTATATGACCAGTTGTGATTATTTTATACTAACGATAGTGTTCTACGTTATTGCCTACAAGTGCTTAAGTTATATGGTGTTTGTCTTAATTTACATTGATGAAATCTTACGTTTTCATCACGCTGTAACATAACTCACAAAATAAGTTATGGACTGGAGAAAGTTTTCCGGGAGCCCATAAATACAGGAATACATCTGCAACTGTAGACTCGCAGATGTGACTGTGGCGTGGCGTGGGGCCCGACACGTGATTTGTGGTTTAGGCGCTTATGAATATTCGGAGCCCCTTTTAAATTAGCCTGAAACAATGTATCAAACTGCATAACTTAAAAGTTTAATACATAAAACTCTATTATAAAAACCTTTTCATTCTTGCATAGTATTTTAATTCCTCAGAGTAGTGTAACTAAAATACAAAATAACATGTTTTATCTAGTCGTCCAATATAATAAACAAAGAGTTATTGCTTTGCAGTATTTATGCTTTCAGTACATTTTAATTTGAAAATTACCGCAATAACAGCAGAACTACCGACAGTACTGTATTTCAATCAAAAATTTCGAAAACATATTTTAAGAAACAATAATTTTGCATTACGGAATAATGATAAACATTGTTACTAAAACGTATGATGACTTAGTATTGGTTCTATCTCTCCTCTAATCCTTAATAGTAACTTAAGGTATACTTAAAGTATACTAATAGTAGGTTATAGCTCTAGTAAAATTCAACTCCTTTATAAAATGCAGTTATCAGTTTATAGGCTAATTTAATAAGATGAATCTATTTTAAAGTGTTTCTAAAGAACAAATTTAGGTATCTATACAATCAATATTTATGGGTTTTGACATCTTGTGAGCTTGTGAGGGGTAGACCGGTAACGGAGACGAAGAGATCCTCAGGGAGAGACGGCTCGTGTTGCCGGGGTTGTGTACACATGTAATATTTATAAACAGCACACGTTTCTTGTCTTTGGAAAAACTGAAAATATTTGAGAGATTCGTGAATTTAATTTAAAAGTAAGTTTATAGCGATTCTCACTAAAATAATGACCTACTATTAAACTTGAAAATCATATAAGCTTATACAAAGATGAAATTAATATGTCAACAACAATTTAATGTTGTTAGACATAATGCGACGCGAGATTCTATTCATGTCATGGTCAAATATTAAAATGAGGTTTAGTATAATCCTCCCCACCCCACTAAAGAAAAAAAGCAAAAAACAAATCACTATATCTCTCAGCAGGTGTTTTATAGATCGTTTATTTATAAAAAGTAAAAAACAAGCAACATTTTAGGTTCAGCTTACTCCTCTGGAAAATTGGTTTCAATATATAGGAAGTTTACACATTTCAAAAACATAATTAAATCATACCGAAAGAAAGATTAATTATTTATTTAGATTGTTTGATTATTATTTATTTAATGTTTCAAGCAAATATGGTAAAAGGACAAAATAAGCGTTAAAACTATTTTAAATTTAATTGCATGCATTGAGTTTTTACCATACTTAAAAATATCCTTAAAACAATGGTCTTTTTGTTCTCCTTAAAACAAATTATAAACTTATCCTTCGTAATTCACCCAACTTATGAAAAAGCCCAACATAATGATACGGTTTTCATCATCAGTTTATACCATCCCCTTGCCAGTTGCCTTAGTTGCTGAAGGGGTGTATGAGATGCGCATATCAATCGGTGATAATGTATTCGTTTGTGTAAACGGCGAGCAATGTGTTGCCACGATAAGTGGGGAGATATAGACGTGACGTTGCCAGTTGGAAATGACTATACGTATTAAATAATATGTAAATAAAAAGGTTTTTTAGTCACTTTTATATTGAGCTATTATATTATTAGTGAATTTCCTATGAAAAGTGAACTATTAGCATGACCCGCACTTTGAAACTTAAACCCGGGACCATGATAGAAGTTCCTAACGTGACCCCCTGAACACGATTTGGGGGGGTCGTTCAAAATGATTTATATATATATATATATATGTGTGTGTGTGTGTGTGTGTGTGTGTGTGTGTGTGTATGTGTGTGTGTGTGTGTGTGTGTGTGTGTGTGTGTGAAAAAATGTGTTATAAATAGGGTAAATTCACTTCCCTTACGTCAGCGTGCTGCGTGCCAACTCGTTATTCGTTTATAGTACAAAGAAACCGGCCTGTGTTTTGTAAAAATGTTACGATATGACCATAAACTATTGTTGTAGAAAAAAAGCCATCCCACACGCTCAGGGATATACAAGTTGCCTTTGATCCTGTCAACATGTCTGTTTACTCCACAACTTGTTATTCTTCTCAGTTTTACCGTTTTTCCTCCCGTGAGCATGGAGCAGTTCCCCATATTATAGTTTGATTTTGATCTTAGAGTAATTTTTAAAAAGTTTATAGTCCAGGTAATTTTGCCACAATTACTGGAAAAATTCGGATGTCATAAAACCTTATAAAAATAAATATTGCAATTTATTATTGTTTTTTCGCCTCTCTTAACTCATCATTAGGAAAATTATTATTACTTTTAACAGAAAAATTTAATGTAAAATCAAAATAATGCTATTTTATGACATGTTTTAGTTTCAGTTAAAAACAAAACAAACAGTTCCTGTTGTAAAAAGAGTCTACTAAAGGAAGAATTAAGATTAATACCGTAGCGATAAGGGAACGTGGTAATGGCAGTTAGAACTTGTTTGTACAACACATCGTAAAAACTACGTGTGTTACTGGTGCTTTTATCTAACCGTAGTGCAATGGTCCAGTTATCATTAATCTTATTACTATCTTATCTTCTATATCTATTTTTATCTCAGTTCTTGTGGTTAAAATGAGATTACGAGATGTAATGAATAAGTTTAAAGCCATAGCTGTTTCATTAACTAAAATCACGAAGATACATAATTAGTTTGTTAAAGGCCCTTATTTAGGTTAGAAATCAGTATCGACGATTAGTACACACCCGAATCTATATGTACTAGTTGATGGTCGAAAATAACAAATAAAGAGTAATCTATTATTCACCTAATGGTAATGTCAGAGAATGCATGTGTTTAATTTATTTAATACACTTGATGCCTCTCAGCGGTGAGTTTTCTTTCACTTGATCCTCCACTAAACCTGTTACAATGATAAGTTTCCCACCCCAGAAAGTGGTCTGATTATACCATGACTTTAATTCGCTGTTCATTTGTAACACACGTATTATTATGAAGTTAAATAAATTGTAATTGTTTGTAGTTGAATGTTACTACATAAACGGCAAAATATATGTATTGTAAAATTATGATGAAGAATAGCATTAAAATTAAATATATTCCTTATATATTTGTGTTTTAAAATACTGAAACAAAGTAAATACACGATTTTGAAGATTAACCGGCTCACATTTCTCCTGTGACAGTCCTGTGATGCATCGCCGGTCCAGATAGCGATATTGATAGCACGAGACGCTGTGCCGTCTCGTACCGGTCCCCTCCAACCGGGTCAGTCCTGTGATGCATCGCAGGTCCAGATAGCGATATGGATGGCACGAGACGCTGTGCCGTCTCGTACCGGTCCCCTCCGACCGGGACAGTCCTGTGATGCATCGTCGGTCCAGATAGCGATATTGATGGTACGAGGCCCTGTGCCGTCTCGTACCGGTCCCCTCCAACCGGGACAGTCCTGTGATGAATCGTCGGTCCAGATAGCGATATTGATGGTACGAGGCCCTGTGCCGTCTCGTACCGGTCCCCTCCAACCGGGACAGTCCTGTGATGCATCGTCGGTCCAGATAGCGATATTGATGGCACAAGATCCTGTGCCGTCTCGTACCAGTCCCCTCCAACCGGGACAGTCCTGTGATGCATCGTCGGTCCAGATAGCGATATTGATGGTACGAGTCCCTGTGCCGCCTTGTACCGGTACAACCGTGACAGTCCTGTGATGCATTGCCAGTCCAGATAGCGATATTAATGGCACGAGGCCCTGTGCCGCCTCTTACCGGTCCAACCATGACAGTCCTGTGATGCATTGCCGGTCCAGAGATATAGCGATATTGATGACACGAGGCCCTGTGCCACCTTGTACCGGTCCCCTCCAACCGGGACAGACCTGTGATGCATCACCGGCCCAGATAGCGATGTTGATGGCACGAGGCCCTGTGCCGACTCTTACGGTCCAACCGTGACAGTCCTGTGATGCATCACCGGTCCAGATAGCGATATTGATGGCACGAGGCCCTGTGCCGCCTTGTACCGGTCCCCTCCAACCGGGACAGTCCTGTGATGCATCACCGGCCCAGATAGCGATATTGATAGCAATAGGCCCTGTGCCGCCTCTTACCGGTACAACCGTGACAGTCCTGTGATGCATTTCCAGTCCAGATAGCGATATTGATGGCACGAGGCCCTGTGCCGCCTTGCACCGGTCCCCTCCAACCGGGACAGTCCTGTGATGCATCACCGGCCCAGATAGCGATATTGATGGCACGAGGCCCTGTGCCACCTCTTACCGGTCCAACCGTGACAGTCCTGTGATGCATCGCCGGTCCAGATAGCGATATTGATGGCACGAGGCCCTGTGCCGCCTTGTACCGGTCCCCTCCAACCGGGACAGTCCTGTGATGCATCACCGGCCCAGATAGCGATATTGATGGCAAGAGGCCTTGTGCCTTCTCTTACCGGTACAACCGTGACAGTCCTGTGATGCATTGCCAGTCCAGATAGCGATATTGATGGCACGAGTCTCTGTACCGTCTCGTACCGTTCCCCTCCAACCGGGACAGTCCTGTGATGCATCACCGGCCCAGATAGCGATATTGATGGCAAGAGGCCCTGTGCCTTCTCTTACCGGTACAACCGTGACAGTCCTGTGATGCATTGCCAGTCCAGATAGCGATATTGATGGCACGAGGCCCTGTGCCGCCTTGTACCGGTCCCCTCCAACCGGGACAGTCCTGTGATGCATCACCGGCCCAGATAGCGATATTGATGGCAAGAGGCCCTGTGCCTTCTCTTACCGGTACAACCGTGACAGTCCTGTGATGCATTGCCAGTCCAGATAGCGATATTGATGGCACGAGTCTCTGTACCGCCTTGTACCGGTCCCCTCCAACCGGGACAGTCCTGTGATGCATCACCGGCCCAGATAGCGATATTGATGGCAAGAGGCCCTGTGCCTTCTCTTACCGGTACAACCGTGACAGTCCTGTGATGCATTGCCAGTCCAGATAGCGATATTGATGGCACGAGTCTCTGTACCGTCTCGTACCGGTCCCCTCCAACCGGGACAGTCCTGTGATGCATCACCGGCCCAGATAGCGATATTGATGGCAAGAGGCCCTGTGCCTTCTCTTACCGGTACAACCGTGACAGTCCTGTGATGCATTGCCAGTCCAGATAGAGATATTGATGGCACGAGTCTCTGTACCGTCTCGTACCGGTCCCCTCCAATCGGGACAGTGCCTTCTACAGCAGATCTGTAGATTGTAAAGTGACCTTGATTTATTAAATACTTTTGATTAATTGCGTATTATTTAAATTCCTAATCTTTTCTATCGACATAGGTGCGATAATTGCAGTTAATTTGTAAAGTGATTATCCTTCATTAGTAAGATCTTCGGACAGAGCTAATAATATTGAACCCAAACAAAAATGTCTTGCCAATTCACCGGGTTCACCGTCTGGTGAGTTACATTTATTTTGTGCGCCTAACTTTAGGTTCATTTTGAATGTAAGAAACACTCAATTATAGTATAATGCCGTATAGCATAATAAATCCCCTTCCTTTCAAGTACTGTTCATCTGTTATTTACATGTAAGGCATCTGCGCCTTTCCTCTTGCTTTACACTTGGACATAAGGTAAACTAGGTTCCCTCAATTTTAAGCATATAATTCCATGAGTGTCACCCTGCTCATGCTCATGGTGTCACTAGAGAGAATGGCAATAGCAATTTATAATAGCGATGGATTTGCATTTATTAATGATTTATTTGGATTTTACATATTGCTTCTAGTGTTCAAAACTTGACAACTTTTCGGAAGGTAAGGAAAATTCACTCGTAATCAATTGAACCCTACCTACAGCTAAATATCAAGCACACTAACTAGTGTAGGTGTAAGTACTACACTGTTTAGGTATAAGTACTACACTTGTTAGTTGTAAGTACTTGATATTTGGATGCAAGTAGGGTTCACTTGATAACGGGTGGAGTTTCCTTACCTCCCAAAACGTAGTGTAGTTTAAACACTAGAAGCGATAGGTAAAGGACAGATAAATCATACACTCCTAGCAGTTCAAGACCCTTAGCCTTCTTTGGTCTTGAGTATCTTCTAACTTGTTATTTTTTTAGTCGTTATAGTTTCAAAAACATAAATAAAATTATTTATTAAACCCATTTCAAAGGTCTGATTAATGATAAACTTTTTTAGCGAATTTCCCCTATAGGGAAGAAGCTATTACCGTAGGTATCATGGTAAGACTTAAGCCCGAGACCATGATAACTTTTTGTTTTGAGGTCCCCAGATGCCAAAAACACTATTCGTTCAAATTTATATATATATATATATATATATATATATATATATATCTAATATACTATACAGCCGCATGTGTAACTCACTCACTCACTCACTCACTCACTCAGGTATACGAATTCTAGACAATTTCTAGATGAGCTAGAAACCTGAAATTTGGCATGCAGGTAGCTTTTACCTTGAAACCCCCAGGAAAATCTTTAAAACTTACAATTTCATATTTGAAACTCCGTAAAAATTAATATAAATAATTTAGTTCTCGTTTTTTGAGGTTAACTGATGTCGGTAATTCAGTATGCAGTTCAATTGGAATGTTGTACTACGTTACCGACATGCATTATTATGTATTTCAAATTTTCGGTGCAGTATACAAAAATCTACAGGGGTTTTTGCGTATAAGAGTTTTGTGACAATCCAGTCACAATAAATGTCTTCCCTATTAAATATTTATAATTTTAGACTTAATTAAATATTCTTTCATGATCTCATAATTGCATCGACTAATAAACCTGTTATTTATTCCTTAACATCGAAAAATATAATTTTAGGTTCTCACTGGTAAGAAAACTCATTGTTTTAACCACCCTTATGATGATTCGAAATATCTTGAATCTTACGGTGATGACTTAGAGTCAAATTGATTACGTAGTGTTTGTAGCAATGACAGTTTCATGCATTACCCGTTTTTTGATTAATATTTGAACTCAATTTTTAATTAGTTACAAAACAAATCTATGAATTACGTAAACTACGTTGTTGACATGCATTATTTTGATTTCAAATCTTATTGGGACCATAGTGAATGTAGTAAGCAGCTTTTGCTGTAATACAAATTCAACTATTTTTCTATTTAATCAATATATTCTTAACGCATTTTAAAGGAATTGGTAGTTACCCTACTACGTTATAACCTAAGGTTGTGTCTCGAGGGTAATAATATTTTCAAAATTCTGTAGGCAAGTACCCTTGAGGAAACTCTGTATTTCATTTTGTTCAAGGTTGTGTGACTGTTTTATTATCACTTACATTTAGTACTTGAGGCTTAATATTTGGCACACAATATCTTCGCATTTATCTTCAAGAAGCGGTAGTTAAACTATCATATTTTACTATTCAAACCCCTAAACAAATTAAAAGAACCTAATTGTTTTATAATTTAACAATCTGCTTTACCGACTTCTTCACGTAATGTATTCTTAATATAGCTCTAGCAGCCAAAGGAATGGTCCTAACGAACATAGCAGACCACCACGTGCCACGGATTTTAGACGATCTAAAACTTTGTTCTTATGACCTTTTGCAGTATCTCGCCCCCTTCACCCTTATAAATCATGTCATATTAGCTGCAGAAGGCTTGTAAGGGTAAAATCCCTTATAAATCATGTCATATTAGCTGCAGAAGGCTTGTAATTACCCAAAGTCATAGCATTTCAGGTTTTTATCGGTGGTCGTATTCCATATAAGGTTCAAGAGACACATTATATAGGCTAAATTATACATCAGTTAAGGGTATTAATTTTTTCAAGCACTTAGGTAATACGTGGAGGCTTAACATTTAACAATCTACGTCTCCATGCCAAGTAGTATTCATGAACAGGCATATGACCAGATTTTATAGGTTAAACCCTTAAAAATAATCAAAGCCTTGGAATAGTTGTAGAATTTAGGTCTTAAATAGAATTTGGACCAATTACATTAAACTGTGGTCAAACAGCGACCTGGGGGCGGAGGCGGAGCGATTTTGAAATTGTTATATACTCTAATATTGTACTGCTAGGCCTAAATTTGAACACTCAATAAGTCTACTTTACATTTTGAGTATACATAGGACCTCGGATTATTAGCGTAATTAAACCATGTGCCATAGGTACTACGACAGGAACCTGGGGGCGAAGCCCCCCTCAGGGGTCTGGGGGCGGAGCCCCCAGCGAGCGAAGCGAGTAAAATATATACAGCCGCATGTGTAACTCACTCACTCACTCACTCACTCACTGAGGTATACGAATTCTAGACCACTTCTAGACTAGCTAGAAACCTGAAATTTTGCATGCAGGTAGCTTATAGCCTGCAACCCCCAGAAAAATTGCCAAAACTGTCAATTTTGTATTTTAACCCCCTTAAAAAAATATTTAAACCCCCCCCCAAAAAGGCTTATTTTAAAATTACAGTTTTTGAGCTCTAGCGGCCGAACGGATTGACCTATCGAAAAACGGACACCACCATGTGCCACGGATTTTACAAGATCTACAACTTTGGTCCTATGACTTTTTGTCGTATCATACTCCCTTCAGCCTTAGGTAGCGCTAGATTTTTCAAATTTCAGACAATTTCGACGGTTATTTTTGTGGTCTTTAATTTCCTATCACTTTAATTTAGTATGTAAAGGCTTGGTATTTGGCACTCAATATGTTTACACATTACCCTTCACGAAACACTCGATAAACTAACATATTTTAATAATTAAACATCCCAAAAAAATTAAAACCCTAATTATTCTATAAATGACAAACTGCATTATCGACTTACTCAGGTAATTCTAGATAAGCTAGAAACATGGAATTAGGCCTATATGTAGCTTGTCTATTGAAACCCCCAGGAAAATTGCAAAAAGGTATAATTTTTTATTTTAACCTCCTCAAAAAAATTCAAAAGGGAGGAAATCTTGAACATCTCCAAAATAGTGCATGTTTTTTGTGCTGTAGCGGCCGAACGGTTGGTCCAATCGAGAAACGGGGACTACTAGGACACGCGGGCTTTAGACGATCTATAACTTTGGTCCTATGACTTATTGTCGTATCTCGTCTTCTTCACCCTTAGATAGCGCTACATTTCTCAAATTTTGGCATATTTTCTATATTTTGTGGCCGTTTTTAGCGAATTTCCCCTATAGGGAAGAAGCTATTACCGTGGTCGGCATGGTTAGACCTAGGCCCGGGACCATGATAACTTTTCGTTTTGAGGTCCCCAGACCCCAAAAACACCATTGGTTCGATACTGTATATATATATATATATGTGTCCGTGAGCACGATAACTCTCGTAAAAATTATCCGATTTTGATTAAATTTGGTATAAACGTGTAAAGCAGCATTTATGACTTTAAGTTCGAAAACCAGACGGATCGACCTAACCAAAGGGGTACTTTGGGGGGGTTTTGTACCCCAAAAATAGGTTTTTTGAACTTTTTACATATAATTTTTGAAATAGTCAAATTTTAATTTACACTATTGGATTCAGCTTTAAAAAACACACAATTTGGTATTTTGATCATTTCTCTACGTCAATTGGTTACCGAGTTATTGAAAGTGCTAAACACAGTACGTTGTCTAATGTTATTCTTATGGAGGAAAAGAACATTTTTATATCTCGCTTATTTATGAACGTATACTGACGAAAATTGGTATACAGCTTCATCTCGTGGTGGTCTATTGATATTTGCTCAAAAAAAATTTGTTTGCCAAAGTCTCCCGTAGCAGCAAACCTGCGTACTCAGCCCCCATGTTATTCTTATGGAGAATAATGAAATGCTCTGTCTCCCTTAATTATGAACAAAAATTAATAAAAACTGGTATACGACTTCACCTAGTTGAGTTCTATTGATATTAGCATAAAAACCCATTTTTTGTGTTCCTTGTTGCAGCAAACCTGCGTACTCAGCCCTAATGTTATTCTTATGGAGAATAATTAAAATTGTATATATCGCTTATTTCTGAATATATTTTTATGAAACTTGGTAAGTGGCTTTATGTAGTATTAAGACATTTATATCTCCATTGGAAATTCGCTGAGTATGCAGGTTTGCTGCAACGGGGGTATTTATTTCCTATCACGTTAATATACTTGTCGGAGGCCTAATATTGGGCACGCAGTATGTCTACATCACACTTAGTAAATAGCAGCAGAAATATAACCATTTTTACTAATTAAACCTGCCGGAAAATCAAAAACTCTTAAAATCTATATATTTTACAGTTGTCTAAGTATAAGTAGTAAGGAAATGTCGGTTCTGGAACAATTGTTATTAAATAGAATGCACGTATCACCATTTATACTTTAACTAGGATCGTGAGATATGGCATGCGTGTGTGTTGCACCTTTTCTTCCCAAATCCTACTATTTTTAGTTTGAACTATCTCAAAAGAAAGAAATAATTGTGAATAAAAAAATCAAAATGCAATATTTTTTTATTTGGGCTCTAGTGGCAGAACGGGCTGTCCTATCGAAAAACGAAGACCACCACGTGCCACGGATTTTAGACAAACTACAACTTTACTCATATGACATTTTGCCGTATCTCACCCCCTTCACCCTTAGGTAGCGCTAGATATCTTAAATCTTTAGCAATTTTCCACCAAAACTTAGTGGTTTTTATTTATTTGACACTCAAAAATAGTACTTAGAGTCCTAATATTTGGCACGGAATATCTCTACATCACAGGAAGTATGTGGCAGAAGTCGCATGACCATTTTGAATTGTTTGAACCCTAAACAATTTTGAAAATCCTCTAGTTTTTGAGATTTCCCGTTGTTTTCATTGATATTTGGGCATGTTAGACTTATATAGTGGGTAAAAACCAGCACAAATTTGTTTTGATTAGTTTGACATGTCCTATAGACACCACATGTATTATTATTATGGTATGTTATAACGGTGTATCCATCCACAACATTTGAAAATCGTTATTTACAGGTCATACTAAAAAATGTTTCAAAGTTATTCAATTATTTGAATAACTTAAATTATACCCGGAGTCTGATTATACCACTAATATTATTATTTACCTGGTTTCGGTTTTATTTCCACGTAGTATTATATTAATAGTAGTAGTATTTCGGTTACATTTCCTAAAGTTAGGAACTCCAGATTTGGCATTCATGTGCTTTGCACTTTCTAACCAAAGAGAAAATTCCTAAGCCTTACTTTTTCCAGTTTTACTACCTCAATAACTTAATAATGGCGGATAGAAACAATCGAAATCTAGTGTTGTTTAAACAGTTCCAACGGCCATACAGATGCTCTCATATTAAAATTTCTGAAGATTGGTCTGTTTTCTTAGTATGAGTAGTATGTAGTCTTATGGGGGTTCTTGGCCACTTCAATTGACGCCAATTCAAAATGAGGCCGAACAGCAACCTGGGGGCGAAGCCACCCACAGGGGTCTGGGGGCGGAGCCCCCAGCGAGCGAAGCGAGTATATATATATATATATATGTGTGTGTCCGTTAACACGATAACTTGAGTAAAAAACGTCCGATTTTGATGAAATTTGGCTCAAATGTGTAAAATGACATTCATGACTTTAAGTTCGAAAACCAGAAAAATCGGACCATATGAAGGGGGGTTTATGGGGGTTTTAAATTTTCCAAAAATCAGTTTTTTGCATTTTTCACCCTAAAATTTTAAAAAAACTTAATTTTGGTTTTGACCATGTTATAGAGCTTAAAAAAACAAATAATTTAGTATTTTGAATTATTAACCTAGGTTAAGTGGTTGCGGAGAAAATCCAAAAAAAACCTGCTCATAAAATCTCCCATGTTAATCTTATGGGAAAAAGGTTTTTGGCTTTTCCTCAGTTTACTTTAATGTAAACTTCACATTTGCTTTTACCAATCTGTTCAGTTCCACAAAACAATCATTTTGGTGTTTAAATTGTGATTCTACGCCCAACCGTTGCAGAGATATTCGAAGTGCTAAACACAGTACGTTGTCCAATGTTATCCTTATGGAGAATAAATAAAATTTGATATCTCGATTATTTATAAATGTATGTTGATGAAACTTGGTATGTGGCTTCAAGTAGTACTGGTATATTGATATTTGCACAAAAAATTGATTTTTTGTTGATTATTCCCGTAGCAGCAAACCTCCGTACTCAGCCCGCATGTTTTTCTAATGGAGAATAAGTAAAACGTACTGACTCCCTTAATTATGAACATAAATTAATAAAACTTGGTATGTAGCTTCACTTGGTTGAGTTATATTTATAATTATATAAAAACCCATTTTTCTGTTCCTTGTTGCAGCAAACCTGCTTTCTCAGCCCCCATGTTATTCTTATGGAGAATAACTAGAATGTCATATATCGCTTATTTATGATTGAATATCGATGAAACTTAGTATGTGGCTTCGCCTAGTTAAATTCTATTTATATTTGCATAAAAACCAATTGTTTCTGTTCCTTGTTACATCAAACCTACATACTCATTACCAATGTTATTCTTATGGAGAATAATTAAAATCGCTTATATGTGAATATATTTTTATGAAACTTGGTTTGCGGCTTTATGTGGAATTCAGACAAATATTATGCATTGGAAATTCGCTGAGTCCGCAGGTTTGCTGCGACGGGGGTATTTATTTGTACTACTTACGCATAAAGAAGGGTTTTAACTTCAATTTAGGAAGTGGAATAAATACTGTGGTGTGGTTACGTTTGTAACGTTGATTCCCCCGTTTTTCACTGACCACCGTCCTTATGAGGCTAAACTTATGAAGCCATAGATAAAACTCCACTTGAGTCGATTGGTGCAGTGAAAATACAACACCACCAACTTAAGTTTTTTTAAACTAGTTTTATGTTTTATGTTTTTTTAAACTAGTTTTAGTTTTATGTTAAAGCACATATTATAATATTTTTAAATGATTTAAGTGTTGTAAGATTTATCATATTTTAATTTAGGATAATTATATTGAAGCTTTTAAATAAAACAATCAATCATATTGTTCATATCGTGGATAAGTTACACATTATGTTTAAGGACCATAAATAAACATTTATGGTGTTTTTAAAGGTTCGGAATGGAATAGGAATGAAAATTAAGGGTGAAGGCTATCATGATTCAATTAACTAAAATTACAAGCATTCCTTTTACACTAATCCTCTAATTCTACTTAGTACATGTATTTAACTAGGCCTAAACAATTTCTAAACTAGTCTGGTATAGTGAATTTTATCCTGTAACTTCATTTTTATGGAAAATTGAGTTGTTTAATTTAACTTATACAATTTTAATCTCTGGCATTAAACTATAGAATGTTTAAGAATAAAAAATAACTTATATGACAAACTTGAGGATTAATATATTGTCATACCACAAAAGGAGACGTGTTTTTAATTGTAATTTTCTTTCGATTATACATTTTAAATGCACATGGACTAATCTTTTGTGAATTTCCCCTATAGGGAAGAAGCTATTACCGTAGGTGGCATGGAAAGACTTAAGCCCGAGACCATGATAACTTTTCGTTTTGAGGTCCCCAGATGCCAAAAACGCTATTCGTTCAAATTTATATATGTATATATATATATATATATATATATATATATATATATATATATATGTGTGTGTGTGTCCGTTACCGCGATAACTTTTGAAAGAAGCGCCCGATTTTGATGAAATTTGACACAAATGTGGAGAGTAAAATTTATGACTTTAAGTTCGAAAACCAGATCGATCGGTTTATGGGAAGGGGGTTTTATGGGGGTTTACAATTTTCTAAAAATCAGTTTTTTTAACTTTTTACCCTAAAATTTTAAAAACACTAGATTTTGGTTATACCCATTTTGTAGAGCTTAAAAAAACAAACAATTTAGTATTTTGAATCATTAAGGTTTAGTGGTTGTGGAGAAAAGTAAAAAAATGTGTCCAAAAAATTTCCCATGTTAATCTTATGGGAATACGGTTTTTGGATTTTCCTCAGTTAATTTCACTAAAAACTCCACATTTCATTCTACCAATCAGTTTAGCTCTACAAAACAATCATTTTGGCATTTTAATTGTTGTTTTACGTCCAACCGTTGCAGTGATATTCAAAATGCTAAACACAGTACGTTGTCCAATGTTATCCTTATGGAGAATAAATAAAATGTTATATTTTGATTATTTATGTATGTATATTGATGAAACTTGGTATGTGGCTTCAACTAGTTGTGGTATATTGATAATAGCACAAAAAAGTTGTTTGTTGATTTTTCCCGGTAGTAGCAAACCTTCATACTCGGCCCCCATGTTATTCATATGGAGAATAAGTAAAGTTTTATATCTCCCTTAGTTATGAACCTAAATTAATAAAACTTGGTATGTAGCTTCACCTGGTTGAGTTATGTTGATAATTGCAAAAAAAAACACATATCATATCTTCCTTGTTGCAGCAAACCTGCGTACTCATTTATAATGTTATTCTTAAGGAGAATAAATAAAATGCTATATATCACTTATTAATGAATGTATTTTTGTGAAACTTGGTATGTGGCTCTAGGTAGTAGTGATACCCACATATTTGCATTGGAAATTCACTGAGTACGCAGGTTTGCTGTGACGGGGGTATTTTGACTAGTGATGATTTGGTGCGAATCATTTACGAGAGACCCAATTAAACAGCGAGCGCTTACATAAATTTAATCAACTTAATACTGCTGCTTTATAAATGCCTCTAAAAATAAAATTCGAACTAATGGCTATCGATTTATTGTGCAAAAAGTTTGTAAAAGACAATTCCATAAATAAAATATTAACACTTTAATAAGCTGAAAGTTTGGAAAGATAAAATAAATAGTTTGACCCAGCAACACACCCCACCCGGGGTGCCGTGAGCTACGGTAAGCATTTGATATAATAAAATAAAACTCTACTAAAATTAAACAAAAACAACAGTGTTTTCTCTCTGAATTGGAGTTTTATTTTAGTCGTGCACAGGGGTTGATATGTATTATTATTTTTACGTTATTAACTTCACTATATTTGTTTGTATGGATAAAATCTTAATATCCTGTGATTTAGTCTGTGAGCTATATATATTGTGTAAGATTGGATTCCTTACGTACTGTCAGTCAAATAAATGCCACAATTTCTTAAAATTTGAGCTCACTGACGGTGTGTAAATAATCTAGTATTACGAAAAATTAGTTATGGTTAGAGTTAGTGTAAAAGTTGGTATCGCATTTGAAGGGTTAACAGTTTTTTCCCTTATACAATTTTGTCGTTAAATATTAGAGTAGACATTGAGATATTTGCCTGTCAGTTCTGTGACTAGAAACAGCATCATGTACTGCATGAGTCCCATGGCAGAGTTTCTTTGTAAAGGTGACAAGTTAATATTAACGATCCATTAGGCTGCAAGTCCGATGCTCCGGGTTTGACTTCCAAGTAGTCCCTCTATCAAAGTGATTGTTGTAAAAACTGGTTGGTGTTAAAGTGTATCATTAATAAGTAGCAAGTTAAATTGATACATACAAATATAGGATTTCACGCGAAGTTTAATTTTTAAAATTTTAGTCCTATGAAAACAACCAATAATGCAGATATTGAATGACTGATTTATCAAAATTAAATCATAGGCCTAACGTTGTAATGGAATTGAAAATACTTATTTTCGGATGATAGTCATCATCATCATTGTTGCAGATTATGAAACCCCAGCATAGCTGCTAGTCACATCTTCCACAAGCGGGAATATTGCGCAGGTTACTGGAAAGATAGGCTATAGCAGGAAAGGAAAGGGTGGGAAGGGACGGCAGCCAAATCGACCCTTCAGAGGGCGAACTCCCGTGTCCCTGTAACAGCTGGGATGAGGCTCTCAAACAGGGGACTCTCATTTTGCCCTCCAACTGGTCAACTCAACTGACAGGGTATCCATGTACAACAGCCAGGGACCATTCATTCTCAGGTTGGCAGGTGGGGACCAAACCCGGAGATTCTGTCCCTAGCCGCTGCAAATGGAGGGACCAAAGGTGAAAGGGAAGTTTGTCATAATGGACAGCCAAAAGACTTACCATATGTAATGACAACTTCATTTGCTGTACCCAATGTCAGTCTCAAAACTGGTATAGACCAGTCTTAAGGTAGTCCTGGGACTCGGATGATTCACTCGAACAATAGTTATCGACGCCACGTCCGGACTTCACGTTGGTTGTTGGAACAAAGTTGTTTAAAATGAATATATTTTTACTATCATATTATCCGATGATAGTAAAAATATATACATTTTAAACAAATTTATTCCAACAACCAACGTGAAGTCCGGACGTGGCGTCGATAACTATTGTTCGCGTGTTTTTTTAAACAATAAACTAAGACTATAAGTATACAAATCGAAGTAAAATACAATTTTGTCTACCATGTAATTTTGGTAGATTTTTTTTCTGCATTCACAGGAGAAACCACTTGAAGTACAGAAATAAAAGTAAAAATTATATTTGTAAATACGATTTAGGACCTTACAATATACGACAGTCTTATCTGATTTATGTTGATTCTCTTCTAATCTATTTATAAGTGTTATTTAAATTTTTATGATATCGCGTATTTCATTCCAACTGTCAAATACTTAGTTATTTTATTCGTCAATGTATTACCAAGATGAATAGATACAAAATATAGTCGTAACAAATTTATGAAATTTTGGCGATGCTGGTCCCACGAAAGTACGTTTAATGATTGGTTCACGCTTGGCGATGTTCGACAGTGAACGTTAAAAGCCTAATTCGTTTAAGCTGTAGGACTAACCTACGTCACCATGATCATGATCATTATCGAGTTTTACGCTGCAATTAAATAAAGTTAACTAGTCGACCAGTGCGGAATTCCGCACTGCGAACCAAATCTTGTCGGCTGATCAGTTGTTCTTTTGTTTACATTTTCGCTCCTGTCAAAACAAACTATTCTCTTCATTTATCTTTTATATTATTCAAATTTTCAGAGAAGCGGTACATTTTTAGCCCATGGGTCTATTTTTTGTCATTAGCCGGCACGATAAGCTTTAAAATGAGGCGTAAATCATGGAATTTGATAAAGGAATAAGGAAGACCTCGCGGACTGACAGAAAAACGGGCTAGAGAAATAATATATAAGATAATCGCTTCCCAACGAACAGTTGGTGATAAACCAGTACAAGAAGGCGACATATTTGAGGCATGGAGCATCTATAACTAATTGATATCAAACAAACATGCGCATATTATACTTCTTTCCTTGATTAAAAGTATTTTTTAATTGACACGTTTTTATTAGTTCGCTTTCTTGTATGTTCGGTTCAAATTTTGCAATCGATTTTAAACTAACTTTCCGACGAGCTAGAGACTTGAAACTTGAAAAATAGCTCAGAAATGGATAAAAATGCAATATTAAATCATTTTATAGCATTAAAATAGATATAATTTACTTTTTAATTCACAATAACTGAAATGTAAACATAAACAAACATCTCAATGTGAAAATTGATCATCTGATTACAGATAATAAAAATTATTTACTTTGGTTAATAAAGTATTAACATACGTCAATTTGAGACTTGATTATATGAAAAGAAACTCAAATAACCCTTAAATTTCCCACATGCCTCTATCATAATCTGATATAGATGATTAAAATCCATTAAAAATGTTTACACATAAAACACTAAAGAGTAGAAAATAATTTATTAAATAAAAACTTTTTAAAATTCCACGTTTTTAAAACGGAATAAAAAGTAGGAAATAATTTATCCTATTCACATATAAATTGCCTTGAAAATTTTTGAGTTTGAATATTTAGTAGCTATGAAAATACTGTAAGATTTAAAACGAAAAACGTGGGGCGCATGCAACGTGAGGGAGTTTTAATAGCTGTCGGTAGGAGAACAACAGCTTCACAACAGTACATCAGTTCCTATCATTTACAGCTATGATTCCTAATTGAGATAAAAAATAGCTCATAATTCAACACCGGTAGGTGAAGATAACCGTCATATTATATAGCTATTAATTTCGCCCTACGTTTTTCGTTTTAAATCTTACAAGCATTTTCATAAGTATTAAATATTCACAATCACAAAATGTTCAAGGCAATCTATATGGGGATATGATAAATTATTTTCTACCTTTTAGTTCATTTTAAAAACGTGGTATTTAAAAAAGTTTTTTGTTTAATAAATTATATTAAATTTGCAAGGTATAGTGCAACTAATTTAAATATATGTTTTAATATTGTAACTCATTACCCTGTTAAAAAAACCTATTTTTTTATAATTTTGTAATTTTTAAACTAGTTATAAATAAACCGAATAAGTAGTGTTTTTAAAATCTACTTGGCAATAATTATATCAGTTGGGTTTAGGCCTTCATTAAACTATTAAAGGTAGGTTATAATGTTGAAGGCAACTTTAATATAGATCCTTATAATAGGTAATAGTTTTGTAGACATTGTATGGTAAATATTTAAATCGTAATCAAATTATGCATGTGAAAGGTCATAAATAATCAACTATTTGCATCTAATAATTTTACAAAAAATTAAACAAACATTTTTAACTTTTTACTCCTTATTTTAGGACACCTATACATATTCATCTCTATCAACTCATAAATATCCATAGAACTCACCTCCACTTATAATCTATTTTGTTTGTAGTTAAAGTTTTCTGTACAAAGTTTTGTGCCACCTTAAAAACAATAGAGAGCTAGCTCATATCAAAGTGAAGGAAGGAAAATAGGTATAACAATACTATTATGAAAGCAAATAACTGTGGATATTATAATGTTTTAAGGTTGTCTTTGTCAAATGGCAAAACGGGAAATGCTTGACAAAAAACAACATCACAACCATTGACAAACCAAGCTTCACTGTTTTAAATAGCTGTCAAACAACATGATCTATTAACGATGTCAACTCTGGTGGCTTGAAATCGTTTCCATATACATACTATTTTGCAACACTAATACTTTAGGACTTTATCACGATTTGATATTTTTAATAATAAAATGTTACAAACAAATTCTCAAAATAATTTTACAAATTTTATCCTACACTTATTAAAGTGAAACAAATTATGGATTAAAGTATGACTTTTTGTTTGTAAAAAAGGTCAGTTAAAATTTGTTAATAGGATTCTAAAAATAAAGAATTCGCTTTTTATATAACTGAACAGAAAAAAAATGTAGGCGTTCATTAGTAAAACCCTAAGAGTGCTTTTTAATAAACGTCTTACCTACATTAACAAAGAAAATAAACATCCCTTTTAACAAGATCAGACTTGCTAATGATCAAACCTTTTATGCTTTTAACAAGTGAAACACCATTGTACATTTAATGATATTTTTAGCGAATTTCCCCTATTGGGAAGAAGCTATTACGGTAGGTCTCATGGTAAGACTTAAGTCCGAGACCATGATAACTTTTTATTTGAGGTCCCCAGTAGTGTGGGTTTGCGGGTTTTGCGCCGGAAGTGACGTCATCCGGTCACGTGACCGGATGCGCTGAGTCATGAAAGACGTCATCTGGGGCTGAGCCAGTGACGTAGGCGGTTTTGTGACGAAATGAGTTAAAGTTCAAAGTTCAAGGTCACGGGGAGGTAATTTTAAAAAAGTACTACCTCGCACGCGTAAAATCCGATTGTGATTCGATAGTTTTAATTCGATAAAATATCGAATGAAAATTATCGAATGAAGCAATCGAATGATACGAGTGCGAGGTAGTACTAATACAAATATTACTTTATTTTTATTTACAATAAGTTATGTTTACAATAATTCATGTTTACAATAGTTCCCCGTTGTTGGTTGTCATCGATGTTGTTGATCCGGACGAGTTGCGGCCATCACTTCGCTTTCTGAAGAAAGACGGTATATACTTCGATTCCTGCGCAGAGTCCATGTTGTTTTTTGATGCGTAAAGTTCCAAAGATAAATCGTAACCGGACGCAATGAGAAGTCTTAACTCTTCATTAAAAACCTCGAGGTCTTGGAAAGTCGCCAGATGAATAGAGTCATAATGAATACACCTAATTTTAATGGACATTTTAATACAATGTTTTACGTTTGTGAAGAGCACTCGATGTTCACCAGTCGAGAGCCGGAGGTGTACTGACTATTCGCTAGCTAGCGTTCTGGTATCAAACAAAATGGTGGGGCGGAGAAGATGGCGGACAGCAGATGGCAGGCGGCAGGTGGCAGCTGGTTGCTACTACATTCGCCGCCACAGTAATGCAATCCTTCGGCGTAATTCTTGTAGTTTATCTTGTCGGTTCATTTGATACGTTTTACATCTACATATGCAATAGCTGAAACACTTGCACTTACGACAAGCTTTCCCGTCAACTTGATCGCCTGGTATTTTAAAACATTGTAACTCGCAACAATATGTCTTCAAATTGTTATCGAAAAATAAATTTTTCATAGGTGACACCGACATGTTAGCTGCAGCGTGTGTTAGACAAGACTGAGACTAACTTCACTGCTCCCTCTCTTTTATACCTCTTCATAAGTTAACCCTGAATGAAAGTTCAAGGTCATCCATTTGAATTTTAAAAAAAGCAACACAGCAGTATATAAAATAATATACTGCTGTGTTGCTGTTTTTATTTTTTATTTTATTTTATTTATTTTTTTTTTTATTTTCTTTATTAAACAAACATCTTACAATACAATAAACTTAAGTTTAACATTGATAACTAGAAATACAAACAATAAAATACAAACAGAGACATTATGTACAAGGATGCGTGATGTGCAGAGTGAGTTCCGTCGAGTTGTTGCCGCTTACACCGTGTGATACCAAATACAACGTCCCCGGTTGAATATCTCGCAAATCTTCATTTTGTAGCAGTTGAACAAATCGTTTTGGAAGAAATACTTGAAACTTCGGCTCATCTCCTGGAGAGAAAGGTCCTTCGCTCAATGAAACTAGAATTGCTTCTCCATGTGTGGTTTCCACTTTCTTGATGTTATGAATAATGTAGTGTTTTTGTTCTTTTAGTTCTGAACACTTTTTAGTTAGCAGAAGGTCGGATTTTGAATGAGTGTTGAATTGATCAACCAGTGTTTGTAGAAACTGTTGTGATGTCATCTTCGTCAGTGGTGGTTGTGGTGTCTTCTGTGATGTTGCCTCTTCGGAGTCTCGAATAATACTCGTGCCGGAGCGGTGTTGGCTCCTCGTATTTATAGGCCCCGCTACCCCCACCACATTCCGGTTCTTTGCTACCCCCACCACATTTCTGCGTTTGTTCCAAGTAAGCAGCCAAACGATATGCGTTGTGCAATGCGCAGTTTAATTGTCCGTGTTTAGGATCTTTTGCAGCAACACAAATATTACCGAGATTAATGTTAAAGTCCTTACCGATGGTTATATCGAAAACATCACCGTGCGTGTACTTTTGTATCCAGTTCCTTTTTTCTAATCCTCTTGTGTATATATGTGAATATTGTTTGCAAAAGTTAAACATAATACTGTGCAAATTACTGTAGCTTATAAATCCTTCATACCAATGTATGTGATGAAAGTAGTTTGTTATCCATTTGTTTGTACTTTTTGCTTTGGCGTTAAGGTTGTTAAAAGAAAAAGGAGCTTCAAACGTGAATGGGTAAACTACAAATGTAAGCAAGTCTAAAATTACTAATTCCTTGATAATAAACCTATCATCATTATTTCGAAATGCTTGAAATTCTATTACACAAGGCTTTACACTCACTTCTTCATCCCCTCCGCTCATCATGGCACCTAGCGATCAACTAAACTGTTTTCCACACCACGGTAGGTTAAATACCAGGCCGTACAGTTGCAGGCGCGTTGGTGTATATTTAACGTGGGCACCGTCCCCAATAGGCCTACCCCACGTGTGTTCTTCTTTACTAAGTCAAACTTTAGTCTTTTTTAACTTCTTCTTGTGTTTCGTTTTCTTCTTCTTCTTGTTTCTCCGTTTCTTCTTCCTGTGTTGTTTCTTCTGTAGCTTCTGTAGCGATTTCTACAAGTGGTTCAAAATCCTTTAACTTTCTCCACATGCAAACTTCATGAGGTATTCTATTAAAAATAGATGTATCCACAGGTCCGTACACGATGGTGCTATCAGGTTGTTTTTCCAAAGTATCGACCAAATATTCTTTAATAATAGCGCTTGCAAATACCAACTGTCTCATGTACCTTGTAATAGGTTCTGTTGCGTAGTTTAAAACGTAGAATTCTTCACGTGACAGTAGAATCTTATTTTCATGTTGAGTCAAGTCTCTAATTCGCACTTGTAGTTGTCCACGATGTTTAACAATATCGATTTCATTGTCACAATCCAAAAGTCGAATATGTGTTTTCCTTCCACACAAACTGTTAGTTAAATAACATTCTATTAAATGTACATGTTTCAAAAATGACTCCCAAGCATTTTGCGAAAATAAAACCTTTTTTGTTCCATGGTGTAGTATTACTGTAGGGGAATAATCCAATGACTTCATCAATCCAACTGATACACTTTTACTGATGCATGCTGAGATGGGGTAAAAGATTCGCAAAAAAACTTCAGTTAAAATGTGAGGAGGAATATTTTCTTCAACTTTCTTCTTCCTCTTTGGTACTACCTTTGATGGGTCTGCATTACTTTCCTCCTCTCTATCTCTTTTACCAAACTTTAAAAATGCAGTTATTTCCTTGATGATTTCTTCTTCACTAGTATTATCACGTTCCAATAACGGTGCTACCTCTGCATCACCTTGTACAACAGATGGAGAACTCATTTTGTAGAAGATGTTGCCCATGCGACGATAGACGATCAACTGAAGACCTGCATTGTTGCTCCGCTATTTATAGGTTAGCGACAGTGGCGGTGCCGGTGGTGGTACAACGTTTTACAATACCGTCTTTACGATACCAGTCAACGGTGTGTATGTAACAATTTTATCGTGCAAAATTAAACAATACGCAGATGTATTTGCAGGTACGTTTTCTTGAAATTCCATTTCTATTTTTATATCAACACTAGACGATTTTACAGATTCGTTTTGTTTGGAGCAATCAATTACAACAATCGGAGCTTTCGATTCAAACTGTACGGGAGATAGTAGAGGTGTGTTTGTTTTGCCGTAATATGAATTTTGGAACCTAGCGTACATATCGTATAAAACACTGTACCTTTTTTTATCAAAAGAGATATTAAAGTTGTCATAGGGAAAGAATTGTGAATTCAGGAACACTTTACAGTTTGTTAATTTACAATGGTCAAATTCACCAGCATTTTCAGTTAATATACTTTTTTTCTTTGTTTGTAATCCAAAGATTACATATCTCGCTTTTTCCAAATGAGTAGAAGTTTTTACAGTCCATGTATGCCGTTGTGTTGAAGGTAAAACGGGGTATTCATGAAACTCCCAGCTTCTGAATGGTATTACAATGTCTCGATCTGATTTTAACTTTCTTAATAATGTAATCCTGTGTTCATCATTTAGTCGCACATGTGGTACTCTCCAAACAATCTTGTCTAATGTTAGTTTCCAGTCTAAATTGGCTTCAGTTGTTCCAGCAGATGCTTTAATAATATCATTATCGTTTGATGACCTTAATAAAACTAGTTCTTGTTTTACATTTATTATTATTCTTCTGTAATCTTCAGCAAATCCTAAAAGTAATCTTAAAGGTACGTAAAAATCAAAGTTTCCTGAAGCGTCAGGAGTAATTATACTTTTGTCTGGTGCAACCCATCCTGCAACAGCTAACAGATTCTTCTCATTTGGTGTTAAAGACGCTAATCCTTTTAATGTACTGGAAATTCCAACCTTTTTTGTTGAATCGACTGTAACTCCTGAAATTTCATATCTAATCTCGTCAAACAAAAATGCCATAGGATTATTTATGAACGGAACAGTGGTTCCAACAGTACCGTCAGCTTTTGTTACTTTTCCTTCAATATATAAATAACTTTCGCATGGAAGAGTATAAATGTCTTGTTGTTGTATAGGAATCCTAATTTCATCGTTATTGTTTAATTTGGACGAAGCGTAAGGGTTGTGCGTGTGATATTCCTTTTCCCATAAGGTCTCGTCGAATGTTGGGCCCTGCGCTATATCCAGTATATCCATTGTTAATGACCTTTAATCCAATTTCTTCTAGAAAACGAATGTTGTCACTTGTTAATCCTTCTACAGCTGATGAGCTACTGACCTCTTTGCTGGTTGGCTCTCTCTTTTTAAATGATAACCCCATTATCTAAGCGGATGATTTTATATGTATTCTTACAGTAATAGCTTCTCCTCGAAAGTCAATAAGGTTTCCGTCTTGATCCACTATGTTCAGCACGATGTCTGAAATGAAACTGGTGTTTAACGGTAGGTACACAAGGTTTTGAGGCTTTTCTACTATCTTGAAACCCGGTGCGACTGATGGGTAGAATGTGTGTAATATATGCCGATTTTCTCCATCTCTGTAGGATCCTTGTATAATGTTACATGTAATGTCTATGCTGTTTACTTTAATGATCGTCACAGTTCTATTCCCAGAATGAGTTGTATTAGGTTCTAGTACCTTTGTTTCCTTAGAAAACCCCAATAAACTACCAATTGAACGTTCTTGGCCAAAATCAATATAATACTTAGAAGTAATTTCGGCTTTCATTGTATTGTTATTGCCTTTTATCGTTATATTTTCTTTTCCCATATGTTTTTGTATAACTTCATTTATATTATCAATTTCATAAGCTCCTGTTGGTAAACTGAATTCTTCCAAAGCTGAATATTTTCCTTTATTATCTTTTGTCTTGTAATAATGTATTTTGTTATTAATTCCTTCACTAACGTTTGGAATAGAGTTATATGTTGTTAAATCCAATAATGCGGCTTCCCATAGTCTTCCTTTTTGCAAACGTAGCGCTGGAAACAGAATACTGCGCAAAGTACATGAGTTACCGGTTAATGACACTGTATACGAAGACATCTTAAAGTTGACTAACACTTTTAGCTAAAAAGTCTAAACATAAATGACCGCAAATGGATGTATCATCAGGTTGTTTTCTTGTATAATTGTAAAAAACATTTTCTGCCGCACGAAAGTATTGTTGAAGTTCTTTCGGTGGTGGAAGGTTTCCAAAACTGTCGAAATAATAAATCGTTTCACCAAGTTTCTTGTAACACACCCAATGAGTGCCTAATCCTTCACTATTATCCAAATTTACTATACCAGTCTCATTTTTCCACATTTTAACCGGTAATTCATCTTTCATAAATACTCCTCTAAAAAATGGGATTTTCAAACAAGAAGCATATGTAATCAGTTCTTCATTGGTTAATTCTTTGTTTTTAATTATTAATTGCTCTTTCTTATTTAATACACACGATACGGTCTTAGGTATAGTCCTCCTCCCTTTTTTATCATTGACCATATTGTTGGTTTCTTTTTACCTTTACCACTAGTAGATCGACGTTTTCTTCTGATATTACCTCCTTGTTTCTTAGCGGGTCTTTTCCCACGCCTTCTTCTCTTTCCTCCTCCAAACGTAGTTTTTGCTTTCATTGCTGCTGTTACTGCTAAAGACGATGCTTTTTCACCAATACTCGCGTCACTAGATTTTACTCTTTGCCAAGCTTTCTCAGAAAGTGCTCTATCTGCTATTGATCTATTTTTTGTATCACCAAATTTGGAATACGCTATATCGTGCTGTTTACAAGCCTGATCAAGCTTATTTATTCCAGGATCTCCTCTAGCAAGCCGTTTCTCTAATTTGGTTCCAGGACCACAATATTGATATCCTCCAGGTAAATGTAATTCCACAGGTAATAAATCAATCGCCTTGTTAACTATAGCTCCAACCGGTTTACTTAATAGAGAAAATGCTGTTGATGCTATTCCCCTTCCTCTCTGTAATCTCTCTCGATTATGACTGATGCGTTTAGCCCTCGGCATGACTATTTATAGCCAAACTTACAGTCAGTAGGTGCACTCTATAAATGTTTTACAATGAATGTAATATTAGTCTTGGCTTCTTGTATTATATATACTGTTTAAAATCCATTTATTATATAGAAATGGATTAATTAATTAAATGTAGACATAATAAATAAAAGTAGTAAAAATAGAAATAAGGTGTAATTGAAGATGTTTCAAATGTTTCTCCGCTGGTGATGGTATCGTTGTTTTCGGTAAAATGAATAAAATCTAAATAGTTGTCATGTTCCCTTAGAAACTTGCCACTTAATCGTTGGTAATTAAATAACACATTCCAGTCTAGTTTATCTTTAAAATTGTCAATGTAATTTTCAGAGAGATTTTGATATTTACTTATTACTTCCCAACAGTTATTAAAATTTGATGTCATCTCTACAAGGAAGTTTTCTGAAAACTGTTGTCTTTGTAAAATATGAATCCAGTTAACTCTGTGAAAATAAATTCTTAACATAGTCATTGTGAAGAGGTAGTGTATGGAAAGTTGTTCCCAATCCATATATCTATCAAACCGTTGAACAAAACCATCTGTCAGCACTCCTTGGGGAAATCTCGGCTCTTGAGATATTAAACTCCACGCAGTAATATTGGATTCCATCATCCTCTCTGTATCATCTCTCGAATATAACTGATGCTTTATCCCTTATCATGGGTATTTAAATTCTTTTTTCTCTTATATAATCTTCATCGTTTTCTGTTGGTTCATTAATCACATTCACTTTATCCCCCTTTCCTAATGTCTTGACTTTAGAAGGCTCAGACGGTTTATCTAATTGATTAGGTTTTTCTGGATTGTGTATCTTTTTCCAGTCTAAATAATTGTGGCTGTCAACATCTGAAGCTACAGCTCTTCCTGAAGCCCGATGGATATAATTAAATAAAGCTGCACCAAACCTTTCCATATGTTTTTCATATTCTGTAGTCCATTTCTTGTGTACTATATCAAATATTTTCTTATTTACAGCGTCTCCATCCTGCTCACAATCACCTACATTTGACAATTTTAATTTTTTTACATCATAGCTTGTATCAGTTTCATTCTTTTTGTAAATCGTTAACAATTTTAAAGTCGCTAAATTTACTGCTTCACCATCATAAATGGGATGTTTTATATTGCTTAACCTTTTACCGGAAAATCCCCAATGGTCTTCGTGTACAATCGGGGTTCCTTTATCCATGTATTGTACCGTAACCGCATCAGAAGACAAAAGCGGATCACCAACATTTTGAATTACTTTTCCTTCAAAATTATAATTACCATCAGGTGTTAACGGAAACCCAGCTCTTTTTTCACTATATCCAGATTTTACTCCAAACTCGGAATACCGTCCAAACTTGTCCACACTCATGATGTAACTGAATCGCTATCGTTTAGGTTCTTACTATATATATATATATATATATATATATACGTCTACTGAACAATTATTTCTCGTTTTCGCAGTTCATCAACCAAAGCTACCCATTCGTTTTCTAAACCAGTGTGCCCGGCTTCCATAGCTTCATGTAATAACCTCATTCGATCAACTAACTTATTTATATCGTTGTAATATATTATATTGGTTTTATACAAATTTTTTAATAATCCCCTTCCAGATGTAGTAGGATCAGTTGTTTTTCTTTTTTTATGCAAAACATTTAATTCAGCAGAAGATAAAGCTCTTCTTTTAATTGGAGCTTTATTTGATTTCGAGGGGAAAAGACTAGATATAATGTTTGTGTATTTTATTGACCTGTTTCTATGAATAGGTAGTTCTTTGGAATATTTTTTTCTATGTGCATTTGTATACTCTAGTATATTTTTAAACAATTGTAAATCCTTTTTAGTATATTTACCAGGATTATTTTTAAAGATGAGTTCAAACAAACCTGTTGTACCTTTATATTTCTTATCACCAATAACTATATCATCATTTTCGTTTATATCTAACTTTCTATCTCCAATCATTAATCCTTTATCCTCTATTCTAGCTCCATATGTATGATAATTTCGATTAGCATGTGTGCCATGTAACATTTTTAATGTATATTTTCTTCCAAGTGTTCCTTTAAACATAATATCTGTGCCTAATTTGCTTAAGTTGGATGGGTTGATATCCTCTTCTTCTGCTCTTGTATCTTCCGCACTTGTATCTTCTGTACTTGTATCTCCTGCAATGTTCTTTTCCCTTAAATCTCCTATATCTCCGCTTTCTTCATACTCGTCGCTTTCTTCAGATGTTTGTAACTGGTCAGAACTTTCATCATTCTGAAATTCTTCTTCATATTTGGAAATTGGTAGCATTTTGTCTCCTTCGAAGCGAATTGAAGGTCTTTCCATATTTTGTGCTAATCGCTTTAAAGGTTCAGTAACAGGTTTGAATGTTGTTTCTAAAAATTGCTCTCTTTCATTTATACCTGATTTTAAAGCTCGGTTTTTTTGTCTAATAGAATCACTAAGTGATTTTATTTCCTTTAATAGCTTTTCCTGGTTAACCATCTTCACACCTTGACGACTTGTACAGTAATACCGCTAATCAGTGTATTAAAACGAATTTATCAAAACCTATTCTATAACGACCATCTTTTATAGCTTGATCTTTCATAATAACCAAAAATCCATACTTTTCCGCCCATGCTTTTCCGCAAAGCTCTTTAAACTTCTCAAATGGCATATCCGCATTCACATGATCGTTATATATATGTTTTAGGTTAGTATCATCTTGTTTGAATACAATTAGAATATTTGCATTATCTCTGATAAGTTGTTTTGGGATTTTGCTATAAGTTTGTCCTATATATATGCTGTCGATGTTATTATGTCTTCCCATGGCAAAGTAGTTTCTAATAGTATCCTGATTTTCACAAGATACATCGTCAAATATAAATACAGAATACGGTTTCGCTTCGTTTGGTTGCATAATGCTATCACTAGCGTTAAATTTGTAAAAATTAACATCAGACACATCAGATAGGATTTTATCCAGCAATTGATACTTTGGTTGATGTAGAGACTTTGAAAAAATATATAGGTTACTAAACCTTAATCCCTGCGGATTAGTGATCAAATTAAAGACAACATTGGTCTTTCCACAGTTTGAGGGGCCACTTACTATACATCGAACAGTGTTTGGAAGTAAACTACCGTGTTTACCATTGTTGATTTTAACGTTATCCACAGTTAAATCATCTATGTTATTAATATTGAATCGATCTTTATGGTGAATAATCTCCATCCTGCTCAAAGGTTAACGATGAAATGAGTTGCTTGTATTAAACCAAGTCCTTTATAGGTATCCATGAATCCTCAGTTTTGTTAAACCCTAACCACCGCACTTTAACTGCGTCCTTTTTTCTTTGTAACACTTTTTCAACAAGATATACATCACCTACTGTTGACTTTAACATTTCATGTCCATAAAATGCACCTTGCAACAAATCTCCTTTGTTATCTTTTAGGATATACGTTTCAGGTACAGTCGGTTGCACTTTATACACTGTAAAAACTTCATTCGTCCAATTGGGAAGGTATTTTTTGGTAAACACTCCCTTATATTTACTAATCCGTACTTTATCACTTACATTAAATTTTCTTGGCTGCATTTTTTCTACTTTAGGCTTTGTATTTTTCTTTATGCGTTTTAATACATCTTTTGCATTTCTTCTATTTACTTTGTTAGGTTTCATACCAATAGTTCTATGAAACCTGTTGTTATAATCATTTATTAATTGTGGTAAAACATCATACCATACGTAAGAACCTCTTTTTGAAAATTGTTTATACAGTGCTCCTTTCAAGGTTCTATTGAATCTTTCTACAATAGCTGCTTTTTTCTCTGAATTTGTAGAATAATGATTTATTTTATATTTATTCATTAACTGTGCAAAGTTTGTATTAAAGTATTCTGTTCCATCATCAGTTTGTAAATGTTTAATTTTGTTTTTATCTCTTTTTATGGCTATTTCCATGGCTTCTGTTACGCTTTTACCAGTCTTGTCCTTTAGAGGCAAAGCGTCTGCAACTTTTGTAAAACAATTAATAATTGTGAGTATATATTTAAATCCTTTGTTTATTCTGCTATGCGGTCGCATTTCAATTAGATCCGCTTGATATAGATCATTTATCCCTTTTATAACAGTATTTCTTCTTGGAAACTTTATTCTTGCAGGTTTGTGTAGTTCATTAATAATCTTCTCCTTCAGGTCTGACATGATGGTTTCACGAAGGCAGCTGATATGGTATTAAATATTCTTTGGTATAAATCTGCTTATATATATATATATATATATACATATAGTTCAAGGTCATTTAAAACTTGTGTAAAAAAAGGGGAAACACAGCTTAACATTGCTGTGTTTCCCCTTTTTTTACGGAAAGGAAAAGGATAAAGGATCTAGGACGATGAAAAGGTTACTCGTCAATAGGGTTGAGGGAGTAGTGGCCGAATGGTAATGTGTTGATTTTGTCTGGAAGTGTTTGTCTTTTGTCGTCATTACAGGATAGCGCCTTTTTAACTTCAGTCACGCTGTACAGCTGATGGTTAAAACTTCTGATGGTGTTGAATTTAGCTGTAATGATGTTATCCTCAAATAAGCATTGCTTGTAGTGTTCAAAATGCACTTTCTTCTTTAAATATAAACTCTTTACACCTTTAGCTTTCTTAATATAGCTATTCTTCTTTTCTTCTTCTTCTTCTTTTTCATTATAGAGTTTCAAAGAATATAGTTTAGACATCAATGCAACAATCTCTTCAAGCAGAACACCATTAGCCTCATCCTTGAATTTGCCTAGTACTTTTTTGTGTCTGTCATTGTCGTAGTTTGGATGATCTTTTGGATAATCGGAGAAATCAAAGTCGTTCTTGTAAATAAATGTACGCAAATCTTTATACATGTCCAATGTTACTATGCGATATATGAAAGCGTCAGTGTCCATATATGTAATAGATATATTTTCTCTTCCGTAGAACGCCACCATTTTGTTGTAGTGAAAATCGTACATGTGTGTTTTTGAGATGTCCAAGATTGACATGCCTATATACAAAGGACGATCCATCTTCACACTCGTCTTCTTCATGGACACTGCTACAAGTTTTTCATTAATAATTATAGATGTTCCAAAATTTGGCTGCTGTACTAGTTTCTGTAATTTTTTTGCGTCGGTAACAAGTTTAACATTTTTGTGTCTTCTTTTGTTTTCCAATGTTTTTCCAAATATCGCATTATTCATTAATTTAAAGAAATCTTTTTGAAAGTCTGATGTAGCTGCTGCTCTTCTGATGGTATTTGAATCAATGTAGGGTTTCAACCAGCATGATTGAGAAAATTCCAAAACTCTATTAATTTTTGTTAGACGTAGTCCTAATTCGATAGCTTGTTGAACCACCCAAAAGTGAGCCACGTAGCGTTGTTTATTATTTAATGTCATCATTAATTTGGGGTGTTTTCCAATTGGTGAAATTTCTGTTTTAGCAAGAAGTGGAAGGTCATAATGAAGATCATGTAAATTTTCTGGGTATTCAAAATCGCAATCCAAAATATATCCAGTGTCACCATGTTTCGGAATTTGTAAAATATCGCCAATAGAGTCGGGATTAATCCATTTAAAGTTATCAAAAGGAAGTGGGTTTGACATTGCCCATCCGTACAGGTTATTTGCATCGAAATATCCTAAATAGGTTGACGGTTTGGTTTCATCGTAATCGGGTAGGTATTTGTTGTTGGCTTTGACATGTCTGGTAACACTTTGGGTCAATCCGCCTCTTACTCCAGCTTCAACCATTAAAACCATGTCAATGTCTGTTAAAAGTTGGAGTTTGCATTTTGTTTCTTTTAACATGGCTTGCCAAGCTAATCCTGGTGAAGTATACGAATGTAGAGGGTCCAAACCGTATGCAGCAAAACAGGTGTTTCGGAATTCTTCCATTACATCACAAAGAAGAGTTACATCTAGTTTGACATAAAAGTCCGAGTAATCTCCTAAGGTCTTCATATCTAACTCGTTCCATACTCGACGTGCGTGTTGATAGTCCTCAAGTGATATTTCCGAATCATTAAGTTTGTTTTTGAAGTGTTCTGGTGAAGGTAGTGATGTTTCATCAAATCTATGCAGTCCATCGATGTAATCATAGGGGAAGACTCCTTTTCGAAGAACCAAATCCATTTTACTATTGGGTACAATTTTGCTTGTTTCTATCAAATCTGTTCTTCTTAGATTTTTCAGATAATTTCATGAGGCTTGAAGGCATAAATCTAAATGAATCAACAAACCTTAATTTAATTTTACCCACCTTTTTTGAAAAGCTTATAAATTTTTCCATTGTAGTAGCCAAAACGTCTATTGCTCCATTATCTCTTCCTAGTTCGGGGATTATGAAGTGCGAATCATAACCACTCAGATTGTGCAGAACTACGGGGATAAAATATGGTAGTTTGTAGTTCAAGTTGCAAGCGTTACAGGCTGCACCTCTGTACGCTCCCGTAAGATGATCGTGGTCACGAACTTTAACGTTATCCAGTGTAAAGGTGTTATTACACAAATAACACGTTGTTGTTGAATCATAATGTTGAAGTTCTTCTTCTTCCATAGGTGACATGGGTACCTTTGTTCCATACAGTTCTTCTACCTTTGCAGCTATGTCATACAAATCATCGACAAAGTATTTGGCTGCTTCTTCACCGCGATAAATCTTTGGAGAAGATGATAGTCCATATTTTTGAAGATGGTCTTCAGTCAACGTGGATTTAATTAGTATGCAATAACTGTTTGGTGAATGAAGTTGGTATTTGCTTCTTCTTGTAACGTTCTCTTCTTGTTGTTCAAGCGGATGTAAAGAAGACTCGAAATCAGCGTAAACAACAACAGGTACACGGTATTGTTGTATTACTTTGTCAAATTTTATCTGCGCTCTGCTAGGATGCGGAAATTTAATTCTTACTTCATAGTTTCCATTACATAACCGTTGGTGTTCTACTAACCAATCAGACCCTCCCCTTCTTAGTTCTTTGTTCACGTGACAAAAACATCTTTTGCAAATTGTCATCTTTCTTTTATGCTTAGATAATTGATTAGAAACAAGACTTTAAAATTTTTTGATATACACAAAGTGTGAAATATCACCTTTAGTAATTAATAACAAATCGGTATGATCTCTGCGCTCATTTGGTGTTATACGCAAGGGGTACAAATTGTTTGTCGAATCCAATCCGAAGAGGTTGACAGAAGCTGAAGGATTTTGTTTTTCAAATTTTGAAACGTCTGTTATAGCAACAGGGTAAGTCATCCCTTGGAAATTATATCTATGTTGTACTTCTTCATAATAGTGACTTGGTCTTTCCGGATGAATTGTTACATATTTGGCCAACATAGCATATTTAAAACACTCAGTATCTTGATTTTGTACGTTGACGCAGGATAAGGTATTTCTAATCTTTGTTGGTAGAGGAATGTAGCTACTTCCTCGAATTCCATAGCCGTGTTTGTGTACTCTTAAGTCTAGCCCTGTGATGCTTAACAAATTCCATCCAGAGCCTCTTCCTTCATGTTCTTGTATTTTAGTCATTAGCTCTTCAAAACATTCAGATACGATTGAATCAATATCTGACGAAAACATAATAGTTCGGTTTTTTGTTAAAAACCCTCTCGGTGAAGTTTCATTTTGAATGTTTGTAAATAAAGCATCCATTAATAGTCCAAATTTAATAAAATTTAATCTTTTTAATTCATTTTGCAAAGTGTTGCTTACCAATCCTTTTGCGTTATTTAAAAACTCTTTGAGTTGTAATTTTGCATTGTCAATTTTGAAGTGGGTTACTACATTACCCGGAAGTGCTCGGGCATGTAGTTCTACATTTACTGCTGTTGATGCTGAAGGACGGTGAAGTGTAGACAGAGCATGCGTAGAAGTCGATGCAGCTGATGATGTTGAAGGATGATGAAGTGTAGACAGAACAGGCGTAGAAGTCGATGCAGATGATGATGATGTTGAAGGACGGTGAAGTGTAGACATAGCAGAGGTAGAAGTCGATGTTGATGGTGCATATTGAATAACACTAAGTCTGGAATTTTGGTGTTGAGCTAACATTTGATCTATTTCTTTCAATTCTTCTTCTTCATATTCTTCATTTTGGTTTTTGTTATGTTTCAGTTCTTTATGTATCATTAAAATAAATTCATCCTTAAATGAAGACTTGCAAATATCGCAGCGATGCATAATGTAGGTGCGATCTCCACAAGGGTCTAGGCAATAATGAACAACACTGCAAATACCCCTCTATTTATACCCTAGCAAAAGTAATGGGGGTACGTATTACGTTAAGTTTACTATTTTTTTTTTTTGCATTTTATATTTACTATTGTAGCTGGAGGCTACAAATTTCTGTATTTAGGTCAAGGTCATTGAACAAATTTGCCAAAACGGGGAATAGATCAGTAAATGATTTCATATTAAACCATAAACTGATCTATTCCCCGCTCTGTATTTAACTAAGACAATTTTCTCCAACAGAAACATTTGATAAATTTTAAACTCGGATGTGAAGTTGGATTGTACACATTGCATCTTGATCAACTAAAAATTTCATAAAACAATAGGGATCTTCAGTTGTAGATTCATCTTTAACATATTCAATAGTCAACATTGCCGAACGAAGATCTTGTGGAATTACGTCGACTTTTATGAGTCGCCTTTCGAGTTCGAACCGTTTTGTTATTATGAGGGGAAAGCTGTAGCAAACGGAGTTTCCTGGTGGGTTCATTATGCCTATATGATAAATATACACTGTTGCATCGTCTTTAAATAGACGTTCCCCCACCATTAAATGTATAAGTTACCCCACTTTTTTAATCATGTAAATGGGTC